>CM025854.1:19295166-19908856 GCA_003952965.2 Morella rubra
CCACTTGAAACAAACAAATTGGGTTTTGAACTTTTCTGTTGTTTTTGTATTTTTGAGATTTGATGAACAATCGAAATGAACTATTACAAGCTGTAAACTACTGCTATTCGAGGCTAGCTACCTCCAGAAACTAGAAAGCAAATAATCTAGATGATGATCAATCTTTGGCGTAACCTCCTTCTGCCCCTTTCTAGCGAATATATCCCCCTAACAACTAACAAACATCTACACTAACGCATGGTCCTATAAAAGCCACATAAAAAGCCCCAATAAAATTAGCTATTGGAACCCAATTAAAAGCCCAACTAAAACTGACCTGAATAATGAGTCCACTCTCCAAAACGCACAGCACAGCACAAGACAGCAACAAACTTCAGTTCCGCGACACTTTGGCTAAGTTTGGATTGGTTTTGAAAATATTTTTGTGTTTGTGTTTTTAGGAGGTAGTATAAATTGTCTTATGATCGGTGAAAAATTTATTAAAAGTTATTAAAATTTATAAAAAGTTATTAAAATCGGAAAAAATTATTGTGAAAATTTTTTGAAAATGTTTTGAAATCAAAACAAACACAGCCTTCAGTTCTGCAACACTTCAGTTCCAACACTCCAGTTCCTTCTCGAACACTCGAACTCCCCCTCCGCTTCTCTCTTTTGCTTCTGCAACCACCCGAAACCTTAAATCATCTTACCCCTTATTGTTAGCTTGTTACTGTTTTGTTCCCCATTTATTCAGCTTCGTTCACTGTCGGAATGGCTGCAAGGGCTAAGCGAGGGAGGCCAAGAGGGTGGGTGTCACTACGATCGAGTGGTGGGGGAGTGAGGAGGCCCCCATGTTCTGTTCCGGCCTCTGCCTCAGCCTAGATTACAGGAATCATTTTTGGGGTGGGGTATTCGACTACTCTACGCAGCCACCAGACAAATGGGCAGAGCAAAGGGGTGGTCGATGGAGCCGATCCTCTCGAGAGGATGATCGTAGTGAAGGTAAGAAGCTAGTACTATTCCATCCTCATGAGCCGAGCCTCAGTTTCACTCTAAGAGAAAGTCTCATACAGCTTAATCCTTCTCAACTGCATTTCAAGTCGTTTACAAGTGGAACCTATGTGGCTTATAAAATAAAATTCAAGACTGAAAAGATCAAGGCTACTGAGTGTTTCAGCTATTGTGTGAAATATGTGCTGTTCAGTTATGCCATTTCCAAATGCAGTTAATCTAGTTTTCGGCAACGATGTGCAATTAGATTTCCAGTTGTGTTTATGGTGGATTATTATTGTTTTTCAAATATAATGCAACTGTGACAATGTCACCTGGATTTGTTTGCGTTTTATTTTTCACAATATCTTTTCAGCTTTGGAAGGAGCAATCTTGGACACCTTTTCTAACACCAAGGCAATAATTGCCTGGAAGTGGCAAATTTATACTGGGACTAGAAAGAGTAAGGTCAGAATTCAATAGGAGATTTTGGTAACCCTCTTTACTGAAGAAGCGTCAGTTCCAATTTCCACTTTCAGAAAACTCAGAGTCTATATTATTTTGAGCTGTGTTTGAGCATAATCTTCAGCTGATAATCCAGAAAAGGCTGCTGATTCCTGAACATGGCGTTGAAACATCGTAATAAACACTCTTCCTGAGAGATGATTTCATGCCTCGTGAAATTTCATGAGTCCAACTTATAGATTTCAACTTCTATAGAATCACTGTCGATAACCTAACCTGAGAAAGAATAGGATCAAATGAAAGTTCCATGCAGATTTTACACATTTTTAAGCGCTTATAAATTGGTTAGATGGTTCAATTTTTGCTTCATTCATTGGATGTTTTGTTTTGGCACTTGCTGATTGTCGGACAATGGGCAATCTGTTGAAGACTTTTAAATTCTTTTAGGAAAAGAATGTACGAATAGGGCAATTTTATAAAGGGGAATTGCGTGGCTGTTGTCATGTGTGCAGGAGTGAGTACCGCAGGATATGATGGATTTACTATGGCTTGTGATTTTGCTTTTTTCTTTTTCATCCTTTTTGTTTCCATGGGGAGGAGGGGACAATCTACGCTAACAAGGATATTTGACTTTGACTGTGATGGGTGTGGTAGTAATAACTATGTTTGAAGCCACTGTGTATGCACTGATTACTGATGGGTTCTGCATCTTGTTGTTCTATGACAACTCGGTTGGCTCGTTGTTACAAGCGTCGGGGTAAGGCAAAGGGCACAGAGTTTGCAAAACTTTGAAGCTGGGTGTGTTCAAGTGAGTATACCGTCGGGTGCGAGGGGACCATCAGCGGACAATGCCCTTGTGTTTGCTGCAAGGGTGTACTTTATTGATATGATATGAAGCACAAGTGCTGGACTCTAGTCTCCGAGGAGGATAAGGATGAGTTATACACCTGAGTCCTAGGAAGTTCTATATAATTGAGAACAATATTCTGGAGTTATAGATTTCTGCATTTCACTTCACTCTTTCTTAAAAACTTTTTCTTATCGTGTAAATATTGCCTTATGAACAGGGAGATTTCACATTGGATTGGGATAGATATGAGGACCGTGAATGTATAAAAGCAAAACTGGCCTCCAGCTATAAGACTTATAGGTATGATCTACATAATATTTATAAGAAATACTAGACCAAAGCAGCAGCATTGGCCAATGCTCCGGTGGAGATGCGTGAAGAAGCTTGGAAGATCAGGTGCGATCAATGAGGGGAGGAAGAGTACCAGGTGAATAATATTTAATACCATATTTTTCACGACAATCTAGCTGTTTAAATATTTCAGTATCATAGAGAGCATAAACATCCAACTAGTTGACATAGCTAATTGTTCAAACTCAAATAGATGAATATTCTGGAGTTATAGATTCATATTTTTGAGGACTTCAGATCAGAATATACAACATAATCTTCTCTAAAATGTAACTCATTAGATATCTATGTTTTAATGGGATGAGAAGACACTACAGAGCAGAAGTGAAACTTGGAACCAATCTTGCATTTCTACTTGCTACGAAAATTTATGCAACATCGTCCATGCATAAAGAATTTTATATTCGCTCCACCATCAAGCACTCAAACTCATACATAAATTTTTCCATGAAAAGATCATCATGTCAGTATAGAGTTCCTCAAACTTAACATAATATATGAAACAGAACATTGAAAATTGCTCTTTGAATGTTGTGGTGCTACTAGAAATGCCGTAACAGGAGGTAACAACATGAATCTATTAGGTCGAAGAAAACACTTATTATTCCACGGCATTAGTCTTATAGTTCTATCGAAATTTTTTCATGACAATCTAGTTGTTTAAACGCTTTTTTTTTTTTTTACTTTTTTCCTTTTTCTTTTCTTTTAGACTTCCACTGCATTTTGCTATCGTCAGATTTGATCTGGTGGTATGAATGGAGATCAGTGGCTTCATAGAGATGGATAGGTGATGGAGTAATGTGTTTTTCTGTTACTTGCTGATTCATATATTTGCTGGCTCTGCTTGGTATAAACACAGAATATAAGCTGCTTCCTCCGTGTGGTCTGTGTAGAGTACTACTTAGATTTTAAAGTCTTAAGTCATTTGCCATTTCCGTCTTTTTCTGTTTATGCCAAAGCTGTCATTGGTATTGTACTTTGAGGGTTTTCTATCTACACAGGCAAGCTAATAAACTTAATCGTAGAATTTTGATGAGTTCTGCGTCCAGTTCTGAATTTTGCAGATTTTGCTGGGTTCTCAAGTGTCATGCTCATTACAATGTTTTAATTATAGACACCTGTCAAGAAAATCTAAATGTTGATCCAAAATTTTGTTTGCAGAAAGCTTGTAAGACGAATTCAGTCAATAGGAGGAAGCTTAAAGTGCCTCACACTTCAGGTTCGAAGTCTCTATAAAACATGTTCGCAGAGAAGGTTATAATATCATAGTCTTGGTTTTAGTCTAAGAAATATGGTTTTTAGAATTAACTAATGCCCTCGAAATATACAGACTGAAAGCAAGAAAAATCTGATCGAATTCTACAAACAATCCCACACACGGAAATTGGATGGGAAATTGATCAATGAGGTGGCAGAGGCCACATATGTAAGTACCCTAGTGTCAAGTAGTATAATGTGAAGCTGTGAAAATAACATGTTTAGTAAATTTTGTTAATAACACTATGCAAATGGACAACATGTGTTATATTGTTAGCTATAGATGTTAGGCATGAATAGTAAGCTTTTAATATATTTTTTGCCACCACATTGTATACAAAGAGATGACGAGGTTATTTGCTCTTCGGGACCCGAAAAGGTTGACTCGAAGGTGGCAAAGCAAGTATTTCATGAAGTGTTAGGTCACAAATCTGGACACGTCAGGGGATTGGAGAACTCCGCCATTCCGAAGCCATCTCCCACCTCCCGCTCATCTCATGTCACCTATCTAACTGAACAAGTAAAATAATATAAAAGTGAGATAGTGGCGTGTAAACAGAAATACAATGAGTTGTGGGGACACATGCAAGGTTTGATGGCACATGTTGAATCATTTGATGAAAAGATTGACAAACTAGTTAGATCCCAGATGAGCACTTAGGGAGATCAGGGTATGTTGCAAGATTTGGATCCATAGATATGGAATTTGGTTTTAATTGAATTGTAGCTTGATTTCGGCTTTTCTGAAGAAGATCTGTCATTGAATATATATATATATATATATATAGATATATATAGATATAGATATTACTATGTTATAATATGTTTCTTTATAGCTTTGTTATTTTCTTAGTATATGTGAAATAAGTAAAATTATTGGAGGAATGCCGTGAGCGAAATGGAAAAAAAAATAAATTGGAGAAGCTCAGGAAACAAATTACTAAATGAAATGCTGAAAACCAATTGCACTAAAATGAGAAAACTAATAAAAATATACATAACACTTTGACCAACCAATTGCAATAAGGTTTGACCGAAAAGCCAACTACCGATTTACAAGAAAGGCAACCACGATCACACTCAATTTTTCTCCACCAAAGCATTTTCCGTCGTTGTTGGGGCAAAAATTACACAAATGGCGGCGGGTTGAGCTCGTCAACAATGAACCCACTTCTCTTCACGAATCAAAGCTCGTCCGCATTGGGTTGGCACTTCTCTTGACGAATCGGAGCTCGTCGGCAGTGGGGTGGTGAATCTCTTGACGAATCGGAGCTCGTTGGCAAAGTCTCACCTCTCTCGACAAATGGTCATCGTCAACTAAGAGATACCGTGGGCAAAGGTCCGACCAACATCGACGGAGATTGCAAACTTCCCCCAACGTCTTCCATGGTGGACACAGCTTCAACGGTGCCGACGGAAATCTTTGGTCGTCTGCGAAAGTCTGCCTGCACGCTGCAATGTCCACCAGAGCTCGATGACGTCTTACCGTTGAGGATGGCCTTCTGCAACGAAATGTTGCCTTTCTGCCACGACTGCTCCCGTGGGCATACGCTATTTCTCTCGTAGTGAAAGACAGAGGAAGGACATCTAACTACACGTGTCGTAGATGCTGTCGTCATTTAGACCCAAACCCACAATAGCCAAGTAGTCTTCCAAACTCAAAATCCGAAGCACATATGGAAGAGAACCTGTTATCGAGTTGGTCGTAAAAAAAACTTGTGTAACATTCTCAAACAGCAAAAAATAGAAATTGCAAGTGTGGTTTGGGCTCAAAGGGTTTTTGGGGATTTCATGGAATTCTCAATGGGTGACGCTGTTGCTTCAAAATTTCCTAAAAACGTCAGTGTCGTTTTGGGCTTGGGCATTTGGACGCAGAAATGGGGTTCACGGGGATAAATGAGGCTGAGGTGGAGGGAGAAGATGAGGCAGCAAAGATTTCCGTCAAGGAGACTAAGGATGACGGAAGGACGAAATTTTGAAAAGATAGTAAAGCAGACAAAGAAACATCACCTTCGCATTGACGTGGGTGGGCGATCTTGCGATCCCCCGTATGACGTAAGTGGGCTACGCGGCCTCAATCTTCTCCGCGTTCTCGTGCTGAATTAAGGAGGGGTGACGAGTGGATGCTTATGTTCATGATGGCGTAGGCTTTTACATTTCCTACATCATTAGAATCGACAATGGAGCTTCCTGCGGTCGGAGGGTGATTGTGATCCGCTGACGCGCGCCCTTTTAAGTTGAACCCCTTCAGCAAGTACAACCGATGAACGTGCAAATACAATCAAAACAAAAATATATGTAAACAAAAAAAAAAAAGTAACAAAATATTACTAATCTTCATGAGACATCATTAATATATAAATATAATTGCGGAAGATTCTCTATGACCTTTTATCTTTGCCAATACATTTTCAGATATCACACTGACTTATTTCCCGAGTGCTCGAATCCCAAGGCTCCTGCAATTGGAGAACAAAAAAGTAATGGATCCCAAAGCGTAGTTCCCTAATAAAATAACACAATTAAAAGGAGAAGAAAAAAAAAAACAGTTGTTCAATTTCAGTTGTGCATTCTATTACAGAGAAATGGTTGACCATTCACATGGCACTTGTGTCGGTTTAAATTGGTATTAATTCAAACGCTTCTCTCTAAACATAAAGATTCATGAAGATAAAAGATATTTATTTTAGAGAAAAACATATCTTGCAACCTTTATTTGTTTATAAATATTGACATTTTGTACCACCTGAGAGATATAAGTGTATACATATTTATACATAAATTAAAATACTTTATTTTAAACAACTTTCCTCTATCTTTTTCCTCTCTATCTTTACATAAATATGGATTTCATCATTCTATTTGACAACCTGAACTGACCAAAATTTTTATTAATGCTTTTATTAATGTGATGGTAAGATATCCGCCATTCATTAGCATCCACTGGGATCTTTAAATTAGAATGGTATCCCAAGCCCCTCTGCAGACGATGTCCTTTCCCTCCATGCTCTGCTGGTAGGAATGGCAATTTCAACCCCTTTGTCGTCATGGTCCTTTCCCTATCATCTCTTCTATATGCTAAAAAAATAAATGACTTGCATTCATTGCGTTTCACTCGGTTTTGACAGATTTTTTTTGTTGGATATGAAAGTGTTATATTAAGCCAGCAAAAGAATAAGATACCCATTGGTCAGCTCGCAAGAATTCTTGCGGTGCCCAACTGGCCCTTAGTAAAAGGATTCTTTTACACGTGGGTTTGACCGTAGACATAAAGCAAAACAAACAAAAAAAAAACGAGGAACAGAAGAGAAGAAAAGTAAACAGATTTGGGACAAATTGGACTCGTCTGAATCAAGATTGAATTTGAAGGGGCAACTCGTAAGGAGAAATGATTAAAAATAAATTTTATTATGCGATATAAAAAAGTGTCTTAGGGTTAAAATTAAGGATTAAAATATTAAAATACACGTATCGTACTAATTGTTGAGACTGGAAAGGTGACAATTAGATCTTATAGGTCCGCATCTTCTAAAAACATTATAAAATAACTTCGTTCTCAATAGTATTTTTCATTTTCCCATCTATTAGGTCAATATAGATGCTGCAATTCAAGATTCATTTTCTGTTTGTAAGCAAACATCTCATTTGGATGTGAGAGTCAAAAATAGGTGGAAAATATGCACAAATTGTATACAATTAATGAAAATTTGATGCAAATAAAACTCAAAAGAATAGAGATAGTTAATAGATATTTGACAGCATAAATAGAGTGAGCAAATTTTCACTTAGTAATAAAAGAACCACAAGTAATAGCGATTTGTAAACCTGTAAACGATTTTTCTTAAAAAAAAAATATTTTTCCTCCCTTTTACATGAAACAAATCGGCCCAAATTTCTTCTTATGCTCTTTCAGTACTCTTGGGCTGGACTTTAAGGAAAGCCGGCCTGGTAGATGAGTTTGAAAAAAAAAATCAAACATTTTACATTTGCCAATCGGCCGCCCCCTAGATCTGCCAATGCGTCTGACCCTCTAATTTCGGTGTGACTCGGTGCTGGATTCTCTCGGCATGTTGACTGCTCTTTGGGATGGATTCCTCGCTCTATTAATCGATTTTGCTCATTCTGTTGCCCAATGGACGTTTTCTGCTTCTTCTTTTGGTTCTCTTAGTTCTGTTTGTTACCTGGGCCTAACGAGACTCGGGTTTTGAGCTCTTTTCTTTAAGTTTTTCTGTAAGTTTGCTAAAAAAAAAAAAGTAAAAGCCCCAACAGGTGACTCGTTGAGTACTTTTGGAAGTGGGACGGCAGACAAAACATCACCTACTTCGCTTGACGTAGGGGATCTTTCGATCCCCCGTATGACGTAAGTGGTTACGCGGCCTCAATCTTCTCCGCGTTCTCGTGCTGAGTTAAGGAGGGGTGACGGGTGGATGCTTATGTTCATGATGGCGTAGGCTTTTAAAATTCCTACATCGTTAGAATCTACAATGGAGCTTCCTCCGGTCGGTGGGTGATCATGATCCGCTGACGCACGTCCTTTTGAGTTGAAGCCCTTCAGCAATTACTTGAATGCCAACCGATGAACATACAAATACATTAAAAAAAAGTTACAAAGCATATCCCTATTACGATTTCACAAACGCCAAATATCTCTTGCCAATACATTTTCAAATATCACACTGACTTATCCCCCGAATCCCAAGCTTCCTACAATTTGGACTCTCGACCTGGCCCTAAAAGGAATGGACCCAAATTAAGTGTACTTCCCTAATAAAATAACACAATTAAAAGGAGAAGAAGGAAAAAAAACTCGTTCAAATGGTTGATCATTCACTTAACACTTCATGTGTCGGTTTAAATTGGTATGAACCTAAACGCCCCCTATAAAACATAAAGGTCCATCAAAATAAGAGAGATTTATTTTAAGGGAAAATATACTTTACACGCCTTATTTGTTTATGAATATTGACATTTTGTACCACATCTTTTATATTCGTGTCATTAAACACTTAAAGTTTTGATTCACGTTGATATATATTTTCAATCAAAATGGAATAAAAATTGGATGAAGAGTGCAAATTGACAGTGAACAACACGCACGTAAAAGGCATGCGTTTATTTTCCGTAATTTTGACACTTAATTTGGATGAAATGTGTAGATCAACTAGAATCATAAACTTATTATGTCACCAAATAAAAGATGATATTGCAAATTGTAAGTAGCCAAACTTCAAAGATACAAACTATATTTTTTCGATTTGTTTTATAATTTGCCCACGAAAAACCTGTGTAAATCTTTGACCCCCCCCCCCCCCCCCCCCCCAGCCCCCCCCCCCCACCCCCCCAAAAAAAAAAAAAAAGCATGTGAAATTGCTAATGCAAGAGATTCAGCACCTACTATTATATTGAGCCACCACTGTTATGTCATATAGATGAAGATCTCCTATCCAATTTCTTTCATTTTTTTCTGCAATTGTTTGACTTTTAAGTGGTTTGTGGATATTTGACCCCCATGGCAAGAAATGTGTGTTTCTTTGTTACTCATTTGGTGTTAAATGGTACAAACTTCTAGTAGTGAAAGACAGATGAAGGACATCTAACTACACGTGTTGTAGTTACTGGCGTCATTTAAACCCAAACCTACAATAACCAAGTAGTCTTCCAAACTCAAAATCCGAAGCCCATATGGAAGAGAAAACCTGTTTATCGAGTTGGGGTGCGTCAGCCTAGAAAAAAAAAATAAAAAAAAACTGTGTTGACATTCTCAAACAGCAAAAAATAGAAATTGCAAGTGTGGTTTGGGCTCAAAGGGTTTTGGGGATTTCATGGAATTCTCAATGGGTGACGCTGTCGTTTCAAAATTTCCTAAAAACGTCAGTGTCGTTTTGGGCTTGGGCATTTGGACGCAGAAATGGAGTTCACGTGGATAAATGAGGCTGAGGCGGAGGGAGAAGCTGAGGCAGCAAAGATTTCCGTTAAGGAGATTAACGGAAGGTTAAGGAGACGAAGGGTGACAAAAGGACGAAATTTTGAAAAGATAGAAAATCAGACAAAGAAACATCACCTGCTTCGCATTGACGTAGGTGATCTTGCGATCCCCCGTATGACGTAAGTGGTCTACGCGGCCTCAATCTTCTCCGCGTTCTCGTGCTGAGTTAAGGAGGGGTGACGAGTGGATGCTTATGTTTATGATGGCGTAGGCTTTTACAATTCCTACATCACTAGAATCTACAATGGAGCTTCCTCCGCTCAGAGGGTGATCGTGATCCGCTGACGCGCGCCCCTTTGAATTGAAGCCCTTCAGCAAGTACTTGAATGCAGACCGATGAACATACAAATACAATCAGAACAAAAATATATAAACAAACAAAAAAAAAAAAAAAAAAAGTAACAAAATACTACTAATCTTCACGAGACATCATTAATATACAAATATAATTGCAGAAGATTCTCTATGACCGTTTCGACCTTGGTTATAAGATTTTATTAAAAGAAGATACAAAAGTATATCCCCCGAATGGATCTTTGCCAACACATTTTCAGATATCACACAGGTGTTCGAATCCCAAGGTTCCTGCAGTTGGAGAAGAAAAAAGTAATGGACCCAAAGCGTAGTTCCCCAATAAAATAACACAATTAAAAGGAGAATGAAAAAAAAAAAATAATTGTTCAATTTCAGTTGTGTATAAGAAATGGTTGATCATTCACATGGCACTTGTGTCTGTCTAAATTGGTATTAATCCAAACGTCTTCCTCTAAATATAAAGGTTCATAAAAATAAGAGATATTTATTTTAGGAAAAAATATTTGTACGACATCTTTTATATTCGTGACATTGAACACCTGAGGCATATAAGTGTATACATATTTATACATAAATTAAAATACTTTATTTTAAACAACTTTCCTCTATCTTTTTCCTCTCTATCTTTACATAAATATGGATTTCATCATTCTATTTGACAACCTGAACTGACCAAAATTTTTATTAATGCTTTTATTAATGTGATGGTAAGATATCCGCCATTCATTAGCATCCACTGGGATCTTTAAATTAGAATGGTATCCCAAGCCCCTCTGCAGACGATGTCCTTTCCCTCCATGCTCTGCTGGTAGGAATGGCAATTTCAACCCCTTTGTCGTCATGGTCCTTTCCCTATCATCTCTTCTATATGCTAAAAAAATAAATGACTTGCATTCAACTTGTGCGTTTTCACTCGGTGATTTGACGAGACTTTTTTTTTTGTCTTGGAATTATGACAAGGTTCCCGTGTTATATTAAAGCCAGCAAAAGGAATAATACCCATTGTGTCAGACTACGCAGCAATTCGTTGGCGGTTTGAACCCCAACTGGGCCCTTTAGTAAAAGCCGATGTTCTTTTCACACGTGGGTTTGACCGTTAACAATAAAGCAAAACAAACCCAAAAAACCAAAACGAGGGGAACCCAGAAAAGAAAGAAAAAGTAAACAGTATTTGGGACAAATTTGGCACTCGTCTCGAATCAAGATTTAACATTTGAGAGGTCGGGGCAAACTCGTAAGGAAGAAAATGATAAATATATAAATTTTTATATTATGCCTTTGATATAAAAAATTCGTTTTTAGGTTAAAAAATTAACCTTATATTCAAAAATATTTAAAATTACTACGTATTCCGTACTATGATTGTTAGTACTGAGACGAAGTGACAATTAGCATCTTTATAGGTCCGCATCTTCTATAAAACACATAATATAAAAACATAACCTAACGTTCTCAATAGATTTTCTCATTTCCCATCTATTAGGTCAATAATAGACTGCTGCAATTTCAGAGATCCAGTTTTCTGTTGTAGCACCATTCTCATTTGGATGCTGAGAGAGTCAAAAATAGAGTGAAAGAAAATATGCATCAAATCTGTATAAACAATGTAAAAATGATAAATATTTGCATTGCAAATAAAACTCAAAAAAAGATAGAGAAGTAATAGATATTTTACAATCATCCCAACAATCAAATAGTAGTGAGGCAAAATTTTCACTTTAGTAATAAAAGACACCACATGTAGTAATTAGTCGATTGATTGTAAACCTGTTAAACATTTTTTAAAATAAAAATAATATTCTTTTCCTCCCTTTTACATGAAACAAATCGGCCCAAATTTCTTCTTATGCTCTTTCAGTACTCTTGGGCTGGACTTTAAGGAAAGCCGGCCTGGTAGATGAGTTTGAAAAAAAAAATCAAACATTTTACATTTGCCAATCGGCCGCCCCCTAGATCTGCCAATGCGTCTGACCCTCTAATTTCGGTGTGACTCGGTGCTGGATTCTCTCGGCATGTTGACTGCTCTTTGGGATGGATTCCTCGCTCTATTAATCGATTTTGCTCATTCTGTTGCCCAATGGACGTTTTCTGCTTCTTCTTTTGGTTCTCTTAGTTCTGTTTGTTACCTGGGCCTAACGAGACTCGGGTTTTGAGCTCTTTTCTTTAAGTTTTTCTGTAAGGTTTGCTAAAAAAAAAAAAAAAAAAGTAAAAGCCCCAACAGGTGACTCGTTGAGTACTTTTGGAAGTGGGACGGCAGACAAAACATCACCTACTTCGCTTGACGTAGGGGATCTTTCGATCCCCCGTATGACGTAAGTGGTTACGCGGCCTCAATCTTCTCCGCGTTCTCGTGCTGAGTTAAGGAGGGGTGACGGGTGGATGCTTATGTTCATGATGGCGTAGGCTTTTAAAATTCCTACATCGTTAGAATCTACAATGGAGCTTCCTCCGGTCGGTGGGTGATCATGATCCGCTGACGCACGTCCTTTTGAGTTGAAGCCCTTCAGCAATTACTTGAATGCCAACCGATGAACATACAAATACATTAAAAAACAGTTACAAAGCATATCCCTATTACGATTTCACAAACGCCAAATATCTCTTGCCAATACATTTTCAAATATCACACTGACTTATCCCCCGAATCCCAAGCTTCCTACAATTTGGACTCTCGACCTGGCCCTAAAAGGAATGGACCCAAATTAAGTGTACTTCCCTAATAAAATAACACAATTAAAAGGAGAAGAAGGAAAAAAAACTCGTTCAAATGGTTGATCATTCACTTAACACTTCATGTGTCGGTTTAAATTGGTATGAACCTAAACGCCCCCTATAAAACATAAAGGTCCATCAAAATAAGAGAGATTTATTTTAAGGGAAAATATACTTTACACGCCTTATTTGTTTATGAATATTGACATTTTGTACCACATCTTTTATATTCGTGTCATTAAACACTTAAAGTTTTGATTCACGTTGATATATATTTTCAATCAAAATGGAATAAAAATTGGATGAAGAGTGCAAATTGACAGTGAACAACACGCACGTAAAAGGCATGCGTTTATTTTCCGTAATTTTGACACTTAATTTGGATGAAATGTGTAGATCAACTAGAATCATAAACTTATTATGTCACCAAATAAAAGATGATATTGCAAATTGTAAGTAGCCAAACTTCAAAGATACAAACTATATTTTTTCGATTTGTTTTATAATTTGCCCACGAAAAACCTGTGTAAATCTTTGACCCCCCCCCCCCAAAAACAAAAAAATGCAATCTGTGTGCTATAATCTGACACACATCCGCAAGATGTGATGTTTCTCCCGGGCACCTTTGACCTATTATATTCCCCTCCTGTGGAACTCAAACTCTGATATCTTGGTATCGTTTCAAGTATACAGTGAGTGAATGAACTGCTTCTTCCTAATAGTCCATCATCTGGTATTTCATTTGTATTTCTGGCGAAAATCGCCTATCCGGAACGCGTGAGGTTTATATAAAGAGAACAGCTTGAGAGGAGGGAGTTTGTTGATGTAAGAGTTGTTGATAACTCCCTAACTCTCATTGTGTGACTCTCTGCATCTAAGAAAGTGAGTGGTGTAAGAAAGTTATTTCCTATTCTCTCTTGTCGGATATACTCATATCCTTTGTTGGGCAATACCTGCTTAAGAGTTGAGGAAATACATATAAATGTAGTCCCTAAGCAGAAAGGCGTCTCAATATTGGAAGAGTTTATTGAAAGTGTGTGAAAGTACTCTCAGAATTTGAACTTATCTGTAAAAGGTCCAAAAATTCCATCATAATGGACTACTATGCCGTCTCGCTCTGGCATTTTTCGGTCGTTTGCCTGGTAAGTCTCCTTTAGGAAGCTTGGGCTGCTCATCATTTAAACGCCACAACTACCTTACCAACTCAGTACCAGGTAACCATATATATAGTATTTGTGCTTCTATAAGATCATGACGAAATACCTCATATCAACGTAAATGCTCTCTAATGAGGTTGGTGAGTATCAGAATAGCTCCTATTTCGTTGATTGTTCGACCTTGGCTCTGGCAATAGACGTGGTGGTATATGCGTCTGGCAATGCGCGTTATCAATGTGATATAAATATAGGAAACAATAGGATAATAGAAAAAACATACTTAAGATCGTGACTCTCAGTGTTCCTTCTTGAAAAATCTCTCTTGACAAGTAATACGAAAGTTGATATGAGCGCAAAGGCGATTGCAAGGGGTCATATTGCTTTTTGTTCAGTGTATTATGCGGTCTATTAAATTGTTAGCAAAAAGTCCCCTTACTAGAGGAGCAGGTTTTCTGGGACTTTCAATTGATGAGCAAATTATCATCCAGTCAACCAACATATTCATAAGATTAGCAATATTCAAATGGTCCAAACCAAAACATTCCCTCCAACCTGTTTGGAAAAATTCTTCTTCCACCACAATCAATTGAAACGATCCAATTGGTGCATCTTTCAAGTCATATAAATAATTTTTATATAATTGTTGAAGAAAATATCCGGAAGTAACAGAGGCAGATCTCTTAGTTATTTATTAGTCTGCTAGCTTACTTCGTGTGTTTTCTCTCATACCCACATTTATTCCATAGATAGAAACCGTCTCTCTCCAAGAGGTGTATGTGCGAGTTATTTGAGGCAGTTTTGGCATTTGCTTTTGGGGTACTCCTACGATCTAGTATTCTGCAGTATTTAAGACCTCTTCCAATCTCATACGGATATTACTGCCATAGAAATACCCTCTTCAGATCCAAGAATGGAATAATACCCGATTCTTAGAAAACAGGCTGTGACGTCCTTGCGGTTTATGGGATTGAGAGGGACAAAGCATGAAATAAAAGGAGCCACCGGTAGGCAGGTCGCATAAAGAAAATCTTCAGTTAAGGAGTGACACAACAGTCAAGGACGGAGCATATTAACTTGGCCAATTTAAATGAATGGGTTAACGTGGAGAAATAACCACACGGTGATGTCTTCGGAGGAAATTCACATTCAGAACCGCTGGCCAAGACCCAGATCAGATTAATGGACAACAAAGAAAGAGCAATAGCCAGTGTGCAAGAACTGAAACAATTTTTTAAAGCGACATGATTTGAATAAATTCCCGAATCGGAAAACCATCTAGCGTGGTAAACTCCGACAGCTGTCCAGTCAAATGCCCAGAATACATTTCTTTGCTCCTCTGCTTCTGGTCTCGGGTGCTCAAATTGTATACCTACCTCACGTTACATTCATTACAACCTCCCCGTATGATTACCAGTCCTCGTTGACCTCCCAGATATAATCCGTCCCCAGACTGACTGGAGCGGCTTCTGGAGCTGGAGATTTACAAAGAACTACTAACCCAAAAAAGCACCCTTTGTAATTCATCAAGTGGCGTCTAAAAGGGACCTGCACCCAAAGATCCCTCAACCGGACCAGTGTGACAATAAATCCTTCTTACCAGCTTTAAGATCTTCAGTCCGGACCGATTAATTAGACCAGTTCAAATTCAGTTTTATTCTTGCGCCATTGTGCTTCTTTCGCCAAATCTTCTGTATCCTTGGTCACAAGATTATTCTCCCCTTGTATCAGCCCTACAAAATGATGTCATAATTGTTAAGAAGAGCATATATTCTGCTGAAAAAGTTGTCATATTGCACACGTACAGGGAATAAATCTGTTTTTCTTTCTGTTCTGTATAGCTTCCGAGATAATCTTGAAAACTCATGTCAACATATTGTGTGCTTTTATCAACCAGAGACATACAAACCTCAAACATTCCAACTTCCTCGATCAAATAAAAAAAAGGAAGAAAGAAATAAAAAAACACACAGAAAATTAACAAGGTCCAGATAATTTTCAGCTAAGAACAGATTAATAGCAGAAAATTAGGAGTGGAACAGGATGCCACTTTTCTCCCAACATCAAATTATAAGCAACAAAATGAACAATTATCAGGCTAAAGGATAACAACTTTGATTGCCACAATTTTTTTTTTTTTTTTTTTTTGGGGGGTGGGGGTGGTTGCAAACAAAATTAACAAACATGTATACCAGAATAAACCGCAATTTATATCAGCACTAATATAGCAGGGCCACCGAAACACAAAGATGAACAATAATCAGACCCAAATGTTAATTTGATGAAACATACATCCACTCAAATCCATGGCACGAACACAGTAACATCTATTAATTAATTTGTGATAGCAACAACACAATAACGTCTATTGCAGTGAAGACAAATTTCTAAAACGGCTTTACATCTTACTGCATAGCTATGCAGCAATGACACAGTAAAGCAGGAAATGGAGTACTGGATGTCCTTACATATATGACTCTTTCAAATTAAGATTCTCATTGAAAAAAAGATTAATCATATCATGAAATAAACCCGGTAAACACATCTCTGGAAAATTCAACTTGGATTGCACAAGCCATTAGCCACTAAAAGACAGACAGAGGCAAGCATCTCCATGAAAGCCAACTGACAGTTCAATTTACATAAAAAGAAAAAGACAATTACTATAACTGAAATGGGTAATTTCATACATCGTGTTCCTTGACATTATGAAGCAGCTAACATGCATACTGACAGAAACATCATGCTCTATGTCCTGCTCTCAGAGAAACTGCCCAATAACAGCTCCTTCATATGAATTTCAGCCTTCCAAACAGATGCATGCCTGACTTCACATTCACAAGTTGAAACATAAGGTGAAAGGGTCTCAAAACATTTCCCACTTTAAAGAGATGGGAAAAAAAATCCAAAAGCAATAAGATATGGAAAAATAGCATACCTTGAGAGATTCCCTTTCTGAACCACAACTTTGATTATAGGGGAGATTAAAAAGCGAAGAAATATATTCAGCCTCCACAGTTAAAGCGGTGCCTACAAGCATCGCCAGAAGATTGATCTGTCCAAGACTCGATGACAAATTCTAGTGGCCCTCATACATATGTAGCTCAATTGTCACGAGATCTTATTCAGATCCTCAAGATATTGCAGAACAAAAAGATAGAGATCTGAATACTGGCTAGAAGATAATCTAGGGACAACAGCAATATTTAGGGGATGTTCGTTTTGGTTTGTATTCTAGGATACACATAAATTCTAGAATTTACAAACCGAACATATTCAAATACCAAATACAAAAAAACTTCTGCACGCATACCAATAAATTTAACATCACCTAAAAATTCTCAAAACACTTAAATTCTAAAAATCTCACCAAAACGAACATCCCCTTATTGCTATATTTTCCTTTTAAAAAACAAAATGAACAATAAACTAATGTTTCTCCTTAAGGCACCAATTTCCATCTATCGAGCATAAGAAGTTTTAATATCCAGCAGAAGTGGATTACAGCCCAACTTGTAACAAAAGTTTACAGCTAGGTCCAACATACTTCTAGACAAGATCACATTGAGCAATATTTCTTTCATGGAACACAATAAAGAGAAACAAAAAACCTGTAGAACTCTTAGAATTGCAATTTTTTGAAAAACATCGTTACCCAACAAAGTCGTTGAATCACATCTGAGGGTGAGTGTGACATGAAGGCTGTTAACAGTATTTGAAACGTTTAGTGTATAAAGTTTCCATTCGCACACAGGTTTCAAATAGCAGTATAAAATTGAAGTCATGCAATCGAGGAACCAATAAAGCTTAAAGGAAAGTTCAATCAAAAGAAGCACAATATAAGTTGCCAAAAGGAGAATATTATCTGGATCAGATATGGTAAAGATATATTTTCCTTTCTCATTAACTGACTTCTTTCAATGACTATAACAAAAGAATTGGTTTAATTACAAGTGCTAATAGCTGGAGGATAACTTATATTCGCAGGTTTTCCCCCAGCAACAGCATTATCATTCCTGTCTAAGTTGATAATTCATGAGTCTATACACTATACTGTCCTCATAGAAGCAAATTCACCTCTGAGAGGTCATCCATAGGTATGTCCAGGCCCGCTGAGTAATGATCTTGCAAACTGTCATCATCAAAGTTCAACAAAGTACTTAAATCTTGCGGCCCACCAAAGTCATCACCTACATGTAGTTCTATAGAGTCTAATTCATTCAACTTCAAGTTTGTAGTATGTAGTGGTTCCTTGATCTCCTTTGATGAATCCTGAGGAACATCACCATGGGACCTCAACCCTGTGCCTCCCTTTCCACTGCCGCCATTGGCAACCACTTCACCACAAGCTCCAGTTGGATATTCAAGATTAGTTGTTTCTTTAAACTTGTTAACAAATCCATTCCCTGACGCTGGTACTTGAGCTACCTTCTGCTTGGGCTTTGTTTTCGTTTTACGCTCTGCCTTAAAGTTACTCATTGACATACGGCCGGCTTTGGCGACAGAACTTCTGCCAGACTTATCTTTGTCTCTTTCTCTTTCACTTCTCTTTCCTTTTACACCCCCCACTTGGGTATTCCCAAGGGTTACTATGGCTCTCGAGGAACCAGTGCCACCAACATCATCGAGCAGCACTTCCTTCTTCTTCCCTCGGTTAAATATGGGTCCAGTTTTGGCAAAATGCTGGTCAGGGGGGCAATCAAGCTTTCCAAAAACATCAGATGAACTGCCATGAGTTTTATCGTTATGAAGATCATGCCGCTCGGCGCTACTAAGAAAGGACCCTGCAAAAACACCATTTTGTAAGTGTAGCTAGTCCAAGAAACTTTTGAAACAGTATGCCTTAATAGACACATTGCCAAAATCGTGTAAATCTCAAACCTGATACCCCAAGCTCTGGGTGAAACTTTTCAGATTCAGGAGGCAAATTTATAGACATTGCAGAGACCCTCATAGATCCTGCAGTGTTGCTAGAGGGAGGTGCAGCAAAAATGACATCTCTAAGCGCAGGTTCAGTGAAGCAACTTTTTCCTGTATCTTCAAATATCCGACATCTAGAAAGGGTCCTCTTCATAAAAGCTGTGGCAACTTGTTTTGAAACCTTACTGACCCCACATTTTGAAGCATTACTTCCTCGAGTAGCCTGTAAACATTAGGCACAAGTGAATCTAATGATGCATGACATATAATCAGAATTCATGGAAGGCATATGCTAAGACACTTTCCAATTGAAAAAAAACTATTGCTTACAGCTGAGCATCATTAGAAGCTTAAGTTTATAATGGGTACTTTCCACTTCACTCTGTTTGCAAAAAGGGATATAAGAAAAGAAAATACAAAATTTACGAGAAGTTAACGCAAAAGTGACTATCATTTCGCCAACTCATCCAAACTCCACCTTCCATGAATTCTTGGAGAGAATCAGTCGCCAGGATATTGTGGCAATAAATTAGGCCCACATATCCATGACTTCGGCAACCAATAAAAAAAAAAAAGGTGGAGGAGATTGTCACTGATGCATAGGCAAGTATAAACAATGTATTTGCTCATAGCTTTTCTACAGTTTGCTACAAGATAGTTACTTCCCGCTATAAATTTTGGCAGAGAGTGGAAGTTGTCCACTCCGCTGACATAGGCGGAAGAAGTGTTCTGCATTATAGTACATAGAATTGCTATATGTCAAGACTCTTGTTCACCACTTTTTGAATCAGGTATAAGTAGAGCTTGAAGTTGGCTACTCCACTAGAGTGGAAACAAAATACTAAATCAAATAGCATAAATAAAGATACAAAATGTCACTTCCTTTTCAGAATGTGCATGGTGATTTGTTTTCATTCTTCTAAAAGCAAAAGACTAAAACTTCAAATTATTGAAGTCCTAAAGTTTGCCTCCGATATGACATTTCATTAACTAAAACGTTTGCAGTTAGATCAGAAAGTCCAAACATATAAGTTAATGTGTGATCCTCTGGTTGCTCCAGTCATCTAGAAAAGCACTAAAACCGTTCTTAGTTCCTACATCATCATCAATATCTAACTCTATTATGAAACAAAATAAGGAAAAAATTCAAATAAAATCCTAGGACTAGCTCCGTGCTTGATTTGCTGTTAGAAATTTGAGGGGCTTAATGTCATGGAGGAACCCAATGGGCAATGTAGACATCAAAATGGGCTTTTCTCATTTATTTATTAGGGCATGTTTGGCATATGAAAATTTTCCAAAATTTTACTCATGTCAAAAATTCCCACTACCAAACATAAATTTTGGAAAATTGTCAAAAAATTCTCAAAATATTTCAGACACGTTGGGCCCACTTTTCCCTTTCTCAACATTCAAAAACTCTATCAATCCTCTCTCTCCGCACTCCTCCACTTTATCAATATTAAAATATTCCATCAAATCTTCTCTCCCCACTTTTTCACCAACTCCATAAAACTACAAAATTTTTAAAAACACCAAACATACTTCAAAATTTTCACTACCTTTTCACAAACTCCAATAAAATTCTATCCACTAAATTTTCACACCAACACCAAAATTTTTCAAAATTTCCATTTGCAAAATGTGCCCTTAATTCTGTAACAATTCAAACTTCATTTCATCAGATTCTTTCTCAAGTGTGCCCTTTCATCCTAACCTTAAGGATTTAAGGTACATATCTTCATTACTTCTGTTACAGTCCCTTTAGCATTATGCCACATTTGGTGCTTTTATGATAGTATTGATTACCAAAAAAATATACATGCATAAGTTCGATTTTTGGGAAGACAGAACCAAACTAAAAAGAAAACCACAGAATAAAAAAACATTACCAGCTGCTTTTGGTAAGACAACTCAACAAGCCTGTCCATTGCAACCTGCTCAAGGCGCCTGAAAAATTAAAACACAATATCAACCTTCAACAGAAAAAAAAAAAACTCATCCATTTCCACTATTACCAAAAAGATTAAATGTCTCATATCTAAAGCAAATTTAAATTACTGAATCTCCGACCGCTCTTCCATTGCCCTGCTTTCGTCAATAGCTTTGATAATTTTTTCCATGTGAACCTTCTCTTTAGCAACCTACAAAAGCAGTCACGTATAAAATAGGTCTGAAGAATCTTCTGAAAAATGCTAAAGAAAATTGCAAGAATATGATTGATCAATAAAAAGGCAGGAACCAATATCTCATGGAAGCAAAAAGTACACTCTGTCCCAATTTAAGTTTGTTCCTTCAAAGATTTCCCAAAAGAAGCATCCCCTTTCTAAAAGTAGAATACTTAAGCCCTTGATTTTCTATTTATCCTCCCCTTTTTTCTAAAAAGACAAACAATACAAAAAAACACTATTCTCCTGAAAAGCTGTTTCACCTATAATTACCTAAAAGACATATTAGGAAGATCACTGTCCCATGATCTTTTTTATTTTTTTTTTTGGGGAAATCTCAACCAAGACAGTTTGGGACAGGACTATTTCTGCTCAACTTTGTGAGACACTTCAAATTTGGAAGTGCCATCATGAAAGTTGAAAATATTACACACCCAAAAGGAGTAACTCAGAAACATTACCAGCTCGTGAAGCTTTTTCTGTAGTTCAACAATATCCTGATCAATCGTTTCATCCTCTCCATCTGCCAGATCCGGCTGAGACAAGACAACCAAAAGGGAGATCGAAAATATAAATAATTGTTAGTTTTTAGGGAAAAAAATTCCATGCATGTACATGCACAACACACAACAGAGAAGGGGGGGGGGGGAGAGAGAGAGAGAGAGAAGAGTTATCATGCAAAAAGTCACTACATATTTCTATCATGAAGCTCACATGCAAGTGCCTTATTGATAAGAGGCCCCAAATACGAATTTGGTAAAGAAAAGCTATATATATATATACAGCAAGAATGCACTGTCATTGCTTTTGTAAATTAAATGCTCACCACTTTCTCTGGATATAGACCAATACTCTGCAGCTCCAGCAACAGTCTATCATCTGGACACATCTGATCATATGAGCAGTCAATGGAGAAGCTTCCACAAGCATTTGTATATTCAGCTAGCGGCCCATCAACACCATTTTCCGAAGACAATGGGAACATTGCACCATCAGAATGCAAAAATTCACGATCTCCCTGGAACAGATCCTCAGTAGATAATTTATTGCTGATTCTTGTCCCCCTTGTGAAGTCACTCCTCCCATTACAACAAACTCTGTTGACAGCACATGGCTTCTTAGTTTGAAGACCCAACAAGGAGACAGATCTAGATTCAGTTCTGACACCGTTTGTATGAACAACATCAACAGGGAGACAGGTATCAATAAGAGAATGACTACTGTCTTGGGCAGTCCTATCTCTTTCTCCATTGTTTTCTTCAAATTCTTCAGTTTCATCTTCCACAATCAGAGCTGACAACACTCTCTGGTAGAATGGGGCAACTTTTCTTGTCCTTCCCACATCAAATTTTACAGAAGTAACAATGTCTTGGAGTAGATTATCCAGATTGCCAGACTTAGAAGGCTTATTTAATGCATTTTCTTCTCCAAAGCTTCTCTCTTTTTCTTCAGAATCAAGAGCCTGAGAAAAATAACTCTTTCCATGAACTTCTCTGAGGAACAATATAATTTCAGTACTACATGAAGAATTATAAGCCTTTTCAGAAATAAGATTTACATGATCTCAAAGGACATTTTCAGTATGGTCAAAGACTAATGACAGTCAGACTTACAATGTCCAATATGTGCACACACAACAAAAGCACGCAAAAAGCCTAATATGGTCAATTAAGACTGACAGCATCAATTAGGATGACTTAGCATGGGTAGGACAGTAAGATGAGATTAAGAGCCGTGATGTTATGGATTGGGTAAGATGTTTGTCAACAAATCCTAATTGTAACTAAATGCTTAAATGATCAAATTGATCTCACATTCCCTCAACACCAAACTATTGTGTCTATCTAACACGCCTTCAGGATGTTTGGAAAAGTTTTCAAAACACAATTTGTTTCTGTTGCAGCAAAAACTGTTTTGAGAATTTTCTGGGAAGAATTAAATACCATGAAAAGTTATTCGATAAGTTTCATCAACATCAAGAAGAACAAACAAATTACTTTCGTCATGACAGAGGATCTCAGTCCCCATTGTTAAATCACAGGATCAATTCAAGAATTTCAGAGACCAAGTACAAGACGACCATCAGCCCTTGTGGAACAATCTATTTGTAACAATATGAATTCTAAGAATGGATTCTGCCATCATTGCAGCAACACAAAATCAAATCCAGTTCTTATTTACCAACAAACACTAAAAGGACAGATACAACCCCTAAAATTCCCACAAAAATTGCAATGTGTTAATTGGACAAGGTTCTAGACAACCAGAAGTCTCAAGTTTTTCACTTTCTCATTTTCTTTTAATTTGATAAATTAATGAAGATTTTACTAGAAAGAGAAACCAACTAGAGGGCTCATGCTATATGCCTGCAAATGATGTATGATCCTAGCTTAAATCTAGGTCGAGGGAAATAGAAAGAGGAAGAGGGATTTTCTTTGTTTTGTTGAGAGGAAAGAAAAGATTGGGGGGGGGGGGGGGGGGGGGGGGGGGGGGGGGGGGGGGTGAACATGTCCTCAACAATCAGAAGATGCCATTAACAAGCAAATATACTCTTAGAAATTACCAAAACACTGTTTCCATTGCAGAGCACCTGAAACAAGCTTTCATGATTCTCGCGTGCAGATTTCAGCTGATCCAAATGTCAACAGACAACAGAAGTATATGTAAGGGACCATTCAAAAACTAATTACGCTATAACTAAAAGAATGACATCTCTCTAGTTCTGGTTTCTGGCTACCACCTGCTGCTTCAAGCAGGACTCATCCGCTGAGCTGACCAGAGCAAAATATGGGTCCATTTCCTTCCAGAACTGACTTGAACAGGCAACATCTGCAAAAGTAACCAATATCTTCTCGGATGACAATGCTCATGGAGAAGGAAATACATCCATAGCCATCTGATGAAGCAAAACAAAATCTAGCTCAAACACATACTGCTGGCATCACGAGCATAATTGGCAGCTCCTAAGAGTTCTTCACGATCATCATCTGATTCACCTGGAACATCATATATGGTAGATGGCAACAAAAGAATCAGCTATGAACACATTCCATCTCCTACCTAATTCCTGTATTCTATTTTTCAAATGGGAACAGCAGGAAAGAGAATAATTATGTTTTGTATGCAAAGTATGGCATAGAGAGAAGAAAATGCAATTGTCATAGATGCATGTATCACAAATAAAGTCTATACACCTACATAGAGACAATTACAGGTGCGTACCTAAATTGAATACGAGTTAACTATTCAGAACCAAGTCCAACAGGCAAAACTGTGAAGCAAATATATTTCCAGTTTGGTACTTCTAACATACCAGAGATTATAAAAAGGAAATCTACTCAAATCCGCCAGTTTTAGATATATCCAAATAAAAACTGGCATGTATTTTTTAAAAATTCAAACTTTTGTAGGCAATTCTTGAACCTTCACATGCTCCCAAGACAAGAACAAGATGTGGCCACTGGGAAAGGTAGTTGCTTTAGCCATAATTAATATTTTTTCCTGTTTCTTTTTTGTCAGATATTATTCTCTCATATGCTTCTTCACCATTTTTTCCTCCCAAATTTCTGAGAATATAATAAAACATATTAGTCGGACTAGTAAAATGCGAAGAATAAATGCTTATTCCAACCTACACACATACAAATTCATAATAATAGGGACTATAGTGAGATTTTACCAGCCACATCTGAGGAACCTCCAATTGATGTATGACCAAGACGAGTCAAAGCCTTGCGATCAGACAGTTTCTTAAGAGGAGGACGCCCTGACTTACTGAAAATGTACATGCGGAGATTGAACATAGCAATTATGAAATATGATTTAAGAAGAGGGAGAGGAGAGAAACAGAGAGCATTTTTTTTGGGGGGGGGGGGGGGGGGCGAAAAAGACGGAGAGCAAAATATGATCCCAATGGGAGAGATGTTCTACACCTTCCATTCTTTTCAGAAGCAGGCCTCGTACTTCTAAGGGGTTTTGTTGAGGTTGGAGTGTCCAGTTTCTCTCGCATTGGTGAAATGCTAGCCCTAGAAACTGATGCGCCCCTAACACTCCTTCCTTGTTTGTGCACACCATCTCCAATTTCTTCTTTCTTAGGTAACTTATTCTTCTTTATAAACAATACAGAAGGAACCCCACTCTCAGTGGAGTTAACCCCTCTTTCATCTACTTCAAAACTCCTTGATCCTTTATCCTTCAATCTACTTCCAAGATTTTCACTAGCACCAGATTCTTCACTTTCAGAAAATCTGGCTGGAGATGAGACATGTTCATGTTTCACTTTAAAATTCTTGATGCCATTCCTAGCAGGAAGCAACCCATTGGTCCCAATTGAAGTTACTCTGGCACCTAAATCACATGATTCTGACGATATCTGCACCTCATCATGGCTTGACACAGGAGACACCACATTTGCTCTTCGGCTGCGAGAGGATTTTTGTGGTCTCTGACCAACCCATTGAGCCATGGCAGGAGAGGATGATCCTGTGGGCAAAGGACGCTTGCGATTGTTAGACCCGCTAACTGAAAGAAATTTGTTTATGCTTGGAGGATGGTCGCAGACTTCATTTGCCCCAGAAGTGCAAGGAAGATTAGGAGATGCATTTCCTGCCATTACAGGGCTAGATCGTGGCATCCGTGGAGCATTTCCCTTAGTCAATGGATTCTGAGTTACTGTATAATCATCCTCACAAGCACTTAACCTGAACAAAGTTATGATAATTCAATCATTAGAATAAGGTTAGATAAATAAAATAATCAAAAAACAACCCTAGTTCAGCTTCAACTGCCCGTCCAAGTAAGATATCAAAAAATAGAAAGATTGATGCTCAAATATGCATACATACTTATTATTTCCCTTCACTATTGTCCGCTCCTTACGCACAAGAGAAACTCTGTCTGATTCATTCTTAGGAATTGCACGAGCATTTGTAAAAACAGGAAGGGTAGTACCATCTTTGTTAATGCCTCCACTGCCATTAGAGGATCCTGATCTGCAAAATATGAAGTTTCAGAAGCTTAATATCACTTTGCAAGAACTAAATGATTTTCAAGTCTACAAAGGGAACAAAAAATACATAACCCAAAATGAAAAACAACTCAAAATTTCTGGAGAAAAAAAAGATTGTAAACCTCTCATAACCAATGATAGTGTCAAACTTTTTTGAGATATAGGAACTCTCTGAATATGAGCACAAATTTTCCAAAAGAAAAGGAGGCCACCACAGGATAATGACAACAATGCTCTGAGACTTTCTTTCAAACGAGAAGAACAGGGTAGGGATTGGTCCATAGAGGATACATTAATGGGAGGTTACCCTCTGCAATCCCTTAAAACCTCTTCATCCCTGTTGGAGCTTCCTTTCAGACTTAGCAATTTTTTGCATTTTGCCAAGATAGTTGGCCTACATAGGATCTACTCATCCAAGTTGACATTCAGCAAGTCAGCAGGGAAGAAGGGGGAAAATGACAACCAAATTAGCAGTTATCTATGTCTGTAATATGAAGCTAGACCAGAATCTCTGATTCATGAATCCGCACTCCTTAACAGTTTTGGAGCTATTGGAAGAAGTAAGAACAAAAACAGGAGGGGAAAAAACTAGACTACACTTTAGTATGCCTTTCCTCTTGTAATAAGGTCAAGGACTATAAAACTGAAAACATAAAAGTAAAATAAGTGGTCAACAATTGACATTGTTACAATCTCCACTTCCACAGAACTGAAGTAATCTCCACTAGGAAATCACTTCTGCAGATACTCCTTTCTTGTCAAATGAAGTCAGAACTAAATAATCTCTCACTCGAGGTTTGAGAGCTGAAGTGAGGAAAATTACTATCACTAATAATACCCTTACTGAGTTAGGCCTTAGTGATCAATAGATACGAAACATATAAAATGCAGTTAACCTGCTGTGGAAAAAGCAATTTATTGCAAAAATCCATAAATACAACTTAGTATCATTATGAATAATCAACGACTTACAAAGCTATTTCAAAACATTGAATTCCCTTATACTGTTCTCTACTTAGAAAAGAAGTGATATGTTGGATTGGCACAAACAAAAAACTTAATAAGGAATAAACTCTGCTATTGGCTCACTTGTACAAGATCCCCCCCTCCCCCAAAAAAAAAAAAAAAAACTCATTTCTGGAAAATAATTTGGCACTTGATGAATATAGTGCAGGTTGCCTTACACGTTGTACCGTTCTCTGCTTCTAAGAATTCTATTAAGGTTGCTTTTAATCCATCTACAGGAAAGTTGCTTAAACTACATGCATGCTCAGTTGATTTGCAAACTTTAAAATTCTTTCATGTTATCCACAAAAATGAATGCTAAATATAAAGCACCATATTAGAGTAGTATACTCTCTTTTCACCACCCAAATTGATTTAAATCGTGGAATCCACATGGTGCCAAAAGAACTTTGAAACTTACAATGTAGAGGAGGTCATGGAGGGGGAACTATCATGTTTTGCGCCTCGGTATAGGAAGCACATACAACATCTTATTTTTCTGTAATAGTACTATTTTGTCCAGTAGAATCATAAAGAAATCCCACCATTCTTCTTGGTATTGTATTCCCTTATCAAATAAGAATCTATAACTAATGCACAAACTGGAAACATATCAGGATGCCAGAAAAGAAAGTACACATGCCTCAAATCTTGGACATCAGCAGAATGCAGAGCCGACCCATTTTTAAACTTATGATGCATTGCTCGTTTGGGCCCCGTGTCACCATCTATCGGTCTGCTAGAGACAGCACTAATAGATCGTTTTCTTTTCATTTTTCTGTCCCACGTTTCCCCTCCAACAGGCAGTCGACGAATCTTTTCTTCAACAATGTCACAACCTTCACCAACATCTTTAACCATATCTCTATCTTTTCCCATGAGCATAGGTTGCCTCAACGAGGAATTAGTTCGACCTTCAGCCTAAAGGTTCAATAGAATAAAATGTGAACTATGATAGCCAATAAGATATTAAAGATATGTTGCATAATTTTTGGTTAACAGATACACACATTTGAGTAATAATAGTATTTTGAAGCAAATCAACAGCAATTAGTGTAGCATTTAGCACTACGTTAATTGATCTCAAAAGAAGATTCAGTGAATTTTTCATGCTAATTGATGCTTCCTATGCCTGCTCCATTGTCAACAGTATGTTGGATCATACACCACTATACTGCTACTTGTTGGCCTTCTGCTTGTGAGTGTGACATGAGCTCCACTCCATCATCTCCTTCTCCCTTTTCTAAAGGAGTAACAGTTCTTTCCTGTTGAGTCTATTTGTAAGTCACAGAAGCATCCATTGAGTCTTAAAGCACGACTTCACCTTTCAACTTGTTCTTAGAAAAGGTGTCATTTGAGCTACAGCAAATTGACAAGAAGAAATTTTACACCATTCAAATGGTAAAAACAGACTGATCCAAGATTTGCAAGCTTTTGTAGCATATACACAACAGTGACACACGAAAAACATGTCTGAGAAAATTAAGGAATAACATGAAATGCAACAATCATTTACTACCGTAGAAAGACCATCAAGAACACTTCATAACTGCAACAAGGTAAGTTAAACTAAGAGATTGAAAATTGAAACAAATTCCATAAGTATTGATGTACACAAACCCGTATCTCTGCAACAGATGAGCGGACTCGCTTATTTAGACCAGCATTTTTAGGCCTCTCTTCCAGTCTTTGAGCCAGAAGGTTTCGCTGAACCCGGTTTCCTATCTTCATGAAGTTTGAACCCCCTGACCTGTCATTTGTATGCATATCACTCCGTTGTTGCTTCTTTGAGTTTAAAGCTTCGCAATACTTGTCTAATTTGTGTTCGGAATCATCAAGCATTTTTGTCCTGCCCCTGACAAAAAATTATTGCATCTTAAGTAGAGAATGGCTCTCTTTAATGCAAACATCATCACATCCTAGGTTCTCCCAATTCCAAACAAGGTCAATTTATATGCCACACACAACACAAACAACAATATACATCCTGGGATAGATATCTAGGGGTATACTCCACATACGCACGCACACAAAACAGAGCCTCGGATTGGGTATAACTCCAACTATTTTATTCAAAGATAGACGTTTAGGGTCGTATGCCTGAAATGACATGAACATTGGATAACCTGAAGAATGAATTTGTATTTCAGAAAACCTAGAATTACCTGGCCTCAATAGAGCCATCTCGTACATCTGCTCTAATTCGTTTTAGGTCCTCTATAGCTACTGGATGTGGAGACTTTACTTTAGCAACTCCAAAAGAATTGTCTTCCACAGTGCTCCCAGAGGAAATTCCCAGTACTCTCCTCAACTCACTTGACCGAGTATATTTTTGGTCTCCCATTGAAATAGGATCCAATGTCAGACACTCAGATAGCGGAGGCAAATCCCCTGCTGACGTAGCACTCCCCCGGGAACTATTACTAGAACCAAAAGCACGACTATCTCCATCTTTACGGAAGTTTCCTGACCTATCAAAACCAACAGTAGTGTAACTCCCCCTCTGCACGTTTTTATAGCCCCCCGGACAAGCATATTCCTCAGGACTAGCTGAACATGACTCAAACCTCACATTTCCAGCCATTACCCAAACTCAATCGAACCAACTAAACAAAGAAAGATTTCTCTTTCACTCTGGTGGCTTGAGAAACCTAAGGCGGTAACCAAATGAAACCTGTCATAGAAAACGTCAGGAATCCAAAAATAAGTGTTAGTATAAATGCAAACAGATTGTCTCTTCAAAACCAATGAGCTAGAATTAGTTTACTAGAATTTCTAGCTTTGGACCAGACAATTTCAGCACTCTACACTAAATCAGCTAAGAATGGGGAACATATTTTATAGAATTAAGCAACTATCTAGGGACTGTGAGAAGTACATCAATGAACTAACTAACTAAACACCTGTCAGGTAGCTGAAAAAAATCAAAATTTGAACACATCGGACTTCAATTCTTGTTTCCCAAAAAAACACCTACTTCAACTTTGCGAAAACTTAGTTAAGTACATTCAAGTAAAAGTCTCCTTTCCTAGTGATATTCCAAATACGTCAAGAACTGACAGGTCAGAGTTTAGTTCCTTTCCCTTCCTCTTATTCTCTCAAAAACCGGACGAACCTTATGCAACAAAAGCAACTGTGGGACTACAGTAACCAGCAACAAAATATACTGCCGCTGAAAAGCACGGAGTAAGTCAGTTAGCATTGAGGCAAGTAGTCAGTATCGAGAGTACAAACAAACTGAAGTACAATTACCACAACAACATATGCTACTGATGAAACACCGAGTAAGTCCGCGGACATTGACGAAGGCAGGCAGTACATAGAGTTCAACCAACCCAAAAAAAAACACAGAGAGAGAGAGAGAGAGAGAGAGAGAAACACATCGCTTTAAAGTATATAAAAAGAAATTCAAATTATGCTAGACTGACAAAAGCCTAAAAAAACAGAAACAAAACCGCCGAGATTGAAAAATTCGAAAAGCACCAAGAATTAGAAAACTTCGAAACCCTAAATCAAGCAAACAATTCTAGGGTTTCTCCAAAAATTTCCGAATTGCATCCATAGAAACCCCTTCAAAACGGCACAAATCGAGGGAACGAAGCTAAAGAGAGTTGAAACGTGACGGAAACGTACCGGCATTGACCGATCGAATTGCGCAGAGAAAGAGAGAGACGGACGATAAAGAGCTATATGGTCTAATTCGGTTCGTTTTGGCTTCAAGAACTGTCGCCGTGGAGATTCTCAGAGAGGGATAGAGAGAGAAATTCTGAGGGTCCCGCACAAAATATAGTGGGGGACCTAAGGTAAGTCGGAGAAGATATAGTGCCACTAAAATCAGGGCCGTTTGTCAGGTTTTTGACGTCTAGGGCTCTGGGAGCAGGTCGCCAGCAGTTATTGAACGTACAATCCCTGCAATTGGACTTGTTAGCCAGATAACGATATGCCACGTCGAGCAGTAATTAACACCTCGTCAAACAGATCTCTCTTGTTAACCCAGGCCCGGAAACGCCGTTAACACGAATGAATCAAAAGATAACTGCTGACTTCCTGTCAACTTGCTGACTTGTTTTCAGTTCCACGTGGCATTTCACCAGTGCCACCTCATAACATTTTACGAATTGCGGCCTCACAACTGTGGATTGTGGAGAAGAAAGTTGCGGTCCCGTTGAATATATGGGCGGTCTTAGACCGACCTGTTTGTACCGTGAATATACGTTTTCTTGCACTCTTTTTTGTCTTTTCTCTTCCCTTAATAATATTTTGTCTTTTCTCCACTTGAATTTATGATCTCTTTCGTGACGTACTTGCATATGAGCCTGGCTGAATTAATAACCAAAATATATTACGCCCTAAGCTATGACTTTTAGAGAGATAGATATACTCTTCACTCAGTAATTATAAGGAATTTGATGCATTATAAGTTAAATTTAACACATTGCACTTTCCAAGTGATGAAGACTAATATTTTGAACCAAGAGCTTATCTTATTGTGCTTAGTTCCAAAATTATGATTTAGCATAGGTTATCTTTTATCTAATTGTTGTTTATTTAAATTGGAAAAGTTGTTGGAATTTTTTTTGGAGTCCAATAAATTGGGTCTATAAGTATATAAGCTTTTTCTCTCATTTCTTTTTCTAGAGAGGTAATCAAGGTAGTTTATTATCTTGATCGTGACCATATAAATTTTTTAGTCAGGATATTCATATCGAGCCATAAGTACCACGAAAACCATCACTATAACCTAATAAAAGTGCAGTTAATTTTGAAGGTAGGAGTTCAATCCGCAAACTTCCTGCTTATATTCGCTCTTAGGTGCCCCTATCTTCAGACCCTTAAACCAACTAGGCTGCCATGGTAAGTACGGTCTTTTTGAATAAATAAGAAATAGAGATTTTGAGTTTGACTTGTGGGTATGATTATTTTTTTTGTTAATTTGCCAATCATCAATATTAGATGTTAGGTGTAATTTGTCAAAATTAATAGTTTAAGAGACAATGTGTCAAACTTTTATATAGTAAATAAGAGAAAACATATTTATCACTAGATTTGATGTAGAAGAGGACATGAATTAGAGACTGACTAAAATAAAACAAATATCAGTTGTAAATTTACACGGAAGAGGTAAAAGCAATAATTTACTACGAATCTATTTGGAAATTTGTTTTCGTGGATCAATCTTATTGAGGTATATACTTTTGTCTTTGGTTTTACTTTATGTTCTAAAAACGATAATTTTTTCCCTATAATATGAGTTAAGACCGAACCATTTGATCTATTTATTTTTATTTTTATCTAAAATCATTCAAGTTATAATTATTTGATAGAAGTCAGGATTATGTAAAAAGATGTTGGATCAAACATTGTCTAACTCATTAAAATGATTTTTCATTATTTTCTTCTCCGAATATATGTTTACCATACTTGCTCATAAAACACCAAGAAAATCACTTATTAAAGAAAATCACTATTTTTAAAATATTTATTTTAATAAAAAATTACTGCATTCACATGCACCTCTAAACTAAATCAAAAAAGAAATGCAGAGACAAATACCATTTTATCATAAAAAGTGTTGAAGAAAGCGAAGGTATAATATAACGGCCAAGAAAGAGTCACATATCGGCTTTGATTCTAAAAACATCAGTAAATATTAATTTTGAAACTCGGAATCGGGGTCATGTTTGCATTTAGAAAATTTTTGGTGTAATCATAATATTTAGATTAGAGTTTTATTGAATTTTATAAAAAAAAAAAAAGGAGTGAAAATTTTCAATATGTTTGATAAATGTTAAAAAAAATTTAGTTTTGGTGGTGTAGGTGAAATAATTCGGAGAAAGCTGATTTGGTTGGATTTTTTTGTTTATTTTGATGAAGAGAGGTAATTTGGTGTGGTGATTGTAATAATTTTATTATTATAATTTTAGAAATATTAATATTTTTTTTACGAGCTCTAGATTTGGTGTGAAAATGGAAAAAAATTGAAAATTTATTGACAGAAAAATTGCAGTTGGTTATACTTGGGGGTGTTTGTTTCCCAAAATTTTGGAAATCTTTAGGGGGTGTTTGTTTGCCAAAATTTTAGAGAATATTCTCGAAATTTTGAGAATCTTTACTTTATTGAGATTTATTAGAGTTTGTGAAAAGTAAAGTGTGTATGTGTAAAAGTTAAAAATTTTGGAGTGTATTTATTTTTTAGAAATTTTGATACTCCAAAATATTAGGAAAATAAACACCTTCTATTTTATTGAAATTTATTAAAATTTGTAAAAGTAAAATATGTAATATATAAAAATTAAAAATTTTAAAATATATTTTTATTTACTGAAAATTTCTATACTGCAAAATATCGAGGAAACAAACTGTGCGTTGGCAAGTTTGAATAGAAAATTTTGGGATAAAATTCTCGTGTAAACACGACTAAACCAATGAGTGCCAGCTCAGCTGTGTGGCCGTGTGGGAGGAGCTGTGACCCGGACCTCAGATTTGGTCACAAAAGGACAGAACAAACCTTTCCTAATTCCCTCTAAATCCCTTACACATGTCATCCGACGTAGCCTCCAACCAGCTCTCGGGGCCCTCCCAACCGAGTGACGCAACAAGCACCTAACCCCACCCCCTCCATATATATGTATATATTTGTATATATAACGTGTATATATATATATATATATATACGTCCTCACTCACTCTTACCCCTCTGCAAAGACCAATTTGCTTCGCAACGTCACCTTCAACTCACCATTTCAATGGCTCTCGCGAACACCGGCTTCTTCTCCTCGTCCTTTTCCCTGCGTCGATCTGGCGTTTCTGGTCTCGATTTCACTTCACAGCTCTCTCCGCACGAGTCACTCAACGTTTTCCCAGTTCTCTACAAGTGCACCAGACCTGGACTCGCTCTGTCCAGGAAAAAGTAAGACACAGCATCCGATTTTTCCTTCGTTTGCTGTTTATGCCAAGAAAATGTTCGCAATCCGAAATAGAAGGAAAAAGTTAGTACTTATTTTCTTGGAAGGTAGAAATCGGAAGCCTCGGTTGTTCAAATCTTCAAGATATTGGCCTAGCAAAACTGAACCTCCGTTTGAATGACATAGGATCAAACCGTTTGGCTTCTTTTTTGAAAATTTATTTTGTGCTCTTTGTATTATTAGCAACGAACAGGGATGAGTGTACTCTGCTGTGAAATTCACTTTGATTGAAGTGGTTTCCCTTCATACTTCCATGATCAGATAATAGATCACATCAAAAAGGAAATTCTTGGATCTGGAATCTCAACAAATTTACTTGTGTTTGCCCCTGAGAAAATGCTTAATTGTTTGTTGGGTCACAGAGCAAAGGAAACAGAAAAAACACCGAGGATTACGACATTCGGTTCTCTTTTTTGTTTTCGAGAAAAAGCAAGTCTCAAGTCAACTGCGGTAACAGTATGTTTTAGTCTTAGTTGTGTAAAGTATTTGGAGACTGCTCATTTGAAAAAACTTACCACCAAAACTTTGAGTCAATTTTGTTACCCTTGCTCTCTTCAGCAACCAAAAGCACTGTGTTTTAAATCTTTGATTTTTAGGCAACAAGATGTTAAGACCATGTCGACTGAGCTTACTAAAATTATTGAAAACCCACTAGAAAGGAGTGTATTTTTCTTCTCTCCTTTTTGGTCCTGTTTGTTGACGGCCAATGGCTGTTGACAAATTTTGTCTGTGCACGGGTATAAACTTTATTCTATTTGAAGTTGTCCTGTTTTCGCACTCCACTGTATTTATCAAGAATAAAACTGATCTCAGTATTTGCTAATTGGCTTAGGTTAAGGAGGCAGCTGAAATATATTTTTTTCTGTTTCTTTCTCCAACCGAAAATTTGTTTATGGATGGTTCTCTTCACTCTTATTGTTACAAGATATTAAATGTTATGCATGATGAAATAGGAGAGAATTGGTTTATGTCTTCTGAGGTTTGATCGTTTGTGGGTTTGGTTTACCTTGTTCACCGATCTCGTCTTTGCAGTCTTCTTTGACAGTCACTGGACTAATTGTCTGATCATTTATTGTGGCCATATTATACAATATGTGATCGTTGTGTGGTCCAATTCTGATTTTCTTTAAATAATAATGTGAGAGGATGACCCTGAATCATTTTGTCATCTAATATTTCTCGAACGGTTATGCAGAGACATTTTGCACGCATCCACTGATGGTTTAAATTCAGTTGGTTTAACCTCATTGGTCAGTAAGATGATTCTTTCCAGAACAGTAATTTCATTATCACATTGGGTTCTATGAGTAATTTTATACTGTAAGATGATTTCTTCCAGAATGCTACTTCAATCATGACAGTGGTTCGATAGATCATCTAATACTGTAGGATGATTCCTTTCAGAACGCATTACGTTTGGTTCTCTAATGGATTTAGTACTGTTATGGAATTGTCTATGATTTGTTCTATTGTTTCCATGTTACTGTCTTGGACTACTGAAGAATTGGTTGAGGAAAAGATTGCCCCATTAATGGAACCCTTGTGATTTTGAGTACTGTACGGATACCACAAAGAATTGTATGGACATGCTTGCATTGAAAGATCTTGTTGAAAATTCAATTTTTTCCTAGGAGTTATTTGTTTCTTCCATACGTAGAAAGTCAATTCTCGTGGAATATCAAGGGGGCGGATGGAAGTATTAAAGTGAGGAATGTGATACAATCCTAATTGCAGCACAGGAAAATGAAATGACACACTTCCCACATAACTTGAAAAATCGCTTTCTCTTCACTCACTTCTTCTCTGGTTCAATCCCTTAGTCACTGCCATTTTCTTTGCCGATTCATCCTTATGCACCAACATCTTCTCTTTGTTTGGGTGGGCAATAATACCTGAATGATTTTGTGAGTGGCATATATTCATTTGTGGAAGTTTTTGCAAATAATCCTTTCTAGAGGTGGGGCATGTGAGTCTTACCAAAGCATATTAATTTGGACCAAATGTCACTTCGAGAATGTTTGTTAATTCAAGAGGCCAAAATGACTTACGACCTATGATTTTATTATCTGATCTGTATGCATTTTTTTCTCGTATGCGAATTGGAATTTGTTTTGCACATAAATTGTGAGAATGGCATCATATATTGTTCTAGACTTCTAGTATGGCTTAAGCTTTTTCTTGTAAAAATAAACTGCTGTAAAATTAATTGGATGACTGGAAATGCAGAAGTCTGATCACGATGCGGATTATGTCCCTATGCCAATAGTTCTGATAGATCAAGATTCAGATTCTGATGCGACAATTGTACAGCTCAGCTTTGGAGATCGCCTGGGAGCTCTCATTGACACGGTAAAGTGGCTGCAACTTATGGCATTCACACTCTCTGAAGAAGAATTTGTATCTAATTAAATACATCATTAATCCGTGTATCACTGTAAATAGAATCCTACCTGCAGTACTCTCTTATGGAACCTAATTTTCTCACTTGATTTTTTTAGAAAATTGCTAGCAGATTCTCCAATAGGGTCACATTTTGTTCTGGAATTCCACACCTTGGGGAATGAGTACATCTGGCCAGGATTATCGGTGAAGAACACATCAACCTGACCATCAACTTCCCTGTCTTTGCTCGGAAGATCGGAATCACCAAATGGTTTCTTTGGGTTTTTACCTTCAAAGGTTTGGAGGATAGGAGTGATGGATAAGTTGATATGGACGGGTTCTAAAAATGGTGTCCTCTTAACGTGGATTTCCCTTCGCATCAATGTTGGAAGAACTGGGTTCCCCCCAAAGCTGCCTTCTTCGTTTGGGAGGCTACTCATGGGAAGATTCTGACCATTGATAACCTAAGGAGAAGGGGCATTTGCTTGATCGAGTGGTGTAACTTATGTAAGAGCGAAGGAGAATCGGTTGATCATATCCTTCTCCATTGCTCGGTGGCAAGAGGTTGTGGGCGCATGTGTTGAGCATTCTTAACTTTGACTGGGTTATACCTAGGAAGGTGGTTGATATGTTGTATTGTTGGAGTAGGAAGTTTAAGGATCCAATCGCTTTGGCCATATGGAGGATGATCCCTGCTTGCATCTGCTGGAGTTTGTGGAGGGAAAGGAATAGCAAATGTTTTGAGGATAGAACATTGTCTTTGGATGGGTTGAGGGGCTCTATGTTGACCTGTGGGCTAACTCAGCTTTAGGGTGCCCTTTTATGCGTTTTCCGGATTTTTAAGTTTTTTTAGCTTGTATGCTCTGTTGTATCAATATAGTCTCTTGTACTGTCAACTATCTTTGTTTCTTCATTAATAAAGGTTAACTTATTTATCAAAAAAAAAAAAAAAAAAGAATTTGTGATGTTAGTGTGACTTTCACTCTGCTGTCTTTCTACTGTTATTTTCCCTTACCTTCTATTTATTTAAGAGCAAATACTTAGTTGTAAAATATAATTTAGTGTCCCTAATCATGATTTTCAAGGAATTGAGGCTGCATGGGAGGTCAGAGCTGAGCAAATGCTCTGTATTTTTTTTATTATCTTAGTTCTAGTATATTCTTCAAAGTTGTTTAAGTTAGTGACTTGCCTTGTTTGTTTTGCTAGGGCAGATGAAAGCTTTGAAAGACTTGGGACTGGATGTGTCAAAGGGAACTGTTACCACCGAGGGTTCAGTGAAAAAAACAAAAATTTTCATCACACGATTGTAAGTACTTCTTTTGGCATCTCCTTAATGCTACTTTGCCAATGTTTGTTCCATATAGTTTTTGAGAAGAAAACTTTGAAGGTCTGTGGAATGTTCTGAATGGTTTTTCCTCCACATATTCTTCAAAATTGTTAAAAGCAATCCCAAACGTAGCAGCTTAGAGTGTTGAACTAGTTGCACCATCTTCTAAGACTTTAAGCAATGGTTTTTGTTGTGTTTGCATCAACAACCTAGAAGGAGAACTAATTAGGGGATTTAACAGGATGCTTTAAATGGTTTTCTAACCTGTAGATGTTTTCAATCGTTGACATCTGAATTCTTAAATATTTACATCAGCCCTGCAGTCTTATTGGTCCACTGTTACTTGTTTATTGGAAGTTTCTAGCATTTACACATGGAATTTGCTAATTCTAGGGACACTGGGCGCAAAGTTGAAGATCCTGATATGTTAGAGAGAATTCGACTTACCATCATTAACAATCTTTTGAAATATCATCCAGTGAGTATGATAAAGATACTTTATTTGCAATTTTATGTCGTTCCTTGGAAGTTTACATAGACACAAGTTGGAAAAAGTCCATCCTCAGTTATCTTACATTTCTTACAAATGGGAGTCTGTCATCTTCAAAACTCACTCTACTTTCTTAATTTCTGGTAGGAATCAAGTGTGCAACTTGCTATGGGCGAGGCTTTTGGAATAAAAGCACCAGAGAAAAAGGTAAGTTCTTGAAGATCCTTCTATCTTTTGTCATTTTTTGTTTCTTCCCTTTCCTCAACATTGGGCATGCTTTTTGGAGATCAAACTTCCTGTCCAGATTCTTGTGTAGGGTTACATTTAGTTGGGGTGCAACTACTAGTAGAGGATTTATCATCTTTTCCTAGACTCAGGCATTTGTTGATGGCATATGTCTATGTCATGATAGCACTTGCTATATCTATGCCCATAGGGCTTCAGAACATTTGAACTGAATAGATGGATCTTATAGCAGCAGGTAAGTAGCCAACTGATGCTTTATTGTACTATTCAGATTGCAGAAATGCTGGTCTCCTTTCAATTGGTCAATGGTGATTCTAGTAACACAACAACACCTTTTCTTTTTAACTAAACAGCATCTAGAGTAATTGTTTCCATTTCTAACCTGCAAAAATGGTTTTCTTTTCTTGTAGTGTGCACGTCTTTCTGGACATATGTGGTTATGCATATGAATAGTAGTTAGCTGATCAACCTATTTTTATAGAGAAAACTTGAGAGACTCCGGATCTGTCTTTAGAACAGAGTGGAAGACCATTGTTTGTTTGTTTTGAGTTTTGAATTTTGAGAGACAGTTATCCCTCCTTATTAGGGGTATGGTTGAAGGGTACTAGGGCAAGGTTAATACCAACCCCTTCGGTAGCTAGCTTAGCTTTCTCTTTTCAATATATATTGGATGTTCCAATACTTCTTGGCCAATTACCTTTTAGTTTTCCTTTAGCTACTACTTTTTCCTAATTTACGCCCCATGCTAGTAGTCAATGTGCCTCTTGATTTGACATTGTTATAAATCTGTTCCAGTTGAGGTTGTTCTATTTTACAAGTGTGGAGTTGGTCTGAGTTCCTGTTTCCAAATCTTTTTGTTGCATGTGAACATATTTTTTTAATAGAATAATGAGGGCCTCTCCAATTGCTGAGTTAGGCAAAAAGAGAAGAAACTTGAACAAAAAAAGATTTGAAAATGGTGGGTGTCCACTAATGGCCATACTTGGGCGTGTATGCATACACAAAAAAATTCAAATGGGGTTACAAGGTATTCACATAATTGAATAAAAGCCATCTTAAATTAAAGAAGGGAAGCATATTCATACACACATACACATGCACGTGCAGTTAGTTTTCTTTTATGAATTTGGTAATTCTGAAGCATTCTACATCCCCTGATGGGAAATTCAGAAATATATAGTGTGGTTGACTGAAAATTACAAAAGGAACAACAATACATTCTTGTATGAGCAATCCATCAATCCCCTTCCGGGGCCTATGTATGGATCTATGTATCTGTATGCGTGTGTGTCTGTGCGGGTATTCTTGGATTCGACTACAGACCTTTCTCGTAAGAGAACAGTCTCTGAGCAAGTGCTTCTGAGATGTCAAAACTTTTATGGCTTAGTACTGGTTTGTTGATCGAATGGTGTAATTATATTCCCTAGAAGAACTAAATACAATTCCATGAATGAGCAAAATGAAACAGGACCTATTCAGAGAAGTAAATTTAGAATACCCTGGCCATCAGTGGGTTGTTTCATGGATTAACAAACTTCCATTTCATGTGCTTTTAATGACCTTATGGAGTTGATTTGAAGTTTGTGATTTTGTTATGCAGCTTGATGTTGACATTGCAACTCACATACAAGTAAAGGAAGATGGACTAAAGAGGAGGTTTGCTACTTGTGATTTACTTGTCATGTATTATTAACACTTTATGTTTTATCTTCTGAGTCCACCTGCGCATCACCATCCTGTTGGGAGATCATAATCTGAACTGAGTTTGAACATATGTGCAAAGAATGGGTGCATTGGTTATCCTCTTAATTATGAATTTTGCTTCCCAATTTACAGCTTACTTTACATAGAGACAGCAGATAGACCTGGATTAGTAGTAGAAATCATCAGAGTTATTGCTGATATTAACATTGATGTGGAGTCAGCGGAAATTGAAACGGAAGTATGTACTAGCTTCCCGCTCTCTTCTCACGCACACACACATGCTCATTTATTTTGATCAAGTTCTCAACTCTCAGCGTAGAAAAAAAAAAAAAAGTTCTCAACTCTCATCTTACAGGGTCTGGTAGCCAAAGATAAGTTTCATGTCAGCTATAGAGGGGCAGCGTTAAACAGTTCCTTGTCTCAGGTAAAATTTCCTTGCCGTTGCAAAGCAAATCCTTCATTTTGTAATGGTTCGAGTTTTTACATCCTCCAAATGATAAGCCATTTAATATGACAATTTTGGTATGCAATCTAGCACATTTCCCTAGCTCATTCTAATGTATTCGTATATGCAGGTGTTGGTTAATTGTCTGCGTTATTATCTCCGAAGGCCAGAAACAGATATAGATAGCTACTAATTCACTAATTCCCCCGAAGAACTGCTTTGTGGCTGTAAACGAAGTGTAACAGTTGTTGTACTTGTATCAAATCATCCTTGAGCTATGAAAGCCCCCTGTTTCAGTTGTGTGGGCTTCAAGAAGATAAGCTATGATGATTTGATTGTATTTTGGGAGACCTTTGTAAACACATGCCAGTGACTCCCTTCTCTACTTTGCTTGAAAACGACTGGTACAGATATTAAACGAATTATTATAACCATATGCTTGCTTTCCTGTCCCATGCCCCGATTATTACATGCTTATTTGCAGATCAAGAATGAAAACTAAAAGCAGAGCTCTGAAGAATGAATAGGTTGTAAGCAGGTAAGCGGCGTTTAGAAGAGCTTTTGTCTTGAAATATGTGACCAAATAATTTCTCTACCGTGGGTTCATAAGAGTCTGAAATTATAAAGCTTCATGACTTACAAAAATAGGTTAATGGCCTATATTGGACATCAGTAAAAAAATTATAATCAAATAACAAAATCTCGGAATTTACACACAAGTTTGAATGTCTTTTTACACGAGCTTTAATATTTTTACATTAAAAAAAATAAATTAAATCTTCTCTCTCTTTATTTTTTTCGTAAATTTTATTATGGGTTGAATATATTTTGCCCCCCTCATCTTTGGGATCATTTACACTTTGCATCCCGATGTATTATTTTTGACACATTGGACCCCTTAACTTACACATTTTTTTTCACTTTGGATCCCGCACCCAAATTGCCCGTTAATTTAGACGGATTCATCAAAACGTGGGGTGCAATGTGTACATAAAAGATAAGGGGGCAATGTGTACATCAATGTGCAATGTGTAAAAATTTTGATGGAATCCGTCTAAATTAACGGGCAATTTGGGTGCGGGGTCCAAAGTGAAAAAATGTGTAAGTTAAGGGTCCAATGTGTCAAAAATAATACATCGGGGTACAAAGTATAAATGATCCCAAAGATAAGGGGGCAAAGTGTTTGGATCCCGCACTCAAATTGCCCGTTAATTTAGACGGATTTCATCAAAACGTGGGGTGCAATGTGTACAAATGCTCAAAAGATAAAGGGGCAATGTGTACATACACCAAAAGATAAGGGGGCAATGTGTACAAATTTTGATGAAATCCGTCTAAATTAACGGGCAATTTGGGTGCGGGGTCCAAAGTGAAAAAATGTGTAAGTTAAGGGGTCCAATGTGTCAAAAATAATACATCGGGGTACAAAGTATAAATGATCCCAAAGATAAAGGGGGCAAAGTGTATTTAACCCCTTTATTATTTTTCATCAAAAAATTCCATCAAATTTTTCTTTCTTTATTCTTAACAAACTCCAATAAAAATCATTTTACAATCTTTTTTTACTACGTGAAAATCATTTTACGATCAAACATTCTTAAATTTTTTTTCATCATTTTTTAATCGTAACTCTCAATTTATTTTTATTTTTTGCTAAAAACTCAAAATTCTTAGAACTTTTGCTGACCAAACATCACCGTAAAACTGTATTAAGTTGTATAAGACAGGAAAATTGGAGGAAGCCTTGTCTAAACCTTCCTTAAATTAAGGATCTAATTGGTTTCCTTTCTTGTTCCTCTAGTTGCGAGAGACATAGAGCTCCGGTTTCCTTTCTTGCTCCTCTAGTTGTGAGAGACATAGAGCTCCATATCCCAGATCACCACATGTCCCCTTTGAACTTTCCATTAGTCAAGAGCTCAATTACTCAGAACCATGACAAAGAAAAAAGTGTTCAGGGGAGGGATTTGTTTGCATTCTCTCTTTGGATATTCCCGTTATGCAATAATCTAAGCCATGAACACAGCTCATCCTCACTTTAAACCAACTTCCCCACTAACTAGAAGCTGCTAAAAGGCAAAAGCAAAACCGCTGTTGGTGGATGTTATCTTTTGGGACAACGAATCCTCTCTCTCTTTATCCTCAAGCAAAGTACACCAAGAACAAGTGACTTCCTATATATGTGGCAAGAAAGAGTTGTTCTTCAGCTAAGCCTCAAGCTTTCCCTTGTTGATGCAGCAAATTGCACAAGTTAGATTGTGCTTTTTCAGTTACCCTGCCACTTGATTGGGCATTTTGCTTGTATTTGGTCTGTGGCATAAAGCTACTCTGGTTCCTGTAAATCCAATTCTTTGGATCCTATAACGAGGTGTTAGAAGAAGATGCAGAAAATGTCAGTTGTATTAGTCCTTATTCTGCTCCACAGCCATATGGTCTTTGCTTCTGACCCAGATCCTGTCCTAGACTTCTGCATAGCCACCACCAAAGAATCTGCAAGCTGTAACCGTAAGCCGTCATGCAAGAACTCATCAGCTGTCACGGTGGAAGATTTCACCTTCTCTGGCATAAAATTTCCCGGAAACTATAGCCAAACTGGCTTTTCAGCCATGTCAGTGAACTCAAATGTCTTTCCTGGTTTAAACTCGCTTGGCATGTCATTTGTAAGAGCAGACTTTGATGTTGGTGGCATCAATGTGCCACATTTCCATCCTAGAGCAACTGAGACTGCATTTGTGCTGGAGGGAAGGATTTATTCAGGATTTGTTGATACGAGTAACCGGGTTTTTGCGAAAGTGGTTGAAAAAGGCGAGGTCATGGTGTTCCCCAGAGGTCTAGTACACTTCCAGATGAATGTTGGAGATACACCAGCAACTATTTTGGGGAGTTTCAATAGCCAAAACCCGGGCTTGCAGAAAATCCCAGCTGCAATTTTTGGATCTGGAATCAGAGAAGACCTTTTGGAGAAGGCGTTTGGATTAAGTGCCAACGAGATCGCCAAGTTGAGGAGGAGGTTTGTTCCCCATTGATTGAGCGGGAGAGCAGATGCAGTCATGTCAACTTATTTGCTAAACACTGCAGCATGTTTTATGAGAAAAGTTAGATTTGTATAAGTTTTGATTAGTGCAATTTTGGTGAATGTTAATGGACAAATTTCATATTTGGTCTTGCTTGTTGATTAATAAAAGTAATATGTGATTTAATGAGGCAGGATCTGCAGGCTCTCTAACTTGGTTTCTGTTTGATTTCCCTTCTTGATGTGGAGCACGTGACAAATCTTTTAGAATATATTGTAGAAGGGCAGTTCAGCAGGGTGAAATCGAGCTTATGTGATGTTTGCGTCCCAAAATTTTGGCAAATCATCTCTCTTTTTATTTTTTCACCGATTTCTATTTGGTTTTCAAACACCAAGTTTTCCATTAGCAATGGGAAACCCGACAGAAATAGCCTTATCATTGTCAGGAATATTACCCCTTCAACTACATTTTACTTGTCACGATTTATAAGACAAATTTCAGTTGCAACATCAGTTAGGTAATTCATAATTTTCACTCAAAAATCTCCACAGGATCTTTCTGACAATAAGAGCAGGGAGTTCTAAATTAACTAGCATATATGATCATTGGGGTAGTGCAAAGATTTTAGGCTCAGGAATGTCTTTGGAGGCGAGGAATTTAAATGAACATCCTTTAAGTTAAATATAACTCTAAAGACTCTCATAACTTTTTGAATCTCCTGTTATATTCGCAAATGATTATACTTATCATTCATTTTTTTCCCAGATGAATGCTGATAGATAGTTTTCCGTTTGTACTCGGTTTCTTTCTTATAATATGCTCTGTTCTCTACAGACAGGTGGTTTACAGGCCGCCATTATCCATTTCTTATGCTTAAAGTACCCGATTTTGTCCAGTAACTGAAAAACAGTATAACTTATATGGTCTTCAAAGCCACCAGCAGGTATTTTCTCCCACGGAGGAAAGATAAAGTAAAGCACCAGCAATCACCATCAGACATCATCATTTCTGAGTAGGTCATGGCTCTAAAATCTACGCAGAAAATCAATTCTCTTGAGTAGTTTTCAAGGACTATATGGAACATGTGCATTCCAAGCCATAACTACTCATCATTCTGGCATGCCTCGAATGTCATGCACTCATTCGTGAAGCAAAGGGTTAACCATCTAAGAGAAGTGTGAATGCAGCAACCATCGGAGAAAGCGAGGTATTCAGAATTTGATTCCAAAATGTCAAACTTATGATGTATACCCCCCCCCCCCCCCCCCCCCCCCCCTTTTGTACTTTTTGTCAAGGTTAGGTGCCTGGTATCCTATGCTCCAGATATCCTCTTTCAATTCTATTTTTAAAGCATGACCTTGACAAAATTTATTTGAGTTTTCTTTACAAAACTTTCAATAGGATAAAAGACTGCAGCAAACTTATTGACCGACTCTTGGTGTATCTAAAATAGAACACATTGTTCAACATCTTTTGGAAATTTGAGTCACATTGCATACAAATATAGAATTATCCGTCTCGTAGCACTCGGTCGGAAAACATCACAAGCAGTACCATGATTAACCATGACAGTCCCTAAGATTACAAAACACACCTAAATTATGCAGAACAGTGATTCTAACAAGTTTTACGTAACTTTTTTTTGTTGTCTCAGTTCATTGTTTGAGCAAGGCACTCAACATCTCATTCCAGATATCAGGCACCCCAGGGAGGCACCAATGGCTGCAGTCGGAGGAAAAGTCCTTTAGATGCTGCTTCTCTTCTTGGGCCATTGCTCTTCTGTAGACAGAAGGATGCGCATCTCTTCGAAGAGCTGTCATAGTCGTTATATCTTGCAGATATACTGGAAATCTCATCCTTCTTAACACCCCTTGTAACACCAGCAATGATTCAGGAACATGTTGGTGGCTAAAGAAAGCAAGAGGCTGCTTTTGGTTATAGCATTTCCATCCATTTTCTCTGCCAATAAAGCAGAACCAAAAACAAAACAAAAAAACAAAAGATGTCAAATCAAAATTACTTCTGGGAAAAATGAAGGAAAGAAATTCAAGAAAATTTCCATTAGAAGTTCCATTGTACCTGTTATGTCTGGGTGACATGCTTCTGAAAATGACTCGGGTTTTGCTAGGATCAAGATTTAGATCTACCCATTTAGCCCATGTTGTGAGTCCTTTCTCATACGCAACCATTGGATTCATACTTCTTAATAGACTACTTCCCTCCATGAAATAGTCCCACCTAAAATTATTTACCATATCCAGTCAAATTCAAAAATCCTTAGGCAGACGGGAAAATGAATCGATTGGATTACTGTGCAAATAAAGGAGCCAAAGAAAAAACTAAAGAAAAGAAGAAAAACAAGTTAAGTTGGGCCAACATTTTGCATATACAACAAAAGGATATAAAATGCAATTTCTTTATGTCCTTATTTCCTCTTGAAGCCCCACTAACTAAACCCACACATGCATGAATGGAACAGATGGACAAAGAATTTTGTGGAGTAAGGCCGGGAAAGAATATTGTAAAGATTGTCTTACGAGCTCCATTTGTCAGAATGAGTCCACCAGTGAGCTGAATCGAACACAAGAATATCAACCCCTCTCCAATACTTTGCATTCTCTTCGATCAAATCTAAATGCAAGACTCTCTTGTTTTCAGGTCCTTTCCTCAACTCCACCAGGAGTGGTGCCCACGAAAACTCAATTGATGTCTCAAAATCCTGCATTGATACATGGTCATTATGTTAGTTTGAGGTGAACTTATACCTAATAAAGGTGTACTTTCCGCAACAAAGGCGTACTCTAGGCTTAGTTGTACTGTCTCAGACAATTAATATCTCAATTACCATAGCATGGAAGGCCATGGAAGGACCACTGTAGGTCACCCTCTTTCGAGCAGTTGGAATAACTCCTTGCACTAAGCAGACAAGAGATTCCCATTGATTTCTCATTATAGAATCACCTACCAGCATTATCCTTTTCCTTCTCATCCTTCCAAGAAAATCCAACGCATCAAACCTGCACGAAGGAGGCAGAGCTTTAACACTAGTAATAATCTGTCTTTTAGCAATCGCAGCCATTTTCCACGCCTTTTTTTTTTTTTTTTGGCATAAGGTAAAACATATTAGCTAATCAATAACTGGTCCTCTCGGTATGGATTGTAAAAGGGTTGCATAGAAATGTCATACTGCTTGTATACTTACCAGAATTAAACTATTAGTGATTTCAAAGAACTTCAACAATCCTTAATTTTGGATAGTTGTCACAAAATGAATGCACCCTTATTATTCACCTATATGGTCTTGCACACTGATAACTAACAAATATTTTGCATGTACCTTGGAACAGAACAGCCTTGGGGCTTCCATTTCCACTTCTCGTAGTCAGAGTCCGGCCGTCCATTTTTCTGACAAGTAACAGCTGCACTAAGATATGGGCAGTTTGAGTCGTAGAGAGGATAAGATTGATCATAAACCCATTTGCCAATGGAAAAGTCACATCTCGTTCGTGAGTCATGATGACTTTGCACCATGACTACTTCGTCATCTTCCTCATCAAGCCACGGCTCGTCCTCTAGGTCAAGCTGAGATGACGATTCACAACGAAAGAAGCACTGCAAGATACTGAGGAAGAAGAACAAGAGGAGGAGTTGGAGTTTTGGTTTAGCCATTAAAGCCGGAGAGGAAGCCTGCAGCAAAGGGTCCCAAATGCAGAAGCATTTAATTTGTAAGTTGGAAGAGCAATATGTTGACCGGAAGGGTTCAATTAAGGCATGACTTGCGGTGGAGTGGGCCATATTCCATGTTCTTTTTACTCATTGTCCTTTGTTTCTACAAATGAGTATGCATGTTTCTTTTCATAGTGGGAAGACATAGAGATATAAACCAAGAAATCACTTTATATTGGATATTTATCATATTTGACCGTCCTCGTTAAACTTGATTAGTATGAATTGTTCTTGTAGTTTCAAATTTGGCCACGCAATTCCTCATTAAAAATCTGTCTTTTATTAGTTAGAGGAGTAATATACAGGAGGTCCTTAATCATTTTGCATGGTTTGGGAGCACTAACTGAGTCATGGTCTGACGGTTGACCTTGTTTCTGAACCAAGGATCTTGGGTAACGCATAGAAGTTTCTTGGCCACTTTCGTCCTCTCCATTCAATATCCCAGAATCTGAAACAAAGTGAAACCACTAAACCGTCCCCTGTACATCTCGATTTATCCTTTTTTTGGACCAATTTATTAATTAACTGGCAAGCACTATTTGGCTACAGGTCTCTAACTACTAAGCTAGTATGGAAAATTGCAACTCGGATCGTTCTTTCTGCTTTTTCTTTCGTTAGTTCACTGCAGTGTTCATCCCATGCTCTTTACTCTCTGGTTACTGTTTTCGTCTTTTCTAGGTTTTGTATTTACGGGTTTGAAGGACAAAAAGATTATATCAGAGAAAATAGAGGAGCGGGTTGGTTAAGGACATTGGTGGTTAAAACAGAAGCAATGATAAAAGAAGGAAAAGCTTTGAGACCGAGAGTTACGGGCGGGCGTGTAGGCCATGGCATGATTTCTATTGCTTCTTTCAATGTCAAAAAGATTAAAGAGAAGATCATAAAACCAAAGAGAGCATGCTCCAAAGAAAAAAAGCCCGACCATGCATTATTATTCTCTCTTTCGCTCTTTTAGGTCAAAAAGTTTTAACCTAACCTAACCACCCAAGGGTAATGATCATGGACATCATCAAATCCGGTGACTAACAATGGCAATTGCAAAAGCTTTCTTTGGGTGGAAAAGCTGAAATATGATAAAACCATATTTTATAAATATACTTAGGGAAAAATATTAGTTTTACTCCTCCATTATTGAAGTTTGGACACTTTGCATTTTACTTCTCAACTAACAATTGTTGATACTTTGTATCATTCACAGTTAGTTTGGACGTAAATTACTAATTTGATTTAGTCAATTGTCAATTTTACTTTCAAAGTAATTTAGAGATAAAAAAATGATAAATAGATAATTTGAAACGTAGAATGTCAAAACTTCAATAGTTTGAGACGAAAAAATATATTCAATCCTCAAAATGATTTTGGATCGGTCATCTTATGTAACCACTCAGGAGAAGAGAAAAAAGAGTGCGAAATTGCGAATAGAATCGGGTTGGTTTGGAAACCAAGGGCCCACTCAAGCTGCTGATCAGTTCTGTCGGTTGGTTTGCCGGGTTTCTGGATCGCCACACGCAGGTTTGGAAGAAATGCTTGACCCCAGGCCCCACCAAGCATATTGGGAGTTGGGCCACAATACAACTTAAGGCTCTTTTTTGGGTCTAGAGACCAAGAAAGAACCCATTTATTAACCTTTTTGGGCCTTCATAACATATCGGGCTTGGAAAAAAAAGGCCCATTTGTTCATTTCTGTTCTTTTTTCTTTCAGAAGTCCTTTGCTTTTGAAAATAAAATTTTTCTATGTTATCAAATTTATATAGCCTTCGATTAAGCAATATCCATTCGCACTTATCCAATTATATATACTGATATATCATTTGTAAATTATATATATATGAAACAGCGAAAATATATTTTTCGAATTTTTTCTGGAACTTAATACATTAAATGATTGATGTATTTTCTTAATATTTCATTGAGAAAAGAGCATTATTTCGATGTATAGGAAAAAATTATACAGTGAAAATTCTCTAAATGATTTCCAATACGACACCGTAGATACTCTGTCCTACCTGGAGAAGTGGAGACTGGAGATTCAGAAGATGTCTCAATGATCTAAAACTAACAACGGCTACCAAATCTAGGGTTTAACGGAAAACCCTTTAAACCCTACTATTCATCTCGGAATATCAGAGCTCGAGCTTAGATTCGATCCCAATGGCAGCCTTCAATCACTTCAAGAACATGTACGATGTCGGTCTGAAGCCGCGCCTGCTCCGAATGCTCCTCAAAGAGCACTTACCTGACGATACGAATCCGTTTGGAAACCCCGCGGGCATCTCCACCGTCGTTTCGATGATCAAGACGCACGGTCTCCTCTCCGAGTCCTCAGTCGAAGAATCTGCGGACCAAAGTAAAATAGGGAACTGGAAATCCGCGGTCGATTCCTGGGTCGAGCGCTTGCTTTTACTCGTCTCTCACATATGGTATTCATCAATAAACTTCTATTTACAATCTCATTCTTTTTTTTTTTTTGTGTTCAGTTCTTTTTGGCCGTTAATTGAAATGGACTTTTATTTTGTATTTTATTTTGTTTCATTACCTTGATGTGAAATTCAAGGTCAATGCCTTGGTTATATTTCGTTGTCCAGAACAATGTGAATAAGCTAAAGAAATATTCCTTCAGAATCTTTTTTTTTTGTCTTGCATGTAATGGTTCAATTTTTGTTACTAAGTAGTATTGGTTATATGATTTTCGTTTTTTCGACTTGAGCAATTAAGGTGCAACTAATTGATTCTGGGTATCTTTAAATGTTTCCTCCTTCTGGGAGGTCAATTTCGTTCTTTTAGAAGTTCTGTTTTTTTACTACGGTTTTGTAAATGGGGATGCAACAGAAACGGATCTCTGAGTGCTGGCATTACATTGATTTTTGGTGCGGAAAGTATATGAAACTATGCTGGTTCTGGCAGTTTGGGCTCCAATTTACTTTGACGTCCTCCTTCAGGGGGGTACATTTATACTTCAGCTGGCGTGTAGAATGCATAGGAGGGATTGATCTCCTTGGGGCATCCATCTGCTCTTCAAATTATCTCCTTTTTGTATTTTGGCTGGCTAAACTTTAGCTATTCCTCCATCATATGTGCTGAAATGACTTCCAAATTTGGCCTTTTTATACAATTGATACTTCCTTTGAGCAGTGTGAGATTCTGAGAATTTTCAGGGTGAAAGAAAGGAAATAGAGATGTAAATTGCATTAATTATTTTCATAAGTGCAGTGCTCTTGATGGATAGATTAGGATTCAACTGATAGTGGATTCTCAATCTTTAATCAATGCTGATGTGGCTACATTTTAAGGTGAATGGAGGACATGGGAACAATCACAGTGGACAGAGCATGGAAGAAATTATGTTGTGGCTTGAATTTTATTTTTCAAAATTTATGCCTATAGGAATAGCTTACACTATGTTAAAGGGAAAAGAAAGATAACTTTTATCTTTTCATTTTACTAGAATACTAGATCTTCCTCAGATATTTACTTGATCAAACGGTGCTGTTCTAGCCAGATAAATGCTGGGCAGGAATCTGCTTACTGGGGGTGACTTGTCAAGAATGCAGTTCTGATCGTTTCTTGGCTTCATACACTCTTTGGTTCCACAAGCTTCTGCCGTTTATTCAGGTATGGAATAGTCTTATTTTGAATTGTATTCTGTTATATTAAAGTTTGATAGCCATTCAAGGTTACTGTAAGTATTAAATATAAAAAAAGTATGCTGACCTCATTATTGTTATTAGTTAATCAATATAATATATTATTGCCTCCCCTTGTCATTCAGATTCTCCAAGGCTGATGAAGTATTGTGAAGTCTATAGACTGATGACGTGCTTGTATGGCATACACGAATGTGTTTGTTTTTTCTCTCTAAACCGCATACGTGAATGTTTGACACCATAGATTGTATTCCAGGATCATTAAGTAGATGTTACACTTGTCACTTTTCTATTGTACTTTGTGTGTTATAGAAGAAACCATTCTTGTGACTGAATTTGCATATCTCATCTATCTAAGCCACCTAAATGAGTTTAGTCTTCTTGAGCAAAAAATTCTAGGACAATTGCTTTACCACATTTCTGCTTCTATTCTGCGTAGGTGGAGAACTTGTGTGATATGTTATACATGGTATGGAAATAAACTTGTGCTTGCATGTTGATATGGATGGGTTGGTTCCTTTTTCTGGAGTAAATATAATGAGAACCTTGCTGTTAAAGATTGTAATTTTGTCTCTTAATTTTCCAAAATATCTTTTCTATTCTGAAGCTTAAAGTTAAAACTTCATACTTGTATTAACATAGCTGCCGTGTCCTCTGTTCTAAACAGTCACCAGCAGATTCTCTTTTTGTGAAGGTGGCTACTTGTGCTTCACTATCAGATATGTTCACAAGGTGAGATCTCCTTTGTTTTTTGCCCTCTATAAATATACATATACACGTATGTATAGATATTACATTTCTAATTGAAGGTAATGGCTTATGTGTTTCCCCAGTTTTTTTAACTTCCATTAGTGTGCATTTCTCTTTGTTTAAACAGCTGGTAGCGACCTATAGCTTCTAAAGACTGTTGGCATATTGTCGCTGCATGGCTTCTATTTTGAACTTTGTTGCATCTAGTTTAATTTTATGAAAGTATTTATTCTGAATTGGATTTCAGTCCATCATACTTGTTGCTTGTACCTATAAGTGATGCTGTGAGTTTGATAACTTAAGGAGCTTTTTTTCCCCACCTTTCTTTCTTCCCTGGATTAGGTTGGGTGGATTTCCAAATCAAAAGAAAGATGGGACTTCCCATGCTGGGAAAGTCATTCAACCAGTTTTAAAGCTGTTAAATGATGATAGTTCGGAGGCTGTAAGTGTAAGTAGCATCTACTTAACTTCATATCTACTGGCACCAAGGTAAACACGCAAAATTAAAAGCATGAGCCTCTTTCTTAAGATCTGCTAGGATCAGATATGCATTTTTGACTTAGAATCATTGCTTTGTATCTGCATATGTGAGTAAATTGCTTTGTACAAACTTCTTGTACCAGCCTGCATGAAGATATTACCTTTATCTGTCAGTGATATTCTTATAACTCATCATGTGTCCTAGTTTTCTATGGTCAAGTTTTATTTATCATCAGAATCCTGGTGCATGCAGGAAGGAGCAGTTCAGTTGCTATGCACTATTATTACTTGCTTTCCATCTTCGGTACACCGTCATTATGATAGTGTAAGTCTTTTATCCTTTGTCGCAACATTTCTTATTGTGAGTATCACTATTGTACGGGCAAAACCCATGGCAGTACATCCCCCACACGTTTACTTCGAGATTTGTTTGGTAATTGTAAGTTGGGTAGTTGAATTTTTGAGTATGGATTGAACAGCAACACCAATTCTAAAAGTTAATTTTTCGAATTACATTGTCTATAAATGAAATAAATGCGAGGTTCATCTCTGCATGTAAATTGTAAGGGCTTTGTATGCACTTCATTTTGCAATTGAATTTTAAGTCAGAAATATATGTATGCAAATGATAAACCCCAATTTTTATGTGAAAAGAAATGCTAATTTTCATTGTTTTACAAAGTAATTTATATTTGGTTCTTGATTTTCATTCAAGTGATTGTATAACTTTTCCATGAATTATATTTCCAAGTAAATTCTCTATGGAACATATGATAAATAATCACCTTATGATGTTGAAAAAGATATTCAAGTGTATTTGTAGTAAAGATATGATGTCGTATACAGTATGAATATAACTTAATCAAGAGTCAAGACTAGTATGATACAATATTTGACACTAATGCCTGAGTTGATTTCCAATGAGTCATACTTTATTAAAAATATAGCACCACGTGTCGGGCATTGTCAGTCATATGGTTTCTCTTTATCTATGGTGGTTCTTTCATCCAATTTAACTAATCTCTTATTTGTTGCGTGTTAGATTCAGTGTTGTAGAATCTATGACAATAGCTAAACCGGTGGCACCTTATTTTAAAATCATATACCATAGAATTGGGGATGATTGGAAGAATAGTGTATTTATCATCTTCATTTTGCTGACATGGTGAAGATAAACCTCATTTAATTTATTTTCATTGTGGCTTATGTTTGTAATATTTTTTCTTTTTACTCAACTGCTCACCCATCACAGAACCCTTCGATTTGGCCTGCTGATGAATTTACAAAGTGATGGGTACCAAATACTTTTTGCAGGCTGAAGCTGCTGTTGCTTCAAAACTTTTGTCTGGAAAATGCAGTGCTGATATGCTGAAGGTAACCTTTTTGCTTGGTATAAACCGCATCTGTTATATGACTGAACAAGCACACTCAGAGATTTGTGTGAACTTGTTCTGAGGCATTTCTATTTGGTGTTCAACAATCAGAAGCTCGCTCATTGCCTAGCATTACTGCCAAAATCGAGAGGAGATGAGGATAGCTGGTCCTTGATGATACAGAAGATCTTATTTTTGCTTAATGGCCATCTGAATGATGTCTTCCAAGGTCTAGAAGAAGGTAGATTTGAATGCAATCTTGGTTCTTCTGGTTTTTGTCTAAAGACTTGTGAGTGATAACTGGCACATATTGCAGAAACTAAACGTAATGAAGCTACTAGATTATTAGTTCCACCAGGAAAGGATGCCCCAGCTTCCTTAGGAGGTCATACATTCTCAGGAGAAGTATCAGACGATTCCCCAAGGAGGTCTGAGAGATTGCTGATGTCCAGTGTCTCTACGCTGATGCTCTCCTGTTGTACAATGCTTACGAGCTCATATCCTGTGCAGGTAGTCTTGGATGGTTACATCTTTTGAGATGCTTTCACAAAAAATGGGAATGCATCTGGTTGGCATAGTTCTTATAATATTTAAGCGTCCCAAGCTTTTTCTCTACAATTTATAAAATTGTGGATGCAATATCTAAACATCTATCATATATTTTGGCTAGCAGGTAAACATTCCTGTTCGATCGTTACTAGTCCTTGTTGAGAGAGTGCTGGCAGTCGATGGATCACTGCCACAGGCCTTGTTGCCCTTCATGACTTCCATGCAACAAGAGCTAATATGTGCAGAACTTCCAGTTTTGCACTCGTGTAGCTTGGAACTGCTCAGTGCAATTATTAAGGGTACACGCAGGTAAAACAGAGGTTTTTCCAGTATTTTATAGGTCTGTTTACATGTGTTTTTACACTTCTCAATTTGGGGAAAGATGTAGCTTATTATGTAAATTGGCTTTGTAAGTACCTTTTTCTTGAGGCCATCACTTCTCTTTGAGCTTCATGCCTGAATTATTCTAAGCTCATAATTCTTCATCCAGTTCAATGCTACAGAATCATGTTCTGTGGCTATGGATCAAGAAATGTACTTATCAGGTCACCATGACTTAATGGAGGTTTCACGATATGACTATGGCTAGAAAAGTTTCTAATGATAGTTTGAAAAAGGTTCTTCTAGCCTTACAACATTCCTCTCTTTTTTAAGCTAGTGATAGTTGGGGGGTGATCTTTGAATCCTTGTTGTCACCATACATAGATTTTTGTAGATGTTTTTCTAATTTCTCTGTTTCTCATCCTTGTCTCGTTGTAAATTCACTTTCTCCCTATATCATTGCTTTCCTTTGCAGCCAGCTATTACCACATGCTGCTTCTATTGTGCGCCTGATTACATCATATCTCAAGAGATGTGCATTGCCGGAACTACGGATAAAGGTCTACTCAATATTACGAGTACTGCTGATATCCATGGGTGTTGGTAGGTAGTAATTCCTTGGAAGAATCTTTGTTTTTGTCTTTTGCTATGTTACTGTAAAGCGGCCTGGTGTAGAGCTTTGCAATTTTCATGTTGCCGAAGAGGAGCCAGTGTTTGAGATACTTGATGCTCTTCTTCATTAAATTCTGAAATTCCATATGTAGCTAATAGTAAATCATTTGCTTAGGGCAAAATAGAAGTAATTTAAACATGTACTTTTATTTTTTGATAAGTAAGCCAATCTTATTAAAAGGAAAAACAAAGATACAAAACAACAGAGTCAACAATACAAAAGACTACTGAAAACCCCTAACATAAGGAAGCAAGAAAGCTAAGAAAATCCGGAAAACCTGAAAAAGGAGAACCCCAACATCACATTGGCCCAAAGAAAAAGTGACTGCAAACAAGACCCCTTAAACTATCCAAAGACTGCTCAGAAATCGAAGCATCTGTTGTTCCTCTCCCTCCACAAGATCCACCAAACAGCCAAGAGGAATCATCCTCCACACTGCCAAAGCAAGGGGGTTGTCGAACTTTTTTTTCCAGCCCCTCATCACCTCAATCACCTCCTTGGCATAACCCAAGAAAGGTTCATAATGCTAAAAAATACACCAACAACCCTCGAGCCACCGAGCAATGCAGAAAAAGATGATCCACAGACTCCCCCTCGCTTTACACAAGAAACACCAATCAGTCAACTGACGCCAAGGGATAAACATGTACTTAGAGGAGCAAGATCGTAATAGATGCTTTATCTTTCTGCTTTTTCAAGGAGTATTGTCATTGTCAAACAGCATAATGGCTAGACAATATATTTCCTGAGAAGCTTCTATGCACAGATGCAAGTCCCCAAGTTTAATCTTCATAGTTCTTAACTATAAAAACTGGTCAGTTATTGTTAGTTTTTATATATTTTATACCAATATGCATATACGGGTTTGATGAGTTGGAAGGAAAGGAGTTGAATTATGAATTGGATGTAGATACTATGAGATACTTTAACATCTTGGGAAATGAACTCTCCGAACACCAACATGTGCTTGAGAAGAAAAAAGAAGTGAAATACAGGGCATGATGACCTACCAAAGAACCTCAAGTCTCCAAAAAGTTACTAATCTAGAAACAAATAGAAAAAGGGCAACTCCTTGGGGAACTAGAAGTAAAAGAAAACCCAACATTCATGTGACCTGGTGTCAATACTTCATAGAGAGACAGACTAGTTTTAATATCTCATGCCTTCTATTGTCTGCAAATTGTTAGAGGACACCGGAATACTTCAATCAGATACGTTTCTTCCCTGAAACTTACGACAAAACCTTCAAACTGTTAAGGGCTAGAAAATTTCACTGTAGCTTACTAATAAATCACAGCTAATCAGTGTCAGCAAGCCTGTAATTATTCTGCTTACCCAGCACTACAAGATGTCTTGTTGTAGATTTGAGGAAAGCTAAATAAGTATCCTGACTTAGATTTTCTTCGACATTTTGCTCTTGAAATCCATCAAAGTCTTTAGAATAGTGCTAGTGGCTCAAGTATGCAAGGTATATAGAATTCGAGTTTTTTCTTAATGACCTGGTCACTTTTATGGTAGAGCTGGCTGTGTTGGCTAGCACTGATGTGGAGTCTTAAGTGTCGTTGCCGATTTAATTGGGTAATGTATGTTTTCTTTGTTTGGTCCTGTTGTTCAGGGTGATATTTTTGTTTGGATCTTTATTTGCTGTTGTGTCTATCTGTTTGTGTTGCTATGAATAACGTGTAATGTGTTGTGGTTTATAAGTCAAGTCTTTCAACATCATGGCTTTTTTATTGTTACTGTTCATTATATCTATTTTACCATAAAAATATAGCCAATACGCATGTTTTCTACTTATGGAGTGCCAGAATCTAGCAATATAGTCCCACTGCTTTTGGGGAAAATTTATTAAGATAAGTTTGAAGAGTTATTCAGCAATAGAGTAGGTAGGAGAATTACATGTTGATTACTTGTCTTAGATTTCTCACATCCCATGCTTAAGAGAGAGGGAGAGAGGAGATATGGAGTCTATAAATCTGGAGGAGCAACTAATGATTGGGAGGAAGAAGGAACAACTCCGGGCAACAATTATCTCATGACACTACATTTCAGAGAGCAGAAGTGCTGACCCCTGGAGTATGTAGCATGGCCTTGTGTGTCCTAGTGGCAATGTTCCAAATTTTTCTTTGGATAAGTAAATAAAATTTCATCTGGTAATAAAAGCAATAAATGTAGAAGAATAACTCAGTGCACTGGCTGTATGTTAAAGCTTATTCCTAGTATCACAATCAGGGATAGGGATGTAATGAATCAAAAATATCTAGTATACACAATGGAAGTCCATCAACATCCAAAATAACAATGGACATTACCCGATTAATGGGAAGCTCCCAGAAAGGATGACCTTGTCCTCTACCACCACTTACTTACCATAAGGATGTGAGTATTTTAGTTTTTCGACATTGAGTGATTAGCTTCATCCAATAATTCTGTTTGCTTCTGATCTCATGGTCAGTTTGATGGCCTCTTTTTACTTATAAAAAAAAAAAAAAAAAAAGGTTTGATGGCCTCTTTTATGTGTCTATTTCATCTAATGTTTGGTGTGGATCTTCTGGCATTTTTCGTCTTATTTGAAAATGGAGCTCTCTCTGGCTATTTTTATATCTAATTCCTAGATGTCACATATTATGGACAGGGGTGGCTGTGTGTCTTGCACAGGATGTTATCAACAATGTTTACATTGATTTGGATCCCATTAGTAGTAAGGTTGGCCATTCATCTTCTATTGTTAGCTCGAAGGCCTCTTCTGAAACTCTGCTACAGCCAGGCCGTAGGAAAAGGAAACATGGTACTGATACTGCATATCTTGAGGAGCAGCATGACCTTGGTGGTTTGCAAGTTGAAACCCCTAAGAATCATTCAATATCTCCAATCTCCTTGAGGGTAGCTGCACTTGAAGCATTAGAAGCACTCTTCATGGTGGTATGTGTACTTCATGTAGATAAATGCAATTAGGTTGTCTGACTGTTCATTGGAAATTAAGTTATGCATAGTTCATAATCCTCCATGTGCATGTATTCTGCTGAGGCCAACATGGACTTTTGCTATATCATATAATTTGTGCACACAAGTATGAAGTTCCAGCTAGAGTCATTCCTCTCATGTAGCCTAGGTGATATATTCATTTTGTATATTTATTGGAAGGTTTTAGTCACTCAATTTTAACTTGTAGTTCATTTGCCTACACTTCGACCTCCCTGTTTTGGCAATTAAATCTATAAAGCTAATTGTAATCCTGCTAAATTTATGTGGCAGCTAGACAATTGAAACTTATATATTTCTTAGCTATTTGCTTCTTCATTTACTTTAAGCAAAGCCGGTCTCGTCCGTGAATGCGTTTTCAGTATATATATGTATAACATGTAGGGAGTTTATTTACAGATGGTTAGTTTATAATTAGATGTTATTTCATCTTTCAAAAACAGTCACAAAATCTCCTTGTAGTCTGCAGTACCGTGAAAAGTGTCACAGATCATGTGGCAGTTGATGAATTCTCCCATGTGTTGCTTGAAAACATAGTTTTAATCTCAAATAGGACTTATAGTTTTGTGGAAAAAAGGCAAAGTACTCTGTTCTTGGATTGTAAAAAAAAAGTAGCTCTGATCCTTCCTATTCTGAGGGTCCACTTATGAATAAATTTATGCTTCATCCAACATGTGTGCATCACGTGGAAGAAATTTAGGACATGGGGATGACATGTGACGATTTCATTTTATCCCAAACTATATGAAGGTTTAGTGACAGTTATCTCCAATCAAAGGAAGGTAATTTGTTATTGCCCATGCTTTTTAGCATAACCTAAAACCTGATTTGACCTTTCTGAACTTTTTCTGGTGTAAGTTCAGTTTCATTAGGAAAAAAAACTCTAGTGCATTATCAAGGGAGCATACCCCCGTGTATGCTATACGAAAGACCAAAAGAGCTGAAAATCAATAAATCACTCTTAACACCTTTGAAATAGTAGCAGTTTTGCACAAATTAGCAGGGATAGACTACTACTAGGAAGCTATACAACAGAATTTCTGCACATACTACTACCAATATTAACCGTCATTCAATGCTACAACAGAAAATATCCAACAAGAGGAGAGCTATCTCCAAGCGAACAATCAGTAGGTCCACCCATAAAGCACCCACTTCAGCACATAAGTAGCCCACATAATCCTTAACTCCAACGGGGTACCATGAGCAGAAGGGACCAGACCAAAGACCAGCACAAACAAGAGGTAACTCAGGCAACAAAGCCAGCACAAACTAGAGGCAGCCTGTATAGGACCTTTCTGATTTTGTTCCTGTAAAAAATTGGAGAATTCTGATGTTGGTCTAGAAAAGTGAATCCTAGAATGGGTAAAGGAAAGTCGTCCTTATGTATTATGGAGACACTTTGTTCCTAATAGAATTACAAATTCCAAAATATAACCAGTGGCAACAATTTATTTACTTTTGGATGCCTCTTTCTAGGACGTTCTCTAAGAATGTAATCCTATTTCCTGGAAATTCAAAACTTGTCGGTGGTTGATCGCAATATTTTGTCCCATCCCATGGCCTTGATACTTTCTGTTTCCTTATTTATCATTCCATTGGAATGAATTTAGCAGTGGCACACCATATTTTCCCTTTGTTGATGTGATGTTACCTAGAACTTTTAACATAGTGCTGAGTATTTGGACAATATGAGGGAAAGATATCCAGATGGCCGTTTCTATTTATGAGATAAAATCTTTATTTTGGCATTAATTGTATGAGGTGTCTGCTGTTTTTGGTAGTTCATATCCTTCCCCTGTAGACTTTGTTGATGTCTTTTGAACCTTGGATTGTGATTCTCTTTAGGGATAATTTTCCATATGCAGCCTGTGTGTACAGGTTTTCCTGTCTTTCTAATAACATTGTTTTTACTCCTAGAAGATAGTACTAATGTAAACTGTGATTGCCCGGAATTCTTTGCTCCTCCACCCTTTAATTTTTTAGCTCGAATGTCCACTGCATGTCACCTAAATTATTGTTCATTTATATTCTACCATAAGAAATGGAAAATCTAAGAGGTTGTCTGTGTTCTGTGAATGATGAAAAATAACTAGAGCGGTCTATCCTTTAGTCTCCTTGAATGAATATAATGAGTGCTAAAATTTCCGTGGTTTCTGCAGGGTGGTGCTTTGAGATCTGCATGCTGGCGATCAAATGTTGATCTTCTTTTGATAAACACGGCAAGAAATTCTCTAGAACAGGGATGGGCCACTGAGATTGTTGAGCCCAATGAATCTAGTGCAAGTTGGGTAGACTTTCAGCTTGCAGCATTACGTGCACTTTTGGCATCTTTTCTTTCCTCGGTTCATGTTCGCCCCCCTCATCTAGCCCAGGGCCTTGAACTTTTCCGGAGAGGTAATTCTCATCTGAAGCAAGCAAAGTCATTCTCTTTTCCATCATCAGGATCAGGATCAGGATCATGATAGAAATATCTGTTAGGCAATATTAATGCTTGCCCTTTTGACAAATTTAGAAGAAGATGTTGATGACAGCCCAACCATGCGTTTCAAGATCAGGATATTTGGCAATTAACAATCATGTCATTTGATTGAAAAGTTAGGCTGTATTGCGATTGTGGGGTCTTGTCCGAGGGTGACAATTCCAGGATGGCCATTCTCTGGATAAGGGTTCTTAACTTCTTAGAGAGGGCTTTTATGCCCTCCTTCAGGAATGCTGCAGCCATCCAATCTAAAAATTAAAAAAATGGAAGGGAGGGCAAGTGCAATGGCTTCTCTGATCCTTTGGGTGTGCTGGCATTATTTATCGTCCTTATTCTTATTGTATATTGTTTTGCGTATGCTGTTTTGTTTTTGTTTCTTTTCCCAATTGCTTTAATCTGTGACGATGGTTTTCAGGCAAGCAAGAAACTGGAACAAGACTTGCTGAATTCTGTGCCCATGCTCTTTTAGCCTTGGAGGTGCTTATACACCCCAGAGCCCTTCCACTTACAGATCTCCCTCCTTCTAGTTGTAACTCCTTCGAAGAAGTTAGCCGTAAATTTTCTGAAAATGTGGGTTCCGGTGGTGTGAAGTATGGTGAACCATTTGCTGGTGGCATTCAGGGTATAAGAAACCATAATCCCAGTGTGGAGGAGGATGACCTGTACGAAAGCTGGCTGGAGAATGGCAAAGAAACCGAGGCTCCAGACATCATCCCATCTAAGAATACGAGGTATAATGAAGAGCCTCCTGAAGCTTTAGGAGGTAGTGATGAAGAAAACCGTAGTGTGGATGGTACACCCGGTACAAGGTTTCAAGAGAAAAGGGGGAACGAGCCAGCAACAACTAGTGTCGATGTGAGGATGAGAGACAACAATGATGACATTATGGTTGATGCTGACCTTTTGCATAAGAGCATAGCACAAGTTAAGGAACCAGTGTCTTCAAAGAGTGCCACTGTTCCTGTGTCAAACGATGGTTCTTCAGGTGCAGAAATAGTATCCGCAACGGTTGTTTCAGGCAGTGGTGTATCAGATCATGCAGGTAATGTATTTGCATCTAGCAAGGATGTATTGGCGGCGGAAGGTGATAGATCTACTACCGTTGGTGTACATACTTCTGCCACAACAGAAATGTCAGAGAAAACCACAGGGGATGCATTTGATTTGGATGGTGAAGATCCTTTTCCTGAAATTTTTGATGTGGAACCCGATTCTGATGAAGGGCAAGATTAGGATTTTGGTGATTCATTGTAGTACAGAATAGGTTGAGTGAAAGGTGGTATAAAAAAGTTAAAAAGAAGCCAGAGTCACTTGGAATAGAAAGAGAAAGGAGCTAAGAAACCAGTTTTAAGACTGTATGAGGCCGGGTTCTTTATTTGTCCATACAACCTAGATTTAAGGTTATGTGACCTATAAACTAGAGTTTCTGTACTGTAAACTGAACTAAAACTTCAAGTTGAAAGTTATATATATTTCTTGAAAGAAGTTTGTGGCATGTTGTCCTGTTGAATTTAGGTTAAAAGCTTGGCCATTATGGTTTTCTCTCAAGTTTTTTTTTTTTTTTTGTGTGTGCTGAATAATGCTATTAGGCTTGCATTTCAAGATTTAGAGCCAAATAAGGATAAACCTACATAAGGCTTAACAAACATCAGGTTGTAAAAGAAAATTAACAAGATCTCAAAAAGAATTGATATGCTCCATGCTAGGCATAGGGAGCTGGTGGCCAATAACAGCAGATTTAGCTATCAAAACATAGACGGGTTAATAATAAAAGTGTTGACAACTTGGGCACCACAAATCACCTATGAAGGGCTAGAAAAGATCCCAAGGGATTGGAAAAGTCCAATGAGGAGCCAAAAACAACAGTACAATAAAAAATAAGGCCAACAAGAGTCGAAACAAACAGATACATAGCCTAGGAATAAAAGCCGAGTCGAAATTAGAGAACCATAGAGAAAGTGCGGAAGAGCCAAAAAAAGGCCAGCGACATGTGGGGAAAACACTTGGCGTAAGTAGGCCTGCAAGTCCGGTCCGGCTGCCGGCGGAGGTCCGGCTCCGTTCTCCGTCACCGGTTCCGGTAAGATAAGCTCCGCCTCTTTCAGGAACCGGAGCCGGAGGTCGTTGGGATACTAACGGAAGCGGAACCGGAAGCGGAATTTTCCGCCCGGCGGCGAAAATCCGGTTCCGGCCCTTTTTTTATTTTTCCCCCTTTTGTCTTAAAACGACGTCGTCCCATTTTCAATAGGGACGTCGTCGTTTAGTTGTTGCCCTCCCCCTCCCTAATCCTTTTCCTCTCTTTCCCCTCCCCTCCCCCAGTCCCCCCCATCGCCGCAGCCCGCAAGCCCACAGCATTTCCCCTCCCCCTCTGGCAAAGTTGTTGCCAGTGAATATGGCACACATATGTACAAAAACAATTAGTTTGTTTTATTCACTGTTTCACACACTATTAAGTTCTGCTGACACGCGTATGCAAAGGACAAGAATAAAGTGATTTACGTGGCATGTGTGGGTGTACTTGTGCATTGAACTATCTATTAATTCTCTGGATGTTGAGAAGAATCATAAGACATAAAACCGGCTTTAACATATTAGTTATGCTTGCTCTCTTTAAAAGCAGGGTATATATGTCAGCTTAGATGCATCTCAACTGATCTTAATTAAATTTTATTTGTCCTTTCATTCTACCAAGTATTTATCAGGTCAATGGCTCGAGAGGTAGCTTTAAAGGATTGGAAGTACTTAATAGGTTTCAAACTTGAGACTTTAAATAGAGTACAAACTAACTGTTTTTGTGGAAGCTAAATGGAAGCCAAGAATTTCAGTTCCATCCCCATATGATGATGTCATTCTACGTATTTTCCCCAGTTGGCACTCAAGTACAGTTTTGAAGTAGCCTAATCTGTGTCTACATCAGATGATGAGGGAAAACATTAGATTAAATTAAATCGTATTATATTTTTTGGGAGTTGTATTAGATTAGATTAAATTAAATGGGCCGAAAAATATGGCCCAAAAAGGTGTTGGAATTCCGCTATCCGCTTCCGCTAAGTCCGCTTCCTTCCGCTAAGTCCGCTAAGAGTCGGAAGCGGAAGCGGAGTTGATTTTGGCCATCCGCTAATTAACGGACCGGATGTCGGAATGTTAAATTCCGCTTCCGACTAATCCGCTATTCACCCTAGGCGTAAGCGGCGTGTGAGGCTCTTGCGTTGCCTGAAAAGAGACAACTTGATGGCGTTGGGTTTGCCAAATCTAGCAAAATCCTCCCAAGAGGCGTGTGGCCTTCAGAGACTTCCGAAAGCAGCCTAGAAATAAGGAACAAGGCCGAGCGCATGGGCTAGCATGTGTCGGTCAAATGGATCGAGGCTGAGCTCTCCTTGAGGTGGGGATGACATCTAGATGTGTTGTGTCCACCAATGGCGTATAGAAGCACCGGGATCTAACTGCCAAGATTCCAAACAAAAAACCAAAAGAAAGAAAACAAATAGAGGGAAGGAGAGAACGCTGAGAACTGGTCAAAGAGGGAGAGCTGGAAAGGGGTGTGTGGCGACAGGAGCAGCTCCTCCCGCCGAAAATAAAGGAAGAGAGGGGAGACTAGGGCTAGGGTTTTTAAAATGAATTCTAGAGAGAAGGTAGAAGAACCATGCTTTTTTTTTTTTTTTTTTTAATGTTTCGAAACATCATGTTGGTTTCAAGTGTAAGTTTGATATTGGAATCGATTAAAAGAAAACGAAAATTTGATTTTGGAGAGATAGAGACAATATATATATTTATATTATTTATTTAATATTGTTCGTATAAAATTTGAGGTAGTGTAAATTTTATATCGATGTTTATTTATATTTATTTTTTTTTAAATTGTACGATATAATTCGAATAAAGAATTGTAGGGAATCTATATATGGCGTCTATCTCTTCTTAAATTGTATGATATAATTCGGATAAAAAATTATATAGAGAATCATAACACATAATTTTCTTTTGGAACATGGAATTGAACTCCTTCGTCTTTCTGCTAGTGTAGATTGAGGATCTTAAATTTAGCTACAGTCATCTGTTTTGCCTTTTATCTCGTGTCCTTTCTGCACTTCTCTACTTTTTCACTTTTGTTTGCTGATTCAACATTTGTGAGGTGGCCGACACAAGGTTCTGGTTTTGGTGGCCCATAATTGCAGAAATTCAGAGGTTTTACCGATTCCTGGTGTCCTTAGTACCGGTTGGGCGGATAACCGGCACAACTACTGAATTTGAACAGCTCTAAGAGAAAGGGTAAACGGAATTCACACGAAAGATGTGGCATAATTTGATCAAGCTAGAGCGGTGGGCCAACGTGCTAGGCCAAGAGGTATTGCTTTTTCTTTTATTTCTTGCCTCCTCTCTGCACTTTCTTAATTTATGTTTCCTTCCATTATCCTTAAAAGGATCTTTTTTTGTTTTGTTTTAATTTTTTTTTGGAGCGGACAGGACATGAGTAGATAGGCCAGGGATTAAGCTCGTCTGCTTCGCCATTTCTTATTACGTCTGGATTTCTGCTCCTGGACTTTGTTTATTTCTGCGGACTTTGATTCATGGTGTTGCTTTCGTTCTGGCATAATTTAGTGGGGTGACGTACTTGAAATCGATATAGTACCAACCATCTGTTATAACCCGACAATTATGTATTAGGTGGGAAAACGCTGCCGGGTTAAATAAGATGGTATATAAAAAATTAAAATATTGGATTCGACTGGTGCGTTATTTTGACCTCATACATCGATCTGATTGTTTTGAAGCGGACAAGACATGATGGTGCTGTTTTTCTTTTGGCAAAATCTGGTATATATAAAATAGTACTTGATTCAACAGTTGTATTTCTTTGACCTTTAATTTTTCATCCCACGTGTTGTTTTTGTTTTGGAATAATTTAGTCAAGGGATCGCTAATTGAAACGCATATAGCACCAACTATTACTTTTAAACCTACCATTAAGTATTAGGTGGGCGGGCCAGCGGGGCATTGGAAAAAAATTATTGATATCATTAGGTGGGAAAACGCTCCTAAATAAACTAAGACGGTATATATAAAAGTCGTCACTTCAACAGCTGCCTAAATTATTGATTCCAAAAGTTACCTGACTATTTGAAAATAATTATAAAATAATAAAATTGTCTTTTTTTATTACATTAAATATAAAAATTTCACTTAAATCATCTATTTTTTTACTTTTACCGACTTTCATAAATTAAATATATTTTTTTTTATCAACTCTCGTGAACCAAAATTTTAGTATGCAAACAAAAAACTGTCTTCTCCCCCCCCCCCCCCCCCCCCCCCACCCAACCGCTTAATTTATGATTGTCCGCTTTAGTAAAAAAACAATAAGGTCTCAAAATAAGTATATAAATAAATTCAAGAGAAAAAAAAAATTATAGTAGAAATATCAGTTTTATCTCCTAAACTTACATCAAAATGTCAAAAAGATGTAAAAACGACCAATATCGTCACATTTAGTCTCAAAACTTTTAAAATACATCAATATACGCTCTATCATAGAATTTGACGATTGAAATATACAGAAAATAGGATATGTGACAAAATATTGACAGTTAGATCTTATAACGAGGCAAACGTTAATGAATTTTAATAATTTCGAAACTAAATGTGATGATTTTGATAGTTTAGATTTCTGTTGACATTTGATGTAAGTTTACATATATGTTAGAATTGAAGAGGCTAATTAAAGAAAAAATGTGTAGAGTGGAACCGTTACAAACACCAATGTACTGTCCCAAAACATATAAGCAGAAAAGTGATACATAAGTTAAAAAAATTAATTTTTTTTTTTTTGAAAAAAAACCCTACTAGCAGACATATTCCAAACCAAGGCCCAAATCAGAAACGTGAAAATGAAACATAAAACGCTGCCCCCTCTGTTAGGGGGGCACATGCAAAATCCAGTGGCTTTTGGTTCGTATTCGGAGCTTCTGCTTTAATGAGGTAGAGTTTGAGGGTTAACCTCCTGCTTCGTTGCAGATTCACGTGAATATCGATCTTACCCTTTATTTGTGAATATAATAGGATGCTTCATCTTTTCTCATCCCAGATTAAGTGCTATGTTGACTTTAGATTGTTTTTGCCTCGAAAAACTCTTGTTTTGCCTTCGAGTGCTACGTATAAGGAAGGATCTCGATTCTCGATCCGCAAATAGCACATACAAATAAATCCGTATGGAATTCATATTGGAAGGTGGCCGACACAATAGCTAGATTTTTTCAAAGGTAATTCAACCTAAGTGATAGCGTAAGGCTTCACTCTGTGTAAGGCTCCATAAAGAATTAAAAAAATAATTTTTTTGTGTGGGTTGTAGATGACATAAGAAATAAAAAGACATTTGAATTAAGAAAAAAGAAAAAAAATAATAAAATGTAATTTTTTTCTTTTTAATCATGAGTGGACTCTCTTCTTACTCATTTCTTTTAAGTCTTCTGATCCTTTTTTAGATTTCTAAATTTTGTTTAAACAGAAAAAATGCTTTACAAAATTTTTTAACTGTTAAGTTATGGGGCCTTGATATTATGTATAAAAATATCTATAACTTAGTTATACCACGGGATATGGGGTGCATTTAAGTCAAAAATAAAATCACAACTTTAGGGGCCACAAAAAGAATAAACAATGGGGTAAACTCATAGTTAGCCCCATATCTTTGGGCAAAATCAAGTTACTACCCTTATTTTCCAAACCAACAATTTGAGACCCCTATCTTTCAAAATCACTCAATCCTCGCCCCCCGTTTAAATTCACCGTGAAATGAGACGGTTTTTCGTGCACGTGCGTCTCACGTGCATCTACTCCACCCAAATTGACGAATCTGCCCTCAGTAAGTAATTTTCATTGACGTCGTTGCCCTTCTCTTGTCCGCGCCCAATGGAAGACCGATTGGATGCCCAAATCCAATTCTGTCGTGCCCTAGACGAAGCAGCAGCAAGAGGAAAAGGAAGAACACCCTTCCTGACGCCAAGCTCTCGTGTCCTTTCCAAGGAGCCCGAAACAGATTTCACCCAAGAACCCTCGTTCATCCATTGCAGATCTGTCAAGCCCTCCCTTTGCAGATCTGTAAGTGGCCTCCGTCTGTAAAAGTCGATTGAGCTCGGCTTTTTCCCCATTTAGTTCGGCAATTGAATCCGAAGGAGAAGAAGACTCAAGGGTAAGCCCATTTTGCTTTCCCCATTTAGTTCGGCTCCATAATTGTTGGAATTTGGATACAACTTTTGGGATTTTGGGGATTGCGATGAGGATTTCGTAGGAAGTGTTTTTAATTTAGTAGGCAGTTTGTAATTTTTGATGCTATGAAATGTGAGTTTAGATAGGTATTTATAGTCCTTTTAGGTGGTCCAAAAGTGATTGGGACGAATGAAGCACATATTTTGTGGCCGACAACATGTGGTCCCTTGTTCATTGTCTGGAATTTGTATTTTCTTAGCACATGTAGCATGTGGTCCCTGCTACACGTGCAAGCAATTCACCCAAAAAGTTCTAGGTTATTTGCGCAGATACTTCCAAAAAGTTCATCCCTAATTTCTATTTCTTATGTTTTAATTTGGTCCTAGGTTATTCATAGCATATAATTGATTCCATGAAGTTAAAGTTATGTCTCCCTATTAAGAACATTAAGTACAGAACCTAGCACTCTTGAGCTTAACTTTCAACTATTAACTAACTCTAGCATTGAAAAATAGAATTACATTTGTCAAGTACGTATAAATATGCCACCCAAAGAGATTACTATTGCATAATATGAAAATTATTGGTGTCTTGCCTTCTTGTTTCTTGCAGGTCTTTCCTCCGTTCTGAAGTTGAAAGGGGTGGATAAACAAAAATAGTAGACAACATTTTGTTTCGGTAAGCACTCAAATATTTGATTGTTGTTTTACTTTACTTTGTCAGATCAATATATCATTTTTTTGTCTACTTGTCTCCCATTTTTTTATACCTTTTGCTTTATGTTCCTTGTACTGGTGTTTGCATTATTTCAGCTTTTGAATTGACTCTTCTGTTTATTGATATTACTGCTGAATGCTATTATATGTATTTTCTAAGAAAAGTTTTTATGTATCAAAGAATAATGGACCGACAGCTTTAATGAAAAGTTTTATTGTGGCAGGTCCCAATGGCAGTAGATTCTTTTGTGTTTAAGGTCCACTACGGGGGGAGATTTGATAGGTCGAATGGTGGGTGCGTATACGTTGGCGGGAAGATGGCTATGCACCCAGATCCTTACGACTGCGACTGCCTGTCACACATAGAAGTAGAAGCAGTTGTCAAAGAATATGGGTACAAGCATGGTGACCTATTGTTTTACGTGGACCCAGAGCAGACCCTCTCTGATGGGCTGCGAATTATCTCAGGGGACCCTGATGTGCTTCAGATGGTGGCTGCACACGAGGGTAAAGAAATCATTGCGATATAATTGTTGGTTTCGAACCTGCACCTATACTTGACCTGGTGGACGACGTTGATGAAGAATGTGAGAGGCGCCGTCTTGGGATTGGAACTAAGTGGTGGGATGATGCACTTAGTTCCGATGATGACCTCTTCGACGTGAATATCAATGCCAACGCTAATGTCGAGGCTGTTGCGTGTGCGGAAGATGTGATAATGAGTCATTCAGCTTCTGAGTTGGGTGGTCCCGAATTAGCTGAGCTGGGAGGACATTCATTCGATGTTGGTGGACCTTCGTTTGAGGTTGGTGGACCTTCTAGTAGGTCATATGAAGACACAGAAGCTGCAGATCTGGAGGCCGAAGATGAAGGATTAGACGGACTTTTTGTCACACCTCCTCCATCACCCAATGGTAAAGATGACGGTGTCGAGGCCGGTAAAGATGACGGTAAGCAATTAATTCACTTATTTTTAGTTTGGCTTTTGCTTTTGCAATATGTTAGTATTATATTGTAACATAATAATTTCACTAAGAAACTATGTTTTTGCAGGATATATGTCAGATATGATACCATCTACTTTACTTGTCTCCCCGCCACATAGCGATGATGACGTTGCTGGACCCTCTCGATGTGCACCTGAGTTTGTTGAACGTGACTTGGGGTCAGTAACCCTAATGAAAGGGATGAAGTTCCCGTCTTCTGCACTGTTTAAAGAGGCCGTGAAGGAAGGCAAATATTGCTATAGGGAAGGACATCCGCTTTCATAAAAACACTGGCGATAAGGTGGTCATTGTTTGTAGGTCAGAGAAGTGCAAGTACAGAGTATATGGTAGGAAGATACCGAAGGAACTATCTTTTGAGATCAGGGATATTCAGCCTCAGCATAGATGTCCTAGAAGATATAGACTTTCGCAGATTAGTTTTAGATGGATCGCGAAAAAGATGATCGACCAAATAAAAAGCCAACCTAACATGTCTGTATCTGCTATATACGACGAGGTGAAGCGGAAATGGCAATGTGAGACAAGGTGGCAGAAATGTTATCGGGCAAGAAGAGGGCTTTAGAGGAGATCTACGGAACCCACAAGGAGCAATATGGGAAGGTGTGGGACTACTGTGCCACCGTACGGGATACCAATCGGGGCTCTTGTTTGATAGTAATGACTGACCGAATTACACCAGAGCTGCCACCGTTCTTCCAACGGTTATATGTATCTTTTAATGCAATGAGGACGGGCTTCAAGATGGGTTGTAGGCCCCTTATTTGTTTGGACGGTTGTTTCTTGAAGGGCGAATTCAAGGGGCAACTTCTAAGTGCAGTAGCGCGGGATGCAAACAACAACATGTATCCTGTTGCATTCGCAATTGTTGAGGCCGAATTGAAGGATAGTTGGATTTGGTTTTTAGAGACATTAATTGGTGATCTTGGGACTGCTCCTCAGGTGGTTGGACCTTCATGTCAGATCGACAAAAGGTCACGAGTTCTTTGATTTGATTACTTAATTTAATTGTTTCTTCCATTACATACGTCTTATAGGTTTTAATTGTTTGTGTAGGGTCTTGTTCCAGCATTTGACGTAGTGATGCCGGGTGCAGATCATCGATTTTGTGTGCGGCACCTTTATGCGAACTTTAGGGATGCTGGTCACGCGGAGTAGCACTCAAGGATAAACTATGGGGAGCAGCCACAGCATATACGGAGTCCGAGTTCAATAAGAAAATGGATGAATTGAAGGCGTTTGAGCCTGACATTGACCCAAGTGTCTGGTTCACACACATAGCAAGAGTGATCTTGTGGTCAACAACCTCTGTGAGTGCTTCAACTCTTATGTTTTACAAGCACGGACAAGCCAATTATTCTATGGTTGAGATGATACGGAAGAAGTTGATGAGGAGGTATCAGCAGAAGAGGGAGGGGATAAGGAGTTGTAGTAGTAGATTATGCCCACGAGCGGTTGAGAAACTGGAGTCTATAGGTGAAGAGGCAAGCCACTGCCTTCCTACGTATGCAGGGGATGGTTTTTTTGAGGTGGAGTGTCATTTGAAGCAATACGTGGTAAACATTCATAGGAAGACATGCTCTTGTCGGAGGTGGGATCTTACTGGGATCCCGTGTCCACACGGGTTTGCTGCTATCGTCTACGATGGCAGAAATTTGGAAGACTTCGTTGACTGGTTCTATACTATTGAGGCTATCAGAAGGCATATTCCCCTATCATTTATCCGGTTCCATCTTCGGAACAATGGCTCCATACTGCGTATGAAACGCTGGAACCTCCCCCATCAAGGGCTCATCCTGGTAGACCTAAAAAACTTCGGAAACGGAGACCAGATGAGCGTACACCCACTGGTAGGATTCCACGAAGACAAAGTGGGGTTTTATGCTCTGAGTGTAAGGAGATGGGTCACAACAAAAGGACGTGTCCACGCTTGAATAGAAGAAAAGCATCACAAAGGGTTCCAAGTACCGCGGCTGCACCGGAAGCACCATTTACTAGTGGACCTCCACCATCGCAATCTACCCCAAGTACCCGTAGCAACAGACAGGTTTGTGTGATTCCCTTTTTAGATTCCTATTTTGAAACCGTATCTGATTTTTTGTCCCAATGTTTACGCAGACCACGAGGGCCGCACATTTACGTGACGAAGCACCCTCCCAATCTACCCCAAGTACTCGGAGTACACGGAAGGTAAGCATTCGTACTTACAATTGATTTGGAAATGGCAGTTTGCTTTTTGTTTGACTTTTGCCTTCCTCTGACTTATTTGATTATTTTAGACACAAGTAGGACCTCAACTATGTGATGGACCTCCCTCCCAATCTACCCCAAGTACACGAAGAACACGAGAGGTAATCATTTGGACACATTTTCATATGATTTCTCAAAAAAGGATTGGTAGATTCTGACTTTTACATGGTCGGTTTTATTGATTATTTTAGAGCCAACGGGGACCAGAAATACGTGATGAACCTCCATTGCAATCTACCCCAAGTACACATAGCACTACACACGTGAGTATTCTAGTTTTAGAAACATAAGTCACTTACGAACTGTCACTTATAGACATTTTATTTTGTGTTTACATTAGAGCATTCAGATACCACACTTACGTGACGAAGAGACTCCATCACAATCTACCGGCGAGCCGCTTAGTGTACCTGTATGTTTGCTAACATATTAAGTTAACATCAAGGATACATATGACTCTTTTACTGAAACTTTTGGTAACATTTTTTTTGCGTAGCTTACAAGAAGCCGACGACTATCACAGCTATTGTCTGGGATTGTTGAAGTTAATGATAATGCAGTAACAGCAGTCAGGGTGAGTCAGCACACATAACTTATACAACCAAGGCTGTATGTTTTTTGGAGAGACTAATAATTACTTCGATTTTGCAGGTCTCAAGAAAGAAAGCATGTCGAGCTGAGACTCCATACAAGGAAGCCCCAGCTGCGGAGTCATTGCAGATGCATCCCGCAAGGAAGAATCCCCCATCTACCAGAAGCATTGTAGCTGCAACAGGGATTGCCTCTCGCATACGAATGCGGACCTCAAGCCGATTGCAAAAATTCGGGTCGCAAGGCTCCCAAGCACACCTGTCGTAATCGACCTAACAGCTTCAAAAACGGGAGCAGGTGTAAGGTGCTCTTGGGGGCCCCCTGGTCGTGGAGGTGTTCAGTTTCGAGTTTCGCAGCCCCCTTTGGGCAGTGGAGCAGCAGACAATGATAAAGCTCCACTTACAAAGTCCAAGGGAGTGAAAGACAAAGGGAAAAAGCCTCGTTGGCAGATATAGGACTTTATTGGGAGATACATGATTGAGTACATGATACATGTTACTGATATTTTGTGGGAAATGTAATAGCAACTACTTATGTTGGATGTAAATGACAGCTGCTTCTTTTTGGATGTAAATGACAGCTACTTATTTTTATGTAAGTGGGTACTTATTTTGGATGTAAATGTCAGGTAGTTATTTTGGATGTAAATGGCAACTGCTTATTTTGGATCTAAATGGCAACTGCTTCTTTTTTTGGATGTAAATTGTAGTTACTTAGCATCAATTTCGTCCGACTTTGGATACTAAAATTCAGTTACTACATAACATCAATTTTGTCACGACTTTGGACACTAAAATAAACATCTCATGCGGCTAACATAAGCTTCAAAGGGGTACACAATCCGGTACTGAATATATGAGCAGCAAAAATTCCAAAAATAAGAAACAAGCAAAAACCTAAAGCAGCCCTATAACCACTGATCTTAACATCTGAAACCCTTCTCTCCACATCAATCTCAGCCGATGTTGAACGATCATAGCATCAATGTTGGCTCGATTTTGCACATTCAACTTCTCAATTTCTATGCAATGCTGCTTCGACATATTTACGATCTCTTCTCGATGTTGCTCAGTCATCGCAACAATGACTTCAGTTTCATGACGGGGCTCTCTCTCAATTGATTCCCAAGTACACTGTTCACCACGCGACTGTGAATGCATTGCTCGGAGTTTTGTGATAACCCTTCGTCCATACGAACACATTTTAGGATCTCTCCATGCAAAATAGTTGCAGTGACCTCCGTCCTGTGATATAAAAATTTCACCGAGCTAATAAAGAGTACCACAGAACAAACCAAAACCCTTTAATAAATATTCGTAACTAATTGATGTACATTACTATAACATTATTAAACATGCAAAACCAATTGATGTACATTACCAGAATATACATTAACAACCAATTAAAAAAATAAAACACTAACCTTGAATTTCACACAACCCCAAAATCGTCTCCCAAAGTTTTCATCGTAAAGGCAATAGTCGATTTTGCTTTCAGATCACAATAACATTTTGGGCCCTCTGTAGAGGCTCCACTTTCAACATTCCCGAGCTACCAGTTATGTGTGAAACAGACATTTCAAAGGCTGGAAAAAACAGTGCAGTACCTTACTAAATTTTCAGTGTAATAAGAGTAAATAACAAAAGTGCAATGGGAAGCTTTATCTTTAACGGGAAGATTTAACAAAATTGCAAGGGGAAGCTTTAACAAAATTGCAGCGAAATAAACCATCCACTTTCACAATCAATAGCTCGGTTTCTTTGAAATTTGGGAAGCTAGCTCTGGGTTCTTCTCTTACTGTTTTTTTGTAGTCATTTTGAAGTTGTTTCATCTTGATGGTCTCTAAAGGAGGAATGACCAAATGGGAACACCAGACCAAACTCATAAAAAACGGAAACACCGCACCAAACCAAGCAAAAAAAGAAACAAAAAAACCCAAGAGAAAATGGAGGAGTCGAGTGCTACCTTCTCCAATGACGATGGGTTGCAGGAAGCTAAAGGCAAAAGCTGAGTTCAAAGGAGAGAAAGCCGAAGGTCTTGGGCAGAGAGGCCGAATGTTGAGTAGGGGGAGCTGAGTTTGTGCGAGAGATGGGGAAGATAGATCTCACACTTACTGAGGGCAGATTCGTCAATTTGGGTGGAGTAGACGCACGTGAGACGCACGTGCACGAAAAACCGTCTCATTTCACGGTGAATTTAAACAGGGGGCAAGGATTGAGTGATTTTGAAAGATAGGGTCTCAAATTGTTGGTTTGGAAAATAAGGGTAGTAACTTGATTTTGCCTCAAAGATATGAGGCTAACTATGAGTTTACCCTATTTTTTTTAAAACAGCCAGTCAAAAATTATGACTACCGGAGATCCTTTTCAATTATCTAGCCTATTTTTGGTAAATGATATTCGGCTATTATATGAATTTTTGGTCTTTTCAGCTATATTAGATCTGTACAGCTTTTTGGCTATTCATATGAATATTTGGTCTCCCTATTCGGTTTCCTTTATATGTTTTTCAAATCAATATTTTTTTTTTTAATTCGACGCATCTTTTCTGATATTTGGCTATTCGGCTATTCATTCTTGCTATATTCTATTTAACTTGGTTTCATGTCTGCGGCTTTTGATGTTGCTATATTCAGTATTCATCTTTGTTGATATATTCTATTCGTATTTTTATGTCTGCGTCTTTTCTGTTTTTGCTCTTTTATCTGAGCGAAAAAGGCAAATCTGTTGAATACTTGTGGAGGACGCGTCTCCTCCAGTTCAGTTATTTTAAAACGAAAAGCTATAAGCATTTTGGCACTGGCTTTTCCGGCAATTTTTAAGTGCCGAGATAGTGATGAATTTCAGTCTTTGAGATATGAAAGTTTTCTTGATGAATTGGGTCTTTAAAATAGACAAGTTGAGTAGGGTTTGTAACCCATTTAATGATGTAAATAGTTTAAAACCCGAATAGATGGGAGCTCATATAAATTATTGGGTTCATAAGGCTAGGTCCATTTTTGGTCCTTTTAGAGTCAAACTTATGACTCAATTATTGGTGGGTCAAGTACCCACATCCGGATTTGCCCCAGTAGAATAAAATATTGTTTATTATTTATTCTTTTAAAAAAATAATCCATAATTGTTTGTTTATTTTCCAGCATGATTGTTGATTGAAATAAAGTCCTTTTTAATGCTACGAAGTTGTGATTATCAATATTCACTTATAAGTAGCCACAACATCCTAAATCAAGTAGATAATCACATAAAGAGTTTTACTTCATTTAGTTTATTAGCATCTAAATTGTGATTAAATCATAAAATTTAGTGACTGATTTTTGTGGTTTAATTAGAATAAAATGGTAATTTTAGCATTAGAAATGGTTTTTCCTATGCCCACAGGAAAGGAAATTCTTGTTTACTGGTGTTTCAAATTACTAGTTTTATCATAAAGTTACGGTAAATTCATGCATTTTTGCGACCTCTACCCACATGAAGGTTGAATTTATTGTTTTTGTATTGACATTGGTTAATATGAAATAAATTTTTGTTTCATAGCACTAAAGTTTTATTTCGTGGTTATTGTAGCTATTTCTACTGCTTTTGATTCTCGCATTCCAATGCTAAATGGGGAAGATTTTACTGACTGGAAAGAAAGCGTACTCTTTGCTCTTGGGTGCATGGACCTTGACCTGGCACTTCGTGAGAATAAACCACCTGCTCTCACGGAATCAAGTACGCCGCATGCGATCACTAAGTATGAACAGTGGGAGCAATCTAATTGCCTAAGTTTGATGTTCATGCAGTCTCATATTATTAAAAGCATTAGGGGTTCTATCCCTACTTGCACTAAGGCAAAGGAATTCATTAAGGCGGTTGAAGACCAATTTGTGAGTTCCGATAAAGCTTTGGCCATCATCCAGATGAAGAAACTTTCAGGCAGATTTTATGACAGTACTAAAGGTGTGCACGAGACATAATGGAAATGAGGGACATCGCGGCTCAGCTCAAGTCCTTAACAGTTGAGATTTCTAAGTCATTTTTGGTTCATCTTATACTAAACTCTCTTTCTGTAGCTTTTGGTCCTTTTAAAATCTCTTACAACACACATAAGGATAATGGTCTGTAAATGAATTACTGACCATGTGTGTTCAAGAGGAGGAGAGATTGAAACATGAGAGGCCTGAAAGTGCTCATTTAGCCACTCATGCTAAAGGTAAGGCCAAAAGAGGAAACAATGCCCAGTAGCCAAAGAAGGAACATAAAGTGCCAATAAAGAATACTAGGCAACTATTTCTTTTGCAAGAAAAAGGGGCATATGAAGAAAGATTATTTGAGGTATAAGAAATGGCTCAAAAAGAAAGGTAATCTCATATCTATGGTGTGTCATAAATCTTTTTTTGTTAAAGCTCCTAAGAATTCATGGTGGATTGATTCGGGTTCTACAATCCACATTGTTAATACTATGTAGAGTTTTCTCAACATAAGGAAGCCGATGCTAAATGAACAAAACATCTATTTAGGAAACAAGATACGATCACGAGTGGAGGCTGTTGGAAGTTTTAAATTAGTTTTAAAGACTAGACATGTTTTAGTTCTTGAAAATGTATTTTATATTCCAAATTTTCTAGAAATTTGGTTTTTGTTTCAAGACTGATTTTATTTGGATATGAGTTTCATTTTGAAAACTCTGCTTTTAGTTTATTTGAAAATAAAAATTACATTGGTGGTGGAACATTAATTGATGGTTTATTCAAATTTGATTTGGATTCAAATTTTGAAAATGTTTATTTATCCCTGCATACATAAGTTGCTTCTAAAAGGAGCTTGATAAATGAGAACTCCTCTCTGTTATGGCACAGGAGATTTAGACATATCTCATAGAGAGAATTAAGAGGTTAGTGAATGATGGGGTTCTAAAAACCCTTGATTTCACTGATTTTGGTACTTGTGTGGACTGCATAAAGGGAAAGCAGACTAACAAGACCAATAAAGGTGCCAAAAGGAGCTCTCAGATTTTGGAGATCATACACACAGATATCTGTGGGCCATTTACTACCCCTTGCTTAAATGGTTAGAGATATTTTATCTCATTATTGATGACCATACAAGATATATATATATCTTTATCTTCTTAATAATAAGTCTGAGGCATTAGATGCTTTCAAGACCTATAAGGTGGAAGTAGAGAAACAAAAGGAAAAACAAATCAAGATCGTAAGATCTAATAGAGGTGGGGATACTACGGTAGGTACACAGAACAAGGACAAATGAAGGGTCCATTTACGAAATTCCTTGAGGAAGAAGGCGTTATTGCCCAATATACGACACCTGGTACACCTCAACAAAATAATGTAGCTGAAAAGAGGAATTGCACACTTATGGACATTGTAAGGAGCATGATTAGTAATTCTATCTACCCCTATCCTTATAGAGTGAAGCCTTAAAAACCGCAGTGTATATATTGAACAGGTTCCATCCAAGGCTGTTGAAAAGACACCTTTTGAATTATGGAATGGGTGGAAACCTAGTTTGAATCATATACACATATGGGTTTGTCCTACAGAAGTAAGGTTTATAATCCTCATATAAAGTAATTAGACCCAAAGACAACTAACGGATTTTTTATTGGCTATGCAGTAAACACTAAAGGATTCAGATTTTATTGTCCTTCTCATACTCCTAAAGTTATTGAGTCTAGAAATGCCAGATTTCTTGAGGATACTGAAACTAGTGAGAGTGCTTACCCCCGATGGATTAAATTTGAGGAAGCACGAGAATTGACTAAAACACCTTCAATTGAGAGACATTTGATTGTGGTTGGGGAAATTCAAAATGATATCCCAGAACATCAATCTGTTGGCTTTTGATCACAATCAATGTTTTGATGATAACAATAGAAGGAATTGAGATGTGAAGCAAAGTGGATCCAAAATGAGCACGAAGCGATCAAGTAACATCCCCTTCAATAGAAGTGCTCTAAAGTGAAGACTCAAGATGCTAGGGTAATCTTTGTAACTCTAAGTCTTCATCTTTAACAAGGATTTGAACCACACACTTGCATATTTCTTCAAAACCTGCATAAAATGTTTTACCTCTTGTTTTGAAGATTTAAAAATATTTTAAATGCTTTAAAATATTCCAATAAACTCTCAAACCTTTATATATTTATGGGAAGTTAGTCTTTAAAATTGGGTATTTTAAGTTGGTCAAAATCGTGTTTTTAAGCAACCGGATCATGTGTTTAAGTTGAGAGTTGACGGGTAGGTCGACCGGTCTTCGACGCTTGGTGTAGCGGTGGTGGTTCATGTAGCGGTGATTGGTTCATCGAGATTTTTTACAAGCTCGACTCCCAACGGCTATAAACGGCTATTTTTCTTATGAGGCCTATATAAAGCCATCTAGCCTTTTAAAAGTTGCTGAACAATTAAATCATTTTATAAGGCTAAGAGTGATCTAAAACCTTTCAATCCTTTTTCAAACATCATTCACACATAATCAACACTTTCACATCCTTGTTGTTGTGTGAAGCCTAAGAGATAGAAATTTCTCATTGTAACATCTACTCCATCAAGGGAGTTTTAGTGAGCATTTTCGTTCATCCCTATACACTATTAAGAGAGTGATTCTCTTGTTTCCTTTTGGTGAGGTTTGTTCATCAAAAGAAGGAGTTTAGAAAGGTTTGTTCTCAAACTCGTTCTTGAGGCTTGAAAGGTGTTTTCAAGCTCAAGTATAAGGAAGGCTCTCCCTTAGTTGAAGGGAGCATAGTGGAAAAACTCAAGGCTCGGTAAAGGAGCTTGAGGGTGGATGTAGGCGGGTTTGCTGAACCACCTAAAAATCTTGTGTTTGCTTCTCTTCTTTATCTCATTACATTGTGCTATTATTTTCTTGTTCTAAGTTTTATTTCTCTATTTAAGTTGCAATATATATTCTTGTATTCAATCTTTTATTGCAATCGCTTCTCTTTGTGAGACTTATAGCTAGCAAACACTTTCTAAAGGGTGAGTTTCGAAAAAATTTGAAACCAATTCACCCCCCCTCTTAGGTTGCCTTAATCCTAGGATTTAAACAATCCACTCAGGAACAGTCAGTTCATGAAGAACAAGTTCAAATTGAACCTACTCCGACATTGCCAAATATAGTGGAGGAATGGTTAAAGAGATCCTCAAGAATAAGGAGACCGGAAATTTCAAGTGACTATATGGTTTACCTCCAAGAGTCTGATTTTGATGTCGGACCTAAGAAGATTCAAGTACGTTTTCACAGGCTATGAGTGGAGATAACTCCATACTTTGTTTTAATGTCATGCAAGAAGAGTTGGAATCCATGAGTAAAAATCAAGTTTGGGATCTAGTTAAGCTACCAAAAGGATCTGTAGCCATTGACTACAAATAGGTTTATAAAACCAAAAGAAATGTTTCTGGTAGCATAGAGCGATATAAAAGCTAGACTTGTGGCTAAAGGATTTACTCAAAATGAAAGTATCAATTATCACGAGACTTTCTCTCCGGTTTCTAAGAAGGATTCATTTAGAATAATCATGGCATTAGTAGCTCATGGCTTTCTTAAATGGGGATCTAGAGGAGAGGTATATATGGCATAACTTAAAAGGTTTTTGTGATAATAGTCAGTTGGTTTGTAAATTAAAGAAATCTATTTATGGGCTAAAGCAAGCCTCCCGTCTGTGGTATATGAAATTTCACGAGGTTATCACCTCATATCACTACAAAAAAATTGACGTTTAGTGAAACAATGTTGTCACTAAAAGTCAAAATTTGTCACTAAAAGTATTAGTGACGAAATTTTTTCGTCATGAGCTCCATCAGCGAAAGAGCGTCACGAAATGTATTTCGTGACAAAACTTGAATTTCTTCACGAAAAGTAGTTTAGTGACGAAATATTTTTGTCACTAATCGTACTGATCGATTGTAGTTTTAACGATCGGTCGTGAAAAATAAAAAGTGATGGATCGGTACGAACAGGGATCGATCGGTATTTGTTTGCAACCCTCGAATGGGTACCAATACCGATCGATCGTCTGTTGTAGGATGATCGATCGGTTAAATATTGGTGTGTATCGGCACATCTATAAGCGATCGATCATGTATGTTTCATGTTCGATCGATATTCCAAAACGATCGGTTGTTAAAATCGGCGATGGAACGTTGACTATATTACGGATCGATCGGTGTCATCTGACAATCGATGGTTCTGTTTAATGATCGATCATTTATTCCTATACCGATCGATCGCTTATGTTACTGATCGATCATTATTTTGTCTTTTTAATATGGACGATCGAACGGTGGTTTGAACGATCGATCGATTGAGCAATAACCGATCGATCGCTGAATATGACGATCGAACGGTGGAAACAGAATCAGGATTTTTGAAAAAACAATAATAATAGAAAATATTATATAACACGTACTATTATAATAACAATACAATACTCACATTAATGAACATCAATAATAACAATAGTTATCCGTAATTAAATCGAAAATAACATTTTAATAATACATAATCACAAAGTTATTACAGCATAAATGCATCTACCTTTTTGAACACCCAAAAGGCTAAATAGTCGCTTTGACATGTCATTCATTTTCTTCTCCATTACAGAGGACATTTTCTTCTCCATTCCTTCGATATTTCTGCCCGTAAGCGCTCTAGTTCCTTTCACATGCGCTCTTGTTCCTTTTGCATACGCTCCTCGTGCTCTACTCGCATGAGCTCTTGCTCCATTTCCATGCGCTCCTCTGCTCCAACCGAATGCGCTCTTGCTCTACCCGCAGCTCCTCACGGTGGTCCTCAGCGTGGCCTCCATCTCACTTGCTTCTTCGCAAATTCTTGCAAGTCTTTTTCTCTAGCAGCTCTCATCACCTCTATCTCATCCCTTGCCTTTGCTAGCTGGTGCTGTAGATCAGAAGATTGTGTAGTCAAAGTTGAGGAAGGCAGAGGCTTAGCTACCCGTCCTAATCCCCAAACATATCTCGACTTCTTGCCCAATATCTCAAAATATACTTCAATTTCGATGTAAGTCTTCCCTTCTAAATCACACTGACGTTGGAAGGCATCCATCCGTTCCTGAAAAAATGACAATAATTACCAGAAACATTAAAGTAGATAAACTATACATAAATTACATAAAGTAGATTAAAATGAAAGCGACTTACATAAATTTCTCTCGCTCCTTCCGAGGTCCAAATCCCATCTTTGTTTGTATAATTCTTCTTATACAGCTCTGCAGGATTGATATTGCCTGCTTTCTTGATTTTTCTACATGACAATAGCATAAAGTTATTGACAAACAATATCAATAAAGTCTAAGATTTAGTTGTTAACTTACCATGCAAGCTCGTGTGCACTGGAACGAGCGCGAACCAGCAGCGTGGTTCACAGTCAACTTTGATATATTCTTCTTATTTTGCTCGCTTCGTTTCTACGATATTTTAAGTAATTAAATATTAAAATAATGTAATATTTAAGCAATGGTTTTTGTAATCACGTACCATAAATGCTTCGCTGGTGAACAGATCGCATAACTCCTTCCACTGTTCTTCTGTGGTATCAGGGTGCGGCTTCAGCAACGCGCCTCTTACTCGGGAACTTCTTAAAATACGCATGCATTCGGTTGCGGTGCGTTCGATGTGCCGTCATCATAATCTCGACCACCGTCCTCACGTCCTCTTGACGAGTGTAGTCAAGGTTGAAGTGGTCCTGCATAAGTACCAAAACATACAATATTACAATGATAAAGAAATGCTTAACCAAAAATTTATGTTTACGAGTTTAATCAAACCAACACCCGATCTATAATGTACTTCTTCACTTCTGTAGGAACATCGACCCACTTGTTAACGGAGATTGGAATCAACCCTCGGACCAACATTCCAATCTTCGTTGATAGAGTGGCAGCTAGGGCTGTCCAATGGCTGGTTCGGTCCGGTCCGGCCGGCCAAACCGGCCAATACCCTAAACTACACATACCGGACCGGACCGAACCAGCCAGTCTAATAGATCGATCCTGTACGGCCCCAGTTCACTGGTCCGAATTGGCCTGTTTGGGCCATGACATTTTGGGCCTTTTTTGATTTGGACCTCTTAGCATTTTTACTTTTTTAGGCCTTTTTTGGGTTTTATTTTGGACTTTTTGGGACCATTTTTTGGTTTCTTTACATCAATTTTTTGGCCTATTTTTACATGAAATATTTGGCTACATTTCAACCAAATTTTGTAAAAGTTGTTACATTTGATTTGAAGAAAATACTAAGCTCTAATTAAAGAGTTCTAAATCCTAGTTTTTTTAAGATAATAAATCATGCATTTAAAATCAACAAAACAAATAGACATTATAATATAAAGGAAGTCTAAAATAAAAATATCAAATAGAATTACAAGTAAAACTAATTAATAATTACTAACTACACTACTCTATTACAAGCCATAACAAACAACAAAATAATCAAATCAACAAACTAAAAGTATAATTAATAATACATGTCATTAAAATATTAAATATCCATTAATGTGTCCACTGTCTGGTTGTGAATTGTCCATCTCCCATGAAAGCTGTAAAAGGAAAAAAAAATTTACACGTGAGATAATAAACTAATAAACAATATAGTGGGCATTATTATAAAAAAGAGATAAAAACTTACCATGAAATCAAATTAAATTAGTCTTCAGTTATCTCAAGCCAAGCCACTCGTAAGTTAAACATTATTCCTAATAATTTATGACAAAAACATGTTCAAATCTTCAAAATAACTAGAACTTACAAAATTAAAAAAAATTAACCAACATAGAAAAAAAAATATAATAGTATTACCTGATTTTAACGCCTCAAAGACCTCAACTTCGTCCAGTCACTCCTGAATATCTAACTTAATTGGATCCTTCAACCCTAAATGGCATCTCATCAATTATACACATCTCTGCAAGCTTTTGCCTTGAAACCGCTGCATTATACTTATGGACTATCAAACTAGGCCCAACATTTTCACTCTCTTCCTTCAGTGGCTGCATTACCAGTCAACTGTGTTTCATATTTATCCATTGGACCTTTTATCCTATTCATAGGAATTTTTCTCACACTTCAAGACATGATTCTTAAGGGTCGAGGTACCAATTCTATTACTGTCACAAAGATACTCTTTCTTACAGTAATTACAATAACACATGGGGTAATTGGGATCACAATCTGTCTTCTTTGTCATGTGATCCCATACCATAGATGCTTTACGTTTGGGAGGCCGACTTTGGTTGGAACGAGTAGGAGTAGGAGTAGGACTAAGGACATCTTGGCCAGACTCTAAATCAATTACAGGAGACATGGTATTAGACGGTGCTCCCTGACCCTCTATGGTTGGTTCAGATTGATTATCCATCTAGCAAAGGTGAACAAACAATGCATAAAATATATACTCCAATGTCACAATATATACTAAATTACTAATACCTAAATGTGATATACTAAACAAGCAAATATCAACACAATTTCAAAAGGAAATATTCAATCAATTATCAATAATTCAATCAAGCCCATCCTTCACAGTTTTACAAACACCAAATCCTTCAATGATCCAATCAAGCCCATCCTCCACAGTTTCACAACCTAACCTATACTCTAAAATATTAAATTAACTAATTAACTATAATAAATAATTAACTAAATAAGTGAACAAATTTTTACCTCAATGCAATGCACTGACCTTAAACACAACTTCAAAACTCACAATCTCGTAACCTGCAGAAAAAAAATTAACACTGTTATCCAATATATATAACACATTAACACTATACTGACAAGTGACAACAATATAAACGTAGCATATGAAGGGAAAAAACTAAATAGATATTGAACATACTGATGTTTTTAAAAAAAAAAAAGAAATAAATAACTTACAGACGTTGTAAAGTGGTGGAGGGAGGGAGAAGGCCGCACGCTGAAGCCTAGAGGTGGAGGGGAGGGAGGAGGAGGGAGGGACGCACGGTGGAGGGGAGGGGGAGGGGAGGAACGCTAAAGGGAGGGGAAGGCTGTGAGGGAGGAGGGGGAGGCGGCAGTGAGGGGGGGAAATTAGGTTTTTTGAAAAAAGAAAAGAGGGGGGCGCGGGAGAGAGAAGGGTCGGGGGGCTGTGTGTGATTCGAAGGGTTTTTTTTTTTAACGCTAAACGCGCATTTTGGGGGGGGGGGGGGGCACGGAGAACGAGAGGGGTTCCCCGAGGGGGTGCGGGGGTCAAATGCTTCAAATTCATCAGCGCGCGTTTTTTTTTAAACTAAAAATTAAAAAAAAAAAAAAAACCGGTAAGGACCGGTTTGGAGTGATATACTCCAGTCCAACTCCAGTTTTCCATATAAGTAACCCGGAACCGGACCGGTAAACCCTGTATTAGAAAAGGGACCGATTTTGGCAAAAATCGATCTGGTTTCGGTTCAGGTTGGCCGGTCCGGCAGGTTACTTGGCTAGCCCTAGTGGCAGCAGTGGAAGACACTCTTCCACACTCTCCCTCTGGAATATGCACCGATAGTTTTTCGGACCCAAGACTCTTTTCCAAACTAACCCCACGTGTCCTACCTCGCCCACGTTTAGAAGCTAATGTCGCTACATAAAATAAAATTAACAAAGTTAGTCGATCAGTTAACTTAAAAAAATTGAAATATAACTTAGAATAATTTCTTACATGCACAACTACTAGGACAAGCTGGCGTGCCTTGACTCATGCCTTCATTCACTCTCAGAGAAGGAGCGCTCGGGGTAGGACTCGGGATCAGACTCATACTAAGCGGAGTAACTGCGCTATGCAACTATCCAGAAGTAACTGAAGGAAATTCTCGTCCACGCTTCATTTCACCTAGGGTTGTGCATCGGCGGTGACAGTGGCGGTTATGCCCTCCACCACCACCGCCTTGGGAGTTGTTCAAAATTCTCCCACCGGTACCGGTAATACCGGTTATCGGTGCCCAACAGTGGCGGTAGCGGTTAACCGCTCACCATTGGGCCTATTTTTTAGGCCATTTGGGCCACTTTTTTTGACTGTTTGGACCGCAGTTTAGGCGTTTGTGTAGAAAGAGACGGAGAGGGAGAGAGATGCAGAGGGCTTTACTGGCAGGCAGAGTCGTGCAATAGCTGTGGGAAGCGGAGCAGCTGTGAGAGGGAGAGGGAGAGACAAATATGAGAGTTGAGAGAGAGAGAGAGAGAGAGACTGGGAGGGAGAAAGAGAGACGATGGCAGGGGCATGGCGAAGCAGCTGTGGGAGGCGGTGGTGTGCGTGAGTCTATGAGAGAGAGAGAAGGGAGGGTGAAAGATTGAAAGTGGATTGCGTGAGTGACGAGTATGTGAGAGAGGAGAGGGGGGGGGAGGGTGAAAGATTGAAAGTGACGTGAGGATTGAGGAGAGAGAGAGAACAATAGAGAATGAGAGAAAACAACCTAAATTATATGTTTAAAAATTACCTTGTTTAAAATCTTCTAAAATCTTAATTGATAAACTAGCCATATCTTTTTAAATTTATTAGGACCAATTACTAAACAAAAAGATCTAGATTTCCAAATTATCATGATCAATTACAAAATAAAATGCTTGATGAAATAAAAAGCTCAAAATTAAATTCTCACTAATGATTTTCCAAATATATCAATTATGAAATAAAACGACTTTAAATGCAAATTAAGAGATAATTTTGAATTTTAATTAAAAAATATCTCTCTCCCACGAAATTAAATTCACATTGATGATTTTCCAAATATATCAATTATCAAATATCTCTCTCCCACTATCCCTCTCTCGAGCTCTCCCTCTCCTCCTCTCTCTCTCTCACATCTTTTAAAATGCAAATTAAGAGAGAGAATTTTTAGGTGATTTTTTAATTCAAAATTAATTATGTTGAGTTGTCTTTTTTGAATTTGAATTTGAATTTAGATGCAAATTAGGAAATTGTTAATTTGTTGGAGTGATAGAGAGAGAATTTTTAAGAATAATGATTATTTTTCTATTTTCCTTCCCTCTCTCTCTCCCACTATCCCTCTCTCCAGCTCTCCCTCCCTCTCCTCCGCCTCTCTCTCACCTCTCTTTAAATGCAAATTAAGAGAGATTTTTTAGGTGATTTTTCAATTCAAAGTTAATTACGTTGAATTGTCTTTTTTGAATTTAAATTTGACTTTAGATGTAAATTAAGAAATTATTAATTTGTTGGAATAACTTTAGATGTAAATGAGGAAATTGTTAATTTGTTAGAGTAATAGGGAGAGAATTTTTAGGAATTATTGTTAATTTTTAGGAATTGTTAATTATTTTGCTATTCTCCTTCTCTCTCTCTCACCTCTCTCTTGACTCTCCCTCTCTCTCTCTTTCACGTTTCACCTTCCTCTCTCTCTCTCTCTCTCAATTTCACATTTCACCTCCCTCTCTCTCTCTCTCACACACCCTCTCTCTCTCTCTCCCCCGCACACTGTCGGTACCGGTGAACAGCCCTAATTTCTCCGTAGAAGCTGTCACATAACAAAATAAACGATAAATATATGGTAAAAGAGACAGTAATAGTAAAAATAGTTCAGCAAACATTCAACATTAGAAAGAAAATATACTTGAAAGAAATTATTAATCAGAATCCAATTCTTGCACGTTATCGCCCGATGCCTTCATCCTCAGTAGAGTCGCTATCACTTTCGAACGAATCTTCGTCCCCACGTTATCGCCCGATGCCTCATGCCTCAAACTCTCCCATCATCGACCCGTTTTTCCTTATGCCATCTCATGTCAATTGCTACATCTTTTGTGGTAAACAAACGTTTAAGTCTAGGGATTAAAGGGAAATGACGCAACACTTTTCTGGGAATTCAATTGCGCAAGTTATCTTCGAATTTCCACCGAGACACCCCACATACCGGACATCTGTCTAACTCACTGTTTTCCTTCCAAAACAACACACAATCATTCTGACATGCATGGATCTTATCATAACTAAACCAAGATCCTTTCACAATTGTTTCACCTATAATACGATCCTGGTAACGTCTCCCCCTCTGGCAACGCCTCCTTAATCAACTTAATACATATCAAATGCCTTAACCGACAACTTATTCTCCGACTTCACATGCAACAACCGGACCGTAAATGACAACTTATAAACTTAGTACATCCAAGATACAGTTCACGTTCTGCCTCTTCCCATAACTTATCAAATGGTGTCCAAGCCTTCGGTCCCTGAGGGTTTCCTTAATATTCGGTTCTTCATTTCAACCCTGCCGCCCCACCTTCTAATCCCGCACGAACATCGATTAACATTTCCTCCATCCTATCAGAGCTATCTCCCTCTAAATCATCATCACTATGTGGTAAGCTCGCACCGGACTCTTGACTCAATTTGAAGCAAGTTGAATACCCTCCCGTGAAACACCCATACTTATAGCTCACATCAAACCCATTAATGTATATATGATCTTCCATTTTATCCAACACTTGAAACACTACATTTCTGCACTTCTGACACAGACATCTGATCTGACCCCGAGAGTCTACACAACAAGCAGTCATACCAACAAACCTACGGACCCCCTCCGCATACTTTTCACCAAACCGATTTTTCTCGTAAACCCAACTCTTATCCATCGCCACCAATCTAAAAAAATACAGAATTAAGTAATTCATAAACACCAATCATTGAACTTGACTTTGTGCCCAGCTGATAGGTCCTATCCCATTCAAGATTGTGCATTCGGAGTTGAACATCAGTTCGACTTGTGTCCATCCATACCTGAAAAAAATTCGGCAGCATCTCCCCACAGTCCCAAAGTACACGCACTAGCGTTGGAGGCAAACGTCATCAACGATAGTTGTATGACATCATACACCAATGCTAGTAGTATACCAGAAGACAAAAGGTAGATGATACCGAACTTCCTCAAGACTGGACAGGACACAAGTACCGAACTGTCCAACCACGAATACACAATCTCAAACTGTCCATATTTTGGACAATTCAAGGGTTATTACGCGATAAACGCATATTTATCGCATCTTAACCCTTGAACGGGTCTAAGGGTACACACATTATATCCCAAAAATAAACCCAAACATAACAAGTCAAAAACACTCCAATATTCATCCTTCATGCTTCTCAAACTCCATAATTTATTTCCAGAACTCAAGCACTTCAATAATCAAACATTCATATAGCTCAAATAATACATGTATCATAAAAATACTCCTATAATCATCCTCCAGTCTTCTCAAACTTCATGATTCATTTCAGAACTCAAGCACTTCAATAATTAAACATGAGAATAGAATAAATGCTACACAATCAATAACTTGCAATCTGCCTAACGATCGATCGGTCGATCGATTGGTCAAGACCGATTGATTGTCATTATACAGATGATCGATCGGAACCTCCATCTAACACATGATCGATCGTCCGAATCTGGTGATCGATCGTGACTAACCTAATCGAGAAAACAGCTTGTCAAGCCTCCCACACACTCAAATCCACGCCCAAAATACTCACTAAATTATCCTCATGCAATACTAATTCCAATATACATATTAAAAACACTCTAATAAGCTCTAATCATCACAAATCATATCCACAATACCCACAAATAGACAAATAAAAAAAAACACCAAATAACCAACCAAATCATTCCTAAATCGTAGTGTAGGTTGAGTAAATTACCTCTTGCACGAAATGTAACACCAAAACGAACCAAATCCACACCAAAATCTACAAATTTTACCCAAAATTTTTCAATATTCACCCGGTTAAAAAACCAATGAATTTGAGCTTGGGCTTAACCTTAAGCTACTTCTAAACACTCTCACAACTAAAAGGACGGTGTTTGGGCTAAGTTTAAAGAGAAAATAGATCCTTGCCACAATCTCTAGTTTCCTCCTTGCCGTGGTGTGTTTTTGCTTCACCCACGGCTTTAGAGCATTTTGGCATTTCAAGCTCGATAAACACCGATCGATCGGCTACCAAGCATTAAAATTCTCAGTTTTTAGAACGATTGATAAAACATATCGATCGATCGGTGTTGTGTAAAACGATGTCGCATGAAGCCATCAATTGGTTCCAAACCATTAATGGACGTCCCAAAATTAACAATCCATCGGTCTAAAATATTAAATGACATAGTTGTACCGATCGATCTGTAAATCAGCGATCGATCGGTTAACCTAATTATTAAAAAAATGGTTTTTAGCCTAACAAATGACTTAATTATTAAAATTAATTTACTTATAATATCATATTAATACATACCTCATACTGATGAATTATAATCATGTGTTAAATAAGCGTTATTTCACTAGTTTCTAACATCTTAATACCTTACTCATACTAACACAAACAAAATGCATCTATGATGCAACATGTATAACTTATACATGCTTTCTTAAAAATTAATGATATGTACTTGATATGTTTTTATGTAATCTAAATACATCCTAACATACTTTGTTAATATATATTTTTATGTTTCTAATCATTTAAACTCACATTATTCAATAAAATGACGGTTAGATGAAAAACTAGTGTAACGATCAATCGGTGTTATCACCGAACGATTGGTCTTAGAGCCAAAAAATGACATCATGCGAAACAATCGATCGTCTTTGTGGGACGATTGGTTAGTGCACCCAAACGACGACGGACAACACCGATAGATCTGTGTGCAATTAGCGATTGATCGGTGTATATAACGATCAATCGGTCTTCGAGCCAAAAAACAACGCCATGCAAAACAATCGATCATCTTTGTGGGACGCAATATTGGTTAGTGCACCCAAACAACGACAAATAACACTGATGGATCGGTGTGAATTTAGCGATCGATCGATATGCAACGATCGATAGTTTCCCAATCTGAAAGGCGCCGTAATTTAATGATCGGTTGGTAATCAAAAAATAGCAAAAAAAAAAAACAATTTATTGTTAAATTCTTATATTACTTATTTGATAAACCATTTATTTCGTTATTTTTGCTAACAAAGGGTATATTGGTCATTTTACGTATATAAGTGTCGGGAAAGAAATACAAATAGAAAAACACGTAAACTGTAATCAAAGTTACTGCATATCCACAGATAAACAGAAATGTCTCAAATACGTAAATAAAAAAACCAAATTCAAATAAACACAAATGTTTCAAACAGATAAATAAAACCATAAATCCAAATGTATGTCCCAAATAGATATAAAAAAATAATATAAAAATTCATCAACGTCGAACAGCATCACGGAAAGTGGCCACGTCATCAGGAATATCTCGGGAATCCTCTGTGGATCTGCCTCTGTCTTGAAATCATCCAGAGTCTTCTTAATTTCTTCCAGCTGCTTGCTGACGTCCGCCATATGAGCCACGACCGACTTGTTGCGCAGCATTGTCACAGTGCACTCCCCATCAAAGGCGGTCCAGAGCTCTTCACCTTCTCCTCTAATGACTGCACCTGCCTCTCAAGAGGCTGTAGAGCGGCCTTCACAGTCGCCTGACACGCTGTCGAGGTCCGCAAATAGCTGGGCCACCCATGGAGGGGCACTGCAGGTGCTCCCGTCTCTAGAGGTGCCTCTGACGCTAATGTCGAAGGCTGTGATGCCTCCTCTGCGGCCGCTGCTGCTCTACGAGCAAACCGTCGAGTCAATGCCCCCTCGGCTCCTGGACAGAGTGAACTTGTTCAGCGCGCTCTTAACCTCCTTACGTGTATCCTTGGTAGCAATCACGACTCCCGAGAAATGAGGAACTGAGTCAAAAACACGCCGTATGGGAGGCTATATTCCTTAATTCCCCAAGCCTCATCCATAATCAGCTCGAACATGTACAGCAAAAATCTATCTGCGTCTGCTGACCCAGTAAAAGCATGCACTGAGCTCTCGTGAACGACACTCGGCAGAATGAGTTCTGCCATCGACGTTCAGCGTCCAGATAAGGTGCAAAATCCGCCAAAACTCACTCTGCTTGATTATGTTACCCACCACTACAGAGATGAATACATAGAAGAAATCTTGCACAGGTGTGTCCACACAAAACCCTCAGTCCACGAGAGCTGATGAAGAAATCCCTGGTACTCAAAGAGCTAGTAAAGGGAGTGCTCCTCGTACAATAGCTGGTCAAAATCAAAGAGCGTCACAGGACGCTCTTTGGCCACTGGCCGCCCCCTCAAGTACTCCATTTGCCTCTTCAAGGTCATCATTGGATTAGCGACTTCCTGCTCTTGGGACGACGATCCTTGTCCCGTTCTTGTTGTGCGTGCGCGCTTAACTCCTGACATTTTAGTATACTGCAAAAGTTGTATATAAATATGTGTTAATAAGTAATCACAATAACGTATTACTTAGAAAAAAAAAAGTAATCACAATCACGTAATTATTAATGAAGTTGAAACAAAAAGCGATCCATCGTTAGTAATTAAGCGATCGGTACATGAAAAATAGGCGATTATAAAAACAACGATCTATTGTTAGTAATTAAGCAATCGATCGTGGAATGGCGATCGATCAATCAATTTGACCGATCAAACACTATTGGTAAAACGACACGTTTCAGTGCACAGACGATCAAACATCCATGCAACCAAACACACAGTATCACTAAGGGATCGATCGCCACAAAAACGTTCGATCGCTAGTTAATCAAAACGTTGCACTTCACATTGAAGCTTACCGATCGATTGCTTAGGTGTAAGTGATCGATCGATCACCACTTCAAGGTAGGACGACATAATATATCGATTGATCGTCAATATACACGATTGATCAGTCCTGAATTGAAACACAGAGTTTCGAGGGAACGATCGATTGCTCACTAAAGCATCGATCGCTCCCGGACCAAATTCAGCCATCGATCGGTTAATTTAACCGATCGATCATTAGACTTAGCACCTACAAAGCGATCGATCACCTATTAAGGCGATCAATCAGTACAGGAACGAAGACACATAGATGTTACAAAACCCCAAAACAGGCCCAAAATTGATCCCAAAACAATCCTAAACTCTTAAAACATACATCAACAATAAAATAAATACATTTTACGGACCTAAATGGATGATATAGCAAATTAGAAAACGTAAACTAAAAATTCGCTAGTGAACAACCGCTTAATATTGCTTAAAAACAATATAGTACGTACCTTTGACGTAGAAGACAATGAAGGATGATTCCACGCACTTTGGAGGACAATGTAGAACGAAATGGCTCCTTGCATTTTGAGAGGATTCGAGAGATTTTGTGGAGAGATAACCGGTAAAAATGACTTCGGCGGTTTCATATAATCCTTCATGCCGATCGATCGGTAGTTAAGTGACGATCGATCGCTATGTTTTAACATGTGGCGTCTTTCCATTCGTTGAAACTACAATCGATCGCCAACCCGGTCATCGAACGGTGATTCAAAAAAGTGACGGTTACGCTTACCGATCGATTGTCATATCTTAGCGATCGATCAGTTATTTGAAAACGTGGCAATCATTCATTCGTCCTATTGGTGATCGATCGTTTAATGTAACCGATCGATCGTCTCTTCATGAAATTGACGGTTTCGCATACCGATCGATCGACGTTTCGTATTTGCAAACGGTTACTATACCGATCGATCGGTTTTCAAAGCCACGTGGTTATTAATAAACGTTCGATTGGTATATAAACAACGATCAATCGGTTGGAGTGATGACGTAAATTCGTCGCCTAAACTCTTTGCATGTAGTGACGGAGCATTTCATCTCAAAATTAACGATCGATCAGTGTATGACCGATCGATCAGTGTGTAACGAAACTTTTCGTCACCAAAAAATTAACTTTTAGTGACGACAATTTTATTTCATCACAAATAAAACCTTTAGTGACGAAATTGGTGACGAAAAGTAGTTTCGTCACAAAAAAACCTTTTTTAGTGATGAAAATAGCATTTCGTCACTAAACATTAGCTTTTAGTGACGAAATTCATTTCGTCACCGAGAATTTCATCACTAAAAGTTAATTTTCTAGTAGTGTATGTTTTCACTGAGAACATTGTTGATCGGTGTATATACCTTAAGGTCAGTGGGAGTAAGATCATTTTTTTGGTCCTATGTGTGGATGATATTTTATTTGCAAGCAGTGACTTAGGTTTGTTACATGAAAGTAAGCAATTACTCTCTCAAAACTTTGAAATGAAGGATTTGGGTGAACCCTCGTATGTCATTAACATAAAAATTCACAAAGACAGACAATAAAGAACATTAGGACTGTCTTAAAAGGCCTACATTGAGAAAGTTTTAGAGAGATTCGGCATGAAGGATTGTACTCCTACTGTAGCACCTATTGTCAGAGGGAAAAAAATTTAATAAAGGTTAAAGTCCCCAAAATGCATTGGAACAGGAACAGATGAAAAATATTCCTTATGCATCTGTTGTTGGGAGTCTATTATATGCGCAAGTTTGCACTAGACCTGACATAAGTTTGATAGTAATATTATTGGGTAGATATCAAAGTGACCCCGATTTAGAACATTGAAAAGCTGCAAAGAAAGTCATGTGTTACTTACAAGGAACCAAGAATAGCAGATTGATCTATAGGCATACTGATCATTTAGAGGTGATTGGTTATTCAGACTCAGATTATGCCGGATGTGTAGACATAAGAAAGTCAACTTCAGGTTATATATTTCTCCTTGTTGAGGGAGCTATATCCTGGAAAAGCAATAAGCAGACTTTGGTTGCTATGTCTACTATGAAGGCAGAATTTGTTGCTAGCTATGAAGCTAGTACACAGGCAATATGATTGAAAAATTTTATTAGTGGTCTCAAGATCGTCGATTCTATAGCGAGACCTATCAAGATCTTCTACGACAATACAGCTGCAGTATTCTTTTCAAAGAATAATAAAAATGGAAGCATGAGTAAACATATCGACATCAAGTATCTCAGTGTGAGAGAAAATATAAAGAGACATGAATTATCTATTGAGCATACAAGCACTAATTTGATTATAGCCGATCCTATGACAAAAGGTTTACCGGTAAAGCAGTTTAAAAGTCAATTGGAGCATATGAGCTTGTTGATCTAGTGTAAGTTTGTTTCTTTCTCATTGTTCTAATTAGACATACAGTTTCTTTTTTTGAGAAATAAGGTGTATTTGTGCACATACATTATTTACTTATTAATGGGGATTTTTATTTTGGACCTGAATGACTTATTGGAAGTTCATTCATAAGTTATAGCTCATAAAGTACTCATGTAGAGGGTGTTGTGTATTGTAATACATGGAAGGGAAGGATTCGATCATAAGAGTCTTACCGCCATGATTCGTACATAATATTCTTTATTTGAGTAGGAGTGTTTCAAAACTAGTAGGAATAATATAGTAATGGCCATACAAAAGTGTCAATCACCCAATCAGGTAATTTACATGTTATGTGGACCAAGTGGGAGAATGCAAAATATTTTGAATATTTTCTTTAAGGTGGCCCACATATATAGTGTATAAAGTTTTAAATTTAAATCATGGGTGTTTTGAATTCTATTCCTATCAGTTACTAGTTTTGAATATTTAAATTTTAAACATAATCTTATTTCTTGATGGAAGGAATAACTGTAGTAGAATTCTGATCAGGGGTCTCTAGCCTAACTTATAAAATAAAGGCATGTGCATTCCATCAATACGGCTAATCCAGTTAAGGAATAGGCTAGAAGATCTCTATTACTTTCACGTGTATTTTCTTTTCCAGTACAAAGGTAAACACTTGAATAATTATGGCTGGAGGTATGACGATCTAAATTCCGTTGTGCATATAAAATTTCTTTCATGGTCTCTTGCAACTTCCGAGAACCAAACAGCGCTTGATCCAACTCTCTTAAAAGACAAAACCAGTTCTATTGAGTATAACCGATAACTAAAATCAACTTGAATAAAATGAGATAATAAATTAGTTAATTAACGATAAAGAAGTCTTACTCTATTATAATAATGAATTATTAGTTTAAAAGAATATAGAGTATATGCATACCGGTCTCATTCGGTTTTGATTTAGAAGTCTACCAAGACAAACCGAGGCTGGAAAACTTGTCCAACTTACAAAAACCACACAGGTTCTCAATATATACAAATGGGTCAAGAATGTTATCGTTATTTTAGTCTAAAATTTTATTATTTTAATTTAAAATTTTGATGAAGAATGTAAAATGTCTAAAATTAATTAGTAGTTGGATCGTACCGTGTCAAAGAGCAAATTAATCAAATCAAAGGAATAACATGCGGTGAGTGTGAGCTGAGAGGCGTGCAAAGTGAGACAAACAGGTTACTGATTTTTCCTGAAAAATTGGACTTACATGACTAGCAAGTCAGTACTTCACGACATGTAGGTTGTACTCGAGTGGCAAGTGGGTCCGTATGATTGACTCCGGATTGGATTATTGAAGGAGAAATCACCACATGTCGGACGTTGATTCAGGATTCGATTGGCTGTAATTTTATCTGGATTCCAAGAGAAGCCAACTGTTTGGCTCATAATATATTGCTAAGTGGGGAATGGAAAACAATCTAACAGTAGAGATTGCGCGTTATTGAATAAAATTTCATGAGAAAAAAAAAGTGGCAAATGGATATGCTTCTCGATCACATTAATGTGGATAGAAATTCAGATCATCTAACTTATCTGGTGTTTAAAATATATGATATTTTCAAGTGTCTGGAATTTATCTATGTATTAGTTCAGTCTAATTGGCCTTATGCTTAAAATTTTTTTTGGTCCCTTTGTTTGGATGGGCGAGAAAATCTTATGTTGAATTTTTTTTTTTTTTATTGAAGATAATGTGTATTCTATTGCGGTTTATGAAAAAAGTTTTAGAATTTGTGAAAAAGAGTTAGAGTTTGTGAAACATTGATTTGTAAAAGAAAAGAAAAAAAAAGCTGTGCCAATCAAACATATATAGGCAAAGAATAACACTTTTCTGTACGTACGTATACATTATAGCAAAAAAAAAAAAAAATGAACACAGTTGAAGCAGAAGCTGAAGCTGCCCACCCCGCTGTTTTGGAGGCTAAGAAAAGGCTATTCTGATATCATTTTGGAGGGAGATTCGTCTGTGGTGATTGATGCAATTAGTAGTTTTCCTAAACGCATGGAGTGACCGATTCATGAGATAGTTGGTGAACTTGGTCGACAACTTCACTGGTTTGTTAACTGGAAAGTTACTCATACCCGTAGAGGTGCCAACTATGTAGCGCACAAATTGACTGGTTGGACTGCTTCTAAAGTTCACTCTGGAGGCTATCCCTTTGTTCCGTAGCAATTAGATAATATGTCTTGGTTGTATTCTGGGATGGGTGCCCTTGACTGTCTCAGTTTGCTGATTTGGATAAATGATATGGCTTGGCTTCGGCCATGTTGATAAACCAAAAAAAAAAACACACAGTACTGGTCCTTTCTAAACGGCTAAAAACCAAAGTCAACAAAAGCATAACCCGACAATATGATTATAGTCCGGATCCCAATTGCCACAATTTTCTGTATATCGATCCTCCCATGTGGTAGAAGATAAGCATGGATACGGTGGGCCGGTGGCCGTGGACTGACTTTTGATCCTTGAACCGCAATCGCAGGAAATTCGTTGACCTTGGAAAGTTTTATCCCTTCATGCCCTGTACATCGTACCCGCTGCGCCATATGGTATGGGCCGACATACATCATTTGCTTTCATAAATCAAATGCCACTCAAATCCCAAAACAAAAATAAAATAAAACTACCCCCAATCAACTCTTGACTCGTGAACTTCTGCCGGTGCAACAAGTTGGTTTTGCATTTGTGAATTATATATTCTAGATTGACATGATTTTCGTTTTTACTCCTGTCGATTTGATGTTTTTTTTTTCTTCCTTATATGCTTCTGTCGTTTCATTATTATTTTTGGTTAAATACATTTGACACTTCGAGTTTTGACACTTTATATTTCAATTTATCAATTTTTATCACGTTTTATTCACTAATTTTGATTTCATACACTTTGTTGTATACTTTCTTAAAATTTTGATTAATTTTTAGTTATGGAGATAAAATCATAATTTTTTAGACCAAAAGATAAATTTGTCTAAACTAACTGATCGAAAATTTTAACAACATATTTAAAGTGCTTGAAATCAATAACATATATAAAGTAGCTGAAATCAATCATTTTAGAGTGCAATGTGATAAAAATAATAGATAGTGATACAAAGTGGTATTTATCATTTTTTTTTCGTCAGTTAATAATACTTCTCGTTTAGCCAAAGGATTCTGCATAAAAATGTAGTTCTTGTATCGCACGTAGTGGGAAAGAGCATTGAACATCAGCAAAATGTTTACTATGTACAAAGTAGAAAGCACTTTAGTCTCTAGTCTCTCCGAAAATTACGACGAAGTTGCACGCAGGCTGTTGCTTTTTAAAGCTTTAAACGACTATAAACTCGTCCGTACACATCAACATACGTCTGGAGTCAGGACTAAAGAAAAACCTAATTCATTGCGTGCTAAAAGACCGTCAAATATTGCAACGTTCAGTGTGAGTTGCTATTTCTAGAACAGACACAGTCGTGTGAACTTTTGAATACTGAGGATACATCGGAAGCGGCCTTGAAAAACCAGAAATAAAGAAAGAAGAGAGGAAATTTTAAAAGGTTGTATGGGCCATTTCGTTCCATTATATAACCACTCCGCTGAGAAGAAGATCAGTAGTATTAACCAAGTGCACTACTGTCTACTTATGTTAGTACCCGTAACCCATTATTCAGAGGCATCGATGTTTTGGCTTCTCTTTTTCCTCATCTTTTATCCCTAACAAAAGCTCAATCCGCCCAACTAAACATCACCACTGGCTCCACCCTTCACACAAACTCCACCCCAAACTTCTGGCCTTCTCCTTCTGGGTATTTTGCGTTCGGGTTTTACCCAAGTGACAATGGCTTCAAGGTCGGCATTTGGCTTGTTGGCAGCCCGAATAATACAATAGTGTGGACGTCACGTCGTCGGAATAATACGGTGATGCCACCCGATGCGGCTCTTGTTTTCGATGCAGATGGGTGGCTCTATATACGAAGCTCCACTGGACAATTTGAAGCGATTGCCCAAACTCAAAGGGCTACACTTGCTTCAATGCTTGATTCCGGCAACTTTGTTGTATATGACTCCAGTTCGACGATTATATGGGCTAGCTTCGATTATCCGACTGATACCCTTTTGGTCGGACAAACACTACTCCAAGACAAAGTTTTGTACTCCAGTATCTCTGAAACTGATACTTCCATCGGAAACTTTCAGCTATTGATGCAACGAGACGGAAATCTCTATGCTTCTCCTATAAGAAGTTTGCATGATGCAAAATACACTTACTGGTCATCACAGCTTACTTCTGGTGCTGGAAGAAATGTGACGCTGAATCTAGCGGATGACGGCCGCTTCTACCTCTCCGGCTCCTTTGGGTTCAGTGTAAAGAATTTAACTGAAGGCGGACATCCAGCTGATAGGACTAAAGTCTTGTATCGAGCAAGGTTTGATGTGGATGGCATTTTGAGGCTTTATCAGCATCAAATGGGGACTAAAGGCAGTTCAAACTTTTCGATATTGTGGACAGCAATTCAAAACAAAGACCGGTGCTCTGTCAAAGGAATTTGCGGGCCAAACAGCTTTTGTGCCATCGATGGTGCAGATGTTTCTTGCCTTTGTCCTCCAGGATTTGGGTTCGTGGATCCCAAACATGCTAATGTGGGATGCAAGTTAAACTTCGCAGCAAAGATCACAGATTGCTTTGCAAATAAGGGGAAGGCAAATTACGTTATGTCCTCCGTCCCAAACACAGCCTGGGAACTTAGCGAGTATGATATGTTGTCCCAAGTGAGTGAAGCAGCCTGTTCCGAAAATTGTTTGGGGGACTGTAATTGTGTGGTAGCCACATTCTTGAACCAAATGTGCTACAAGCAAAAACTTCCACTGCGATTTGGTAAGAGAAATAGTAGCCATCCAACTAAATCATTGGTGAAGATTATAAGTGAGAGCTCGCCAGGTGACACCTCCACGGACACCAATGTTGTCAGAGAAAATATCACGGAGAAGCTCGGTAAAAGGCTTATGATTGTAGGTATAGTTCTCATCACCTTCTCTGTACTTGTTTTTCTACTGTCCGGATATCTTGTTTTCAGGCAGCAGATATGGAGCTATAAGACACGTACAAGGCAAGCTCACCCAACAGATTTTATTGAAGAAATAAATTTGAGATCATTTAGCTATGATCAACTTGCAAAAGCCACAGATAATTTCAAGGAAGAAATCGGTAGGGGGGGATCTGGAAAGGTTTATAAAGGCTCCCTGGAAAATAATGGTGGACAAGAAATTGCAGTTAAGAGGCTAGAGAAGATGGTGGAAGAAAGAGAATCTGTGTTCCGAAATGAGATGAAGATAATCGGAAGGACCCACCACAAGAATCTAGTTCAATTGATCGGCTTTTGCAGCGAAGGATCGAACAGGCTCCTTGTCTATAAATTCATGAAGAATGGTTCACTGGGAAACCTTCTGTTCAAGTCCGCAAGTCGTCCTAATTGGAACGAAAGAACGAGGATTTTACTGGAGATAGCGAGAGGGATCCACTATCTCCATGAAGAGTGTGAGACCCGGATCATCCATTGTGACATTAAGCCTCACAACATACTCATGGATGAATCGCGCTCTGCCAAGATATCAGATTTCGGACTCTCCAAGCTATTGAAACCGGATCAAACAAGGACATACACCATGCCGAGGGGAACAAGAGGCTACGAAGCTCCCGAGTGGCATAAGAGAAATGCTCCGATCACGGTAAAAGCAGATGTCTACAGCTTCGGGATTTTATTGTTCGAGATCATTTGCTGCAGGAAGAACTTGGCCTTATCAGTCCCAGAGGAAGAAATAGTGCTAACGGAGTGGATCTACAAAAGCTATGTGGCTGGAGAGCTTAGAGCAGCGGTGGGCGAAGAAGTGGTGGACGTGGAGGAACTGGAGAGGATGGTGAAGGTGGGACTTTGGTGTTTGCATACAGATGCAGCTCGGCGCCCATCTATGAAGTCAGTGATTTTGATGCTTGAAGAAAACGTTGAGGCCCAACCACCTCCTCCACCGCGTTCTCTGTTGATTGAAGTCTAAACCAAAATAGGCTGTCATAATTTACCATGAACCGGAATAATTAGTGGTTTTTTGTGTGCGGAGAAACTACTACATCTTTGCACTCTTTTATCTATCATTGATTTTGCAATTTGTACCTCAAAGTTTGACACATTAAATCTCAAACCGTTAATTATTTTACACTTTACACTCATCTTAATATCTCACCGTTCAAATACATAAAAAAATAAGATAGTTGTCACAATCATAATGGTTAAATTAGAGCATGTGTTGCAAAGTGTAAACTTAGTGGTCTATCCGAGGTGCAAGTTACAAATTTTATAGTACTTAGATAGTGTATTATGCAATTTTGAATGAAACTATTTAAGACTCAAAACCTAAACTAGCCGAACGTAGAGGAGGGTGAATAGGTTCTACAACTTTTCTTGCAACTTTTTAAACTTAACAAAAGTTTCTGCACAAGCTACACAAAATTAGATTAGTAATTTCAACGTAAAAAATTACAGCAACACAATTTATCAAGCAGAATGTAAATCATAATCTATATCCAAGATTCTTTATTTCCAAAAACACCTAAACATTCTCAGTTTGTTGTTCAATGATTATCAACACTTAATCAAGAACAATATAAACAAATCAATCACCACAAAGAGACACAATCTTTAGTTATGAAGAGAAAATCTTTTGGAAACAAATTCCAAAAGACAAAAAATCTACGAGCCCGTAAGCCAGTAATAGATTTCACTCACTTTTCAAACTCAAAATACAAGGTGATCTATAGACTCAAGAATACCCAAATTCCTAATCTAACACTCTTGTTTTCTTATGAAATACAACATTCAGATCTGCTTCATATTAGGGATTGAGAATCTCTCATCCATTCAAAAAGCTAATAATCTTTACCTTGCTGTCCATACCTTATCGTCCTCCATTATGAACTCACAACAACAACAACTGCACGAACATGGCTCTTGGACCTTCAAGATTTTCAACAACTTCAAAAAATCTCGAATTTTGTTTAGGGAAAAAATAATGGTGATCAAATATGGAACTAAGAATCCTAAAGAGAGGAAATCTTCAAGACTTCATCCTTAGTTCACACAAACAAACGCTCAGAAAAAATGGCAGAAAGTCTCTAAAGAGGGTTTTTCATTGAAGGCTCAATTTCTGGATTTTTCTAAGTAAAGAATAATAATAATATCATGGGGTTATATGCAGAGGGTGTTTCACGATTAAAAGTGGAAGTTTCGAGGCCTTCTTGGTCTACTTGTCGTCATTTAATCAGTTAGAAACGGTCTAACTAAAATCTGTTACAACAGCGCTTCAAATCATGACTCTGTTTAACTTGCATCTGACTGACTTGACTTTTCTCTGGAAAAAATCAGCATTTTCTTCTCGCATTAACTAATCTCAATCTTACTTTAATCGGACTTGACACACAGAAAAATATGTCTAGATGTGTTTTTTACTGTTGTCTTCAATTCTTTAAAAAAGCTTTATTAACCTTAATATCTCAATAAGTAAAACTAAATTAAATACGAAGTAAAGCCAATTAAAAATATTCCCTAACAAATTTTCTCTTGTTTTTTTATTACATGCCAAAAATCCCACAATTATGTAATAATTTTAATTCACGGATTTTTTTTTAAAACTACAAAATTAAGGCAACAATCACAACTTAATAAGATTTGTTAGATAATTTGACAACCATGATAACACCGAGTTGTGGTCTAATGGTAGGAAGCCAGTCAAAAATATCATTTTCGAGTTCGAGACTTGGTAAGCTTCTGTATACTTTGGGGGACCGCATACTATGAGTTATGTTGGGTTTAAGTGGGTTGACACTATGATACCGTTAAAGAACTATTTTTTTCCCTTAAAAAATAAAAAATAAAATGAAGGATTATATTTGCATTAAATTTCTCATTAGAATTTGAAGTCAAGTTTGATTAGGAATATAAAAAGATTCTACAATACATCAAAGCTCATCAATGATGAGCGTGCCTTCATCTCTAATATTACCAATTTGATCTCTTAATTAATTATTTGTATTGCTTAATTATTCAAGGATGCAAAATCTATTTTCTCTTTTTTTAAAAAAAAATAGTTACTAGTTTTTGGCCCAAAAAGGACAAATAACCCTTGATTGAAAAGACAAATTAAAACACAAGATGTCCATTAAAAAACAAGAACACATAACAAGATTTTATTAGCTTTTAAGAAATCAGTATGTAGCGTTTGCATCCGGAATTTTATAAGTTACTAAAATATTCTGTTTTCAATATTACATTTTTAGGCCAGAGGGGTATTATGAGTTCAAAAAGAATAATATACACATTTTTTAAACGGAAAAATGAACCAAACCAAACTTTTAACTGTTTCTGTTTTGGGAGCAAAACAAACTTTAAAAATAGATCCCACAGGAAAAATAGGTGTGCCTTTCTTTTTAAATAATAAGATATGTATTATATTATATTAGTTTACGACTAGAGATTTAATTAATTATAATTATCTCACGCCCTAAATACCAATTAATTAAGGATCTGTCTACTAACAGGGCCAATTAAAATTAGCAATACTTTAAAAATAGAAGTTAAAGAAAAAACAAAGCAAAACGAAAAAAGAAAATCTCGAAACAAATCAGTTTTGGCGGGAGTTCCACTTCGCTCTAAAAAAAATCAAAAACCAAAAAGAAAGCCAAAGGTCGATATCCCTTAGAAGACCCTCCAAACCTCAATGGCTCAATCCCAATTTCTCCGGAGACATTCAGAGAGAGCCTTTAAATCCTTTGGTCAATCGAGATAGATCGCAATCACCCCATCCCTCACCTTCACTTATTCGTTTCTTGAAAGAATCTTAATCAATTTCTCTAACAAAATGGGTCGGGACGACGAGAAATTAAGCGCGGCGAAGAGGTCGTACCGGATCGCGAAGGAGGAGGGGAACCGGCAGGAGGAGGCCAGGTGGGCGAACATGATTGGAGACATCCTCAAGAACAGAGGGGAGTACGTGGCGGCGCTCAAGTGGCTGCGGTTCGACTACGACGTCTCGGTCAAGTACTTGCCCGAGAAGCAGGTTCTTCCGACGTGCCAGTCTCTCGGGGAGGTCTATCTTCGCCTCCAAGACTTCAAGCAAGCGCTCATTTATCAGGTATCGTTTTTGGACTTTCGGTTTTGTATGGGATGGGACAATGAGAAAGCCAGAGAAAAAACAATGAGGCTTTGGGTTGCGAGTGTGGCAAGTTTAGGGAGCTGATTGTTCTGAGACTAAGGGGTGTAGTCGGTTTCCCTTTCCTATTTTTTGTGTAAGTACGAGGAAACCGAATTAGCTGCCGTTTGGTTGTTATGGTCATAGTCGAAGCAAATTAAAAGATGTTTAAATTAGTAACTTGGAAGGCCCTACAATTAATAACGATAGTAGTAAACCTATGTGAGTGAAGAGGTCTTGCTCTTTCTTTTGGTGGTTCTGCAGGACTCTTTCTTTTGGCGGTTCTTCGTCTGGCAAAAGCCATTTGTTAGAACCAAAACCCTGCATAGTTTTTTTTTTATATATCCAAGTTATGCTTCTTCGGTTTTGTTGGTTTCCTGGTCTTTTGTTGTCGTGGGGTATAACAGATGATAATCAAAGCTCAAGTAAGTTAAGCGTTGTGCAGGGAGAAGTTGCTAGGGGGATTTTTGTTTCTTGCTCAGTAATTATCAACTGTGATGATTAATATTTAGCTTCATTTTGGTTAAACGAGAAGATGAGAAAGGTGGAGAAAAATGAAACTCTGAGAAATTAGAGAATCAATCTTTTCTTTTCTTTTCTTTTCTTTTGTTCAGGGAATTGAACTCTTCTCTATTGTTTTTTCCTGCAGAAAAAACATTTAGAGCTTGCCAAGGATGCTAATGACCTTGTTGAGCAGCAAAGGGCCAACACACAACTTGGTCGTACTTACCATGAAATGTTCATGAGATCTGACAATGACCACTCCTCGGTTCGAAATGCCAAAAAATATTTTACGTGTGCCATGAAGCTTGCAGAGTCTGTTAGGGAGAGGTCACATGATAAGAACAGCAAATTGTTCCTCAAGGAATATATTGATGCCCATAATAATATAGGAATGCTTGAAATGGATCTTGATAACTTGGATGAGGCCCAGAAAATCCTAACTAAAGGATTACAGCTTTGTGGTGACGAGGAGGTGGAGGAAGATGATGATGGGCGCAGTAGGCTCCATCACAACCTAGGAAATGTTTACATGGAGCTCAGGATGTGGGATGAAGCTCGGGAGCACATTGAGAAGGATATTATCATTTGTAAGAGAATTGGGCATTGCCAAGGAGAGGCTAAGGGATATATTAATCTTGGTGAATTGCATTATAGGGTTCAAAAGTATGATGAGGCACTTTCTTGCTATCAGAAGGCACTTGATCTGGCAAAATCCATGGAAGACGAGGATGCTTTGGCTACTCAAATTGATGAAAACATTAAGACTGTGAAAGAAGCTATTAAAGTTTTGAGTGACTTGAAGAAAGAAGAACAGAATCTCAAGAAGCTGACAAGAGACCTGGCCATGGCAAAAGGAACATCCCGTGAAAGGAAATGTCTGCTGCAACATAATGCATCTCTTGATTGCCTCATTGAAAAATCAAGAATGATCTTGGCATGGCTGAAGGTACATATTCTTGTCCAAAGACATTTTCTTGGCCTTTAAGCCCTTCTCAAATGCTAGATAGCTCTTCCGTGTGAAGAAAGCTTTTAAATCTTTTGGATGGAGTCACTTTGTTTTCTTATTTTAACATCACCTGAATTAAATACCATAGTGTTTGCTGTTTTAGATACATTTTAGGCTGTAATTATAGCAAAATTTTTCCAAATTTGAGTTCACTTAGCACAAATTAAGTGATGACAAAAGCTCGGAGTGTGCAGAGATTTGGAATTTTTTTGTGCATATCTAAGTGTTAGACCTGGCTTAAATGTTAGTGTTGCTTAAATCTTAGGCAGTGTTTTGTTTTTATCTCCCTACTTAAGCTAGATACGTAGGTTGTCTGATACATCCAAGAGGTAATTTGAAGTTATGAGTACTATTATTCTTATGCAATTTGATGCCACCCACTTTCTTACTTGAAATTTTATGCTTAGCTTCGTGAATTTGCAAAAAGGAAGAAGAGATTTGCGACTGAACTTTGTGACAAGGAAAAACTGAGTGATTCTTTTCTGGCCATTGGGGAATCATACCAGAAGCTGAGAAAATTTGACAGAAGCATTAAATGGTACACAAAGAGCTGGGAAATATACAAGTCAATAGGCAACTTGGAGGTAATTTGGTGTGTTCTTGATTTCTTCTATGGTTGTCCGATATACGATGTGCAAGTAACACTTCTTTTTGTCTTAGATGAAGATATAGGAGTGATTATAAGTAGACCTTCTCATCATTCATTTGTATGTGATCTTGGTACTCTAGGTATTCAGCAAAAAAAAAAAAAAAAAATCTTGGTACTCTAGGTATATCATAATTTTAGTTACATACTATTCAGAAATGGTGATGACCTGTAGGATAATCATAAGCTTGATATATGTTGACTGTTCTGTCCATGAATGTGGTTTATATCGTTGCTTGGTGGATTTTCACTCCGAGTCGATATTGTCAGGGCCAAGCATTAGCAAAAATCAACATTGGTGATATTCTGGACAATAATGGTAATTGGACAGGAGCACTAGATGCATTTGAAGAGAGCTACAGGTAATTATCCATCTTTTGGGTTTTCTGGTGGTTATTAAGTAAACGGCATAGGAACATCTCGTAGCATTTTTTATTGGTGGATTTCTACTTAGCTTGAATTCTAGAAAGAAGAGCTCGTTTCATGCTGCAATCCTATTCAGTATCCCATGCATGTCTTGGGGAACTGCTGTTTTGTTGTTACACATGGAACAGTCTGCTTGCTACTGCAAAAAATAAATAAATAAATAAAGTCTTCAGTAGTTCTAGTATCACGGAAGGGATTTTTCGTGATGGACCATATTTGATAGTAAACAAGCAAGAGAAAAAACAAAGCTTCTAATTCACAAGCTCTTGCTTGAGCAATGAAGTTAAAACGAGAGTACTTAACCTTAGGAAAGTTGTACAATAAAACAAACCTAAGGCCTCGTACAAGCTTTTCATAACCATGAGCCAACTTGGTTTGAAGATATCTTGATCTCAAATAAAACCCATAATTAGAGCTGAGGCAGTCCTATAACAGAACACGAACTCCCATACAACAGAACCATAAAATATTATATATGTTAAATTGCTAAAATACCATTAATGAGTAAACTTATGATTACTGCATATTAAAAATCATGCTTACCTGAAAAAAATAAATAAAAAAACTTAAAATGCTATTATCAAGCTTTTTACTTGTCCTTTTTGTGCCCTTATCATTCCCTTAGTGTGGAGGAAGGTCCAATCGTGAACTTAAATTCAATGTTTTCGAAGCACTTCGACAGTGTGGAATTATATTCTAAGTAACGTTCTTTGATTCATTGCAGTCTCTCAATAAGGGCAGGTTTTATAATAATGTCGCTTACATCCACAGACAAAACTGTCCTAGTTTTTTGGCCCCTTTTATACACTGAAAGTTCGTGAAAATACAAGTGCATATTCTTGTACCATAAATGTTGCTGGATGCATTCTTTTAATTCATTATTTTTTGTACTAATTCAGTAATGCTGTATTGCAGGATTGCCACGGAAGCTAACCTTCCTTCCGTACAGCTTTCTGCACTAGAGAACATGCACTATAGCCACATGATCAGATTTGACAATGTTGAAGAGGCCAGGTAAATTTGGTTCATGCAACCCCTCCTTAACCATATAGGGCTGTTAAATTTCAGTCAGACTGCAGGTGCAACTTTGCAAGTTATGGAACGTTCCACTGTTCAAAATTGAGTTTTGTGGATTTTAAAGAAAGATGCTCCTGTGTAGGAGATTGCAGCTTTTAATTAACGGATTGAAGCAGTCCAAAGATAAAGAGCTTGAAAGGCATAACTTGGCAGAGGAGTGCTGCTCTGAAACTGACACAGAAGGGAATGATCATTCATCAGAGAGAAGGTCTAATGCACGCTGCTCACCAGATGCCAGTAACTGGAATTATAGTATATCAAACTCTGGAGCCAGTGGAGAAGAGCCGAGTGATGATGTACCTCTGATATCATTCTTTGGGTCCTGTAAAAATTCAACCAAAAATAAATCAGTCCAGTTAAAAAAGCACAATAATCATTCTCAGACAATCAAAATGTCTCCAAAATGTTTGTCTAAATCAACCAACAATCAGCAGCCAGTTGTTGGTCGTAAACGTGTTCGTGTCATCCTTTCTGATGATGATAGCGAACTGCCAGATGAGGTCGAGTGCTCAAAAGGTACGCCTGATAAATGCCCAGTACAGTTTGTTGCTACATCAGATGACTGGGTTTTAGTTATTATGTGGTTTGCTCTTTAGACTCTTACTGTACTGCCGGAATGCTGAACTTTATTTCTCGTCTGATTGCAGTTAAGACTAAACAGAGTTCAGCTAGTCATGATGGTACCTTTCAGGTAAACAAATTGTGTTTAGTCCTTGATAAGCATTATTCCACTTTTTTAAGTTGATCCATTGCTGTCTGTCACTTACTCGTTTAGTTTTTCAGGAGATTGCTGCAGCTTCTTACAAATGTGCCACCAGGTCCTGCAAGCCCATTGATATTGAAGAAAGCACTAGTTCATACAGATCAAAGAGTCCTAACTTAGCCACTCAAAATGGCAAACTCTTCAGATCTTCAAGCATTGACGAAGTTGCTGTTACCTCTGATTTTGCTGCTAGCGGTTCTAAATGCATTATTGACGTCACTGGAAACCTGTTGCATGAGCATGCTGATCTCAAGTGTCATGCTTCTGGTGACAAACATGATGTGAGTGTCGCTCATATCATACTTGTAAAAAAATATCCAAGTAGTCTTGTATGATTGCTTTATTTTGCTAATTAATGGTTTTTCATACTGTTATCAGCACTGTATTACTTGCAAGATTGACAAGGATCTGATACTTGTTGAAACAAGCTTATGCAAGGACGGTAATAAGTTGAGCATTGAATGTGTGAAGGTTGAACTGGCATGCCTTTATTTTCTGCGGCTTCCCATTGAAAAGAGATCAGAGGGTAGGCATTTACTGAGGAATATCATATGCTACTAATTATATTTGAGTTGAATCCTTGGCATATACGATGATTATCCCACTGCAATAGTGTCTGGTGTAGGTTATTTTCTCTTTAAACGCCAAAGAATTTAGTTGCTCTTAAGTGGTTTTTGCCGCATAAGAAAAGCTAAGAAGGGGAATGCATTTAAGTGTTTAAGTGTACCTCCACTCTTGATGTCCCCAAATGTGGGAATTAGGCTGCACATGCATGCTTTGTAGTGTCTGATATAAGTGGACAGTGTATTAGAACTTCTGCCAAATATGATGCCACAATAGTAAAGTGGAAAAGGAAAAAGCTGAGCATGGTATTGATGCTCTAATCGTCCTCATGTGTTTGTTGGGGTGAATAAAGGTTGAACTACCTTAGCCTTAGTGGCGGACCATTACTAATTGCCAAGTGACAAGCACAAACCTAAGCTTGAACACATTGAGCCTTCGCTACCTTATCTACATGCATGTTCCTAATGGTGATTTACAAGCTTTTTATTTATCCAGTCATACTGTTCTCTCTTGTGATGCAACTGACAAGAAAGGATGAAAACTTGGTGGGTGCTGCAAGCAAGTACTACCGTGCATGTTCCCTCAGCAATTTTTATCCTCTATGATTTCATTAATAAGGTGGATTCTTTCTCACTAGGTCTGTTGCCCATAATTCAGCGAATAGAGTGCAGTGGAAGAGTTTTGGAATCTTTAGAGACAATTGAAACTCTTAAGGATCATTTGGGAAAAGTCTTGCTTGAAGCTTTCATTGATGGTATGTAGATTAACTGCAATATTAGATTTCTAGAGGAGTTGATCTATCATTTTTATTGTTCCTTGTGACTGATGCTCGTTATTTGGAAATGTTATCATTCATCTGAAAGAAATTGTTGCCTGTTATTGAATATAACATCCTGAAGGTTAGTGCCATGGTAGAGTCCTGGGCTCTCGAGCATAAGTGTGTTTGATCTTGAGAATGGCCATGTCATGCCCTGTGCTAAATGTTAGGACCATATCTATATCACTCCTCAACCCACTTTGCTAGAGAGGGAATAACATTGGGTGCTGCCCTAATTTTATATTTGTAATTAATGCTACATAGTGGAAAATTTTATAATAATCCATGATGGCTTGAAAAAGAAAAGGTGACCATCGGAAGCAATCGGGGAGGGCTTCTGCGAATGTGAGTAAATATCTGTGCAGAACACTACTGGAGGCGATGGGTGCCATTCCATTTTCTTATTCTGTTTCCCACCCCTTTTTTTGGTACTTTTCCTATGAGAATTCTTATTGTGGAGGGTAACCACTTCAAAAGTATTTTCAAAGCTAATTACTCCCTGGTATGATTTGTTTCGGATTATGTCACAACCAGGTGCTGATTTGGTGTTGAATTCACGTAATACAGCAGTCCGGAGCAGAACTAGAAATCTAAAATCCTGATAGGCTGCTAGCTTATATTGCATATATCGCACGTCGGCTCCAACATCTTTTAGGCTATCTCTAGAGTAGAAATGCATGAGCTTATCTTGTTATACAGAATTGTTATGCATTGTTTATTTTTAAATTTAGCTTTCCCTCACGGAAGTGTTCTTTCGTTAATTAGCTATGCATTTAATTTGTATCATATGTTTCCAGGGTGGATTCAAAAGCCGTTGATGAAACTGTACATTGAAAGCTGCAGTGAGTTATCTGAGGCACCTAATATGAAATTGCTAAAGAAACTTTACAATAAAACAATGGAGGTAGGTTCTATTTAACAAGGAAAAACCTTATATTCTTGTTTGTGGACACTAATAGATTTGTTTACTTGGTACGTATACTTCTTTGTTTACCAGGTTTCAGATGATGAAGTTATTGTGTCTGAATGTGAATTGCAAGATTTATCAATCACTCCATTGTTGAATGCCCTGCATGCCCACAAAACTTTTGCCTTGTTAGACCTTTCTCACAATCTGTTAGGTAATGGTATCTGGTTTCTACCTCATCTGTTTTCCTTGTTTCAGAACAGAACGGTTTTTTGTGATTCTCTTTGCATTTTGTTTTAAGAAAGGAGTAGCTAATAGTGCTTGCTATCCCTAGGAAATGCTACAATAGAGAAACTTCAACAAGTATTTGCATCAGGCCAACATTATGGCGGCTTAACTTTAGATCTGCACTGCAATCGATTTGGTCCAACTGCTTTGTTTCAGGTTTGTAACTTGCAACAATTTGCATTTCTGCAAGTAAAGAACTTTTTATTGATGGCATTCAAAGTTCAGCTCCCTCATGCTTTTACAGTCGATTATAGATTTCTCATAAGGACTGAATTTTGGCCCTCACATAAACCCCCCTTCTTTTCTTTAGTTTGCTTCTAGCACACACTTTAGCAGGCATATGGCTATCAGATTGAATCTCATCTTACAAGGGCACACAAAGGTATTCCTAGATTTGAGGGCTGGTCTTGTGATGATTGAACATAGAAGGGTATATCTAGGCATGATTTTGTGGCTGAATGCTACCTTTCCTTTTACAAGAGAACTATTGAGTTCATTCCATGGAAGGTGAGGAGTTCACTTCTATGGAGGCATTGAGAGGTCTGGACCCATTTTTTTCTCACCTTCAATAAAAGAACTCATTCTTCTGGTTCATCAGTAGCATGACTAAAGTTGTTGTACTGTATTTGAATCCATCAGTGGCTGACTAACATGAGTAATGCTTTTTGAGTTTTTCAGTTCTGTTTAACCTTAGCTTGTCACTCTTCAGATTTGTGAATGCCCTGTGCTATTTACTCGATTGGAAGTGCTTAATGTCTCTGGAAACCGCCTTACTGATGCTTGTGGATCTTACCTTTCAACTATTTTGGAAAAATGCAAGGGTAAAGTGCTTTTCGTGCAGCCCACTTTATTTAAATATTGGTTCAGTCTCTTCTGAATAGTCATCAGTAGCTTTGTGCTGCTTTTTTGTGGATTATTTTTTAATTTTAGCTTTTACGGTATCAACTTTCTATCTCTTTCAAATATATTATCATGCGATTCTTATTGTAAATAACCCCTATGCCTTCAGCTCACCTATGCTCTCCGTTTCCTAGGCCTGTGCAGCTTGAATATAGAACGCTGTTCTATAACATCTAGAACCATTCAGAAGGTTGCTGATGCACTAAATACTGGATCTGTACTTGAACATCTTTCTATAGGTATGCTTGACTTATAGAGTAGGTAATCTTAATTCATTATGTGTCTTTATCTTACTAGGCTGTCCAACTCTTTTCTTGGATAGGATATAACGACCCTGTATCAGGAAATGCCATTAGCAGTCTACTGGTCAAGCTTGCCAGTTTGAAGAGGTTTTGATCATTTTGAAGTTCTACTCCTTTTTCTGTTTATATTGGCAGTAAATATGCCCTAAATTAAGTTCACTCTTCTACAGATTTTCAGAATTGAATCTGAGTGGTTTAAAGCTAAGCAAGCCTGTTGTTGATAGCCTTTGCCAGCTTGCTAAAGCCTCGTGTTTGTCAGGATTAATGCTAGGGGGTGCTGGTATAGGAACAGTGAGTTTCTGTGTTATTCTGTCTCTGTTATGATTGTTGTTTGAGTACACCTGTAGGTATTTTATCTCCCGTCTCCTGTGACTCGATTCATTTATTTGCAGGAGGGGGCATTACAATTAACGGCGTCATTGTTCAATGGGATTGAAGACCTACTAAAACTTGACCTGTCTTATTGTGGACTGACATCTAAGTATGTTCTCAGACTCAAAGATGATCTGGCTTGTGGCATTCTTGAGCTGAACCTTTCCGGAAATCCTATTATGTTAGAGGTTTGTTCTTTATTTATTACAAGAGGCTTTTTTAACTATTATACTTCTTATGCATGTTCCTACTGGTTGGTTTCTTTTGTAAGTGGTTAATACATATTAGTGAAGCAGAGAATGTTTGACCTTTCCCCTTACTTGATCTATCACCCTTTTAACTTCTTTTTCAATTATTTCTGTCACCATTTTAAATACTATAGTGCTATTTCTGCATTCTAATGGGCTGTTCAAGTTTAATTTTTTGATTTGACATCCTAATTTTGCTTTACTGTCTTTCCACGGGAACCATTTTCTGTAATTTTACTTTATCTGCATAGGCATATGAGTTGGCTTCAACATAAAACCACGTTAAAAACGCAGCCAGAGTATTCCCTATGTTTGATTGAACTTGCTGGCTATTTATAGTTAGGCAGAACTAGCTTGAATAAGATCATGATCATGTAGATTTAGAGAATAAGGCATGGTGTACAATTTGTTGTCTTTTCCATACAAGCTCAATAGAGCCTTCCTTCAAAATTTTCCGGTCGCTGCATCATTTCCTTTTGTCATTCCACTCTATTTAAGGCCTTTTTTGTTATTGTTAAATCTTAGGCCGATATCATTCATCAACATCTCCTTTTTGTACTTCAATTAGCTGTCATTTCAATCTACTTTGTATTGCTACTCATTTGCAGTCCTGGGAGTACCATTTTAGCATCTCGGCCATGTTCTTTATCGCTGGATTTTATTTTCTTGCTCTTATCTATCTTGACAGTTCTATTTAAGCTTCTTTCCGACTTTTCTTCTTTTATTGATCGCATCAATGTATTGTCTTTTGAGCTATATTAACAGTCATGTCAATGTCTTTTGCTGTTGACATTCTACAAATTATATATCCAATCCACAAGACTAGAATATAAAGGTTCAAGGGGCTAAACTATAGATGACGCACGTAGACTTTTTCCCCGTTTTAAAGTACAACTAATCATGTCTCTGATCCTAATTAAGTTGGTAGGTTCTATTGATGATTACAGTATTATGTTGAGCCCCTTGATCAGTGATAATGCACATCTATTGTGCACTTTGTCTGTTCTTAACATAATGAACCATCTTGTCGTTAAAAACTGCAGGGAGTATTCCCCTGTAATTGAACTTGCTGGCTATTTATAGTTAGGCAGAACTAGCTTGAATTCATGATCATGTAATTCAATAAGGCAAGTACCAATTCCATGAGAGATGGTCAACAAATAGTGAGCTGTACTTTGTATTGCTACTCATTTGCAAGTTTAGCAATGTTCTTTAGGGTGACAGAAGTCCGTGATCGCATCAAATGAGCTATATTAACAGTCATGTCAAGTTGCAAGACTAGAATATAAAGGTTTAAACTATAGATGTAGAAAAGATCATGTCTCTGATCCTCACTTTTGATCGCACATCTAATTAGAACTGTGTGCCCTCCTGTGTAGCTGTTGATGTATATCTTGTCGTTAATGGCCTGTAATCACTTCAATTCAAGGAGATTAAGTCAACAGTCGTTTGAATCCTTTTGAGGTTTGTGCTTATATTTTCTCTCACTTTTAAGGCTTAATTGCATTCAGGCCCCCTGAGATATACGAAGGTTGCAAATGAGTAACGTTTTCAACAAATAAACCCCTGAAGTAGAGTTTAAGTCAAATCGAGGCTGACCATTTTCCGATATAACGAATAAGAAAGCGCCATGCCCAATTAAAACATCCATGCCACATTTACGCTAGGTGTCTGTCTGCTCACTGCGTCTGGTTAAAATAAAGAAAAACAGCTGAATGATATGACGTCATTCTCCACATTGCAAACACCCGCATAGATGTGGCATGATCATTTTAATTGGACAGCTTTCTAATTTGTTATGACTTGGATTTTAAAGCCCTGTTAGCAATGGCCGTTAAAGGAGAAATAGATGGAGGGGCCTCAATTTGACTTAAACTCTACCTCAGGAGTCTATTTGTTGAAAACGTTACCTCAGGGGTTTATTTGCAACCTTCATATACCTTAGGGGCCCTGAGTGCAATTAAGCCCACTTTTAATACCTTATGTGATATCATGTAGCTAAACTTTCTGTATTTTAAGGGTGCCTGACATTTAAGCATCCAAACAGGGTTCCAGTGCATTATCATCGGTGCTCACAAACCCTCAATGTTGCCTAAGAATTCTGAGACTTAACAAATGTCAGCTTGGACTTGCTGGAGTTCGTCATATAATTCAGGCTTTAGCAGGTAAAATCAGGCTCTAGCCGCTTAAAGAAATGAGCCCACTTTTGCTTCCAGTATTTGTCCATAAAAGCAAACTTCTAAATCGTTGATTTGGGTGTTTCTAACAGAAAATGTCTCTCTTCAAGAGCTCAGCCTTGCTGATAATGCCTGTCTGGATAAACTTTCTAGCCCCCAATATGGCTCAACAGGAGAGGGGAACTTGGAATCCTTAAAGCAGGGAATCGACATATCTGAAACTTCTTCGAGGGGGTATGCAACCAACGAAATTGACACCACTCACCAGGGTTTATGCGCTGTGAACATGGCCTGCAATCAGCTCGAAGTTGCTGATAGTGAAGAAGATCCAATTAGAGTAAAAGCTGCTGCATCAGGAATTGATGACAGTTGTGCAAGTTCAGGTCAAAAAGATTTATCTCTTGAGTGCCAGTTCATTCAAGAGCTTTCAACTGCTATTAATATGGCAAAGAACTTGTGCTTGCTGGATCTTAGCAATAATGGCTTCTCAACAAAAGCTGCAGAAACTTTTTATAGTGCATGGTCAAGTTCAAGAATTAATATGGCTCAACAGGAGAGGCATATCGAGGGGCAGACAATCCACTTATATATAAAGGGAAAAAAGTGTTGCAGAGTGAAACCGTGCTGCAAGAATTAATTTTCCCTTTGCTGTTGGAGTTCCTTCTCTGAATAAATTCCCAGGATCAGCTGCTCTGGAAATATCGAAGTACATACTCTACACTTGCTAACTATGGGTTGTGTTGCTGATTAAATGTTACTTGGGTTGATTTGTGTATAGTGCCTACTCTTTTTTAAGATCTTATAGTAGTCATTACGCGCAAAAATTAAATTGACAAATGTGTATTGCTGAATAGCTGTTGAATCAAATGCAAATGCGATTGAATCAAGCAGGACCAGATGGTTTTTCTGCCTATTGCTCAAATCGTGTAACAACCAAATATGACAGTCAAGTTGAATACCTCAATGTTGTCTTAACAATTTCCTGAAACGTGTTCGTTGTACAAAAACATTAGAGAAAACAGTAACGCGACGAGGTCTCAGTCGGAATCTGAATTGTGTTGGACATTAGGTCACATCATATAGTTCCGGTTACTCAGAATGTTTGTGTAATATCAAATAATCTTCAAAGTTCAAACTTCGGGGATATATATGCTTCAGTTGGAACTTGGAAATAGGAAATTATTGTAGCAAGATCTAACACGTAAATAAGCCCACTACGGATCACACCGGACTGAAGCCCAGTGTTCAAACTCTAGCCCACAGACTTGGCCCAATTTGGCTTCCAGGTTTGATCACCGGTATCAACGGTCCCTTGCAACCTTTTCCGTAAGTAATCGTCTACATTTCATGCGTATAATTAAGGGGAAAAAAACTCCATATTTCACTTCCATGTGGGAATCTGGAAACAATCTTTGGAATTGGGACCCTTTGTTGCATCTTATTGGGGCATTATCTCTTACAAGCTCAGAAGCTCTACTCTAGGTCCTATTAGGAATTGCATTTAGAGATGCAGCTTTTTGAATAATTTCTTAAAATCTTAGCTGGATCATTATCAAGGATTTTTTAATTAGTCCCCCCTACCCCGGGGGTCAAGACTGTTGGTCAAATTATGAGTCTTAAGGTCCTGAAACTTTTGCGTTAAATGAGTTAGTAATATAATTCGAGTGACCCATACGAGCCGTATAACATGTTATAGAATGGGATACATTGGGGCCCAAATGTATTTGCAATAATTGCCATTACCTATTTAAGAAACCAACTAACTCAGGGACACGTTCGGCGGTCCAAAATCTTTATTGAACATCGGCCACTGATCAGGGAATATGTTGCGTACGGACGGCAATTAACAGTTCGACCAGAATATGAAACGTATGGTTCCTATATATATATATAACCAATTAGAACAAGCAAAAGAATTAATAATGGACATGTCATCGCCTAACAAGGGTGAAAAAGCATGTATCGTTCACCTTATGGTGGGTGTGGGAAGATGGTCAACTTTATTTACAATTGATATAGAGTTTTTTTTTTTTTTTGGCTTAATTCCTTTTCATGTTGTTCCTGCCAGCTTCTTGCTACCGCAGAATTTGTTTTCTGAACCCAGTGAGGATGGATTATCTAGTTCGTTATTTGAATAAAAGTTAGTTGCTTAAAAAGTATCTCCCAATTTTACCTCTTAAGAGATACCCAACCGCATTATTGGATAAAAAAATCAATATGCTTTTAATATCGAATCAAAATCAACTCAGGCAAAGTAATGTATTGGGTCGAACTATTCTTTGATGTAAAGATAATAACCATGAGTAATTATGAGATATACAATACGTTATATACATATAATCATTGCACTTTTTCTTAAGTTAACAAAAAATTAAAGCAAAATTGCACCTATGGTCCCTAAGGTATTTGAAAGTTGCAATTGGATACTCGAGTTAACAAATTACCCATTTAGCTCTCTGAGGTAATGATTTCAAGAAAAAAGGCCCATCCATCGACCTCTGTTAACGGTAAATGCTAACATGTCAAATTAATGTAACATCAATTTAATCAAATTGCGCCACATGCCCAATCTAAATGTGTCAATTCATAAAAGTCACGTCAGCATCGGCCTGTCACCCATTTATGCCACGTTATTGCCACATTTGCAAAGCCTACAAAACACACAAAAAAAAAATACCTAAGTTTTTCTCTCTACCCATCCCTTCGAACCACCTCCCACATTCTCCCTCAAAAATTTCAAAGTCAGTAGAATCCCTACATGTTAGCATTTACAATTAGGAAGGTGGATGGAGGTAGAAGGAGGGCCTCTTTTTCCCGAAATCATTTCTTCGTGGAGTTAAATGATTAATTTGTTACCTCAAAGACCCAATTACAACTTTCGAATATCTTGCCGTGGGTGCAATTTTGCCAAAAATTAATAAATATATGTACATAGTAAACTAAATCAAGAAATAATTGATAAAAAACAAATCAAAGAACAATTAATTTTATTTCTACCTATTCAAGAGCTAAGCCTTTTTGAAGATGGTGCGTGGGTTATCCAAATAAGTCCACTTCCCTAACCCTCTATGATATGTGAATCACTTTCCCCTTCCCCAAATTAACGAAGAAAAAGAACTTTATTTCTACCATAAAAAAAGTAACTTTCTATTATCAATAATAATCCACATATTTAATGGGAGTTATCGTAGTTGTCACGAGCATATGTGTTCCGGTGAAATGGACACAATCAGCTGCTGAAAATGAAGGGAATTAGTTGAATTATTTGCAACACCAAAAGGGACATAATTAAACTCATAATTCGTATACTATTGACAATGCTTATGAATAATTCAGAGCTCGAGTGCGCATCATTATTACCGTGGTTCGCCAATTAGTTTACTTTCTTTTAACTTATTCAATCATTTCTCAGTATCCTGGAAAATTATACCGTATATCCCCATCATAATTCCCATTTAATAATTTTGCACTCCATTTACCCTGCTGATCTCCTTTTTCTTTATGAAAGGGTTAAGCCGAAACTACGCCGTCGACCTTGGCAACTCCTTTAGATCTCTTTTGTAAACATTAATACTTTCTTTTTAACATTCTTTCGGTGAACGGAAAGAGTCATCATCTTCCCGTATAGTTGATTGGTTGGTAGAAAAGGAGGCCTTTTGAAATCTCGGTGATTATCCAGACCTTTAGATAATGGAGTATAATGACCGTAATTTTTGGGAAATTGTATCTAATTATATATGTTCCCGAACTTCATCATGTATAACTTCAGTTGATTGTGGCGCTAAATATTGGCTGCCCTCAATTCAAAAGTTTTGCTGCTATAAACAGATAATTCACTCAGAATGCTGTCATTTTTCAGAAAATTTTACCTAACTATATATGCTCTAAAATGTGAACTATAGGGTAAAAATTTAGAAGATTGAACCCACGCAAATGGGAAAAAAAAAAACTCTTGATTTATTACAATTATTGTGAATCTATCACTTATCCTATAAGAAAAAATAGATTTTATTATTTAAGTTATTTTTTAATAAGAATTGAATAAGTTTAGAAGGCATATTCTTGTATTATGGATCCTTCAGAAATAATCCAAGAATTGGATTATGATCCTCGTGCATATGCATGTGGGAAATACGTGTAATCACAGTATATGTGCAACGCGATGGTGCTTAATTCGCAAGCTAACTCAATTTCTTTAATTTCTTTTCTTCGATCTCCTTCCTTTTTCCTTTTCTATTTGTGATGATACCGACTTATATAATGCACTTTGTGATTTTCACTTTCAATAGCCTTTAGGTCATGAAACTGTTTGCAAAATCTTGGCTGTCAACCAATCATCAATTTCATCTGTGTTTACTTTGATTCCAAGTGGTTGTAATCACCCGTCGTTTCAGGCTTGTAATTACCCTTCTTTTCCATCTGGAGCACGTATGTATAAACAATAATTTGGATTAATTACGATGTGGATTCCTCAAGCGTACCGAATATATATACCCCATAATGTCATAGATACGTAGTTACGTGTTGTAGGATACATGCAATTATGATTGTCATCCTCATTCAATTGGGGCGGTGGAGTAATCATGGCCATCTGATCAAAGCGATTATGTGATTAGATATATATATCATCTTTCACTTGTGTCATGCATGTACACAGAGATCTCTCAGTTTGTGAAATGAATAAGCACAAAGCAGAAAGAGAAGAAACGATCGAAGAGCCCTATTTCCCTGCAGTAATATTTCTCATCATCCCCCAAAGGTTCTTGATTGGGTTCAAACCAATATTTTAGCCTTGTATTCGTAATCATGTTAGTTCATTATTTGTCTTCTTTAAACGACAAACCTGGTAAAAGAAAGTGTCTTATCCTAGGTTTCGAAACTCGTGACTGGCATATATAATCTCATCGATCCTTCTAATTCATATAAATTGTTCGATGGCAAGATGCCGCGGCCCCCAGATAGATGCAGTAGTGCAATGTTCATCATTGTCTCTCAAAACCCTTTCCACGATCAGCAGAAGCTTTTCAAAGTAGAACAGAGAAAATACCCACATACGGAAACTTTTTGGTTCTTTAATTTACTTTTTGCCTTGAAACAGGGATCGGCAGAGTTCGACTTCTACTTTAGCCTTTAGGCAGCTTAGTCAAAGGAGTTGTGAGACAACAAGAGTTTCAGACGGTCAATAGAAAATTCCACCGGGGGCCCCGTGCCCTATTCTAAACCTCTTTGAAGGGCCCGGGAAAAGAATAGGGCGTCAAACGGTGCATTGAAAATTTCGTGTTTTCCACCAAAACGTAGAACAAAGTCTGTTTTCCCAACAGAGACCGACAAACAAACAGTCTCGAATCACGTCACAAGACCACCAAAATTCAACGCAAAGATCCCCATATTTCCAAAAGAACTTCATTTCTCAAAGAATATACGTTTTCACAGATCAGAGAAATTCAACGCAATGACCTCCCCACATTTTGAAAGAAAGTTGAATGATTCTTCTTCAAGATTCACGGATAGTTTTTCTTCCTGCCAGTCGAAATTCTTCCAAAACACACTGTTCAAGATGCATTGCTCGGTTCTAGATGGTATATATTTTTCTACCAACGGTGGCCTGAAATTGGATAAGAACGTTTTTCTATTCATATGAAGAAGAATGAGGAGAACATGAAAATTTAAAAGGTATGAACTGATCTCAAGTTTGAATTGTCATGTGCATCTAAACAGTCTAAAGAGGGAGCTAGATTATCATCTATATTCCCACAATGAGCAACAAATATTGCAACTTTATACCCTACATATCGAATAAAGATCATCTGTCTAAGCTAAGACACAGTGACTTGGAAAATCCTTGTAAGGCCCCAGTTAGAGGCAGATGGTCAAGATTCGACTATTATGGACGGGCGACTAGCTGGGTTCACTGAACTTAAACGCCTTGCCTTTTATATATATTTTCATGCAACATTCCATGTACTAACCGTTACATTTTGCAGTACTTAACTTTTTATTTCGTGCTTTTTGGGTTTTACACCAGGTAAAAAAGTTGCTACCCTGATGATTACCATCCAGCTAATGCTGCACTAGAGCTGTCGAAAACAATGGAGTGTATTTGATGATTTCAACATGCAATGAAAGGTAGATAAATGTTACACATAATTTGAATCGGGGAGAGCACTAATGGAATACCGCATAACATAATTTGTCATCAACATCAAAATCATAATACATCATATCCCCCATTCGAGTATATGAATGCCGTATCCTCTTTGCATAATTCGGATTGTGATCGAATCCAAGGGGAGATTCAAATTATAGCCTAAACTTTGGGTCCAATATCATGACAACCTTTGGTGGCCATCAAAAGGAGAAGATAGCTTTAGTTGATGATCGACCGAAGGCTTTCAAGTTCTTATCAGTTGTTATGATAGCCTGACATGATAGACCAAAAGGACTGTAAATCGAGGCGATAATTGGGCAAAGTCGGTTCCTTGTCCTTAATAATTGATGGGCTCACCATGTAAAGCAATCAACTTCTATCTCCATTGTGTAGCAGTTCAACTGGGTGCTCCATTATACTTGGTACATTGCAGTTTTCTACTTTGCTGACAGAATGCCAGCCAACATTTTCTACGACAAAGTAGTTGGACGTCTTTTCTTGGCCATCCAAAAAGCTATATATATATATATATATATATTAGTGGAATTGATAATTAATTATGTGATGTGATGGTGAAGAAAAAGTCATTGTTGAGATGGTTAGAGCCGTGATTCTATCTTGTTTTATTTGTATCCGTAAAAAGATAATACGTGCCCAGCTGCAGAATTCACTCATAATTTCACCTTAATTACCAGATTCAGTGTAATTGACAGTTCAAAATAGATGAAAATATAAATAAAAATACCAGTTCACTAGAGTTCTATCGTGTTTGAGTCAAGAGGAATACGTACAGTAGAAAAATGAAGTGTATAGAGAGCTTCTATAGAACTGAAACATTGCATATGCAGGATCTCTTTCCTTGCAATAGCTTCTAACCCCAACAAACCAGGATATATAAACAAAAAATACAGTAACTAGAGCTTCTGTCAAGTTGTTCATTCTCTACATTTCATGCACACAAAAAAAAGTTTAAGATCATGAAGCCAACGGTGCTTCTCCTTGAGGGTAAAGGAGAAACGATAGAGAAGAATTACATCTCCTGAAACGGGAAAAATACAATGTCATCAAACCTCCAAAAGAATTAGCCAGAAACAACCTCATGTACACTACCCACCAAACTCTTCTTTGATTTCAGAAGAAACTTCCACCGAGAACAAAACAAATTCATAAAATCAAAAGCTGGTCACCTTCGGTCTAAAAACTCTTATGATCTTCAGGGTGACCTCCAACTCTTCAAGCCAATGTCATTGTGTTTCCTTGATGGACCAGAAACCGGTATCGGTATTCTTCTTGGCAAAAACCCCAAGAAGTGGCCTGAATACTGAGACTTCGGCTCTAATTTGAAAACATTAGTGGTTCTTGCGCCATGACAGTGGCCAAGAATGAAGAAGAGCAGCCAAATGAGTCGAACAACAGGCCCTCTACCTACACCCATGTTGAAGAACTAGAAGAGGGGGGGACGGACTGTGGAGAGGATGAAGTTGGAGTGGGCTTGTTTCTGAGAGGTCTGATGGAAAAAAAGGTGGCGAAGGCAGCAAACATGGACAATTAAATGCAGAGTGTAGTGTATTGCATTGAGCTTTTGGGGTTCCTTGTCAGTGTGCGTGGTGTAATCTGCTGGAAAGAGAAAGAAAGGTAACTTTAAGCCCTGATCAGACGCTTCTACAAGTAGAACTGTAGCGGTTATGTTGGAAGCAGAAAGTCGGAAAAGCTTGGCAGAAGCCTTTTCGAATGGGTCTGATGGGTTAGACTGATTGTTATGATAACAAAAAAACAAAGCGAGAGCCGAGAGAGTAGAGAAAAAGCTTTTTTATCTTGTCAAATGCTAAGAAAAGAAAGGGGAGGAAGGGATGGAGCAAAGCGAAGGGGGAAAGAAAGGTGTCGTGACATGTCCTCTGTCCAGGTTAGGTGAGTGTTTGGTCCCACTGCATATTAATGGCCGACTAAGGAACTGAGACTGTTATTTTAGGCCCCCATAACAGGAAATCTTGTCCCTTTGGCACAGCACCTTCTGTAGGCTTTGAGTAGATCATTTTGTACTCTCTCTCTCTTCCTCTATCTTTCTCTCTCCCCAGACGGCGCTTTCCCTTCTTACGTACTTTTTCTTCCTCCATTAGCTCAGCATGAAATAAAAGAAAAACAAAAGAAATTCTTAACCCATTCCCCTAGTTAAAGGTGCAATGCAGTGTCAGTGAACACGAACAGTAAGTAAACAACTCTGAGTACGTACATCTGACCTCAACCGATCTACATCCCATCACTATTTTACCTTTGCAGACTGTTTCTCACTGGACATGAGACATCATAGAGCGTCTCTAGGGGATACGAGGGTGATGACGAGGGGGCACGGGATAATCGGAGAGCCACGTCTTCTTAGTCATGTCATTTGTCCAATAATCCTTCATTGTCCCCAAGTGATGTCCTCAGGTGCTGTACTACGAGGGTTTCACATTGTCACAGCGCTACAAAATCATGTTAATCAGAGCTAAACAATTCGTTCCGAGGATTGTCTGGTGATCCCTTTGTTGTTTCAGAATTGGAAATCGGACGAAAGATATCGAGGAACAGAACCTATCCTACATGTTTTGCTTCTCAAAAGAGTAAAGACGAAACCGGCCTAGAGTACGTACGTGTACTTAACATTTTGTCTTTAGTGGTTGGACGCCTTGTTGTTGCTTAGAAAGAAAAAAAAAAAAAATTGGACGCCTTGATTCATGGGTCATTAATCTAGTTAAAATATCTTCTCTCACGACGAATTAAATAAAAATCACCTCAAATCTGAACACAGTATACGTATTATTCTCTTCCCAACTATACCGTGGAAGTAATTTGGATGGTCAAATGAGAAAATTAAATTCTTTAATTTTTGTAAAGAATTTAATTTAGGTAATTTAAAGTACATTCTCTATGAGCGGTTTTAGAATAAGTAATAATCTAACATGATCAAAGTTTACAGAGAACGCTAATCAATATGCATGGTCTCGTTTGCTTCTGCATGACCAAATCAAGACAAATAACATGCCACCCTTACAGCAGTTTGTCAAGATCGCCTCGGAAACATCCTACACACTTGGGCTCAAGGAAGCATCGCAGTAGATCAAACAACTGGTGCAGCTAAAAAAACAACCAGGACCACTACAGAAGAAAGCACTTTCGACTCTGGAATTGCAGAATATCACTGTTGAAGGAGATTTACACCGCCAACCAATTCCTGACAATGGTTCCGAATTAATTAGCATGATCACAATTTTTAGTCTTCGTATCGCATCGTAACTTGCTGCTGGTGCTCGATCCCAAAATCAAACGCGATCATCCAAGAGTTTACAAGAGGTTTATGAGTTTTTTCCTCAGAAGAGAGCTGCATTGTTTCTAAGAAGTTCCTCCATGTAATATGCGTCTCGTTTTTCACATATGATCTTCGAACAAGGGGGGAACATTTAAGGAAGAGAAACGGGAGATTACTAGAGGTTTTACCGCGCGGCAGATAGAGGAAAATTTAACCCAGATTGCAGTGTCGCGGCCTTCGGGTACTGTACACATACTTTTTCCCATATCCAACTCGCGAGCTTCATTTATCACTGTCACTAGCCTACTCCCTCTGGACCCCTATTGTTCTTGTTGAACGTGACCCTTTTGACTTGAGCTTAACGTACGCGTCTCGTCCCCATCGGATTGATAGAAAAATAGATTAAATTTTAGAATAAATACACTGTTTTTTTTTGTCCCTTGTCGATGCTTTCTATTCTAAATTATTATTTTTATTACATGATTACTATTAACTATTAGTCATTAACTCTCCAAGATAATTTAGGTCATGTTTGCAAGGGGATGTTGTAAAAATTAAGGTGTAATTAGAGTTTTGTTGAATTTTGAGATAAAATAATGAAAATATACATATAAGTAAGTGAAAAAGTAAAAAGAGATATGATTTGAGTAAATTTTTTATCAAAATTTTAGTTTGCAATCATGGGTGGGATTAACGCGGATACCATGAAATGTGCTTTCTACAAAGGCAGATGATGCTTTTTTAAAAATTAAAAAAAAAAAACTTTTGGAGCAAACGCACCATCCGAACAGAAAATAAATTGCAGAAATCTGAATCCGACTAGGATAGTTTGAAGCACAGTTGGATGATTGGAATGGATCAGCCTTTCCGTGTAAGAGCACGCATATGGATGCGTACATAAGAGTCTTAGGTGGTGTTTGGTGACAAAAGGGCACGACATAAACGGGCAGTGTACTGTCCCTTGACCGAGACGGATTGAAATTTTCTCCTATACTACTGTCCCATTGGTTTGATAGTAGCTAGGGTTAGATCGGGTGCGTGTCCGTGAAATATTATCAGACTATCATCAGTTGCATCACATGGTTCTCTTTTGTCGATTTTCAAGATCTGTACGTGTTATATTTATTGCAGTTGCAGAGAAGATTAATCCCGTCACGCCAAAAAAAAGTAAACAAAGAAAAGGAAAGACAGTAAGAGAGGGATAATATCCGTGCCTTTGAGGTTGGAATATCAGTCATAGAATGGGTCAAGAGAAGGAGCTCCCTGCTTAGGAAGAAGGGTCAAAAGTAGAACCAAGTTCTGAATGTCACGTTTGTTGGAGAGAGACTGCATGAGATCGAAAGAAGATGAACTCCTCCTACTTGCTTTTTCTCCTTTCTTCCTTTTCTTGTTGTTGTCAAATGGGTTCCGTTCTAGCCGATTTGCATAATGTTGGCACAAAACCAAATACGTTTTGGTTTAAGCAGAATTTTAGGTGGAATTTGTCTTCTTAAAAGTTGTTCATCCTATATTCTCAAGTGAGAGAGAGAGAGAGAGAGAGACAAAATGGAAATAGAAACTCTCCAGTCAAACGTGCAATACATAATGCAATCATGAACCGTATGATGCTACGTAAGAGAATCCAGTGCAACAGTGCTCAGAAATACAACACACTCTGGAAAAGCTCTGAACCGTCCATCACTCTTTTTTGCTGCCTAAAAAGGGGAAGACGAGTTGGACCCATCTCGTTCCCATGTGCAATTATTATCAATTAGCTCCTCTGGCTGAGAGATATATATCCAGAACTTTATCATGTGAGGGTGATGGAACCTCATATACAGAGACTCTATCAGCCTTTGACTGTGCCCCATCTGATGCGGTAGCAGCGTGGAACATAGTATAACAATTATGATCCTGTGCCACTGGTCCCAGAGAATGCCCCCACCCCACCACCCATCACTGTACTCAACATTGTGGATCGAGCAGTTCTCTTCGTTAGAGTCGAATTGTGGCTAAACATGTCAGTTAGCCTTTCCATAAAGCATTTTGTTAGAGTTGGGCCAGAGTAAATGAGAAAATTTTGGGACGAGTGGATGTTGTCAGGTCTGTTATTTAAGGATCATAAGCAGATTGTTGCCACTCTGAAATTATTGCTACTCTTATCATCCAGAGTACTCTGGTTTGGTTTCAATCGATGACAATTTCTCTGCAGAAAAAGAAAAGTTGTTTATTCGGCCTTTAGTCTAATCGAAGCCAACTTTGTTTTAAGGTTCTTATAAACCTAGACTCTACACTTTGTTTCTTTGCTTTCTAAACTTGTCATCATCTGTAGTTATTCAAAGTTTCAAAACCAGAGCTGTATACTTTGTCGAGTCCTACCCCATCTTTCCTTCTTTCCCTCTTCTTCCCTCTCTGCCTATGAAATATGATTTTGAACTCTATGCCATTCTTTGCTCTTCCTTCCCTCAAAGGGAGGGAAAAGGAAATCAGAGAGCCAGAAAAAGTGTCTGCCTTATCTTTTCCTCGTCTTTTTCTCCTCGGGCCCGCAAAATTCACGGGTATTGAACTTTTGGTAAATACATGGATGGATTGATACACGAACTCACCTGGTGCGTATCTTGTAATTGACTAATCTCATTTCCATGGCTTAACAAATGTCTCAAATACAAATGATTTTGATTTTCTTGATCCAAAATAATTAAGAACACCCATCATCGTGGGGGCAATGCACTCTGTGATCACTCACCGTCAGTGTAGTTATGAGTGACTTGCAAGCTACAACTCTATCTTCTCTCAGCTCAGCAACTTTTAAGCCAGGGGCCGTGTAAGCAAAGGCCTCTGTTTAGACCTTTAGAACAGACACTTGTATGTGGGAAGTCAAATGATGACGGTTCATTTGATTGTGTCTGGAATCGAAACGATTACCGTCCATTTGAACATTCTACGATCCACTCCTTTTGTGGAATTGGTGGGTCTTACACGACAAACACATTTTTCATGAACTTTCCCCCTCCCAACCCACGTTATTTCCATGTTTTGCCCCCTTTTCTTTGCGTGTCCAACTGCAATTTGAGTTCCCCATTCCCATTCTTCCTCTAAAAGTTTTCTATGTGCGTTATTCTTGGGTCTTGAATTATTTTTAAGGGTTTAATTATTCCATTGGTGTTGGGGTTTTGCGAAATCTCAACTTGGTCCTTAGAGTATTTTTCCGTCTTGGATTAGTCTTTGAGAAATTAAACATTCTGTATTTAATCCTTTTCGTCATCTGAGAATAACATATAAATAGAAATGTAGTAGTCGAATAGAAATGTCCTACGTGGACAATAGAAGCCACATCACTACTAATATGCATTCTCCACATGTCCCTGCCTCCTAGATGGTAAGGTTGGGGCTCCAATAGTTGATTCCGTTGAGGGAGTTGGAGAGAAGGTTGAGCAAAGGCAAGAGTTTGAGTAAAGGTCAAATCTGATAGGCCAAAGAAAGCAAATAAGCATGCTGCGGATGACCCTCAACAGGATAAGTTGACATGAAATAAAAAAAAAAAAAAAAAATCTAGATGGGAGGCGGGAATACATGGTGAGTTAAGATTAGCTAGGAAGTGACCCCATTACTTACTTAAGACATTTATGTCCAGCTATTGTCCTCATATGACGGAAATGACCAAATGTTAAATGTTAAATTTCTTATAGACTAATTCAGAACAAAAAAATACAAAACCAAGTTAGAATTTTGTGATAACCAAGGACCCACGAAGTAATTAAACTTATTTTGAACCGTGGAAAGTAGTAGAAGTTGAGGAAACTTTAGGCTGATAGTTAAACGGCAAATGCGTAGTCGTAATAAGGGACATTAATTTCCACCACTAAACTCACCGACTTGATCTCTACGTCTGGAAAAAAATAAAAAATAAAAAGTTGGTCAAACTGGAAGAAAGAAGAGAGGAGAGTTTGTTGGTGTTGTGTGGCTATTACGTAGCTTTGCCAGCGACGCATGTTTGACAAAATCGATCCCAACGTTTAGATCAGTCTCCGACGACGGAGAGTCGTTACTTTTAATTTTTGAAACTTTGAAAATATCCGTGATTTTGACTTTGAAACGGGAAGCAATTTAACCAATGCCGTATGGAGCCGATGCACCAAATTGGACTTCAATGGAAATATAGCAAAAGCCCACAAGTGTTAGGTGGGTCAAAATTTGCCTTGTTTGTCTTTGCCTTTGAATATCTCTCGCAGTCGTACGCACGCGCGCAAACAAAGTAGACTCGCGTCTCTTTCATGCAAATCTACGTACTTTGACATATAACTGTCCAACTTAGACCCCAAATAAAAACAAAATCTTCTGGTTTTTTCTTTGACGGATTGGCTTGGGTAGCTAAGAGATATTTTGGTTTGTACATCACTATTGTTTTGATGGACCGTAATAAGTAAAATTTTCTAAATTATATGGGAGTTCTACTCTTTTTATATGTACAAATAATTAAAGTTAAACTTTTAAAAAACTATTTTGTGGTACTCATATAAAGTAAATATACATAGAATAATAATAACTATGGGATATAATTTGAAGCCAATGTCAACGGATAAGAATTGTGCTCCACTTATAAGCTAAGGGGTACTCTGGGACGGGTGCCTTTGTTCAAAATGGGAAAAAAAAATTGTACCATATGAACTATTTTGAAAAATAAAGAATAGAATAGGTTTATGCAAAAAAAAAAAAAAAAACAAGAAACTTTAAAGTTGCATATTTGAACGAGTCAAGGAGATGAATTAATGTGGAGTTAGTCAAGTCTAAAGATGAGCGCATAAATTGAATGAGCTTTAAATTTGAGTTTTGAATGCAGGCAAAGGACTGTGTAGCCCGTTCGCCGCTCACCGTACGTAGGTACTTTGTCAGATTGTCAGTACTCCAACTCCCAAGAACAGATATTCAAATATATACTTATATTTCTTTTACCGCTCCGAAATAGATTATAATTACCAAAAAAAATTATAATTAGAACCAAATAAAGATATTTATTTATTTAAGTGTATATTATTGGTTAAATCATCATTTTGTTTTATTTTACTTATAATTAATAATTATAAAAAATTTTAAATAAGATGTTTATTCTATACTAGTAGGTGTTTAAGAAGATAAGACTGAATACATTGTATGGCCAAGCCAGCTCCAGTCAACAGTCCTCTGTATTTAATATAGGTCACAGGAGGGGGTTGATGCCAAAGAATACAACTAATAGTCTAATACCGATTACCCCCCACAAAAAACAGATAAAAAGGTATCATTTTTATAAATTTTTTTAATGGTTTTTGCATATTGGATATTAGAATCTCTTACATCACAGAAAAAGAAAAAGTTACTAAACAATTCAAAGATTTTTAGCATCACCCAAAGTGTCTTCTGACAAAACCATTAACCAAGAGCACCTTGTTTCTTCCCAAAAAACAATTCATTTAATCACTTATATGGCCCCTAACACACCAAGATTTAATTATATCTATTAAAAAAAAACATATAATAGTGGTCTCTCTGCCAAGAAAATGCTCCACCAAAAAAGAAAAAGAGCCACTATCACAAAAATCAAGCTCTCCCCTCTTTTCTCTCTTTCTGTGGTTTCATAGCAAGTCTTCTGTACAGATGATGCAATCGGACCGACCGATCGAACCATCTCTGGGCCCCCACCACCCCTCTCACAAGGAAAAAGCTCCTCACTGCTCCGTGGTCCCCACCGCCGCACGTTCTCGTCCCCATTATATGCATTTATTTCCAGCCCTTAACACTCGGCCTTCCATCACACGTGTTGCTGTTCATCTCATCCTGACCGTGAATTATTCCGCTTGATTTAGGATCTGTACTCTGATCCGGGATTCAACGGCGAAGATATAGTGACGTAAGAGGAAGGGAGACACAAGCGAGTAACTTTAAACTCCCCGATCTGAATTCTGTGCTAAGAAACAAGCCCCCGTAATCCATCATATTGACCAAAGACCAAAGGCCCATAAAAAGAATATTATAGTATTCTTTATAAATTCATTATACCCAGAAAAATAAAAAAGTAAAATAACTGACGTCACCGTACCTTTGACTCTCTATCTCTCTCTCTCTCTCTCTTCTTTAAACGCACCTCTCGCTTGTCTTCTTCATCTCGGCATCTCCCTCTCTCTCTAAACTTTCTCTGTGTTTCTCCCTCAATCTTCTCTCGCAGTCCAAGCAGTTGTAAAAAGAACCATGGTGAGGGACGACTTATACATCACAGTCCCGAGCTTCTTCAGATGCCCGATCTCACTCGACGTGATGAAGTCCCCAGTGAGCCTGTGCACGGGAGTCACCTACGATCGGTCCAGCATCCAACGATGGCTGGACAACGGCAACAACACGTGTCCGGCCACGATGCAAGTCCTCCAAAACAAGGAGTTCGTCCCCAATCGCACCCTCCAGCGCCTCATCCAGATCTGGGCCGACTCGGTCCACAACCGCCGGGCCGACTCTGTCGAGTCGCCTCCCTCGCTTGACCAGTTACGGGACCTAATCAAGGACCTCGACAGAAAGACCGAGAACAGCATCCGTGTCTTCGACACGTTCGCGAAGATTGTTCTCTTCGCGAGAGAATCAGAGGAAAACCGCAAGTTTCTCGCGAAAATGGACGGCTTCATCGTCACTCTTGTTGAAGTTCTCGGCAATGCCGGTGACGCATCATGTAGAAACTTCGAATTACTTGAACACGTGGTTGTGATTTTGGATTTGGTACTGAGCAAAGTGGAAGAACCCGAGCAACTAACGAGTTCCATGTTAAAAGGCGACCGCGAATGCTTGGATTCGCTGGTCCTCATTTTGCAAGGAGGAGTAACTGATTCGAGAATTGCGTCAGCTAGGGTTTTAGCAGCAATCGCAAATGACGCCGTATCGAAACTCCTGATCGCGGAGAAAGACGGCTTATTGTCCGAAATGTTAAAATTTGTCACTCCAGAGAACGATCAGTCTCTAATCGAAGCCGTTCTGTCATGCTTGATTCGCATATCGATGCCAAAACGCGTCAAATCCAAACTAGTCCGCCTCGGCGCCATCAAATCGTTGGCAAAACTGGTTTCCAATTCGAATTCGGGCGTAAGGGTGACTGAAAAGGTGTTGAAGTTGCTAGAAACGCTGTCGTCCTGTAAAGAAGGGCGGTTGGAGATATGTGACGACGTGGGGTGCGTGGCGGCTATAGTGCAGAGGGTTCTAAAGGTTTCTAGCCCTGCAACGGAGCACGCGGTGACGATACTGTGGAGCCTGTGTTATTTGTTCCGGGACGAACGCGCGCAGGAGGCGGTTACGACGGCAAACGGGCTAACCAAGATTCTGCTGCTGATGCAGAGCAATTGCTCGCCGCCGGTGCGCCAAATGTCGGCTGATTTGCTCAAGATATTCCGGGTGAATTCCAAGTCCTGCCTTTCCAGTTACGATACTAAGACCACCCATATCATGCCCTTTTGATTTCTAATGGGGGGAGGCCTTGCGGTGTCCCTTTTTTCTTTTGTAATTTTGTAGTCAGCTAGTAATTTCTCTTTCTGTTTCAAAAGATGGAGAGCCAGAGAGGGAGAGTCGGAAATTTGTAAATCAAGGAAAAATTTTGGGTTTTAGTTGGATACAAAATAGAATTCATTTGATTTTAAATCAGGGGATTTTAGTTTCTGTTTTCTAGCTTATGTTCTTGGGCTTTTTGCTTCCTCAGTCCACGTGATAGTGAACAGTACAAGCAATGGGTCCTGGATGTTGCAGGAAACTCCTGCTACAGAACAAAATTTCTGATTTATGTTCTGATGAGTGCTGAACTTGTCTACGAATTTTGGATGCTTTACCTCCGTGATTCCAACTTTATTATTATTGTTCAGTTTGATTGGAAACAGAGGGGCACAATATGCGTGTGCAATAATTGAGAGTTCTTTGATGGAAAAACCCACATCATTGCTGCAAGGAACGCGATGGCATGCTTACAGAAACCCAGATTAATTTTGAGAGTTCTTTGATTTGGTAGAACACGTCTCTTTATTCCTCCTCTTTTATGCTCAGATGGGTTCTCAACGATGGGTCCAAAATTTGATATCGTCATGGGTGGAACCCTGGAAGGTGTTTGAAACTTCGGATTTCTCTTGATGTATGGAAAAAAAAAGTTACCCAAAATTCTGAGGGGAAATTCGGATTTCTCTTGTTTTTGTAATAAGAATAATTTGGCCGCTGTCATATGCTAAATGCCAGAAGAGGAAAAGGTGGAAACCTGGGCGACAGTGCCAACTTTTCCTCGGGATTAATTAGAGCTAAAAACAAAACAAGATTCAGGGTAAAGACAGACTACAGGGAGAAACAGAGTGGCGCAGAGGCCGAAATGGGTTTGCTTTTGTTGATTGCAAGTGTTGGCTTTCTCTTTCGCTTTTAAATTGAAGTTGTTTTGTTTCGCAGAAAGGAATGAAAGGGATCGGAATCCCAATCGAAAAAGAGAAGTGTCTTAAAAGTGAAAAAGATATTGCAAAGTTTGACCGCTCCAATCCCCATGAAAAATATAGAAAAATAAAGATAGGCCATTGAGAATGCACCACCCTCGTCAGCAACACAATTAGATTAACTCGTAATCCCATGAAAAGATGGGTCTTGAAAAGAGGGGGAGTGGGGAGTCACAAAGGCCATCAAATATTATTACAACTAAGGAAACATATGCAGCCAAACCTTGTTTGTTTTGTCTTGGATTTTTTTAATTTTTTGGGTATTGGAAGGTGGGGATCGGTTTCAACATGCAATGAAAAGCTGCGAGAGGGATGCTTCCCCCGATCACTTCATGGGACCCTCCACTGTTCCTTTTTAATGTTCTCATTCTTTTCCTAACATATTATATATATAAATATATGTGTGTGTGTTTATTTTTATATGTATGGAGGTTGAATTGACGCATTGGATCATGTGCGGATGGTACCACAAGAGTTATGGTGATTATTTTCTTGGGTTAGTTTTTAGTGTACGAATCATGATTTCGTTGGGGTACCATGTCGGGTCAACATAGACATCTCGCGTGACCTTTTTTCACTTTGATGTACAACTCCATGATTTCTTGCTTGTAGCTAAGGTTAGGGGGGTGTGGGATTCTGTCAGTGGGACGCTACATCGTCGTCATCATCATCGTCCCCCCACCGCACGAAATATATTAAAAATTTTGGTTTCCTGGCCAAAAACAAAGGAAAAGAAAACAAAAAAAAATGTACAATTTCCCAAAAAATACATGCTTCTGGCATAGAGATGTGAGACCATAGAAGAAACAACAAAAGAGGTTGGCGATGTGAAAATCAAACAATCAAAAAAAATAAAAATAAAAAGAAGTGTGTTTGAATGATTGGGGGCCGGGAGTAAATTGGACCCAAAGAATTTGATTCGTTTTGGTTCTGCTTTTATTTTTAATTTGTGGCATAGATAAGAGTAGAGATATCGTGTGAGATTACCAAATGGACTCCTGACATTTGCTTGGCAGTGTCACTGACTTTAAGCAGCTCTACGTATCATTGTCATCATCAAGCACAGTTTACACTGAAGAATAAGAACAGAGCATTTACCATGAAATAGAAAGGGAAAGAAGAAACAGACAGACAGAGATTTCCAGAAGGCATACTAATCTGAGAGCATTTTCAACGTCCGCAAGGAATATGATGAATTAGGAGCTACTGACTTTTGGTCATTGGTTGGGCAAAGTGGGGGATGTAAGTTAAGCTGCGAAATGACTGGATGTCCAATCTGAACGAGGTGGAGGAGGTAGGGAGGATTGTCGCTCAGTACTCTTGATAGATTAAGGTCGTGGATAATCTTAATCCTGAAGATAATTCCTCACGTAATTACCTCATGACCTCACTGATTAGACCAGAACCTCTCCCCCGAATGTTCGTTCATATGGAATATTATGGCTGCTTCATCTGTAATTGCTTGCCAAACTTTATGATTTTGACAAAAAGTGGAAACACAGTCCTGTCACCCATACCAGTAATTCGCATTTCTGCTTTGGTGTTTTTTTCTTAGTGGTGGGGAATCCCAATTCCATGTAGGGGAGACTGACTTTATACCAACTGCAAAATTATGGGGCCTAACTTTTGTGGTTGGGAGTTGATGCTGTAAACTTTGGTGCCATATTCAAAGTCTAACGTAGCAGGCCAAATGAGGAAAATAACGGTGTACCCACTCCCACCATCACCACGCACCATGAATGCAAAACCCATCTGTAACTCCATTATCAATGCATAAATTAAGTAACGAAATGTGTCTTCTCTTCTGTACTGTTTTACCCCTTTTCTCTCTCTCTTAAAGGCAACCCACTTGTAATTTCATTTGTAAGGTAGGCAATTGGATTGCCCTTAAGTTGCACGATTGCAATCTATAGGGACGACCTACCAGCAGAGGCAAAGGTAGGCAATTAACATTGGTATATATATATATTTGTTAGATCATTAATCACTATCAGGGTGAGAATTAGGAAGGGAAAAACTCCAATATATTCCAAAATCTAGACCTTATTGAAGCCTAACCGACCTCCATCGTGGCAAAAAGGGTGCCTACGTATTGAGTTGGGTGTGATTTATCCAGTTGGTATGATCTTAAAGCACCACCCTTCCATTGGTGAAGGCTGAAGGGACCGGTGGGTGCCTGAGTACAAATTGACTTGTGATCTCTGCAAGTGGCGCTTCAATCTTCAACGAAATTCCGCTGATGAGAGAGAGAGAAAGAGAAAGAGAAAGAGATGAGAAATCTGAAGAAACATTAAATAGTCCGACCAAAATTTAAAAAGGGAAAATTCACTCGGAAGAGATTCCTCACGTACATAGCTGACAAGCAGGGCGATTAGACAAAAGCATCCCAACATAGTTACTGATCAGGAATATCTTGAGTATGCCTTGGTCGACCTCGATCGGCATGAAAAGAGCAGAGCACGCGCAATTCTTGTCAAACCACGAGCAAAGCTTTACTACTCACGTGCAGCTGCCGTGCGTCTTATCCATTCTGATTCTGTAGAACTGGTGCAAGCATGATAATGTAGTACTGGGTACGTTAGTGCAATAAACTCATGGACTTAATTAGGTAATCAACGCATAACAAATTAAACAAACTATGAACAAAAGTTGCTTGCTCCCCCCACTAGGCCTAGTGCCTGTATTAGATAATTTAGTGGAAGCTAGGTAAAGAGGTAAAGATAGTGGTGGTGGTCACGTTGGTGAATTGGAAAATGACAGCGACCATGCAGCGGCAGGGAGGGTGGGGGTGGGGGTGGGGGTGGGGGATTTTCTAGGTGTTAATGGTATACCACCATGGACATATTTTGATTAAAAAATGAACTGGGAAGTGGGAAGTTTTAAAGATCATGTATTACAAAGACTACAAATTCATTCAAAGATTTATTTTCTTTTGTTCCAAAATAAACTTGATCGATCACAAGTTTTAAAATGCTAGCTCCATAAACAGGAGCACTAGTGCTCCTCAAATTATTTAAAACCAGAAGTGGTAGACCCCAGCTCGAACTATATTCTCTGGGTTATAGCCATGCATGTCCAAATTTGAGAACAGTACTGCATTCCATAGATGCTTAGCATATATCATTTTGGATCCTTTCTTGAGGAAATTATTGACTGAAAAGGGAAAACCATTTACGATGAGCAAGCCAAAAAGTAATTTATATACCAGATACATTGATTGTGTAAACGGTGACACACTAGAATATGCTAGGCTGATTGCACCAGTCCTGTGCACAAATCCTCTGCACCAATTTTGTTTGGAATTTATACAAACGCATAGCTCTGTAGCAGTGACATCCTTAAAATCATCATTGGAGCATAAACAACAAAAAGAAATGGCAACGACTTAGCAACTTGGCTTCCCACTTTGTGAGATGAATTGCAAAGGAAACACGTAGTCAAAAAGTCGTTCGTTCTGGATTTTTTTAACGTTGGATTTGAATGTTCCATTTTTTTGCAAAAGGTGGGATTCATTGCAGTATGCAAGTCAGAAGTTGGGAGTGGATTGAATGGTTCTTGAAGAGATGAAGGCCGCCGGATCCTCCTGTTTTCCTCTACTATGCGAGAATCCACCGGTAGCATGACGCGATGATTACGCAAATTGTTGTGCTTTTTGTTATCTCAAATTCTTCTTGGGTGGTTTTAATCCAGTTGTAAAAGCTAATTGGGGTTAATTTTTTTATTTTTTTTGTCTCGCTCTTTTTGCCGGTCTATTGGATCCATGAATTACAGAATGAGATGCAGTTCTCTCCCATTATTCTTATCCGCTTTCTAGAGGATGAATGAATTCAACTTATTGCCTTCCCAATCTGCCTCTCTGTTCTACTATTTATAGGGCTGTGCAAGTTTGTCCAGATCTGGGACTAGCTGGAAGATTTCAGTGCATATCTCAAATCAAACTGCTAATCTTATACCATCAAACATGTTTGAATACGAAGTCTACACTGCATATGAAAAGGGCCTCACATTGTTTGTGGATGTAAGCAATCCAGAATATATTAGAATTAACTATAAGGGAAAGAGAATAGTTGCTTAAAAATAATATGAAATACTTTTAGAGATGAGTTCAATTGGAGTGATCTTCTTAATATCGGATTAGGATTATCTACAGTTTTTTATTTGAATTGTATGGTACAGTTCGAAAAGAGATAATATGATATTAGAAACTAATTGAGTAATCCAAAAAAATGATAACACTTACATAATAGATATGATTTGATTTTTGGGGGAAAATTGGGTGGATATTGTGATTATTATTTTTCCTGTTTTGAGAGGGGTATTAGAGGCCAAATTCGGGTCGTTGCTGAGGTTGGAAATGTCTGGTTGTCCCATCGATATGAGTGGTTGCAGTGCCTTCAGTTTTTTCTGAGAGGTCCACTGTGAAGAGATTTTCATGGTGTAATTAGCCGAAAATAGGACTGATTAGACAAAAGCCACCCGTGCATGTTTCCCCCCTTGTGTCGTGATTATGTCCGGGAACTTGCCCTCGTGAAACCTGTCACTTTTTTTTGTGCTGTTTTTGTTCTAAGTCTTAAAACCTGGCAATTGCTTTTGCCTTTTGGATAAAAAAATTGACTTTCTGAAAGAATGGCAAGCACTTTGTGTCACCAAAAAATAGCTCCTGGTATCCACAGATTGTGGCATCTTATCCGCGTGCCCATCATTATTGATTAAAAGACAGCGTCCCGAGTTTATATTGGGATTGTCTACAAGATTCTGTGGGGTCTCTCAGGTGTAGGACGAATATTTTAGGCCTTTCGTTCTATGTGTCTTGCTACATTTCAAAATTCGACATAATTTGCTTTTCTAATCAAATCGGAAACACCATTTTCAATGTTCATGGCCGAGTCTTGCACACCTATAAGAATGGGAGCTCAAAAGAGGGGGACAGGACAACAATTCAATTGTGAGACTCACAAGCAAGCGTCTACCCTTTGGGCCATTTACGGGTCCGTGCATGGTGGGTTAGGCTGCAAGCGGGTCCTCAAGTATACAAGGCCTGAACATTCAACATTTTGAACTCTATGGGCTTAGCGTGGAGCTAATTGGTTTGGGCGTGTGAATTTTGGGTATGAAAATTTCACCCAGTCCACTAGTAGACTTCGCATGTCCCCAAACTTTTGTTTTGTACGGCACAAACACTTACAGATGTCATTTAGACATGATTAAGCTGCTCGAGGTGGATTACCTGAGACGTAGGAAGCACTAGGCAGGCCTTGCCCATTAAACAATTTACTAGAACGATGGTACAAACCGAACTCGAGAAGGCAGGATAAATCGTAACCACGATGTAGATTGGGCCGCATTAATGACGTCGTTTGCTCTGTAAAATCCAAAATGGAAGAATAACAATTAAGAGTATTGCTCGCGGCTCTGCTTATCTACTTGGCGTGCGGTAATATAATGCAGTTTTAGCTTTTTCATGCTACCCTAAATGAGAAATGGGTCTGTGGACCCGAGTAGGTTGTGTGGGCCTTTGACCCAATTGGTAGTGGCCTTTAAGGTCAGTAGGCAAGGAAGAAGCCAGGAATTAACTATAGGGAGGCCAATTACATGAGGAATTTTTTTGAGAGGCAAAAATGAATAAAATTTTTTAAAAAAAAATTCAAAAATTCATTAAAAAAATGACAAAGAAAAATATGTTGTTTTCAAAAGCTTTTGGAGGGTTGGGGGCCATGGCCGCGCCCCCTGGCTTCGTCTCTACCCGTAGGTTTATGGCCCTTTGGGCTTGTGGTTTGATAGCCCTTTGGACCTTCTCTGATGTAATAAGCTCCATGTCTATGTGCTTTGTAACCTAACCGACCCAGAGGAGTCCGAATATGCTCAGAATTCCTTGTCCTTGCCGCATTATGAAATGAACTAAGTAGTTGACAAGAAAAAAAAAACAAGAGAGAGAGAGAGAGAGAGAGAGAGCTGACGAAAGGTTTAGGAATTGCTTTGGGGCATCTAGGAAGGTACCTCTCCACTTTCCCCGAAGCAAAAGCTACGGTGGAAACTATTTGTCCCAAAATTGTACACCTCACCAGACGAGACGAATTATAGGAGTTGCTGGACACACCAAGCAAGGTCCTCCACAAAATAAACAAAAGCACTTTTAAGCCAATCACTATCTAAGATTAAGATAATTCTTAAAAAGTGCATCTCATCTTAAAAAAGAAACCTCTTTCGGCAGACCTCTTGTGAGTTGTGGCAATCAACCCTCCATAGGAGCTGTATGAACCAACGTTTGCCACGCCACACAAAATAAAATTTAAATACAAGGTCAAATTAAAGTAACCTAAAATACAAAAGTGTTTCGAAGATGGTGTGCATCTTTTTTTAGGGACACTGTTTTTCAACCATCTGCGGTACGACTATCCACCCGCACCTTCTAGCTCTGGACGTCTCGGTTTTCTCCAAAACGCCAAAGCCTTATTTTAAAGAATTCCCCTCTAGTGTTTGTGGTTCAAATTAAAGAGCATTTTGCAAAGAAAGAGCCACGGCCACTTGATATAGAAAACGAAAACCCTGTTACGTAGCTGGGAAAACATGGTTGCTTCTATGTTCCGCATCTCTCGTTACTTCGTCGGCTTACTTGATTGGTTCACTTTATAAATTTATGTTGTCTAGATGGAAGATAAAATCTATCCAGATTGAGTTTATTAGAAAATTGATAAAAATTGAGAGATTTTATTATTTAAATTATATTCTCTAATACTCTCTTAACGTGTAATATTTAAATGAAATTAAGGTGAAGTACAAAATCAGGTTTTAAATTCAAAACCTTAACTCTTGACACTGTATGAATCTACTATTCAACTCAAAAGTTTCATCGAGATTTTATTATTTAAATTATAATTCCTAATACTACGGACTGTCACACTTTCGTTGCTTCAACGGTAGAAAGACGGATGATTTATTAGACTGCGGTCCTACGATGGTGAAAGTGCAGAGATTCATCCACATGTAATGTCTAATCTGCAAAAGCTAAAGGGCGTCTCTGAAATGAAAGGTCCCCCTCCTTCTCTGACTTTATAATGGGTTAAATCAGTATCAATTTTTGATAATCGTTACAGGCAACAAACATGACCTGAATACGGATTGATCAATAGCGTTCATGTGAAACAGAGTACCTGATGAGCAACCAAAAAAAAAAAAAACAGAGTACCCCGATGAGTCAATAGGCTCTTTGATTAGCTCCACGTTCATGTATTGATTCATCAGTCTTTTCGTCGTATGTGGCTGGCAAATACAAAAGCAATCAAATCAATATATTGGTTTGGCAGACTAATGATTCACAGAAGATTTTGGCAAAGAGATTGAGTAGGTAAGCGAAGTATACAATCACATGCTTTCTCTGATCCTGGCTCTACCATACTTCGGATAACTTAACTAATGGACGAATGGCGATCCTCGTATCTCGAGGGCAGCCCCTAATGATGAATTAATTACGAGTTAATCCTGTAGATGGAGCAGTGGGATCTCCAAGAAACTGAATGCCAGTGGAGCAACACAAAGGGATGAATATATGAAAACAAACTTGGAATTTTCTAACGTTGTCAATGGGCCACGCTGGATTAGATTAGATAAGCACTTGGGTTCTGGGCGAGTTAATGGGTGGGACATGGGAGAATGTGCTTCCAAGCAAGTCAATCTACGGAAGTCAGGTGAGTTTCCACTCTCCAATGGTAGTAACCACAGCCACAGGCCATGTGCGTTCGTGGGGTCTGGATTTCTAATGAAACAGAAGCACATAAACCATGCATGATGCAACGCTTGAGCCCCTAGTCGGTTAGAAAGAAAGGCATGCTTCATGGTACCTACACTACATATCTCTGCTTTGGTGTCACTGTTTGTTTGTGTTTTGCTACTTTACCCTGTTCTCGATCTCTCAAGTCTCATGGAGCTAAACGCCTTCTTTTCAAGTCGACTAACTTTTACCTGCTCCTCTGGACTATCGTTCAACGCCTAGTTTTGATATGGGGTGTGTAACCTTATCTTTGCTAGATATGAGAATTACTCATCATATTTCTTGCATGTCGTCACCTAACGATATTCTCGATCTTTTGGGGACCAAGTGGAAAATAACATTAAAAATAATAATCTGAAATATTAATTAAAAGAAAAATAAATAATATGATAATCGAGTGTTCGCCAGAACATAAACGTCACTAGCCTGCACCTATTTCGTTGTGAAAAGAAGGAAACGTACTTGGCAGAATCTGCCAAGATACGCTCCAAAAAAAAAAAAAACCCAAACAATTAAAAAAGAAGAATCACGTGATGCTAGTCGTAAGACGAACATGTTTCCAATTACTTCCTGCATCTGAACTATATGGCAAGAAGTGTCCGACCTTCAAAGCTCGGGTGATATTTGTTTTGATGTTTTTTTTTTTTTTTAAGATTTGAAGTGTTTTGAGAATTTTTAAGTAACGTTAAAATTGTATTGGTGTTTGTGTAGAAGTTGTTGAGGTGTAAAAAAATTAATGATGATTTTTAAGGTTATTTTTTGTAGATTATTTTTATTGGATGAGTGAAGAAGATAAAATGTAAAATAATATTATTTATTTGTAATATTTATTATAATTTCGAATTTATTTTTTTTTATTAAAAGTTGAATATTTGAAAGGTATTAAAAAAAATAAGGAAGAAAACGACAAACGACTAAACGTTTTTGCACACAGGGGAGGGGGGAAATGACCAAATCGTCCTTTACCAAAGCAAAACTTGCGTAAATCAGTTGGGAGTATTTTGTCCATTAACGTGTCTGAGTATTTAATGAGCTGATGTGTGGAGGTCATGTGCTTTTTAAAAGTCCATTTTACCTTTCAGTTTTGATGTATGTAACACGCATGACTGGAGGGTATTTTAGTAATTTTGTATAAATATGGCCAGAGCAAAATTAGAAACTACAGTACAACATCCTTAAATAAATCATGTTCGGTGAAATTGTATTTTTAGTTGAATGCGAATTCTCAGAATGCTGCCTAAATGAACATGCCCTTAGTGTTGGCTTTGGCAATTTGAGCATGCAATCGGAGTCGTGAATTCCCACATCAAAATAACAAATGGGTAGTCTTGGCAATTTGAGCATGAAATACGGTAATCCAGAAGTAGAGATCAGGAGTGAAGGTGGAAGAGAATTGTGTTTAGATCAAGATCATATATAACTCATATGCTGCAAACATGAGAAAGGAAACAAAAATTGAGGAATACACAGCGGTTGAGGGTCAATATTATTACGCCATAAAATGAATATACGAGGCTAATCAAGTGGTATTATTGAAACGAGCGTGGTCTTTTTGGCTTTTATTGAGAGGAAATCGAGGGAAGATTCACCCGAGATACGCTGGCTTTAAGTGATGCGATTTTCATTATTCTATGGGGGCTAACTCCTTTTGTGCTTGGGTGTCTAATCCCTGAGATGGCTCGAAAAGTTCCACATTTACTAATGCATTCATTAACAACATAATCTCCAAGTTGATTGTTATGCATACCTGCCTCTCTCTCTCGCTCTCTCGCTTCCATATATATCAAAGCATAATCATAGTGGGGATTTGCTCTACTCTGTCGCCGTTCGGTTCGCTCTACTTGCAGGGTTCAGCTATACTCTGTTGTTTGCCAACCAAAAAGCTGCGAATGCTCGAGGTTAGTCTGCACATCCTACCACTTCTACAAATTTGATATTCCTGGCGAGTTTCTGATGTCTACGCTTATATATGTACATATTCTCGTAGGCGTTCTTGTTTCATATAAGAAAGATGTGGTAGTCCTCTGCATCCGTTTCGCGAAAACTGCAATATTAAGGGTATTATAAATGTATTCTTTGTTACATAATCTTTGCATCTCTCTCTCTCTCTCTCTCTAATCTTGAAACCTAGATGACTAGTTTTGTAAACAACATGAGTTTCTTTTCCCCTCTGGCCTCTTCCGTCTGAAACTTGAAGAAGGAAAAACCAGGAACAACCATTTGTTATGCCAAACAACCTGTTATTGAGGTGTTATGGCAGGCCATAGGCCCATAACATTTAAAATAGGCTCAGGATTGCTCTCCAACTGACAACAAACCCGGCCACGGCAACCTACTTGCCTGAAGTAGAATATCATTAACCATTCGGTTTACAGTAAAAGTTTGGCCAATCCGTACTGTAATATTGTAATGGGATTTTTTTTTTATTTTTTTGTGTGTATATGCTCATGAACAGTAATGTCTTGATATTGACCGATGCGGCCATTTGTGGGAACTTCCCATATCCATCTCCAAAGTTTTCCGGCACTGAGCTTGAGACAGTCTGCATGAAACCTCATATTTTGAGATATTAATTTCTTTGGGTCTTTTTTTTTTGTCCTTCCACCGCAACTTTAGTAGCAATGTAGTTGAATATGCTCATCGGGTAATTGCTCTGTTCTTTATTAGACTTTCTGCCTGCTGCCCTTTCGTTCTGAACCTATTTGTTGTACTTTGTCCTGAATCTATTATCATATCATCTTTTTACGGCCGTATTGTGTTTTTAAGGGCACAATACAAATATTAATCTGCCCAATTGTCCAAAAGTATTGCACGTTCGCTGGATCTCACACATCCCGACACTGTTCGTGCGGTGCATAATATCTTGGTAAGTGAAAACAAATGGCTTTGCCAGATGGAGAACTTCCCACTTGACAGTCCATCTTTGTTGGAGTCGCATAACCCTGCGAATATATTTTATAGAACCACCACTCTCTCGCTTGGTAGGTTCCTAATTAATTCGCAACGTCCTCTGGTGGATCTCACAAGTTAAAACAGTCTACAGGTTAGAGTTATCGAAGGAGTGTATAGAAACCTATGATATACCATGTAGTTAGTTTACTCGAGTCTCTCCCGTTCTTCGCCTGCAAGTCTTTTTATATAGTAAAGGTTAGAGACTGTCATCAGACACAGCCTTTTTTTTCATATGAGGTATAGTAATTAGAGAGTTCAGGATTGCATGCATGGATGTAGGATTATTTTTTATTTACGGAAAAGAAATTTTTTTTTTTTTTTATAGATAATAAAAAATACACTTTTCATCACCCAACAATCATATAGGTTTGATACGTTGCAATAAAAACTATCAACTTTGATACATTACAATTTTTCAACTACCAATATTTAGTATTTTAATGTGCAAAATATGTAAGATTAATAATTAGAGGATATAATGTATAAAAATTGATAATTATAATTGATAACTAAAAAGTGTATTTAATGTATTTAGGAAGTTTTTGACTTGCAACTTCAAACAAGTTATTTAGGAAGAAAGTTATGAACTTACACTTCCACACCATGATTTTCATTCACAAGGGACAACACAAAGATAGACCAGATTATTCTAAATGATGGAGACGTCATCGGATTAACATCCCATTGTATGAGCTTTCCCAAGGACAGGGGCCACTAGATTCGGGTGCAATCGAATGTGGCTTTCAGAACTCGTGAATTTGTTTCTTCTTCTCTTTCGTGCTACAGTTCTTAGTAGATGGCTGAAACTGAAAAGCATCCTCTCTGTTTCTCGCCTCTCTCTCTCTCTCTCTCTCTCTCTCTCTTTCCTTTAGTCCTATATTTTCTATTATTGTTTCCTCGCATGGTCGTTGTTGAGACCACTTTAGATGGTACCCCATCCAAATGGGATGAAATCAACGGTTGAGAATTGGGATACGTTGGTCTCAGTCTCACCCACGACCGTACAATGTGACGCCATGAGTTTTGGAAGCTTCGAAAGGTTCCAAGAAAAATTTATATGTTCCCGATAATTGACTATGATCCGTCTTATATAATGTCTCTCCCTCTCTTCTTGCATCAGTGCATGTATACGTAACCAGAACACACGCCCTCCGTCCTAACACGCTTGTACCCTTCAAAGACTCCTTCAACCACAAACATTGACATTGAACTGGCCGTACCCCTTCTTCCTGTCTCTCGCAAACCGACTGTTTCCAAGAAACCATAACAAAGAGGGCCTAGAGGAAATCTTCGGGATCAGACAGTGAGCTCAGACTGAGAAATCTGTGATTTTGTCTACAAGAGAGATTGCGTCGTACTGAGTTTTTATTTCGTTTCAGTGATAAAGATGCCACCACCGTTACTTGGCCGAGGCTTCTCTTTTTGTCCTTCGGATGATGTGGCCATTGTGGGGTCACGTGAGTTCCTTCTTTTGGGCCTTGCATGATGCATCATATAATCGTCTATATGTAGTATTTATTTCTCTCTGAAACATTTACCGAAAAAGATAACTCTGTTTTCAAAATGTTTTCCTTTTTGGCAAAGTTGTTTTTTTTACCTTTTCTGTGAAAATCTCTGGATGACGCTAATTGGAAACATAGGAAACTGAGCGACGTCTATAGTATCTAAATTTTGCATCTCAATTTCTCTGTGTTTGTGAGGCCAAATTCCAGAATCCAAACGACATCTTTGTCATTGCTGTCTTTTGTTTATTGCAAACAAGAGCCCCCAAAACTCGGAAAACTGTTCTATAAATGCACAAAAGGTAAAACAAAAACAGGCCCATAAACAAGAAAACGAGAAACAGAGAATCAGATATGAGCTTAGTAGCCTAGCTCCATGACAGTCTGTTCTTTACTGCTGCAAAACATACCTGCAACACAAAACCCAAGAAATATTTATATGAAAGAAGCGATGGAGAGAAGGAGAGAGATTGTGTGGTAGCCGTAGGGTAGACATTTGTGGGTTATAGGTCTTAATTGGGTGAGTAATCGTTTTCTTTTTCTGGTGTGAGTCATCGTTTTCACTAGGCGAGGGTATGAGCTCGCTGCCCCTCTCTCTCTCTCTCTCTCTCTCTCTCTCTCTGTTACTTTGATCTACAATGGCAATAATTGTAGGTGTAGTTGTCGCTGCTAGTTTAGTAGAGTCGTAGTATCAGATGGCTCGTTTTGATCCCAGGCTGTCTTGTTCGTTTTCTCCTTTACATTTGTTGATGCGATCCGTTCGCCATTAATGCCTTCTTAGAAAGATACATTTCAGAGCCAACTGTATCTTTTCACGTCATTATTACCACTGTATTACTGCCATTCCTACTCTTCTAGTACTTTTTTTTTTAAGTCCTACTCTTCTAGTACTTGTTTGTCCACAGATTACAGGAGTACTAAAAAAAAGTTTTTTTTTAATTATTTATTTAGTAGGCTTTTTGCTTGGATCCGCTAAATTGGTGTCTCAGCTTGTAATTTTCTCTTTGTTTCCTCAGTTGCGTTTGTAATTTCAATTGTTTGTGTGTGGAGAGTCTCCGGAGAAACTTACCTTTGTTTTCATATTCCTAATGTGGGCCTCAATGGCTTTATTTTTTTTTTATCTCCTCTGTCCGGCTATTCCTTTCTGTAGGGATATATTCAAATTTCCTTATTTTGTGTCTCTAAAGATTCACAGGTTTATACTGATCATTGAAGTTGTTTTTTTAGGGTTTAAGTTTTATACCTTGCGTTTATGAAATAAGCTTATATTCTACTTTGTCAACTGAATATCTTATATTAATGACCTTCTCTTTATGTTCCATAGATTGGTGGGCTTATAGCCAAAAGACAGCAGTAGAGTGGTTGCGAAAGTACAGCAGTAGCTTCTTGTTTCCCGGGCCGCGCCGCTCCTGTTTGTAGCTCGTGGAGCTTGCAATCTCACCCCCCAAACAGATCTCGAGGCCCTATTTGGGTTCTAATTGACATTTGTCACAGACTTTATCTTAATCCTTTTGCACCCTCTTCTCAGTTCACGCCTTTCCTTCGTCCGCCAATCTCTCTTATATATCTCTATGCCGACCTCCCAATGCAGAGCACTTTGAAGAGTATTGGTTTGTTTTGTATGTGCTCAAAGGTGTAGAATTGACCACAATTGTAGGGAGGGTCGGTGGTAGTGTTGAATTTCATTGTTGCTTTGCATTGAAGCCGAGGTAGTGTCTTTGAACCTTGAAGCTTTGATCTTTGTTTCCCCGTATTTGATTATTATATCATGTCCGCGCTTTGGGGTATTGGTGCTGTTTTTTATGAATATTTTAGTACTGGGATCCGCATATTGGAGCATTAGAACATGTGAAAAACGGTTGTCATTGGCAGTCTCTTGGGTTTGATAGTTGGTTCTTCGTACTTGCCCAAGCTTGTAAAATACATATGGACAGATGAATTACTAGGATGCCTATTGTTTTGTATAAGTAGCGAGTGAAACCCGGTCCGTGAATTGGGGGGTTGCTAGATATTTAAGAGTTACTGCTCGATAGCCTGGAAGGAGTGGGAGAAGTGTGGTTTTGGATGTTGGATATTGGTCTCAAGTGCAAGACATGCTGAGCTCTGATGAGGGAGAAATCGATCTGTTCTTTGACACGACAGATTGTTTGTCGTCTGAAGAGTCGGTTGTAGCTGAAGAGGTGGGTTCTGTACAATTAGACTACGGTATTTGGATGAATGAACCACTAAGCGTTAGGGAAAGGCGGGAGAGTTTCTTACGTGGAATGGGTTTAGCTGAATTTGCTTCTCTTAAGATTTGTTCCGAGGAGAATGCAATGGTCGTTGCTGGCTCAACAGAGATGACGGGATTGGAGAGGCTTACACAATGCAGTGGAGCAGTCTCAAGCTCTTGCATTTCATCTAGTGATCTTGCAGCGGACAATTCTGAGCGGAGGGCCAGGCAATCAAATGCTTGTTCTGATGGATTGGAAGGAAAGCAAGAAGACAGAGAGACACAGAAGGTAGTTATCGATGGGGAGGGTACTCGGCTTTCAACTTCTCCTCAAGAATATGTAGAGAATGATGTGAATGCTCATTTACAAGAATATAAAAACTTAGATGCGGCTAAAGAGAAATTGAAACATTGGCTAAAACGTTTTGTGAACAAGAGGAAGGGAAGAGGAGATACTTTTGTACATAAGGTATCAAAATCAAGTTCTGGAACGCACAAGATAGATAGAATGAAGGTGTCGCAGCACAAGAAGAGCTACATGGAGTTCAGTGCTCTTTATAATGGGCAGGAGATTCGTGCACACAAGGGATTAATTTGGACAATGAAGTTTAGTCCAGATGGCAAGTATCTAGCAAGTGGTGGCGAAGATGGGGTTGTCTGTATTTGGCGTGTTATGTCACAAGATGCCTCTTGTAATTACTCGCCGGTGGAAAGAGATTTTGATACAATGAACGGAGGCAAGTCCACTTTTGGAGGAAAAAAGACTAGCCATGCCTCTGTTGTTATTCCGGAGAAGGTTCTTCACATTGAAGAGTCGCCACTGCAAGAGTTTCATGGCCATTCGAGCGATGTCTTGGACCTTTCTTGGTCCCATTCTAATGTGAGTTTCTTGGCAGTTGTTTTAATTGATATATCTTCATGTGTAAGCCTATAACATGTTTGAAGCTAATCTAAATGTTTTGCTGCAGTTTCTGCTTTCTTCATCCAAGGATAAAACTGTTCGTTTGTGGCAAGTGGGTTGCAGCCAATGTTTAAATGTTTTCTGTCACAATGATTATGGTAAGTGAGGCATAAACTTTTAAATAGGATCAAACTTCTACTAGCATACAATCCTATACTGCTTATTTGGTTGGTTTGCTTTGGTTTATTGTGTCAAAGTATGTTAATATCCTTGTCTCTATCTATGTATCTCCCCTTTCCGCGGAACCAGTGACATGTATTCAGTTCAATCCTGTTGATGACAATTACTTCATCACTGGCTCCATAGATGGGAAAGTTCGAATTTGGGGAGTGTCTGAGAAGCGTGTTGTTGACTGGGCTGATGTCCGAGACGTAATAACTGCAATATGTTACCAGCCAGATGGGAGTGTATGTTCCTAATATCTTGATCTTAGTATAATGTGTATAAATTTCTATCAAGATTACACTTTACAAAGTTCATGACACTAATATATTCTACGTTGGTATGCTATCAGGGGTTCATCGTTGGTTCGATTACAGGCACTTGCCGCTTCTATGATGCATCAGGTACATCTTTATGCTGGGTATTTCTATTAGCTTATGTTGAATCTTTTATTCTTCCTCCTCCTCCTCCCTTTTCCTTTTTTCTCCCTCGAGTGCCTAAATTGTTCTTTTGATGGTATAGGCAAACACCTAAAGCGCGATGCACAGATACGCATTCAAGGTAGAAAAAGAAACTCTGCGAAAAAGATCACTGGCATTCAGGTCTGCTTTGCTCTTATTATGTTGAGTATTATACTTGCTATGACTCATTTTGTTAACCTTGGGCATTATTTCCTCCATGTAGTTCTCCCAGGAAGTATCTCAAAGAGTTATGATAGCATCAGAAGACTCCAAACTTCATATATTTGATGGGATTGATGCTGTCAACAGATACAGAGGTAGAGGACTTATACCATTGAATTGAGACTTTTGGTATAAATTTCTGTTTGTGACGACTCATCTTTCCATCTTGTTCTTGATGTTACCTATGACATCGGGAGAATAAAACTGAGATTGCAGAGTTTAATAATGGACTGAAAAACTGGGTCGCGGATGCTAATGACGGACTGAATTCATATGTGCTCTAGTGGCAAAGCTAGATTGGCCGACTCACAATATGTTTTTGCAATCATCCTACAGGCCAAACTGTAGGAGTGAAAATGCTGCAATTTAACCAACGGTTGTTTGCTCCTGCATTCTAAACTCCCCCATCATTTTGATCCGCTGCAATTGATTCTTTCTCTCTACGCAGGATATTTTCAAAATCATACCCTTTTTTGCTCTATGGTTTACTCTTCAAAGATAATATATGCAGAAGCCTTTACTATGGTTCATCTTTTTCGCGTGATAGGATTATGTAATCTCTCGTTTCCACACATATTCACACGCTTATTCACTTTCCTGAGCGAGAACCTTGAAAGCGTGCACCTTATTCTTCGAAATGTTAAAATAAATACACCATATTTGAATACCTTTCTTAACCGTATATATGGTTTTGATATTACAACTCTTTCCCTTCAGCCTTGACTGCAATATTCTCAGCTTTGATATTCCTTAGCAAATGGGTTCTTCATTTCTGGGTTGAATTAATTTCCCTTTCTTTTGTCTATATGTATGTCAACCCCCAAAAGTGAACACAAAGTCGTTGACAAGTTCATGATTTGCCGTAGATTCATATATTTTCAATTTTTAGATGCTTATTTCTTATTTGGTCGGTAGGAAGTTGTCCTAAAGGAGTGACTACTGATTTCAACAGGTCTTCCAAAGTCAGGAGGTCAGATGTCTGCTTCATTTACTTCAAGTGGGAGGCACATAATCTCAGTTGGAGAGGACTCTCGTGTTTATCTGTGGAACCATAACGAGCCGTGCATCCCATCATCAAGAAAAACAAAATCTGTGCGTTCTTGCGAACATTTTTTCTCTGAAGGGGTGACTGTCGCAATTCCTTGGTCGTCAGGCATGGGAGCAGGACAGAGGGGCTCATGGAGTTCTAGTCATGAATGCTCACAAGCACTGAACCACATGAACGCTACTCCATTGACCAGAGATTCAGAACGATTTTCTCTCAGTAATTGGTTCTCCATGGATGGCTCGTGCAAGGTTTCTGCAACTTGGCCTGAAGAGAAACTTCCCCTGTTGGATGTACCAGCTTCAGAAGATGAATCTATTTGTCAGCACCACAGTAATGCCCACAAGCACATCGCTCTATCAGACATGTGGGGGCTTGTGATTGTGACTGCTGGATTGGATGGAACAATCAGGACATTCCACAACTATGGATTGCCCATCAGGCTCTAGGAGTTTGCTTGGGTCATCCTTGAAGAATTTCCAATTGTGATCATCATTTAGTAGCAGTAGCAGAAAAGCTGAAGTTTCCGAGGATGTAAATTTGCGCAGATTGTTGATGTTTAGCCTATATTTCCCTAGCCTTATCGGCCAATCCAAAAGTTAGTAGAATGGCAAATCTTTTAGCACGTCTCAGAAGTTTGTAGATTTTCCCTTTTGTCCATTTCAACAGGCTCAAAGTGGTTCTACTCACAAGGGCAGGCGGGCCAGGCAATTTCTGATTGCCTTCTTTTGTGAATGATACCTCTATGTACAAAACGACATAGAAAAGGAATACAATTTGAAAATTTGGGCTACTTCGAGCTTGTGTTAATCTATTGTTGTTAGTGGCTTGTACAGACTGTTGGGTACGGGGAAACCAAGAAAAGATGTGAAAGGAGATGGGAGATGGGAGATGGGTGGGGCACTTTGTATAGATTCGTCTCCCCCTGGTTCTTTCCTTTCAACCTCTCTTCAAGGAAAGGGGGGCGAGACCTTTGAAGCCAATTGATTAGAATAATAGAGCAGGGAAAGTCAATCCGCGCAGAAGCTTGAAGTAGTCTCCTTCTGGAGCATGTGCGGTGGGTGCAGTCCCTCCTTCGACAGCTATTACTTGGTGTGAAAAACGAAGGCAGGGCGGGGAGATGCATTGCTCGATCCATATCCTATAACTAAACAAAGAACTTGGTCTAGACAGAACGCTAAAGAAATACTTCACGTTATTCTCCCATTGCAGTGCACGAGGAGGGTACAGGCTTTCAGCGCACACTGGGAGGAGTGAGTTACTCAGCCCCCTTGAATCCGATCCGATCCGACTGAGTCCAACCATATTCGACAGGGCTTTGAGCCCCAGCTTGGGATTGGCCCAAGATTTCGGGAAACAAAGAAAAATAAAAAACCCAACCAGGTTGATTTGCAGGCCGGTTGAACAGGAATACTGACCAGGGCCCGACTTTTCAAGAGATCATTCTCATCGGAATGCAACTGTTGAGGGGGGAACTTTGGCCACCTTTGTTGAGATGGTAGAGGGATTAGTTTGGTTAAGTGCTCAAAAACAACGGTAGTAGGGTTATAGTCCGGTTGGTTCCACCTATTGTTTATTATCTCTAAGGTTGGTTCTACCTATTGTTTATTATCTCTAAGGTTGAGAGTTTGAGTTTAGACATAAGTTGAAATCTCTCGCAAAAGTAAAGTCTGATCTTGGACATGGTAGATAGGCCGAGACTCTCTAGTGGCCTTTCTGGTATTGTAGTGATGGGATCGCCTATTGGACAATAACTATAGTTCAAACCGAACATTCTACAGCGAGGGAGCTCTTGTGATCACGCTCCAAAAAGGATTGCTAGCTGGTTGCTCCCTTCTTTCTTTTGCTTAGAAAAAAGAAAACAAGTGCTCAAAAACAACAATAGTGAAACAGAGTAAACGAGTTTTAATGACTTTTTCAACACAAAAGTTAGTTGTAAAAATAGCTAGAGATAAACATAAAATAAATAAATTTAAGGGAAATTGGCAGTTTAATCCTTGGGTTTTCCCCCTTGTAGCGTTTGATCCTTAAGAAATAAACCCTAACAAATTACTCCCCAATATACCATCATTTGACAAAATTATCATTTCCGTCAGGTTCCGTGTGATTTTTTAACGGGATACTTTCCATGCTGGCAATTTTTACACGTGGCACTGCATAAGCCAAGTCAACAATCCATTATGTCCATGGGTTTTAAAACCATGTCGTGCCTTTTTGTCTATGTGTTGGAGGTTCAGACAACATTAAGGGAAATAAAAAGTAATGTGAAAAGTGTAACTGTTTGCTTTAAAGAAAGAAACGGCAAAAAAACATTGCGTACGAAGATATACGCCGTCGTTTAGAACATTGGTTTCTTTAGTTTAATCTAACATGCCATCCACAAGGGCTCTACATAGGTCCCAAGTGTCATCCCAATCACAGGTAACTTGTTTCCATTATGTGCAATTGTCATTTCTGTTTTATGGTAGAAATCATGTGCTATTAGAGTTCATTTGTTTCTTTGTTTCTTTGTTTCAGTGACAGAATACCAATTTTTATTTTTCATATGGTATAAGCTGCAAAATCTAAATATGTAAGAAGGAACCAAAACAATCATGACATACAACAACCCCTGTAGATATCAGACCTCATCAAAATTAATTTTTTTTTTTAAAAAAAAAGACAAGAGAAAGGCTTAACAAGATCTAAAATAAATTTCGTCTTTCATATTGGCAGCATTTCAATTCGGAGTCTATGAGTACTTGATTGGGATTGCAAGGAAGGGAACCAACAGAGCCCAAAGGAAAGCAAATGCGTTTCTATAGCTAATAAGCAAGAGTGAACAATTTCCTTAAAAAGTGCAGAAACATGCAGTTGGAATATTTGAAGAGCAAATTCAACATTGCCATTTGAACATACCCTTCCAAAATGGAATAGCAACTAAATTAATCACCGTTGTCTATTAGAAAATAAAGAACATGTCGGGTACAAAACTGGCGCACAGTGCTTGCCCATTTTTAAGGAAAGCCCGTGAGGCCACTAGGCACTACTCACTACCGCGTCTGAAGGAGAGCCCGTGAGTCCAGCTCTCCCTTTCATACTTTCACAATACACCGAATAATTTTCTCAGACATTGTGAAATCCACGAAATGAGAAACAATTACCTTTTCTCAGACATTATCCCCAGTATGCAAAGCCGCTTCCTTTGGAGATTGTCTAATGGAGGCTTCGGGTTCACAACTCTGACTGGAATTCTCAGATCTACCACGAAGAGCTCTTCTCTAATGGGGGCTTAGGGTTCTGAAGAGAAAGGGGTAAATTCTGAAGAAGGAAAGGCTCAAAGTGATGTTGAATGAAAGGGGCAAATTCAAAAAAGTGCGTATTGTTTGCGACTAAAACAGGGTGGATTTAACCTAAGCAAAACGACACTATTTTGGGCTGCAATCTACAGGCGTCGCACGGTGTCGTTTCACAGACCACCTTAGTTGGCAGCTGACGTGGTTCTCCCGTTAAAAAATCACACGGAACCCTGACGGAAAGGATGATTTTGTCAAATGATGGTAGTTTAGGGAGTAATTTGTTAGGATTTATTTCCTAAGGATCAAACCGCTAAAGGAAAATAAATCCAGGGATTAAAATATCAATTTCCCTAAATTTAAATGACGGGGATTAGTTTGGATGGTGACAATAAATTCAAGTGAAGCGCGTGTGATCTTTGGGAACGGGGAATGAAGTGGAGGGAGAAAGATTGTTTGTTTGGTTTTTTTTTTGGGAAGGGGGGCGACTGGGGAGAGGAGAGGGAGAATTTTGTTTGTTTTATCCAAATTGGATATTTATGACTAATTTCGCATGAGATTTTCCACTGAAGAACGTCATTTTTCTCGAGAAAAAGACGTCCTTTCTTCCAAGGCTTCAAGAATGGACGCCTAGAAAAAACAAAAACAAAAATCTTGAAAAGAATGGAAGAAAAATATTTATTAAAAAAAAAGCAATTATCTTTTGCGAGAAACAAAAGGGGAAAGCCGGAGAGCACACCATGAAGTGAAGCAGGGCTAAGGCTTGGTTGGCGTCTTGGCGACAGCTGAAAACACTTTCTTGTTCTCCTGCTATTACCCAGTTTCAGCTTCTGATGGCCGCCTCCTTCGTTCCCGTTCTTTCTTTCGTTGCCATATCTTCCACTTCATCATCGTCGACTTCATCGTCACTGTCATCTTCTATCTCCCCGTTGAGCCCTTTCAAGGCCCATTACCATGGTTCGGTAGTGAGTAATCGGAGCTTAAATGGACGGTTTGTTATTCAATGTTCTTCTGAGATGGCTTCCTCCCCCGATCCCATCAATATGAGGTATGAAGGGCGACCGATTCTCAATATTTTTTTTTGTAGTGAACATTAGGAATTGTGGGTCTATGTGTTAAAACAGGAAGTCGGTTTCACGTACAACAGGTTGATTTTGGTGGATTTAGCAAGTTCATATATTTTTTGTGTTTACTAAGAAGTTTATAAAGATGCCGACTTTCAATCAATGGTGTTTCATTTTGGGATTCTTGCGGCGCACATGATAAAACACTGCAAGCATTGTTCTTTGTTAGGATGATGTAACTGATTGCGTGAGTGATGTATCTGTTTGTGTTTCTGAATTGAATTATTTTGTTTGTGCATGCGGTCATTGACAAGTATGCAAATCGGAGGATGTAGATGATGGTACGATAGCTGATTAAGACAGCTCCCTAGACCGTGATTCACAGGGAAATAACTATATCTTCTACCATTTCCGACCTCAAACTTAATAAACCAGGAAGTTTCTTCCATCCACTCCTAATACCTTTATCTAAGCTATGCCCTTGGGCCTTGCTGCCTACTTACCATGAGGTACACTGACTGCGGGAATCTCCACATTTGTTTTATCAGAAGACATAATTTTGTAATTCTGGAGGAAATTCCAGCTGAGATTAAATGGGAATTTTGTCGCGTCTGTTTTAATGTCCTTATGAAAGGTTAGTACGAGATGAGTAGTACACAGTGCACCAATTTCATGAATAGCTGTAGAATTTAGGTTTTAATTGGTTTATAATCTGAATTTCGAACCAGAAGTATTGAACTTTGCTCATCTTTCTCATAATTGTTTTTTTTTTACTCTCAGCCAGCCATGTCTTGCCTACTTCTTTGCTGTATATGGATGGACTTTCTAAATTAGACTCATATCCTAAATTGTTAGTTATGATCACTTACTTGAATTCCAGTACAGACCTCCTTATAATTATAAAGGCAGAGTTTGTTAGCAGTACCTGATATTCTTTAAAACATTTTGTGAATACTAAAGGAAGGTTTCTTAATTTCGTTTGAGTTTTATATGACGGAAAAAAAAATGCTATGCTACCATTAATTGATAGGAGAATACTCTCCAAACTGAGATATTGTTGAAGTGAGGAGCTTGGGGAGATTTATTTCGTGGATGCAGTTCATATGCTTCAATGCATCCCTTTATCCTTTAGTCTTGAGTTTGAAGAGGAAAGCAAGAATGATGCTGCAGTTCATGGGGAAAAATTATTGTAGTTATAATTGTTCAAGTGGTGAGCTTTTGAATGGTTGCTACGGGACAGTGAATTATTAGTACTTCTGTCTTTCTTGGCAAATTGGATTAGAGCTCCTGTAGATTCTTCAATCAGTCACTTCTAATTTTATTTCAAACATCCAAAATCTGTTGACTACAGTTTTATTGGAGTCTTATAATGATCTCTTTTCTTGGGTCTTTGTAAAAGGCTGAAGAACCTCAGTGGCACTATGAATCTATGTTCATCATGCAATGGTTTGATTGTCAAAAATTTTGAGTGGTTCTTCTTTCTCTCCTAATTGTAGTCCTGGCACCGAGCATTTTCATACTAATATTAAATATTTTGTGGTATACTTGGTTGTTTGAACAGGCAGCCTCAAATGTCATCTATGGCTACATTTGGACTGACAATGAATGAAGTTGGCGTGTCCAAACCATCGTATAAATGGCAAAGGGTATTGCTTAAAGTAAGCGGAGAAGCACTTGCAGGAGATCACACCCAAAATATAGACCCGAAGGTTATGATCTATAAGTACATTCTTTGTTCAGGCAAAAAGGAAAGATAAATATCATTAGATGAATATGTTACAATAGTTCTTCCATTAGTGCTTTGTGGAATACCAGCTTTTTGTTTCAATGTAGGTTACAATGTCCATTGCAAGGGAGGTCGCAGCTGTGACTCGCCTTGGCATTGAGGTAAACGTTCAGCTCGTGCTTCTAGGGTTTACGTAATTTTATCCTTTGATTCACGTGGTTGCATTGTCATGTGAATAATAGTGTTTTTTCTTTCATTTGTAGTCATAAGCATGGCAAAAGCTATGGGATAAGAGTTTCGTATATTGCTGCAGAAATTTTGAGATTTAAGGACTTTTAGGAATCAGTATGTTTGAAATTGGAAACGGAATGTAATTGCTAGAAACACTTGACGCTTGAAGTAAAGAAGGATAGGTTTCTGTGCTTGAATTATTAGATTACTCTGAAAATTGCCTGTAACTTGGTATCAGCATGTTGGATATTGGAAAAAGAATTTTGTTGGGAGAAACACTTGACGCTTATAGTAAAGAAGCAAGGTTTCCACTTTTTTTTTTGTAGTTTATACCAGGTGCAAATTAAATACATTGCAGGAAAGTCAATCAGATGCTCACATGATAAAGCATGTGCATCCAATAAATTCAGAACTCTATAGTTTGCTTTCAATGCATGAGGTCTAAATCATCTTTTGGCAAATGTTTCAGGTTGCAATTGTTGTTGGAGGGGGTAACATCTTTCGGGGAGCCTCCTGGGCTGGAAGTAGTGGCCTTGACCGTTCATCTGCTGATTACATTGGGTAATTCCTCCATCTGGTTGAATCTAATGCTGGCCTAATTGAAAACAAACTCCAATTTCTCATGGTTAACATGTCTTCTCTATTATTGCTAATGGGGGTTATTTACTTGCAAAGTGGAGATTCCTTGTTATTTTGGTACCATGAGATGTTGAGTTCCATTAATGCATAAGCCAACCTGGAACACAGGAAAAAGTTGAACTTGGCAGAATACGGTTGCTGAAGTTTTGTACTAGTGCTGTTTCATACACTCCCATCTCTATGCATTTTGTTAGAATGGCTTTTCAATCTGTGAGAGCCTGAGAGACTGAGAGAGAGAGAAAGAGAGTCTTTTTTATTGCTCATTGGAAAGGGCCTGTATATCTAAGTGATACCTGCATCTCAAATGGGGATATCTTGTCGATTGACACCAAACACTAATTTCGTAGAAACCTTGTTCTTCCTTTTATTCTTTATTTCTCTCCTTTTGTGTTCTTGAATTGCTGTCTCCTTTTTCATGTGCTACTTCATTGTCTGCTATCTTTTATAGGATGTTAGCAACCGTCATGAATGCTATATTTCTTCAAGCAACAATGGAAAGTATTGGCATTCCTACTCGGGTGCAGACTGCATTTCGCATGTCTGAGGTTGCGGAGCCATATATACGTCGAAGGGCTGTTAGGCATTTGGAAAAAGGAAGGGTTGTGATTTTTGCAGCTGGAACTGGAAATCCTTTCTTCACAACAGACACTGCTGCAGCCCTTCGTTGTGCGGAAAGTAAGTCATATTTTCTACTATTAAAACATACGGCATTACATTGCTAAATGTTGTCTTATTTGGAGCATATATACCTTCTAAACCGTGTGATAATATTTTAAAAGACTCCGAATATTTGTCATGAAGACTTAAAATTACTTTGCAAATCTGACTTTCATCTGTAGCAATTAATGAAGCCTTCAAATCAAAATTAATCCTTTTATTCTGAGCTAATGGTGCCCATTCAATTGTGGATCCAGTTAATGCGGAGGTTGTGCTGAAAGCTACCAACGTTGATGGGGTCTATGATGATGACCCTAGGCATAACCCAAATGCTCATCTTCTTGATACTCTGACATATGATGAGGTGACTTCAAAAGATCTTTCGGTGATGGACATGACAGCCATCACTTTGTGCCAGGAAAATAACATTCCAGGTATGTCTATAAATTGGACACACCGAATTGCTGATTGAACTGATCTTGCATCAGTAAGTTCCTTAGTCTCAACTAACAAAAGTGCTCCCTACTGAGATGAGTTTCTTTCCCTGGATGCAGTTGTTGTCTTCAATCTAAGCCAACCGGGTAACATCTCAAGAGCCATACAGGGGGAGAAAGTTGGCACATTGATTGGTGGAACATGGAGTTCGGCAAGGACATGATAACTTACTCCTATTGTTTAAGGGTAAGTTTGGAGGTGTCGAATTGAGGATACTTTTATCTCTGTATCCAGTTTGTTAAGTTGCTGCTCCAAAAGCTAATTGGGAGCTCACATATGAAGGATGAAGATGAGTAATGAACTTGGAAATATTTTTCGTTCTTTTTGAGCCATCCAATTTAGCAGATAGAGGTACTTAGAAAAAGACCATGTCCTTGTAAATAGCTTCTCAAAATAGTGGACCTCTGTTGAAGTCTCAACTCTTTCAGAAGTTCTCTACCAAGTATGGTTTGACCATAAAACACTTTTCATATGCTAGGATCATATTGAGTGGCTTCCTGTAAACCCCGACATAAAGGAAACAGACCAGTTAGACGATTCGGCAGGATACACTTAGCGATGTTCAGATCAAATTAGATCATAGTATATGTCATCTAAAAATTGATCTTTGAAGATCTTAGGCTTAAAGAAAACCAATCAGAGTCCTGATTCTCTGGTTGTGGACTGGGGTTATGATCTTATCAGTCTACGTTATGCTTATTTTGAAGGTCGAGGATTTCATTCTATCGTCAGCTGTACTCGAGAGCATCAGATCTCAGGAGGGTAACTAGGACGAATCAATAACACAAACACCAAAGGGTAAAAGTTGAATTTACTCAGTCAGTCTCTCTCTTGACTGAACTTTTATTTAATATTACCGTCCTCTTACATCTTTTTCCAACTCGTACCACCTCATGATGAGCTGCTATGACGGCGTAAGTGTCAATGTTTGATAGATAACTCGAGCCGACCTTTCCACCTTCCTCGTAACCGTTCACATACTTTTTACCAGCATTCAAGATAATCATCGAACGTCATACAAGCAATTCCCTACAGAACACGGCTTGATTGGATCCATCAAGCGAAAACTGCGACCAAATTGGCTACAGGACTAATGGGCCTACCCCTCCACAATAATCACTTGCTTTCTAAAGCTGGGTCTTGGAAAAGCGCAGCCCCAGCTCTCTTTTTCCTTACTCGTGAACTCTTTCTTTAACCAGAGTTTGTTGGGATCAGATAGCAACGCGGTTCATTTCCCTTTTAAGCTCCAATTTGGGTAAATGATAAAGGCCTGCGCTCTTCCGATCCACAACAATAGAAGAAAGAAAACGGGACAGAACAATAGCTCAATGCTACAAAGTACGGACAATTCCACAGCATGGCCTATCATTAAATACAGACTCAACTACTAACATCTCGATATCAACACCAGAGGTCCAGAACAATGGAAACTAAGGGGAAAACAATAGGAAACCGACAATCCCCGAAATTACATGAAGCACCAGCTACAAAATCGGAGAGTACTCGTTTAACAGACAATTAGGCTCCGAGTCCTAGACTATTTTACAGACTTTCCATTCTCAGTATAATCGCGAGGAAAAAATAGTTAAAGGTGGATAATTTTTCCACCTAAAGTCAGTCAATGCAAAAACTGTACCAATTTCTTTCACAAATTTGCAGGGCCTGTTTTGTATTCAAGAGAATAGCGTCGCACAACTCAGCCCGAAAGTCAGAGAAAAATGTTGAAGAGATCCATCGAGGAAGGCGATGGAGAAATCAGAGGAGCTGAGAGAAACCCAGAAGGACTCGGCGTGAACCCATTATGCCAAAACGGGCTCAGCTCCTGTTGTGGATAGAAGCCAAGCGGGTCATTCACCGGAGAGAAGAAACCCTCCGGAATTGGAGGCAAAGTCGCCGGCGCCGGCGATAGTATCCCCGGATGAATCTGATCCATCTGTACGACTCCCTCGCCGTCCATCATATCGATCACTGCAGCAGCGCTGCTGGCTCTGTCTCTGTCTCTATCGGACGGGCTGGTCTTCTCGATGGAAGCCAGCCTGGCCGCCGGAGAGAGGAGGTCTCCGGCGCCAGATGGGGGCGATGCTAATGATGATGAAAGGCCGGTGAGGCGCTGGACAACGGACATGAAGTCGGCGACGTCCGCGTGGATGACCTTGGGAGAAACGGCGTATATAATCACCGGCTGGTTTGGTTCTTGTTGGGTGCGGAAGGGCCTCACCGGCTGTTTGGGTGGTGGATGCGGTGGAGGCTTCCTGATCTTGTGGGAGTCTTTACTGACCCTGAGAGGAGGAGGTCGGGGGCCTTGGAGCTGGAGCTCTTTCTTGGGCGTGTGTGGTGACCTTTCCGGGTCAGCCTGGTCCATTATGCGCGCGTGATTGACTGGATCGTGGAGATGGAAGGAAAAGAGAGGTTGAGGCTTTTGAAGATGGGAAGGGAAGGGAAGGGAAAGGACGAGGTTGGAAGTTTGGCGTCTGAATATTCAATATTGTACCACAAATTATAGTTTGTTGACTTTGAGTAGTTTCATTGACTTCAACAATAACTAGACGGAGAAGAGAGAGAGAGAGAGAAAAAAAAAAAGTGCCGAGAAGTGCATTCATTTGTTTAGGAAAAAAAATATATATATATATATATATATATATATATATTCCTTTGTTTGTTTGTACTACTGCGCGTGGTTGTGATTTTCTTATTTCTCGATTTTTCTTGTTTGAATGTAAAAAAAATAGTATTAATAAAAAAATTGTCAGAGTTTATAAAAAAATTATTAAAATTTATAAAAAGTTGAAGAAATTTGTGAAAAAATTTTAAAATTTGTCAAAAGGTATTAAAGTTGGTAAAAAAATAATTATATTAAAAAAATTAAGTGTCCACTTTCGAAACAGAGACTAAAACAAAAAAAGAAGGAAGATATTTCTGAAAAATAAAAAAAAAATAACCTCGGTCAGCGTATAATTTTAGTTTTAAAGAAACGCATACATTTTACAGCATTGTCGCTGTACAAAAGATGATGACATGCAAAATAAATGCTTTTATGCACGTGAAGTTACGCTTTACCGTACCGTACCGTTTTAATTTTGATAATTGTCAAAATCAACCAATGATCACAAGATATAGGTAATATATTGAAGAATTTTCAGAACTTCTAAACCGGAATAAAGACAATTTATAATCTTAAGATGAGAGTAAAAAAAATGATGGAAAGTTAATGCCCAACACATTTATTCACCCCTTTGCCCAAAATTTCAGCTAATTGTAAATAATGCAGGTTTTTAGTAATTTAACAATATGAATGACAAATGGTGGAAAATACCATCACACTTTTATGCACGCGGATCATCTATTACAATCAAAGAGCAATGGTGGAACCCACCACGACGTAATAAAAGTGTAATGCTTCTTGAAGCTGAAGACTCCTCCACGGAAAAATTTTTGAAAGAGAAAAAAAAGAAGTTAATACTTGATGCGACGTTGCCCAATCGAAACACATTCTCGAGACATATTTCCCAATATCCCTCGGAAATGAGGGCTCGTGACGGGAAAACTCGGCCCATAATCTGTCTCGTTGTTAATGCTTATTTGTATTTGTGTGTCAGGCGTATAGATCACAGGTTAAATTTTTTACGAAGTGAATATTATAACCCATTTAAGCAGGGTTTGTAAGGGCGTGAATGAGTCTGAGTTAGCTATCAGAGTTTACTTATATTTTAGGTAAGTTCACTCAGTGACTTGTTGCACAGAATTTCTTTTTGTTAAAAAAAAAAAAACCTGGCCCATAATGAGAAAATGGCACTAGCAAGGCTTGAGAGGCCTTGGTTCAAGTATCTTTCTAGTGATATGGAAGAAGAATTGAATGAAATAAATCGAGGACATCAACCAAATGGAAAGATTAGTGAAACGCAAGTCATTTCCATATTTGTCTCACTAACTCTAATCAAATGGAGTAAGGAAAGAACCATCACACTTTACCGATAATTTGGAATATCTCCACCATGAGAAAAGAAGATCAATCGCGGAACAAACATGCATTTATTGTTTTCTCTTTAAGTATTGTTTTAAACCTAGAAGGGCAATTGACTGGCTTAGGCAAAGGAGAATCACCTTGAATTTGTTATAGTCCTTGACTCCTTGTCTCTTGTCTCTTGTTGCAGATTGAAGCAACAGCCAACAAGTCTAAGGAGGTTGGCGGGTTGACTGTCGCTCATTTGGTGGACTGGAACTTTTCGGCATCATCAATACTAATTTTAAATCTGAACATAAAAAATATACATATGCGTTCAAATTGAAGCATAAATGGGCCTCTGAACCTGGGCACCTCAAGACGCGCGATAATTTTTTTTTATTTTTTATTTTCCATATAAAACATTGTTTTTTAGTGTAATTTATTTTTTACATACCAGGCCGGCATGGGCCGTTTCTTGAACTCTCACAGTGGACCATAGGTTGGCCCGGCTAGCTCATGTACAACCGCCCATCAATATATGTATTCAGAATTCGTGTTGGGCTCCATTCTCAAATTAAGAGATAGGTCCGCACACAATATTAGAGAAGCCGATGGAGTTTGTTTGGGGTGTTAGGCATTTCTTCGTACAGCGGCAGAAAAATGTTCAAACTTTTGTCTTCATCGGGCTCATGTTGCTTGCGGCGATTCTTCTGTTGTCGCAGCACTAATCCTTGCAAATCTTCTACTAGTGCGCGGTCTTTCCTTCTCCTCCGTCCCTGGACGAACCCTTTTAGCTAGACGAGGTCGTTGTCATAAGCATGGTTCTCTCAATGGTTTTATATTCTTATCTTCCTCTCCATGGCCCTAATTAGGATCTTTCAGTTGTAATAATACTGGTAATGTCGGTGGCGGCGGTGGTAGGTTCTCAGTCTTTCGTCCCCGTGATTAATAGGTCCTTGTGGTGCATGAAAAGCGATTGACCTGTTTCCAGGTGGCGGAGAAGCAAATTCCAACCCTTTGCTACAACTGGTATCTGCCCTCTGTAGAACTCTTAGGATCACCCTCTCCAGGATGGTTAGCCTTTGACGAAGTCGAACGGGTGCCATCTAGCTTTTGACTACCGTCACTGCAGCAAGGATCAACGTTAAATGCTGTTTATATTTGTCCATATAAAATTTTCAATAGCATGGGCCCTACAATAAGTCTATTTGATGTGTCTATCTCTCTCTGAATTTTATCGTGTAATTCGAGTAGGTAATTGCAAAAGATCTTAATCCAAAACTGAGGATGTGTATTTGGAGATAGACCTTTCATTGTTGGCGTTGAAATTTATCTAAACAATTTACAATTTGGATTAAATACATTTTTCACCTTTTATATTTGGAGTGTTGACACATTGTACTCAAATATTTTATTTTTGAGACATTGAGTCTATTATGTTATCTTCCCCAATGATTTGTACCCCGGAGTGAAACTGGGCATTAAATTAGATGGTAATCATTTACACGTGCCTCTCATATGACCTCAATCCCTGTTAGATTATTGTATCGCCCTTGAATTGCAAACAATGTTTGCCTACATATTACTTGAATATATACAATATCAACATATCTCTTGGAAGACAGACATTTATTGTTTTGGAATCATCATTCTTGAAATCTTTACCGATAAATTTCTCTCTCAATATCTTAGTAATGGCAAGGGCGATGCGATTACCATCTAATTTGACGTCTAATTTCATTTCAGGGTGCAAATCATTGGGAGAAATAATATAATAAGCTCAATGTCTAAAAAATAAAACATTAGTGTGTAATGTGTCAACACTCCCAAAAATAAAGAGTAAAAAGTGTAAACTCTTATAATTTTATTATTTATTTACTACAAAAATACTTATCTTCCAACTCTAACACTCGAAAGTAAGGAAGAGATGTCGAATACATCTTATAGTTGTTTGCATATACGTACGCAATGAAATTTGATAGTTTAAAATATAAATTATAAAAAATATAGTAATTAGAAAGTATAAAGTATAATTTTTTTTAAAAAAATTAACTGACTTCTTGACCTAATATCTAAACCGAAAAAAAGCTTAGAAGTAAATCTCGGATATCGTAGAACATTAGATAATTTAAGTTATTCCATATTTCTTATCACTTGGCACTGGCGCCCGGGTACACAGCTACATTTCACTATTGGTTATTTCAAAATTACGGGAATGCCACCCAGTGTCATAAACATGTTACCACATTCCAAACGGCTACATGTAAGAACCAAGCAACTAGCACTGCTTCACAGGCTGTGCGCATACATTGCGCACATTAGTAATACCAATCGCCTTCCTCCACGTCGCCATCCACGCCCCTTCCTTTCCAATTCCCCGCGAGAGAGAGAGAGAGAGAGAGAGACCGAAACACGCATTTTGACACCATTTTCGGTCTTCTCCCAGGGAGATGCTTTGTGAAATACTAATACTCGCGTATTCCGATTCTGCCCTCGGCCATTGCTGGTATTACTGAACGTGTCGCCGCCGCCCTCTCCCTGGTTCCAATGGCTCCAGCGACGTCCTACTCCTCGGCGGCGGCATCGTCGGCTAAACGGCTCATCCGCTTCAGCGGCTCTCTCCGATGCACCGAGGCGCCGCGCCGCCCGTATATGACATCGTCTCCGCCTCCGAAGAAGCTCAAGTCGATGGCTGAGGTAATGGCGAAGGCTCGGCACGCCGTGGTGGAGCGAGCCCACTACGGCAACGTGAGCTGCGAGCAATGCGGTTCCGGCGACCGAGAGGACGAGCTGCTCCTATGTGACAAGTGCGACAAAGGCTTCCACATGAAATGCCTTCGCCCGATCGTCGCCAGAGTCCCCATTGGATCCTGGCTTTGCCCCGAGTGCTCTTGCCGAAGAAGAGTAAGAAGTAGGGATTTTTTGTTCTGTTTCCTTTGTGTCCGTTTTTAGTGTTTCTCGAGTCAGAAATGCGACAATGCGTTTCCCTTTTTTATTGTCTTCTTAGGTTTCTCTCAGAAAAAGATTATCGATTTCTTTCGGATTCAGAAGTGTAGTGATAAGAAAGGCAAATGTTCGTCTCGTCTAGGTAAAAATTCACTGCTATCATCTATTGTTGAATTTGTCATCATCTTCTTCGTGGTCGTTATTTGCATCCAACATTCGTGTCATCTCTCCCTTTGTTTTTCGTGAATTTGTCTGTGATATTTGATGCTTTGTGTTGGAGTCGATCATTGTAAATTGTTTGAATCGACCTCGTTCCACGCTATCATTCCTACCAGATAATTAATGCCAAAAATAATACATAAAAATGAAAACGTGGCTGAAGGATCCAACTTATTATAACAAAAAACAAAATTAAAAATTTGCTCCAGTTGAGATGGTACTTGTGATAATTCTTTATTTCAAAACTTTGAACATATATCAATCTATTTAAAGAGTATTTCGAAACATAATCAAATCAATAGAACGTTTTTGGAACTTAAGTATAGAGGTTTTTTTAAATGACATATTATGCATTTCCGTGAGGAAATGATCATTAGAGAGCCAGGATAGTCTAACCATAATAGGAAATTCTTGTTTCCTATGCACGTTTGAGATTGGAACTATGGCTGTATTTTTGTTTCTTAACCCGATGGCTGCTTTACACAATGAGGATATCCCTCCATCCACGCATGAACCCAACCTCCCAGGTGATGACAGGATTCTATCCGAAGTGTCAGGTGTGATGCCAAAAAGCTGATAAGCTGAACGAAGTGACACATTTAAAGTTTTATGTGCATTATTTTTACACAATCCAAAAATGTTAAGCTTGATCATATGTGTAACCCTTGAGGTTACATACTAAAAGAGGTAGAATGGATATCAGCAGAATCCAACTTGTAGGAACATGTACTCTAGTCAAGCAACCTGTTGCATAACAGGCTGTGTGATGATATGAAAATCAACTTTCTGTGATGACAACTTAACTAAATTACCTGATATGCAAGTGATGCTGTTTCATTTAATTCCTTTACCAAAAGGAGGTCAGACTGGTTAGTGATGGGGAAACTTGGGTAAAGCAGACTTTGCTGTACGGATAGCAGTGATTTCAATGGTACAATGGAGCAATTTAATTCCAGTTGAAGGCACAAGAGGAAGGCCAAAAACAATGAGGGTGAAGGTTATTTAAAATGGCCTGTGATCTAAGTGGAACATCTTTACTAATGAAGCGGACGTGTGAGACAGGATCTCTTTGTCATCCATTCAAAGTTGTTAAATTGAACAGAATTATGGACTTATTGCAGGTTGCTGCCAATAAATATCCGACTTGCATGACCATTATGTTTTTGTGAAAAGAGCAGAATGCGTTGATATCTGTTTGTGCAAATTGTGATGCTAGACCACTAGGAAATTTAGGAGCAGAAGAAGATGCTATATTCAGCTCTTTCTTGGAAACCTTCTAACACCTATTCTCTTGTTTGTTGGGTTTTTTATTTATTTTTGTGGTCCGGGGGAACTGGAGGAGGCAATGCTAGTAATATCCAGGCCTCAAGTTTCAGTTTTTAGTGTAATCATCAAATTCCTACAAAGATGAGGGAGACCTGTAAAGTTTGTAGCCATGATGATCTTCTGTCTTCATCTTTCTTTTTTTTTTTTTTTTTTTTTTTTCTTTTCAGTATTGTCATGAATGATCAGTTTGCATTGAAATCATGTCACGTAAATCTAAATCAGTGACTTGCTGCATTTAATATTATAGTTCATGCATTTGACTATTGATTATAATTGCTGCTTTCTTTGTGTGTATGCTGACTTGCATTCTAGATGCTAGAAAGCGTAGGAGACGTTCAGGATCATTGGTGTTGCAAAAGAAAAGAAGGAGACTAGTACCCTTTGTCCCATTGGAAGATCCTTCCCGAAGGCTGAAACAAATGGGTTCCCTTGCTTCGGCCTTAACAGCACTTCACATGGAATTCAGTGATGACCTAACTTACATGCCTGACATGGCTCCAAGATCGGCTAACCAGGCCAAGTTTGAAAACGGTGGAATGCAGGTTTGAACTTGAAGTCTCTCTTTATTTCATATGAATTTTTGGTTCTCTTTGCCAGACTTAATTGTTTTACCATCTAGAGTGTTACTTATAGTTTGTCATTTATTTCTTAGGTTCTTTCCAAAGAAGATACTGAGACCTTGGAACAGTGCAGAGCTATGTATAAAAGAGGCGAATGCCCTCCTCTTATTGTAGTTTTTGATTCATGTGAAGGGTACTTCTATCTTCAACTTACTTGTAGAGCTAGCAACTATATATGAGACCTGCATATTAAGTAGGTTCATTGTGATCTTGTGGTGCAGTTTTACAGTAGAGGCTGATGGTCAGATTAAAGATATGACATTCATTGCTGAGTACGTCGGTGATGTCGATTATATTAAGAACCGGGAACATGATGATTGTGATAGTATGATGACCCTTCTCTCGGCAACTGATCCATCTAGAAGTCTGGTCATCTGCCCTGACAAACGTGGGAACATTGTGCGGTTTATCAATGGCATTAACAATCACACTCTGTAAGCTGTTCAACCTATCTCTGTTTGTCCACAATCTGGCTAAATCTAGAAAAGAACAATATTAGAATGATTCCTAATTCTTATTAATTGACAGCTGGTCCACTATATCTCCAGTGAACTTCACATAACAAAATTATCTTCTTTCCTTGTAGTAAGATTTACCTTTTGAGTTGAGAATATTTAAGTCCCTTGTGCTTAAAATGAATCCAATTCTTTGCAGGGAAAGTAGGAAGAAGCAGAACTGTAAATGTGTGAGATACAATGTCAATGGTGAATGCCGAGTCTTTTTGGTTGCCACTCGTGATATTGCTAAGGGCGAAAGGCTATATTACGATTATAACGGATATGAGCATGAATACCCAACTCACCATTTTGTTTGAGATAGCGTAGAGATATTGCCAACTAACAATGTTATGCATACGGGATGTAATTTTGGATCCCAATAGATCCTTTTCATTTGCCATTTTTTCAAAGCTTAGTCATTGTTTTGGGGAGAAACAATTTTCTTCTAAAATTACCCATGGGCTATTGATTGTGGTTTTTGATGTAGAGCAGGCCCATTATGTGGCCATGAGGGAAATGGAGTAGGCAAGGAAGATTTTCCTTGAGATTGGCATATGTGGAAAACCAGATGGCTTAGAAACATGTCAGAGAAAAGCTTTGTAGTTCAGTTATCAATAAAAGTTCCTTTTTTTTCCCTTCATTCTGATGTCATTTCCATTACTTGCAAGATCTTTTTTTCTTTAATTATTTTTCCTTCACTCCTCTCAGCTGCTTGAGATGCTAACCCATTTTTTTTTTTTGCTAAGTAAGAGATGCTAACCCATTTGCTTACTTATAACAATGGAAAAAAAAGAAAATGTCCTTATCAATTTCTTTCCATTCAGTGATGTATATTCATGCAGCCCTACAGTTTGAGCTTTCAGCTGAAGTGGTGCATTGATGCCTGGGTTTTTAGAACTGTATTCAGTATCTTATTGCAGAGATCTTTAAGATGAAATTTTCACCATCAGATCATGCTGGACATTGACAAATTGGGGAGTCCCATTTGGTATTGAAAACTGAAGACTTCCCCTTATTAAACTGTGCAAATGATGAACGTTACCTAAACTGTTCCTTTTTGGGCTGTCCACTGAAAATGTTTTCTACCTATGATTTCATTGAACTGCTGTTGCTTTCCGGTTTCATGCATTATTCTTATATATGACCACTCTTTACTCTGCACCATACTTAAGCATACTTGAATTATGCTAGAAAGTTAATGATTGTTGCTGGTTCACAAATTACTAACAAAGATACACCCCCCCCCTTCCCCCCCTTTTTCTTGTGGGCAGGTGGCCAACAAGGCCCTCACCGGCCTGATGCTTTTCTTCTATTTTGGTCTATGTTATATGTGCTATGGTGGATTATACTAGCTTCTGTGGAGATAATTCTGTTTTCGGTGGGTTTTAAGGGAGATCCTGGGACATTACTTTGCATTTGATCATTTTTCTTTGCCTGCTTCATGTACCCTATGTTGTGTTGGCTGTTTTTGGGGTTATTTGTTAAATTTTTGGGGTTTTTTTTTTGAATATAGGATATAGATGATAGCTGGCTTAGAACAAAACTTCTTACGATGCCTAGGCTTATAAATCCAAGCGTCTTGGTGGCTATAGCCTATAAGCCATAGTATGCTAATAGCTCTTAGATTTTTCTATTAGTGCCTTCCAGAGTCATGTAAAACAACTTAATCCTGCTTAATGCACTTTTTTCTAAAGTGTGGCTTCAGCCTTCAGTCCTTTCATCAGCAATAGGTGATACTTGTTGGTTCTTGAATATATGTTAGACATGCTTTTTTGGAATTAGTATGTGTACACTTGGCCGAACTATTTTTTACTTCGTTGTCGGAGAATACTCAATTGACAGTTTCTTTTTTAAGTGAATAGATTTCAACATAGAGTCTCAGAATCCCTGAGAAGACATTGGTAACATCCTAAATAAAATTCCTGCTTTCTATTGCACAGCAGGAACGTTGAGGTTAAATTACCATGCCTTCTGAAGGTGAGCTGGAAATATCTGGCTGGGGCAATGTGAGATATGATGTAAGACTAGTGCCAGTCTTATGATGATCCAGCCAATTACAATTAAGCTTATGCGAAGGAATGAGCAGCTCAAATCAATTCTGATATTTATTTCAGTCAGGGAATGAAGTGAAATTATTACATGTCCTTTGAGGTGCTAACAATATTACCTTTGAGCGCCTGTCAATCATTGTGTATATGAGCTTGGATCAAAAAACCATCTATTCAGTTCCTATTCTCATTTTCTGCTAAAGTATCTTTGCTGTTAGATGTTCTAATTTTACAGAAGCTCGTTTCTTGTCACGCCAAGGTGTTGTTCGGTTAGTTAGTATTTTGAGAATTTTTTGTGTTTTGAGAATTTTTAGGTGTTGTTAACTTTATTGGTATGCGTGCTGTAGTTATTTTTAGGTGATGTTAAAAAATATATTTGGTTTGTGTATTCTCAGGATTCAAAAAATCCTGAGAATACAAAAAAACCGAACATCTTCCAAGATTACCACGCTATATTCCTGCACTCAGATGGTTGACAGCTCAGTCTCAAATATGCAAGCTGGAAACTCTACCCACATCATTACTGGACTAGTACTTTGGTTATTTTATTATACAGTAAACCCTTTGCTTTTACCATTTGTCTTTTAGTCTGTATCCAAATCCATAATATCTAGCAAAGCCCCTTTAATCTTCTGCTTGTTTTTATTTTTCTTCGAAATGGGCTCGTTTTCTGAGTTGACATTGTTGCTAGTGAGGTTAAGGACAAGGAGAATCACCAAGCCATTCATACCAGTCTTGAATTGGAGTTGGTGGGCGAATCCTTCTTGGTCAAGAAGGTAATAAAATTTATAAACATGCTTATTGATTGGTGCTGTGGTCTGTTTCTATATTTTTTCTAACGCAATACTGGAGTTGAATGCAATTTTGTTTTCGTCGGCAGATTTAGTGGCAATTTGCAAATGGTATGCATAGTTGCCAAAATTTTGAATCGTGCACTGCCAGAAGATAATAATAGAAGCGAAACAGCAAGTTATTAAAGCCTATTCATTTCCTCAAGACAGGCATTCAGTAGTGGAAGAGCAATATAAGTACAGCCAATGCTGCAATAGAGCCATTGTTGTAGGAAGTGATGTCGAAAGGCATGATGTGCTGGACGGTGGTTTTGGAGACGATCTTATTGACCAATTTGCAAGACACCCAGAGATGAGTGGGAAATAAATGAGCAAATCCCAATAGCTTACACTCCAGTACAAAAACAGATAAGTTTTTACAACTTCGATTGATATGGGTGTTCTTCGGCTCCAAGTGTACCATAGACGGCCATTAGTGGGTTTATCCCCCAATTAAATGCTGTCCGATGAAGATTGAAGTGCGAATACCCAAGAATAGTGTGCTGCAAAAAAAACAAAAAAAAGCATTATAGAGTCGAAAGAAATTATGTTTTGGTTGGTCACCCTCAAACCAATTCCTCTGCTCAAACGAAATTCTGTGTTGGTTGGTCACCCAGACTCTCGTTGATCTCAATAGGACTCTTTTTCATGCATAATGATCATAACCCATTTGGTAGTTTCATCGGAAAGTAAATAGACGATATGGCTAAACCTTCTATTGCAGGTTTTCAAACAGAGTTTGGACATAAAGCTTTCTTGCGAGATTCTTGATTCTTCTGAAGTCTCACTCTATTTCGAGGTCAGATATATAACCTGTAACCTACCTGACTGGTTAGGACCATCCGATATGAGTATTGAAAGTGCACCTTTCCCATACCTTTACCCCTTGAACCAGGGATCAGATTCTTCCAACTTCACCATAATCTTTCTCTCTTCCAATGCTCTCATTGACTACTTCCTTGAATTGGAATCACATGTTCGTTGGACCCGACCCCTGTTACTTCCCACTCTTTAATCTCTCTCTCTCTCTCTCTCTCACTGTTCTTTCTCCTAAGCACTCTTGAGTGTCTTATAAAATTTTCTACACCCACCGCTGTCAAATATATCAAGTTGTCAGGATTGACAGGACGAAAGGTTGTAACTTTCTCCTGTATTATTAATCTTCAAACAAGTCCTCACTGTAGATGGTTGAGGCAAACAAATCTTTTCGTTGTTACTTTTTTTTTCCCTATGAAAACAGAAGTTTTCGTTAAAAATGTATGAATATGTATGAAGTAGAACCTCAATGGCTTCCACAGTTTCAAAGTTCCACAAAAAGGCATGTCTAGGGCGTCAATCCCAAGTATCATATCATATCTCATTTGATTTAACTTGTCTAGCAATCTGATCAGTGCTTCTTGTTGGAATGTTTGCCACTGCCTCTGCCGGTCTGAAAAATCTAGGTTGTGGGTTTTGCCACCCCCCACCACTCCACCCAACTCATATTCTAACCAAACTTCCGCACAATATTCTTCTTTTGTATTTCAGTCTAACTTTTAGGATTCAATCTACCAAGACAACGACTGAACGACATGAAGTTTGGATAAACTGAGAAGGTGTATATAAGATCAAGTACCTTAACAGTACTCTGGTGGACCGGCTGAGAATGGTTCTTCCCAAGCTTATATCTCCCTACCAACTTGCCTTTGTTTCGGGATGAGCAATTCAAGATAATTATACTGTCGCCGCGGAGATTTTTCATGGTATGAGTCATAAGCAAGGTAGAGGGGGCTGGATGGCTATTAAGACGGATATGGAAAAAGCGTATGATGGGGTGGAGTGAAGTTTTGTGTTAAAGGTGTTTGAAATGTTCGGGTTTAGTCCTATATGGCTTAACTGGATTAAGCAATGTATCTCTACTTCTTCTTTTTTGGTTCTTATCAATAGGAGTCCTTTTGGAAATTTTCAACCTTCACGGGGTATCTGACAAGTTGACCCTTTCTCTCATTATCTATTTATTATGTGCTCTAAGGTATTGTCGAGATTATTGCTCAGAGAGGAACAAAGAGGAAATCTCCAAGGTATTAAGGTAGGACGTGATGCATCGAGTATTTCTCATTTATTGTTTGCGGATGATCTACTCTTATTTACTAAGGTGATTGATCGGGAGGCTATGAAGCTTGATGAATGTCTTGCAAAATATATGGCTTGGTCAGGATAAAAATTGAATAGGGACAAATTCTTGGTTCATTTTAGCAAAAAATTTCGGGGTCAAGCTATTTTATCTATTTTGGATAAGTTGCACTTAAAAAAGCTTCCTTTGAAAGCCAAACATCTTGGACTTCCATTGTTATTTCCTCGGGTACGGATGAGGGCTGTTAAGGATATTAAAGAGAAATTTTTTACCAAGATCTCGGGATGGAAGGCGAAGACACTATCTCAAGTGGGGCGGACAGTAATGATTAAGGCGGTTGCTACTGTCTTACCATCTTATTTGATGAGTTTCTATTTATTGCCTCAGAATTGGTGTAAGGAGATTAATAGAGTTTTGAAAAATTTCTGGTGGGGCTACTCAAATGAGAAAGCTAAGCATTTGTCGTGTGTGTCCGTTTAGTAGAGCTATCTGGAGTGAATCTCCTTGGCAGCTTGATATCTTAACGCTTGGGATGGGTTCGATTAGGGATTGGATCAAGAAAATCTATCATCCATATAGGTATATTGGAATTTTATTGGAGGAGCAGCACCGGTTTCAACTCTATGCAGCCAATGCGATTGACATGGTATGGGCAGCACGAAATTGAGTGGTCCATAAGGGGTTGCGTTGTGACATGAGTGAGCTAGCTTCCCACGTCCACAAGCTCAGTTGGGAGCACTGGGATACGTGGAAACATAAAGTGCATACTGGTGGGAGACAGCACGTCTGGCAATCTCCACCCGCTGAGATGGTTAAGGTAAATGTCGATGTGGCTATGTGAGATGAGTTTGTTGTTGCTACAGCCATTATTTGGGATCACTTGGGTGCTGTTCACGGGTCTACTTTCGTGAAACTAGAGGATGTACAGTCTTTGGAAGGTGAAGCGATGGCGGCAAAGTTGGGTGTGGAGTTTGCTAAGCAGATGGGTTTCAGTGAGGTTATTTTAGAAGGCGATTCAGAGTTGGTGATTAAGCGATCAATAGTTATCTTGTACGCACTGAGTGGAGGATTCATCCTACTATCCAGGAGGTGGTTGGCATTTGTTGTCAGTTGAAGAGTTGGAAAGCTGTTCATGTTCATCGAGGTGCTAATGAGGCTGTGTACCACCTTGCTTGTTGGGCCGCCGCCGAGTTTAGCTTGGGTGGCAATCCCCGTAGTTTTGAGCATTTTCTTGATTTACCATGGTTGTATGCTGGCATTGAACCGCCTTAAGATTTTGTTTGTTGTGTGTGGTTTTTTGGAATTTGTTTATTTTCTTTTTTGGGAGGAGGAACTACTAAAAGAAGTTTCCATTGATCATGTAATATAATATCATCCTATTTTATCATACGAGGGATAGTAATATTGGAAAATTCAATATTGGTATTTAAAAGTAAAGTTTCACCAGAAAGAGGGCGAACTTTAGACCAAGGGTCTAAGGTTGTTTTCATGAGTTTATAATGGAGCCTATATACGATAGCAAGGTATTGAGCACCTTCCATCATATCATAGCCTGAAGATTTAATATTTAAAATTAAAGAATGTAAAATTGTCATATCAGATAAAGAGAGAGGGAAACAAGGATAACAGTTAAAATAAATGAGTCCTTGACGTAAAGAAGATTTTTTTTTTTTTTTTTTTTGTTGACTAAGATCGCATCCAGTTATGGAAAAAAGGAACAAGCACGCATATCACAAAACCGGATATGCTCGGGAATAAAAAAGCAGAAAAACTCCCTACACAACTAGGACTCGCCACCCAAGCTGTAAGACTGTGGGCTAAGCGATTACACTTTCTAGGCACCCACGCAACCCACCACTCTCTAAACTCTAGCAAACCAGCACGAATCGTCTTAACCAATGAGGCTATACACCAGCTAGGTGGCGACGAAGATAGGACCTCTTTGTAAAGCACAAGAGAATCACATTCGAACACAACCTTAGCCCACTTCCGTTCACGAGCCAACAAAATCGCCTCAAGCAAAGCACAAGCCTCCCCAACCAGCGGGTCCATAGTAGCAAATCGTTCCATGTAGGCCATACAGAGGGAACTGCGAGAATAGCAACATCCGTATTCAACTTCAACCACCCCAAAGGAGGTGGGCACCACGTCAGTACACCGAGACCACCCTTATTGATCCAAGCGGAAGCATGTTCAGAAAAGCTTCTGCGGACAGACACCACCAGCTCATCCACATCCACTTCCACCTGATCATGAACAACACGGTTCCGCAAAAACCAAATGCAATCAATAACAATAGCAGCATTGAGACCAAAGGCATTAAGGCTGCCTTTGCTTACTGCCAAAATCCGGTCCGCGTTGAGCACAGTGTTGATCAGCTCCCCCAAAGTCTCCAAATTCAGCGAATCCATAGGAATAGCCCATGGAGACTCCCTCCATGCTATTGCTGCTACACTACAGCTGACGAATAAATGCATAGTGTCTTCAGGACGTTGCTGACAAAGAGGACAAAGGAAAGCATCATCATCAACACAGTAGAGAAGCCTCCCTAAACTGCCTCTGGTTTTAATGGCCCCCGAAAGCTACTTTCCAAAGGGTCAGTTTGAGACAATCCTGTAGTGGTAACTTCCACAGTTTTTCCCAAGTCTCAGCGTCCAGCACCGAACACTTGGGAGCTCTTCTGATCTGCGCATTCACCACTACTGACTTGACTGAGAACAACCCACTTCTTTCCTTAGTCCAAATCCATTTGTCAACCAGAGAGGGGTTCGGCATAGGCATCCTAAGAATGGCTTCCACCGAGTCCTCCTCAAACATATACCGTAGCAGATCCACATTCCAACTCCCAGCCTCAGCCCGCACCAATTGACTTACCACAGTAACCGAATCAGCCAACACTGTATCACTCCTCCAATTTGGTTTGAAATTGACCCCTTCGGGAATCCAAGGGTCCTCTCGAATCAGGACTGAACTTCCATTACGCGGCCAAAGACAAATACCCGAAAGGAGAATAGGAGCCGCCTTACATTACTCTTCCCAAAATACCGAGCAGTTTCCTAAAACCGGGGGGGAGGGGGGGTGGATCGGAGATTGATTTCTGTATTTGGCTTTGGCTAATTGCACCCATAGTCTGCTCGGGTCATGTCAAAATTGCCAGCCCAACTTAGCCATAAGTGCCACATTGATCTCATGCAATTTCCCGAACTCCAATGCCACCCATAGATTTCGGCAAACAAATTGAATCAAGAAGATTCAACTATATTGAGTAAGGAATTGGCAAATTGATTATGGCGACCATCACGTAAACAAAGAAGAACAGAAGCATTCAAGCCTTGTCGTGTGAGAGGTGTGGTTGCTATTTGAACTAAACCCATATGCATGAATTTAAAGCCTTGAGCATGATGGTCCCAGATGGTAAATGTGTCTAAATGTTATATATATAAAAGATCAAGTACTTAAATGTTTTAAAGTTTATTCCATCTAGGCTGATAGGTGGATATGTTTTTTCACGTGGCAATTGAGTTTTAAATCTTTTTAAATTTACCTTGTATTTTTCACGTGTTAATACAATGCCAATTAAAAAATAGATCGACAAAAATCTTAATACCTTAATACATATGTAGGATTAAATTTACAGTTTTTACACTAAATTCTTAAATCTAATTTATTAAGTTTCAAACTATCAATAAATTTACACTTTATAACTTATATCAAGATTTTACTATTATAATTGATATAGATGTTCTATTTGGTGCAATTCTAACATGGGCGACAAGGTTACATTTAGGAAAAAAGTCATAGTTAGCCCCTATATTTATGGGCAAAAATTAATCTGGTACCCGCTATTTTGAAAACGGTGATTTGAGACCATTAACTTTTGAAACTCATCAATTTATGCCCATCATCCAAATTAAGTGTTAAATTAGACGGAAAAACATGAAAAATGACCAAAATGCCCCTCTAAGATAAAATTAAAAATTAAATAAAAAAATATGATATTTTTTTTAAAAAAGTAATATTTTTTAAATAAAACTATTGAAATTATATTTCAATAATCTATTTATTTTTAATTTATTTCTTAAATTTTTATTTATTTTTTAAAATTTAGTCTTGGAGGGGCATTTCAGTCATTTTGCATATTTTCCGTAGGACTTAACGCCTAATTTGGACGGGGGGCGTGAATTGATGATTTTCAAAAGTTAAGGGTCTCAAATAGCCATTTTCAAAATAGAAGGTACCAAATTAATTTTTGCCCATAAATATGGGGTTAACTGTGACTTTTTCCCTTACATGTATTAATAATTTAAAGTGTAATATGTGAAGTTTAGTAGTTTGATATTTAAATAAAAAAATAAGATAATTAAACAAGTGTGAAATATAATCTTAAAAAATTAGAAAAATAAAATAAAAAGGATAAATACACTTTGAACTCTTATCTATATTGATTTCTGACACTTTACATCTTCTTTTGAAATTTTTTGGAAAATTTATTTTTTGTCTCTAAAATTACGATTTTGTTGGAAATATGCCCTAAAAACCAGTTATTATAATAATTATGAGATACTTATTTCTTTTATCATCACATGTATTTATTACTTATTGGGTATAATGTTGTAACATAAGATGTTACACAGTTATGTTGTTAAGTGAATTGTAGAAAAGTCATGCCAATGATTAATGAATCAAAAGGCGGAGAGTATGACTTTTTGATTCTTTGTTCACTTGACAGTTGTTCTAAACCGAGGTACATACTCACGTACAAATAGGTCTACACTCGTTGTGCCTCTATTAAATAGGATGATGGATTCCGTCATTGAGGTATGACCTTAAGCAGATGAGTAGGTGCACTGAACGAGATCAAATATGAATACCATTTAGAAGTGATCATTGATGTTGAGAAGGTATTCAACATAATTAGTTTATTGTATCCTTAGACCTGAGAGGTTTATACAGGTTTGTTTATTGTGTACTTGTGCTTTAACTGAGTCATTTGGTGATGATCTTTCGATGTCAAATATTCCAAACAACGTTGGGTCTTGTACATGATATATGAACTTGTGTAAATGCTCAACAATGAATTCACCAGTCTCTTTGTGAGACAATATATTTGTATAGAGTTGGACTCGAAAAGAAATCACTGGCCAGTGGACTTTTGTAAAAATATTTTGCGAAAGTATTTTTCAAAAATGTTTATAAAATTTTTTTAGAAACAATTTGAGAGTCCAACAAGCTACAGATTATGAATTAAGAATTATATGAGATAGGGACTTAATAGGTTATATTATTCCGATCCTACTAGCTCATGTGGAATATAATATGATGGAAGGATAAATAAACAAATAATTATTAGCAAAAGAGATTTCACAAAAAATAGTCTCACTTTCTCAGGGGTCAATTGTGATATGTTAATGGACATGATCACAATTTGTAGAAGCCCATAAATTTAGAATACAGAATATAAGGGAGTTAAATGAAAAAGAGTTTTTCATGGTGATCTTACGGCCGAGATTTGAGATTCCTAAAGATCCTACGCATATGTTGAGTATTGGAAACTGAACTTTTATTGCTCTCAACGATTCGATAACATGACTTCCAATAAAAGGCTCTATTTAAAAGAGTCAACAACAACTGACAACTAGTCTGCCACCATTAACTCCTAACAAAGTGCTAACTTACAAAAGACTCGGTAAAAACCCAATTTACTCCTATAGACTTGGCCAAAAACAAGCCACATACATTAACAGATAAAACAACCTTGACTTTTCCAACAATCCCCCCCTTAAACTGATGTTTCAACATTCAGTTTACTGAAGGTTAGCTCCCTCAAATTGGATTATCAAAAATGCAAACTCCAAGCATCTTTCTTAGTTTTTGAAAAGCTACCAATTTGAGAGGCTTGGTAAATATGTCAGCAACCTGGCCTTCACTCTTACAATTTATGAGATCAATTGTTTCTTCTCTTGTGAGATTCCTCAAGAAATGATACTTCACATCAATATGCTTGCTTCTTCCATGTAAAATAGGATTTTTAGAGAGCTTTATTGCTGAACTATTATCACAAAAAATGGGAGTAGGCCTTTCTTGCTTGAAATGTAGCTCTTCAAGAATCTTTCGCAACCAAATTGCTTGACAAGCACACCCTGTAGCTACTACAAACTCTGCTTCAGTAGTTGATAAGGTTATGTTGACTACTTCCTTAATGACCATGAAACTGCTCCTGATCCCATCATGAAAACATATCCAGATGTGCTCTTTCTATCCTCAATGTCTCCAGCATAATCACTGTCTATAAAGCCAAACAAATCTAACTTTTCACTCTTCTTGTAGAACAACCCATAATTAACAGTACCTTGCAAGTATCAAAGAATTCTTTTTACTGCCAAGAGATGAATCTCCTTTGGGCTTTCCATGTATTTGCTGATCAGACTTATGCCATACATTATATCTGGCCTTGTTGCTGTCAAATACATCAAGCTCCCCACAATTTGTTTGTATAGACTGCTATCAACTTTTCTTCCTTCTGGATTTTTAACAAGCTTTAGACCCATTTCGGTAGGTGTGTTAACAGGATTGCAATTCTTCATTTGAAACATGTCTAGAATTTCTTGCACATATTTCTTTTGAGAAATAAAGTTACCAGCAGAGGATTGTATTATTTCTATGCCAAGAAAATAATGCATCATTCCAAGGTCAGACATATCAAATTCCACCATCATGGACTTCTTAAGTTTTTCAAACATGGCTCTATTATTTCTCGTGTAAATCAGATCATCAACATATAGACAAACAATGAGCACTTTTCCTCCATCTTCTATCTTTGTAAAAAGAGTATGCTCATATGGACATTTCTTAAAACCCTCCTTGGAAAAATAAGCATTTATACGACCATACCAAACTCTTGGAGCTTATTTTAGTCCATATAGTGCCCTTTTTAACTTATATACCTTATGCTCATCTTCAATCTTAACATAACCAGGAGGTTGATCAATGAATACCTGTTCTTCCAAGTCTCCATGAAAGGAAGCCGACTTTACGTCCATCTGAAAGATAGGCCATGAATATTGTGATGCCAAAGCGATCACTAATCTGATTATATCATGCCGTGCAACAGGAGCAAATACTTCTTTGTAGTCAAAATCGAACTCTTGCTTATAGCCTACTAAGCGTGCCTTGTATTTGTCAACTTCGCCATTTGCCTTTAACTTTGTCTTGTACACCCACTTTACACCAATTGTTTTGTGCCCGTTTGGAAGGTCAAATAACTCCCAAGTGTCATTTTTTTCGACGGCTGCAATTTCAACATCCATTGCCTTCCGCCATTTTGATTCTTTGACAACCACTTCGAAAGTGGTAGGATCACAATTTGAAAAGAGAACAAAATATATAAGTGGGTCCTCATCTTGGTCAATACCAGTTACCTCGTAATCAGACATTCATGCGAGTCTTTTTTGACCCCGTTGAGGATGAGATCCAGTTGTTGCTTCTGGTGCTGTTGGAGTGACGTCAGAGGCTTCAAGAGTTTCATTTTGAGGATTCTCAAATGCATCAGTTGCTGGAGCAAGGTGTTGCTGCGGCTAGTTTGCTTCATCACCATCTTCTCCATCAAAACTAGTTAGAACTGGCTCTCCAACTATATTTTTGTTCCATTCCAGATTTTATCTTCATAAAAAACAACATCTCAACTGATAAGTATTTTCTTAGTGTTAGGATTGTAAAGTTTATAAGCTTTTGACTGATCACTAACACCAAGAAAAATACATTTTTCTCCCTTATCATCCAACTTCTTCCTCTTTTAATTTGGAATATGGGTATATGCAACACACCCAAAAATTTTGAAGTGATCAACAGCTGGTTTCCGTCCGCTCCATGCTTCCTCTGGTGTCATATTTTGAACAGCAAGTGTGAGACTTCTATTCAAAATATGAATGCTCCAATTAACAGCTTCAGGCCAAAAACATTTTGGAATGCCACTCTTCGAAAAAATGCTCCGTACCATATTTAGAAATGTATGATTCTTCCTCTCGCATACACTGTTTTGCTGAGGCGTGTATGCTGCTGTAAGCTGCCTTTTGATTCCATTGGCTTAACAAAAATTTGCAAATTCTTGTGAGTTGTATTCTCCACCCCGATCAGTGCGAAGTATTTTTATTGGGCTGCCATCTTCTTTTTCAACAAGCGCTTTATACGCTTTAAAGGCTGCAAAAGCTTCAAATTTTTCTTGCAAAATATACACCCATGTTTTTCGACTAAAATCATCAATGAAGGTGATAAAATATCTTTTACCTCCATTTTTTACCTCCATTGGAAGATGGATTTATTGGCCCACAAAGATCAAAATGAACTAGCTCCAATGCCTTCTTTGCTCTCCATAATTTTCCTTGTGGAAATTGATTACGGTGTTGTTTGCTAACAACACATTCTTCACATACTTGAGAGGGAGCTGTAATTTGAGGAAGACCTTCACCATGTTTTTATGATGTAGTGTTTTTAATCCACCAAAATTCAGATGCCCATAGCGAAAATGCCATAGCCACGCTCCATCCTTCAATGTTGCTGAGAAACATGAATGAGTGGCGTTGTGAAGATAAAGTGGGAACATGCGATTTGCTGTCATGTTAACTTGAGCAATTAAGCCCAACTTTGCATCATGAATTTGACATACTCCATCTTTGATAGAAATCTCGTATCCTTTTTCTTGTAACTAACCCATACTAAGCAAGTTTGTCTTTAAGTCTGGCACAAAAAGAACATTAGAGATAGTGTGGTTGGAATTTCCTTTGGTTTAGATTGTTACCTTTCCCTTTCCCATAACAAAAATCGTAGAATTGTCACCAAACTTAACAGTGTTGCAAAAAGTTTGGTCCAAGTCAGAGAACACCTTCTTATCTCCACACATGTGGTTGCTACAGCCAGTGTCTAAATACCACATGTTTTGTTGACTTTCTTCCTTCAAGTGACACACCATCAAAAGAGAGACTTCTTCTTCCTTTTCTGCAAAGTTATTTCTTTCTCCATTTTGTCTATTCAAATTTGTATAACATTCTGACTTATAATGGCCATACCTATGACATCTGTAGCATTCCACATTGGATTTATTTGCTGACTTTGGTCTATCAATGTTTGAGTGATGGCCTCCACGTCCTTTTCCTCTTCCTTGAAGGTGTTGTTGGTTTCCATGATAATTGCTTTCTCTGCCTCCTCTACCACGACCTCTGCCTCTACCTCGTCCTCTATCAGCTTTGCTTGCTGTAGATTGATTTTCTGATGAGGCTTTCAATGCTTGTTCCTCTTTCTCTTGTGGGTTTATCTTGTGCTCATGAACTAACAAAGAACTTTGTAATTCATCAATTGAAATTTCATCAATATCATTTGCTTCTTCTATAGAACAGACAACAAAATTAAATTTTGGTGTCATCGATCGAAGAATCTTCTCTACAATCGTGACGTTCGTTGTCTTGTCGCCATGGATCCACATCTTGTTGACGATTGCCATCGTTCTTGAAAAATAATCTGTAACCGACTCTCCTGATTTCATTCGAAGTGTTTTAAACTCCGAACGAAGTGATTGAAGCTGGTGCCTTTTTGCTCTGGTTGATCCTTGGTACTTCTTCTTCATGGAATCCCAAATATGCTTGGCAGAGTCCTTGCAGAGAATGGTTTCCAAGATTGAGCGATCAATAGCTTGGAAGAGATAATTCTTTGCTTTAAGGTCCTTCAACCGTTACCCTTCAAGATCAGTTTTTTGCTGGTTCGTGATTACAGAACCATTATTGGTTCTGCTACTCCAACTTCAACAATCTGCCAATACTCTTTGGATCGTAGAAAGTTCTCCATTAACATGCTCCAATGATCATAATGACCATCAAAACGTGAAATAGCTGGTTGCACAAAGTTTTCAGAAGCCATCGTGTATGCTGCTGCACAAAATGAAATAGAAGCAAAGCTGTTGCTCTGTACGCTCTATCTCAAAACTTTTTTCTTTTGACTCTCAGGCTCCGATACCACTGTTGAGTATTGGAAACTGAACTTTTATTGCTCTCAACGATTCAATAACATGACTTACAATAAAAGGCTCTATTTAAAAGAGTCAACAACAACTGACAACTAGTCTACCGCCACTAACTCCTAACAAAGTGCTAACTTGCAAAAGACTCGGTAAAAACCCAATTTACTCCTATAGACTTGGCCAAAAACAAGCCACGTACATTAACAGATAAAACAACCTTGACTTTTTCAACAGCATAAGCACAGGAGAAGCTCTGAGTAAGGCATTATAAATAGCTTAGAACTTCATTTAAGAAGAGAAGAAGTCATTTTCACGAGAACGGTTCTCTCTCTAAAAACTCTCTCTTGACTTCTCTCTCAAGAACTGTATGCGTAGATCTGAAGGAAGCAAAACGCTTGAACTGCTAGATTTTAACGATCTAGATTTTCGCTGCAAATCTTACAAATTTTATCCTCATAAAGTGTCTGAAATCATTGAATGTAATATAACAAAAATAATAGATTGAGATACAAAATATTAAGAGAAGAGTGCAAAGTATATTTAACCCAAAATAAAAGTAAAAATAAAGAGAGACTGTAGGGATGAAATTCTCTTACCTCTGACTTTTTGCAAGACGTGGCTCTCTAGTAATCCTCTAACTAGAAGTACAAAGCGATTCCACCAACAATCAACATAGAAGAAGGTATAGTCGGCATAGCACATTATACCGTGGTCACGGCGTCCTCAAAGGTCTGAGTCACAGTCCCTACTGTCACCCAAACATGAAGCTGAATCTTCGAAGTGGCTTCTGGAACTGAAACCACTTTTTGGTGTCATTTTCACGGTGGAGAGATAAGGATATTCTCCCTTTAATATTCCCCTACCACCATTTTACGCCCCCTTACATTTACCCTTCTAATTTACCTTGCAGTATCAGAGGGCTGGCTCTTTCCATGACCTCATCTGTCACCATATAGCTGTAACTCCCACCGCCATAGCAGTCTGCCATATAAAGAAGACACATCAAGGACCCAAGACACCATGTTCGACAAACCCCAACTCTTACTTTATCTAGCTTTCTCCTAATCGCAGGAAAAGATAACTGCAGGCTCCATCGACTATCGAGTGAGGGACAGAGATGAGTAGCTTAGAAGAGGAAATACTGGTTCAGATGGTAGAGGATTTTATTGAGTCAGAATCACCATCACCCATTTTTTCTGCTTCCTCAAAGTGTCTTCCTCTTATCCATCATACCCAATATCTCACTTTGCGGGTATGCTTTTTCCATATGCATGATGATGCTTCCAAAGGTCAAACTCAACGAGTGTTTCATTCTTGAACATGTTTTTAATTTTTCATCCTCTTTTGATTTTCTTGTCTGTGTGTTTTAGAGGGAGAGATATACATCATTTTGTTGACTTATGTGATTTCAGGAGATTCTGGGGAGTGAGACACAAGCCGAGTCTGAGGTCCTTGAGAGCGTGTTGAGGCAGATGAGAAGCAAAAGGGTTGCTGAGAAAACAACCAGTCTGAAAAAGTGGCTCGTCATGAGGCTCAAAAGCAATGGCTACAATGCTTCTCTTTGTCAAACATCTTGGGTCACTTCCTTGGGATGCCCTGGCGGTGGGTCTCTCTCTCTCTTTGTGCCTCAATTTATGGTTGGGCAGAATTCCCCTCTTAGGTCCCCCTCTGCAGCTCTATATTTGGCTACAACAACAACCGAGTCTGGTTCTTGATTCGAAAATTTCTGCTTGAAGTGATTTGACTAATGAAAATTGTTATGCCACAAGTATTTTAAATGTTCGGTTGTTCGGAAAAAAACAGATATATCTGTTGAAGTTCCCGGAAATAGCTACTATTTCAGAAACTCGAGTGAAATCCTTTGCTAAGATGCATGTATATCTTCCAATTTCCTTTTCTCCTCCAAAACATGGTCCCCCTTGGGCTTTGTTTGGAAGCATTGATCACATGAATTTTGAAGCGCGTGGGAGATGCGCGCATGAGTTCCAGGTGTGAAGTACCCCACTTGGGTTTAACGCTCAAATTTTTCTGCTTCAACAGGTGATTACGAATACATTGAGATTACAATGCGAGGTGAGAATGGTGATCATCCACCGAGCTGGCTCATTGTGGACATGGACTTCAAGTCACAGTTCGAGCTTGCCCGTCCTACACCAGCCTACAAGGAGCTCACTGATACACTCCCACACGTCTTTGTTGGGACTGAGGACAAGCTGAATAAGATCATCTCTCTTCTATGCTCAGCTGCCAAACAGTCCCTTAGAGAGAGGGGTCTCCACATACCCCCTTGGAGGACAGCCACGTACATGCAGTCGAAATGGCTCGCTGGCCGTCACAGAGCCCCTGGAGAGAACAGGGAAGCAAAAGCTGGTGCATATGGCTATAGCAAGTGGGCACCGTCGCCTCCAATGGTCAAGCCCAAGAGGGGAAGTTTGACCCGTGGTTCTGCCTTGTCTAGTCAGTTTTCTGAGATGAGCATAAATTGTTGTTGAAGTTTTTCTTGCTGAATTCTAATTCCGGAGGGGACTGCTCCCCAGTTTTGGCCCATCAAATTTTGATCTTTTTGCACTGAGGTCTGAGATGTAATGTCACCAATAGCAACTCATATTTTTCTGCCATTTCGTGCGTTTTCTTTTCTTTGATTTTTGTCTCTATGTATCATTCATTGCCTCCAGCACTAGGTTTCTCTTCGAGAAGTTTGAGCTTAATCTGTGACTTTAATTATATTTAGCGTGGATTATGTAGGTAATTAAGTGGGTGATCAAAACTTTTCTGAAAATTTAGTAAATGGAGAGAAATGAAAGCAATAGTACCAAAATTTCTGGATTGTTGCAGTCGTTCTAAAATCTTCTCGATTGTTTAAACCTTAAATGGATTCAATTAAGGATGATTACTTCAGGGCATAATTAGTTGGTGACAACTTTACTAGGATGCCAAAATTTCTTGCAATTATAAATGCCAACGTCAACAAGTTGATGAGTACTTTCTTATGTTCTTGTCACTTTCATTTGAATTTCCTTTACCAGTTTTTTTTTATATTATCATGAAGAAAAGTGGGCAACCTGCGAGAATCGCATCGTTGAAGTTTAATTGCTAATAATCATAGTAGGAAGCTTTTGCATCTCATGAATTGCATGCATGGGATGGTTAACATATGTGTACAGCCACTATCCGTATAATATCACGAGAATTTATACGTTAATGCTTCCGTTGCGCACACAATCTTATTACTCTTTGTGTGCGCGAATAACCAACCCCCAGTCCCCCTGGGGTGGTCCATGGTCCGTCTCTTGGTCTGCTCCACGCCTCCTGGTCTCGGATGAAGATTATTTGTAATTTTTTGTCCATACAATTCGAAGATAGATATACACAACAGATAGACCTATACTATTTAATGTTGTCTATGTAAAGTTTTGGACAGTATAGACTCTACAATAAGGTTAATCTGTTATATCTATCTCTTTTTAAATTGTATCTTGTAATACGAGCAGAAAATTACAAAAGATCTTAATTACTTAGTCTCGCGTCATGGGTCTATCTACCCCTGTTCTGTGTCATATGAAGTGTTTAATGAATCTGCCAATGAACTTTATCCATGTCTCGGATCTCTGGTGTCTCACTACAATTTACTGTCTTGGGAGCCCCACTCCATGTGGTTTGTGCCTATTTAGAGTGGGATATGGGGTAGAGATAGCACCATGATCCCCTTCTTTATATAAAAAATAAAAAAAAATTAACCAACTCGCAATGAAAAGGGAAGTTAATATCATTTACAGAGAAGAATAATACGCAATGATAGCAAGTTATATCTTTTATTTATTTATTGTCGATCTGTATACTATTGAAAAGTGTCGGGCAATCATGCAACTTACAATATTTAATTCCTACGTTGCAGTTTCCAGATAACCAAAGTAAAATAATCCTTCTCAGCAATTGAAAATTGTGCATGAACCTTTTGTGTTGTTGTGGACCAGATAAATACACAATTTAATTATACACTTCCAAATTATCTTTCTCCTATATTTCTTGGGACTTTTCATGAAAAATAGCTGCCTTCCTTTATATTCACACACAATATTTCATTGTCCAAATTCCTTTCATGGCTTATTTTCTTTATTGCATATAATAAGAAAGGAATCAAAACCCATCTCTCTTGATCAGAATTTTCCATGGTGGTGGCGGTTCCCATTAACGTCCATATCTTGTTCCCACCACCCACTTCTTGCTTCCAATTGGCGCTTCTCATGTGGGTGCTCATAGAAGTCAGGAACATCCAAGGAGGCCTAGCATGATGACGTACATATTCTGGGGGCGGGTCCGACGCCCACAAAAGAAGATGAGACGACCGCTTGTGTTGTTTTTTGTTTGTCGGATAAAGAACTACTGGTTTTAAGGTATCAAAAAGAAGGAAAACAGGTGTCCTCTAGTCTGTGATTGTTTTGCTGTATAATATCATTAGAAGCATTTGTGTGCAATTTGCATCCCAATAGGATAGGGATAGACGAGCAGTTCAATGCAGATTCTTTGTCTGATCCAAGTCAATTATCTTCAGAAAAAGCAAGAACCTAAGAACCTCTTTTGGCGCCTAAGAAATACATGAGCAATTGCTGATCATGTAATGGGCTGTTTTTAGTTTTATTTCTTGAAGTTTTTTCACAATAAAGCCAATCTCGTTTAAGAGTCTAAATTATTAATTTCGTTATATCAAATCATCAAACTATCAAATTTTATTATTTTATTTATTTTAATTCTTTAACTAGATTTACGTGATTGTGTGTTAAAATTTTAAATATGAGAATTGAGAAAAAAAGATGGTTTTAATAAATTTTTTTATATATATTATAATGAAAAGTGATGTTTTGAATCTTGATGGAAAGAGAGATTATATTGTAATTATTTTATTAGATCAAAATTTTGACATTTGACACAAAAATTTCATCTTAATTTCGTCGATTAATTTGACGATTAGAACTTAACAATTGAAGAGAGCGATTATAAGCGAATAATAAGTTATATGGCATCTTATTAGATAATGCATAGATCAATGTTGATAGTTCAAAGATGTAATGCGATGAAATTAGTAATTTGAATGATTAAATAATATTTGCTTTTAATTTAAAGACCACAATTTATATTTTTCCCCTTTTCTAACGTTACAATCACACTGAAATTGCCGCACTGCCACAAGCGATAAGATAAAAAGGAAGGGAAAGAAAACAACGTGAGTTTGTTTTTTCTAAGCAAACAACGTGAGTTACGTGATGTCCTGAAAGATAATTTGTGCTAAAAAAAGACAGAAGAAACCAGCGGCGCTTGGAAAACAAGTGGAAGTGGAACAAAACAATGGGGGGAGTGTGACGGGTAAGGTTAGGATAGAACAGGAAAAAAAAAACAAAAATGAAAACAGCACAATTTGTCAGATTCCCACCCGCCAAAAGAAGAGGACAGCCGACACATACCAGGCGGGAAGCAAGCTTGGTCTCACCCCTAGCCCTTAGGCCCAAATCCAGGACTTTTCTCACATCTCCGTTTGGGCCATCTTTGGGCCCAAGTGAGCCTGATCCATGATTCATTTTCATTTTTCAGCTTGGTCTCCTCCACGTCCAGCGACCGGCTAAAATCCTAGGGTTTTTCATTTCCGAGCTCAAACTCTTACTCAGTTACTCGCCCTCTCTCTCTTTCGTAAACGGGATGACGAAGTTCAGGAAGCTGAGTCGACCCACGGGTCACCGAATGTCCATGCTTAGGTTTTCCTTTCTTTTTTAAAAATTTCACGCCATAAAGGGCTCTCTTAGTTCTCACCGTCCCTTCGAATCTTGAAATTATTGTGTGCTTCTCTTTGGTTTTCCTAGGACAATGGTGTCCCAGTTGGTGAAGCATGAGCGCATCGAAACCACCGTTGCTAAGGTGCCCTATTTCATCCTTTTTCTTCTTCTGCTGCTGCTTCTTTTTTCTTTCACGGGTTTCACTAGTTCTGCTTTTTCTGGGATTTAGGTGTCTATTTGGATGAATTCAGTTCATTTTGCTCGATTTAACCTTTCAACTCATATATTAAGCTTGTGTGTTTTTAATTTGTGGTGGAAGTTTTGATACAAGGAACTTCTTGTTTTGTGTTTTCCCTTTTAATTGCCAAGACCAATAGTGGACTCAGGAATTCGTGAACCTTTTTTTTTTTTCAACAGAAAGCAATTGCACGGGGTAATTTCTTAGTTTCTTTTCTTTTGTTTTCCAATTGCCAGGCAAAAGAAGTTCGGCGACTTGCTGATAATATGGTGCAGCTTGGAAAAGAGGTTTGTTTGACATGCCAGTTATGCCATTTTATTTTTCTGGGTGAAAAGGTGTAGGAGGCAATCGAGAGGAGGGGCCTAGACAGGTCTGTGCAGTGCGGACAGGGAATGTAGCCCAATTTCGGATGTTTGAACATCTCTTGAAGGAGCGATTTTTGCAGTAGACATTAAGGCTTGGATGTCGGAGCTCGAGAACTTCATATGAGGAGCCATCTAATTTGATACCTCATGTCTTAGACTTAACCTCATGGAAGATTCACCTGCAACAGAAACACAGTTCTTTTACAATTGTAGTGTGATGGGTAGTGGTTCATATTACTAAGTAGGAAAAAGAGCACCAAGATCATAAAGAGAAAATGGAAGGTGGAAGCAAAGGCCCTGGAGTAGCATAAGAAGAGAACGTAATAGGTAGCTGGTATGTGTGGGAGAATCTTATACCGAATTCTGTGAGGGCGCAGTGGGTGGCATGGAGAGAGAACAAGTCAGGAATATCTAAAGCCCTTAAACACTTACCTTAAGCAGTATCTTAATAGCCAAAGTGTGATGGAAGTCCCTATATTACTAATGGCCTAATGAACTGTGTAGTATGTCTTGCAAAATTTTGTGACTTCTCTCTCAAGGTGTTCTCTTTTTTCTCTATATTAAACTATCATGAAATTGTTAATCTGAATTTCAATGTTACTTTCAATATGAAAGGATGACCTAAAGTTGCAATTTCAAGAGGGAAATTACCATCTGGATATCCCTAACCACATTGAATTGTAACTAGTCTTCTTAACAAGGTACTGGAATCCTGGAGACATTGGAACATATTGTTTCTGGTGGAAAGTTCAGATAAATAAACAGTATCACTTACTTTTCTTTATTTGAATATGTTATTGCCTTTTAAAGTCCTTGATTCATATCCACAACTATTGCAGGGTTCCCTCTGTGCTGCTAGACGTGCTGCTGCCTTTGTGAGAGGAGATGATGTCATTCACAAGCTATTTAAAGCTTATCGATACAAGTAATTCTAAACCTGCAACTTTTTTTTCAGTCATTGTTGTACAAGTGTAACATTGGGCAAATGTATGTGTTACAGAGATAGAGCAGGTGGATACACAAGAATGCTACGGACTCGTATAAGAGTTGGTGATGCCGCCCCAATGGCCTATATCGAGTAAGGCTGTAATTCGGTCGACTACTTTTTTGTTTCACCTGCCTTTTAAAGTCCTTGATTCATATCCACAACTATTGCAGGGTTCCCTCTGTGCTGCTAGACGTGCTGCTGCCTTTGTGAGAGGAGATGATGTCATTCACAAGCTATTTACGGAACTGGCTTATCGATACAAGTAATTCTGAAACCTGCAACTTTTTTTTCAGTCATTGTTGTACAAGTGTAACATTGGAGCAAATGTATGTGTTACAGAGATAGAGCAGGTGGATACACAAGAATGCTACGGACTCGTATAAGAGTTGGTGATGCCGCCCCAATGGCCTATATCGAGTAAGGCTGTAATTCGGTCGACTACTTTTTTGTTTCACCTAGGAGACCAGCTTCCCATCTAAGTGAATTGCAGCTCTATAGTCTCAGTAGATGGACAGTGACTATTTGATTATCTGGTTTGTCACAATCTTCACTGTGTGCTCACCGATAGTTTATTGCACAGCTTTTAACAAATGGAAAATTGCACTTTTAGATTGTGAGCCCATTTAATTGACTTATCTTGCTTAGAATGCAATTGAAATCTGAGGTTATACCTTCACTTGAATGGATGCCATACCCAAAATTGCATATATTCTTGTAGATGATGAAATTTTCCTTTCTGGGCTATGTTTGATGAGGTTGCTTGAATTATCTAATTATATGCATGTGCATGAACAGGTTTATTGACCGAGATAATGAACTTAGGCAATCAAAGCCTCCAAATCCTCAACCAACCCAGAAAGCTCCCCTCGATCCCTGGACAAGATCTAAGCTCAGCAAGCAGTTTGCTCCACCTAAAGAGGATAATTCTGAGTCTGAGACATGAACCCTCATGCTTTAATGCCATGTTGTGATGGTGAGATTTGTTCCATTCTTTCTTAACATGGAGCCATGAAATATCACAAATTTTTGTTAGCTCGATTTGTTTCAAGCGACAGTACACTGTTAAATAAATTCATTGTTATTGTAAGCTGTTAAATATATGCGCTGTTTTTCCAAACCTATTGATGCGATTATTTACTTATAATTGGTTCCTTTTTTTTTCCCATTGGAGAAGCATTATAGTTCCATTGTTTCCATTCGCAAATCTTTAGCTCCAGTTGAAGTTTTCTTTAGAGCATGTTAGTAGAAACCTGTGTCAGCTTGTCTGTGTGGAGACTTCATTTGTTTCGGGGTAAGGGTGAATAAAACGAATTGGGATTTTCTGAAAGGAGGGGTATTTTAAGCATTCGGTAGGTTTAGAAAGGGGCCATGAATTGGCTATTGACATGGTGAGGCAGAAGAGAGTGAGGCAAACTTCAAGGGGAGATCAAAGCATGTTCGACATCCTGGATATTTCTACTCAGAGACTACTATTTCATCCAAAACTACAAAATTCCATGAAACGAAGTTATGAGGTTGTTTTGGTAGTTATCCCTGTGCCCGTGTGGAGGCTGTGATGGAGAGTAGCATTCACTGGGTGTGGTAATCTAATTTGTTGAGAGCTTTTAAGCCAAAATTGCACGAGGTTAGAAATTTTTTGGTTGGTTTTGTTGGGGGAGAACTACGTTCAAGGACATTCCATAGAAGTGACATGCACCATTCTCCGTCCAAGCTGATGATTGGAATTGAAAAGAACTTCTCAGGAGAGAAACTTCAATTTGGGGTGAGGTGCCATGAGTTGCGGTTTGAAGGAATGTTTGAGAACAGGGTGATAATTTGGGCTTTTTGAAATTTAGCTCCATCTTTTTGTTCTAATAGAGCATAGCTTGTTTTGACCCAAATGAAGTGGCATCTTCACTTTTAATTATACGCGAAAAAGTTACTTTGCGATCTCATACTATTGAAGTAATCTCAAAATTAATTATCAACTTTTCGGCATATTATAGTTTTTAAACTTTCAAAATCAATCAATTTGCAACCTGAAATAAAATTCAATGATTAAATCGTGCTACATAGTTCATTTATAACACGTGGTGCGAGTTTGACTGTTTGATCTGTTTTTAAGAGCGCAAGTCGATGAAATTTGATAGTTTTATGGTTCAATGTGTCAAAGATAATAGTTGAGACATTCATATTTGAGATTGCTTGAGACCTAAATTGACTTCTTTTTTTTCTAATTATATTATTTTATTTCACTGTATAAATTTGAAAGACTTGAGGAATCATGTCTAAGAGATTGTTACACGAATATCAAGTGCCTGAGTGCAGAGGCTGTGCGCGTGTGCACACAAAATGTGAGTAACTGGCCTCTGGAAAGATCAGGAGAAAGAGATATCAACACAGAGATGGAGATTATATTAGCCAGAAGTTTGGCTGTGGACAAGAAAGAGAAGGGTAAAAAGGGATATAAACTGTAAACTTAGAATCCCTCTCAGGCTCTCACCATCTTCACCGCGATTGTTCCCCCCCATAAAAAGAAACCGTAGCTTCTCATCATAAGAGAAGGTTCATTTTTTACAACATCCACATTCTTCCCGTTTCTTCTCTGCAGGTCGAATCCGCTGCCTTTCGGTTGCTTTGCTTCCAATAAAATGCAAAAAAGCAGTTCTGCATGCTCTCTGCCTCTCTCTGCCTCTCTCTATCGCCCAACACAAAACCAACTGCACAAGCTTTCTAGAAGATATGATATTTCGTAGGAACGCAGTGCATGGGAGATGGAGATGGAGTAACAAAAGAGATACGTAGCGACGGGTTTACGACTCCGGAATTATTTCATACAGCTCCCACGGTCCAGTTCAACACATACAACTGCGCAGTTCTTCGTACTGCCACTTGTACTTCATCTCCTGGCTTTGCCAGATCCTATTGATGATACTTTAAAGCTAACACTTGTTTCCGTCATGATTACGGCTACGGCCGGGCACAAATCATTATCTTTTGGGCTTTAATTAAAAATAACAAAAATAGTTGGGACTGGACAATATAGGCGGCAAGGTTTTAATTAGTAATTTGAGACATTAATTTTGTAATGGTTGTTTTCAGCTAGCTACTTCCTATTGCGGTTTTGACCGGCTGAATTATTGCTATTGGCTTCTGTCTGGTGGCCGCTTGGTTCATGAAAAGAACGTTAAACCTGTATCACATGCCTGGTAATTCATATTACTTTCGAGATAAGACATTAATTAAGACAAGTATCAAAGCTGAAAATGATATGAAAGTTGGTATTGCTAATTAATCTAGTGGGTTGTGAATTAGGTGCTGTAGGTCCACTCTAATTTCTTGATTAATGGGAATTGGATTTGTTTGGCTCAACTTTCGCAATAAACATGCGATGGACAATAACTTAGAAACAAAGAGAACTGTTTTTTCTGGGGATAATTGAGAAAAATTGAGACAGTGAGAGAGAGAGGAGTCAATTTCACTTTGTGACTAAGTATGACTGCTTAACGACGGTCTCGTGGTTTAATTTTTTTCTAATTTGGTTCCTTAATTTTAATATTTTTTTCTAAGAGCCCTAGTAGTTAATTATTTATTCTAAAAAAATCCTTCTGTCCAATCCCAATTAGATGATTAGTAATTACTTTTTTTTTTCTTTCTAAACAACAGACTTTATTAAGCAAAAGAAGATCCTTCGAGGCGGATCAAAAGCCATCAATGGAGGGGCGTAAAAGATCAACAGAAATACAGCCCACAAACATTCTAGAAGCAGCCCATTTAGCCAAGTAATCAGCAAATGAATTAGCTTGGCGTGAAATCTTAGAAAAATTCCACAATGGGTAAGAATTACTTAAGCCTAATATGAATTAATGCACTGGTGTGGGCAATACAACCGGATAGAGAGAACAAACAAATGCAATTTTGAAAGAGTAGAAGAAAATCTACTGTGGTAGAAGTTAGACCGAAGAGATCAATGATAATTATTTATTAGTCAAAATTAGTAGACTCTTATATGTGTGGGGTCTAATTCTAAATAGGCTAAATTAGTCCGCGCGTTCTTGGGGTTTGATCTTTTTCCAGATTGGTCCTCAGGATTCGATTTTCTCTAAAAATATCTTTGGGGTGAAGATCCATTACTACATGGATCCTGCCGTTAATTCATTGGCTGAAAATGCACACGTGGCTAACAGCTTATATGTGGGAATTGACAGAAGGATTTTTTTTTTTTTAAATTCCGTCCAATCGCAATGTGACACGTGTCAGTAAAATAAATACAAATAAAAATTAATCTAAAATTTTTTTAATGTTAAAAAAAGGGGCTTTTTTTTTAAAACATTAAAAAAATTAATTATGTTTTTTTTTTATTAATTTTACATTTGTTGTTTTTTTTTTTTTAAATATTTTTTTTATTTATTTATTTTACTGACACGTGTCGCATTGCGATTGGCGAAATTTTTAAATAAATCTAGCTGTCAATTCCCACGTGTAAGCCGTTAGCCATGTGTGCATTTCCATCCAATGAGTTAACGACATGATCTATTTGGTAATGAGTCCCACCCTAGGGATATTTTTAAGGAAAATCGAACTCTGAGGACTAAATGAGAAAAGGTCAAACTCTAAGGACGTGCGGACTAATTTAGCCTTCTAAATAATTAGTTTTCATATTTGGCTTAGTATGATGGGACAATTGTACCTTATACTTCAAATCCAAATTGATATCAAGTAAACCAATTGTTTTCATCAACCTAATCTCGCAACTACTCCCAAAGTAATGAGCTCCCACTAAGAAAATAAAACCTGTTCTTTTCTTGTTACGGTTCTTTTGTCCTTGATAAGTACTGCTTTGATAGATTGGCCACATCTTTTTTTTTTTTTTTAATTTAAAATTTTTATCCTCTGTTATATTCACAGAAAAAGAGAAAAAAAAAATCAGATAAATACAATTTTTTATCTTCTAACTACGAGATTCTTGACACTTTATACCCAAATTACTGTTTTTATTGCATTACACTCATCAATTAATGAGTTTAGATACTTTGCACTTCCTTCCATCAAAATTTAAGTTAGACAAAAGTAATAATAATTGGCCTGTGAAATGAAGATTTGAAGGGGTAAAATTTTTGTCGGGTATATGAAAAGTGTACGTATATCTTTAAACAGTTATTAGATTACTGTAATTTCTTTATGCTGACAGTCCTTGAAGAGTTTCTTTATGTTCGGACTTCATGTTTTTCTCCGAAAGATGTTTTCTTTTTGTAATATAAGGGTACCCATCAATGACACCAACGTGAGGTCTAACTTGTGATGTTGAAGAGTAAAAGTTCAAGTTCAACTATTGACTGCACTTAAAACGCATGAAAAATTGACTACCTTGGCACGAAAGAATTGCATAGAAAAATAGGATATGAGCAACAAAAGGGACAGATCTTTGTGCCTAAGAGATGCTTTTACTGCTATTACATGCAATTTCAATTCACTGATAATCGCTTATATGCTACTGACAAAAAGAAGCCCTTGAATTCACAGAGTCCTTACATGACAAGAGTAAAGAAAATTTAGAAAAATGAAGAGAAGGAATTTAACTGAAACCATATTAACGTGAAAATATCAAGCAAAAGAAAGAAAAAAAAAGAGATGAAAGACAAACCAAAATAATATTGAAAAAGTAGGTGACAAACAAGAGATGATATGAAAAGAAAAAAAATCTGAAATAAGATGGAAGATTCAAAACGACGTTACTGTGTCTAAGATGAATCCTCTGCCTAACCATGCTCCCAACCTCCCTCAAGTTTCTTCTTACTCGGCAAAAGCTCAAAATTTCGTCCTGGTATATATGTTCTCTTTCTCTATCTCAAAAGAGACACTCTACCTCTTTGTTCCATAGATTGGTCAAATGACTTCGGTTTCTGGGTTTCTCTGTCTAGAAAGTGTGATAGCCGCTTCTATGCTTTCGCAACAAGATTGATCCTTTCTTCCAGCCTCATTGCTTCCGAATACCATGTTGGTTGCTAACATCTGTTTACCTATAACTCAACAACCTCTCGTATAACTTTTGCTTAACACTTAATCTTTTCAAGTTTCTTTGTTCTTTTTGTTTGAATTACTTGTAGATAGATGTTGCAGTCTTCTTTTTCTGATAGATCGGTTTGAGAGGAGCAATGGGTACTTCCCCTCGTGCGCTTGAGACTAGACATCGCTTATCTGCATCGATGTGAGTTTCTACTTTGCTTGTCATTGGTTTAAAACACCACATGTAAAGAATTTGAAAAGGCCTCACCTTTCTGGTTCTCTGTTTCATATTCTTGAACTACGACCTTAAAATTTTAGTTCCCTGCGAGCTCCTTTGATCAGCTGTCACACACGGGGAATTCATTTAACAAGTGAGTATTCAAGCACGTTGCCAGGAAATACATATCCAGAGTCCTGAGTTTCATGCATCAGGAAGTTGTACGACGTATGTACTCTAGAAAGGATATCTCCGTGTATCAAATCTCACAGCCAGCTTTCTCCAGAGTAATCCCTGGGATCATCGCGTTGAAATGATTCTGTGTATCTTATACAATCTCGCTGCCAGCTTTCTTCATGATTTTTTTGTTTTCTGAAGATTAGGCTTCCAAATTTTAGGCAAGTTATACCTGAAAGTTTTGTTATAACAGCTACTCCTCCGCCGCATCTCGTTTTCAGAATCCAGAAATAGCTAACTTCTTTCTGTTTGTGTAATTGTGAGATTTGAACTTAGTAAGTAAGCATGTGTATGTGTACTCCTAACGATACTAAATAGGATCGGTTGTAACACATCCAATCAAGCTAGAAATATGGGTATTTGTGATCTTTTTCCGAAGCACTTCTGCCGAAAATCAGCGGATGATGACCACAAAACGTCTATTGATACTTGCAAAAGAAGTGGTTGAGAGAGTTTCCTTGATTAATGCACAGTAACACATGTGCTAAGCCAAACCGCAGAAATTAACATGCCAAACTACCTAAAATGCTGCGTCAGGTAGCTTGTTCTGACAAGTTCCCAATGTTCTATGCAGACTTGGCGACACAGTCCTCAATCCTCCTTGCTTAATCAGCCTTTTCTGGTCTTTACCCTTCTTTTCTCTAACCCCAGATGCTGACATTTGACAATATTCTCACTTCTGTGTGGAACCAGTAAATTAAGTAGATTTATGTGTAGCATGTACTTGCTGTTTGTTATACTTAGTTGTCAATTTCGTGTCGATTCTGCTTCCTTCTAGTTCCTTTGTTTAGTTTTGGATAATAGGAGCGCTTAATGCTTCATATCATCTCAAGTTAGAGCATGAATGTCAGGAAGCTACTTTCCCATTTTTGTGCTTGTTTATTTACCAATCCGTCTTTCCTTTTTGTTCACTGATAGTGTTGTTGAATTTCCAACTTCGCACAGCGAAGATGCATACAGAATAAGATTACAAAAAAGCAAAGCTAGGCCTTCCAATATATCCATTCAAGATAGAAATTCAAGATGCAAGTTTCCTCTGCTGAAACTTGTCCTCCTAGTTATTGCATCTGGAAGTTTTGTAACACTGGTATATTCTCCAGAGGTTCGCAGTAGCGATCAGCCTGCACAATCTGGTTCTAGGTATGTAGTGTTCTAATCTTAAAGGTGCTGCAACTGATTTCTGAAGTTTTGCTATGTAATTAGTTTCCCATTTGTTCCCCTTGGCAAAGGACAAGAGCCAAGGTATGCACATGAAAACAAAATCAATTAATGAGTAGCATGTCGTAAATTGTAGGCTTTCCCAGGAAATTCTTGATGCATTGTGTAAAATGGAGGTTCCAAGGAAATCATGCTATGCAAATGTAGAAAATTTGTTGCTTGCATTCATTTGAATCACCTATTCATGGTCTGATTTCATAAGCGAAACCTCATTGCGGCACCAAATTATAACTAACAGGGTTATGTATGGGAAAAGCTGGTATTTACAATATAGAAAAGGGCTATCCACTAAGTAACGTAGAATTCAAATGATGCAAGCCAAGTTTTGTGGACAGGTGGCTATGGGGAGGCCAGGATCTTCGTTATCTGTCGAATTTAGATATTGAGTGGGATGACATCATGAAAGTTATCGACAGGGAGACTGAAACTGGGGAAAATCAGGGAATCGGTCTGTTAAACTTCAATGATGATGAAATCAATCACTGGAAGCAGCTCATTCCTGATGCCAAACACATTGATCTTCACCTGGACCACGCTGCAAAAAATGTGACATGGGAGTCCTTATACCCAGAATGGATTGACGAAGAAGAAGAATCCGAAGTCCCCGTTTGCCCGTCTCTACCAATGTTAAAAGGCCCTGGAATACGACTTGATCTCATTGCTGTCAAGCTTCCTTGCCGGAACGAGGGGAATTGGTCCAGAGATGTGGCTCGGCTGCACTTGCAGATTGCTGCTGCTAGTCTGGCAGCCTCTTCCAAAGGCTTGCATCCTGTGCATTTGCTTTTTGTTACAAAGTGCTTCCCGATTCCAAATCTTTTTCTTTGCAAGGAACTTGTCGCACGTGAAGGGAATGCATGGTTGTACAAACCGAACCTGAATGCACTGAGAGAAAAAGTCCAGCTTCCAGTAGGGTCTTGCGAACTTGCTCTTCCTTTCAGGGGCAATGGTCAGTGCTAATCTCCCTTTCTTTCTTTCTGCAATTTTTTGGTAGCTACATGGGATTACTTGCTCCTTGACATGACCAATTCTTTCCATCAAGCACCACATGCATTCCTGAAATGCTGGGTTCCTCTTTTTTTTTTTTTTTTTATCATAATAACTCTAGTTTATAGATTCAAGGAGACATGCTCTAAAGGGTATATAAACTGACAAGCTCTAAAGGGTATATAAACATGTAAACGATATATAAGATTTTTTCCATCATCTGTCTAAATCATAACCCGGTACCATTAGAGTGACTTTTTCCATCAACACAGACAAAACCTCCACGATGCATGGGAAAGAAAAGAACTCATGAACCCTCAAGACAGTTGGATAAAGCTAAAGTCTGGTTTTGCACTATAGTCTAATAAAGCTTGAAACTGTTGGAATGAGAACTCACAGACAGTTAGAAACGCTACACGCTCACTAGCAGTTGCTAATTTCTTTGAAAATATGAGATGCTTGAAAGTTGAGCGTTGTATTCTGGTTCTTCTATCTGTCATAAAGTTATTATGCCTCACAAAAACCTCAGTACTCAACTTAAAAATTTAAATCTGTTTTCTTCTTTTACATATTGTTCATAGAAGTCTTATACAGTTCCTTGGAATACAGAGATGGTTTACTCTAGAAATATGCATCGAGAAGCGTATGCAACGATTCTGCATTCAGCTCATGTTTATGTTTGTGGAGCCATTGCTGCTGCCCAGAGTATCCGAATGTCGGGCTCCACTCGAGACCTTATCATACTTGTAGATGAGACAATCAGTGGATACCACAGGAGTGGACTTGAAGCTGCAGGCTGGATGATTAAGATAATCCAGAGGATCAGGAACCCAAAAGCTGAGAAAGATGCCTATAACGAATGGAATTACAGCAAGTTCCGGTTATGGCAGTTAACAGATTATGACAAGATAATTTTCATCGACGCTGATTTGCTTATTCTCAGAAATATCGATTTCTTATTTGGGATGCCAGAGATTTCTGCAACAGGGAACAATGGCACACTTTTTAACTCGGGAGTTATGGTTATTGAGCCTTCAAATTGCACTTTCCAGCTTTTGATGGATCACATCAATGAGATTGTGTCCTATAATGGGGGTGACCAAGGATACTTGAATGAGATCTTTACATGGTGGCATAGGATTCCAAGACACATGAACTTCTTGAAGCATTTCTGGGTTGGTGACGAGGAAGAAGTCAAGCAAATGAAAACTAAGCTGTTTGGCGCTGAGCCTCCAATTCTCTACGTCCTTCACTATCTGGGTGTGAAGCCATGGCTTTGCTTCCGTGACTACGATTGTAATTGGAATGTTGATATATTCCAAGAGTTTGCAACTGATGTAGCTCACGAAAGGTGGTGGAAGGTACATGATGCGATGCCAGTCCTGCTGCAGCAGTTTTGCCTTTTGAGATCGAAGCAAAAGGCCCAACTGGAATGGGATCGTAGACAAGCCGAGCAGGCAAACTACACGGATGGGCATTGGAGAATTAAAGTTAAGGATCAACGTTTAAAGAGATGCATAGACAATTATTGCTCCTGGAAGAACATGTTACGGCACTGGGGCGAGACAAATTGGACAGATGACGACCCTTTTACTCCGACGCCACCTGCAATTACGACGAAAGCTCTCTCTGGGTTGTGAGTAGTAGACTCTTATCTTTATGGTGAAACTTACGTCCCCAGATTCTATTTCCTTACTATTTTCATGCCATCGCCATTCGCCATGCCCATCATCATTTGCACACCAATGTTCCAAGAAGGGCTTCTTAGTTTTTTCATCTTTTAAATCACTAAAACTGCAGTGGACCATATATAATTTTCTCTGGGTCGTAGGCAATATCACCTTTGTGAGGGTTGATTTATTCGCAGATACATGTTTGTAACCGAATTGCTAGTCATCTTATAAGGGAAAACTTCCCGATTTCCCACAAATTCACACCATTTCTAGCTCTTTCCGTTCACATCAACCTTATGTCCGTAGGTTGAATCGTTGATTTACCAATCAAGTACATACTGTACATGGGAAGTGGAAGATCAAAGCCCATAGAATAAAGTCCCTCTCAGCAGAAGCTTTGTGCGAACTCGTGAAATTTACTGCGATGTTGGGAGAACACTTGATCCAATAACAATGATCATCTGCTCTGTTTTGAACTCATCGTTACACAACCTGCTCTGTTTAAACTATCAAAACGCCAAAAATATAAGAAAGCACATATGCCCAAAAGGGATTTGTTGCGTCAAAGTGGAGAGGCACAAAATGACGGGGATGATCGAGATCACCATGGCGCTATACAGTGGCGCAGCCACTATTGCTTTCGATAGTGGGTAAGTAGGATGGAACAGCTACTATAATAATGCCAAAAGAAATGCTGGTAATCTTTTGCATTGTACTAGTTCATACAATTGAGCATTACGCTAACATTAATAGCCTACCCAAATCCCAATCATTTTAAACTGCACACAACTTTCAAATTAATGTGAAGAAAATCTCAAAAAAATAATATGTTCAAAATCGAAACACACACCTTGGTTAGATTTTTTTTTTTCCATTATTATTTTAAACTTAGAAAATTAATCTATGTTTTGAGGATTAGGATTTTTTACAATTTTTTTGACAGAGATAAACAAAATAAATATTAAACAATGTAGAGTTGTATATTTCTATCCAAAAATTTCACATAAACATCGTTAAATACCCTAGAGCACCATATAACCCCACGTTATGTTTATATTTCTCCCAATAGCACCATGTAATTGGAGTATAATATAGTAGAGGATTACAGTTCCCATATTGACTTAAATCATGAAAAAATCATATAATTAATCCCATTTTAAAGTCAATCTTCAACCGAAATATAGTAAATGCTCAATTTATTAAGATCATGTGCAGTTGGAATTCAACCAAATTAGCTCAATTTATTAAGATTAGGTAAATGCTCTATCAACTTGTCCTGTGCATTGATATGGCCATTACAAAAGCTTGACAAAGTGATCCTTGCACCGAAACAGAAACGGAGCATGTGCGAGCCATCCCAAATTGCACCGACTATATTAGAAAATTGTTCACCTTTCTGCATGATGTGATTGCAAGTGAGACACAGATCTAGTAGTGCTCTTTCTTTTAATGAGTGGACCACGCCTCCAGCATTTTTCTTAAAGCATCAAGCCTACCATAGCAACATATAAAGTCTTATTGAAACGAAAAATACGCATGGAAGTCTTCGTCTGCTTTTCAAGAACCCATTACCTATGGAATGGACAGACTCGTCCAGTTATCTGCTAGGTAGAAGAAATGATCCACCATGCTTTTTGGTTGTGGCGTTGATGAAAATTCACGATAACTGACATAGATTGATTAATTCTGGTGGGTCAAGATAGATGGCTAAGATTAAATACATTCGACCCGAATCGACTCTCAACTTAACTCGCCTCGTTAATTGAGATGACATGCTTATATTTTTAAGAAATTTAATTTGAGCCATCCATCTAAACTCATCTGGATAGAATCTTTTTTCCACGCTTAGTTCGTCCACGCAATTCTCCAACTTCACCTCCCCGCCACCGGGCAATTGGTCTCTCGTTAAACGTATGGGCAGGATGACCTTTCTTTTCTTCAAAGAAGGATACACCAATGACTTCAGTTTTGAGCGTGTTCCTAAAGACCGCGCCGTGAATGGCAAAGCTGGAACAAAGCTGGCCTCTACCCAAACAAAAAACATCAACTTGGTTTTCTCGTGAGAATTACAACAAACTTGCCTGCAAGTCAATAAAGTTATGGCCACCGTCACTCTCCCATCATCGGATGTTGAAGAAGTTCATTTTATAAGGTATTCTTTCTGTTATTGTCTCTCTTGTCTGTTCAGTGCATGCGACTTCATTGCCAACTGAGACATCAAAATTCAACCAGTATCGGTGACCCAGGGTGAGAATAAGAACAGATAACCCCGAATCAAAGAATTACACATGCAATGTTGTCGAAACAACCCCCACCAAATTTCTCATCAGATTCCAGACAGTCACATGACAAATAACAGGAAACAAACAACAAAAATCATTCAAAATACTACATAACTGTACAAAGACCCCAACATGAGCCAACGTTTAGCAAAATTACAAATTTCCCGAGTTAATATTTAACTACTAAGATTTATTGTAACTCTATTTCCGGATATTTGCAAACAATTTTATGTGGATGCGCTAATTAGTAGATGATGGAATCCACTCATCTCCTTGGATAAAATTCACTACCGAATACGTGTAAATGTGCTCTGGATTTACCTGGCTGCTCCAGGTTACTCTCTGGGATAAACTGGAGCCAGGTCCAGAATTCTGGAATTCCCCGTAATAAAGCGTTTTCAATGCAAAATTGCCACTCCATGGCATCCAGCCTTTTGGTGTAACGAGAGCTTCTAAGTAACAGTGTATAAAAACTGTCCTGGAGTACTCCTTCCATGGCCTCCCCAAGAAATTCTTGTGCACTTGAGGTTTGCTATAATATAATGCCATGTATTCCTCGGAACCATTTATCAAGCAATTCTGAAACACAAAACCTGTTGATTGGGCAGGGTCGGTTCTTCCTTGTGCAGTAATGGCGTTGTTCTCGCCTTTTTCTGGCTTTACTTGCCGGGGACGGACCAAGATCAGGCAGTCTTGAAAAATTGATGCAGAGTTTCCAAAAATGAAATCCACGTTGCCTTGGATGCGACATGATTTGTAGAACTGGCGAAGAGACTGAGCATACAGTGTATCTTGATTGCCCAAAAATTCGCAGTTTTCTATGACAGATAAATCACTGGATGAATGGAAGGCTACTGCTTGGTGAGCACCAGGACCAGCTGTGTTCTGGATCGTGAGACCACTGGCCATGAAACCATCACCCACAACACCTGCTCCAGGATGATTAAAACATCAGAAAAACAAGGGATAAACCAAGCGAAGCTCTAGCTCACAATGTTTACAGCTTCCTCACATCAGTTCTCTTAGGAGATTTATTCTATCACTTAACGAAAGACTTCCATCTCACAAATTCTAGTTGTCATTTTCCCGTTTTCTTTCTGCTTTTTTCGCTACTAACTAGCATTGCGTTTAGGAATGTTGTTCGAAAGCATGAAGGCATCCTCAGAAGTGGCTTCAAGACTGGTTGATTTGAAATCCAATCTTGAAACCTCAAAACTAGAACCCTTGCTTTGGCAATTGCCCACCTTTCAAAATAGTTCTAAAACCCATATAGAAATAAAGGTTCTCGCACACAAAAAGAAACAGATCAAACAAGAGAGGGGGAGAGAGAGAGAGAGAGAGAACATGCGGGGCGCCGCCTCCACGCCACCCCAGCGCGGGGTAGCTCAGCTCCGCTGTAGGTCGCAATTTCACTTTTTCTTGCTTTTTTGTTTTTTGGGAATATGCAATAAGGCTCGTTAGGAAGCTTCAAGCCTAGTTCCTCACCCATGTCTTACATCAGAACTCCCAACATCTACGTTCGTCACACTGATAATATGTAATTTTAACTATGAACAAGACTCGAGCTAAATCCAGAAAAGGAACTTGTTTTCGACAAGAACAACTTTCTGTTTTTAGGTAAATGAAAAGAAAAAATATCAGTAAAGATACCACAAATCATTTTGCTAGCCTCCAATGTTAGAGGTTGATTGGATACTGCAAATGGACTCCTAGATCCTCCTAGACAATAAAGAAAGATTGACAGATTCGGACAAAAATTTAAGGGTGTAACAGCAATATTATAATATGGTTGCATGACTGCTGAACGCAGGACTCTTATATCCTTCTAGACAATAAAGAAAGATGACAGACTCGGACAAAAATTGAAGGGTTGTGACAGCAATATTATAATATGGATACATGAGTGCTAGACATGGGCACAGAGCACCCAATGTCCCTATCCGCCTATCTACAACCGACTATATGTACGCGTCAAAAGGGCGTCGACAGAGAAAAAGCAAAATAAACACCATGGAAAAAGCAAACGTTGTTACTTTCAGATTTATCTGCGATAAAAGTGCATCTGGAAACTTACCAACCGTCGCCGTGTTGTAGGTTGAAATCCCAGGCTGACCCACGTTCAACGACCCGGTAATTACTGTTTTACCCATCCCGTCACCCAAAAATATGACGTTCTTCTTCTCCAACGGAATTCGCACAGTTTCCTCGTACAACCCCTCCTTTATGTGGATCACGAACCTCCGTTCCCCGGCGTTGTCTGGCGCAGCGTTGACGGCGCCCTGCACCGTCTTGTAACACCCGTCACCTCCGGTCTTGCACACTGTGGCGTCCGCAGTTAACTTCGACGGGAAACCGCCCCTGAAATCCGAGCCGGGGTCGCCACCCGATTCTCCTCCCTCCCAAAACCCGTCCCGCTCCGTCTTGGGCGGGGCCCAGGACCCGGTGTCGTTCCCGAAAATACCGTACGACCTCACCATGCTCAGCGCGTTACTCGTGAGCCCAATCAGCGAGTCCATAAACGACATAGTCTCGTTCACCATCTGGGTGTCGTTCGCGTACTTCAGCGCGGACCAGCAATCGTACTGGTACAGCAAGGCGGCGCTCATCCAGGCTCTCGCGTCCTTGATCCTGCCACGCGGCAGGGCGTCATTGGTAGTCAGCGATATCCTATAGTCGGAGTTGTGGAGGACCTCCAGGCAGTTCTTGGCAGCGGTTGTTCGGTTCTGGCTCCTGGAAGAGGAGTCTAGGATGGACTTGACCATGGATTGGGCGGTGTGGAGTTTCTGGGAGGAGACCCAGATGGCAGACTGGATGAGCTCGACAGGGGTGGGGTTGGGGGGCACGTGGTTGGATTGGAGCAAAGAGGTCTCGCATTGGCCCTGGAAGCGGGTGGCCGTGCAGGCCTGGTGTATCTTAGAGGGTACAGAAGGGGAATCGCTAGGAGAGGGTTTGGCTAGAGGGGGTGGCGTTGGGGAGTGGGGGTGGCGGGAGGCGAAGGAGAGGGAGAAGAGCAGGAGGGAGATAAAGACGAAGAAGGCCATGAAGATTAGAAGGAATTTGGATGCTTTTGTAAATAGTGGAGAAGGTGATGGTGCCCTTATCTTGAGCCTGGCGAGTCTCCTATGATGGGTGCTGGTCATATTGAATCCACTTATATATTGAGAATTTGAGAGTGGGAAAGCGAGAATAATTTGGATGGGATACGTATGAGGAAGAACGGTTGATTTGGAAAAAGGGCAGGGGGGGTTCACGGGGTTGATACTTGATAGGCGATTCACGGGTTGCTTTTACTGTGCGAATAGATGGTATCGTTGTCTGTGTGGAAGAGGGGGGCAGGGCTGTGTGTCGTGACTCGTCACAGACTCGATAGGTGGGGGAAGATCATTTCGAGAACTGCAGAAGACCCATTTTTGGGCTTGGAGGAGGCGTCTAAGCGTGAAGCAGTCGAATCCTATCCGAGGATAAAAAAAAAGGCCCAACTTCTTTTTCGAATGATTTTTTTTTTTTCAAATGGCTTCAACTCAGTCACTATTAATATTTATACGTAAGTTTATACCGTTTCGTCAGTGACCTCTGTGGAATCCGTGAGATTTTTTGGATGGTTAAAATTGTGATGAGTAACATATTCGATCATCACTCTCGTGCTAGTGGAATAATGATCTAGTTCATTAGTATTTGGTATGAAGGCAAATATCACACTAGACAACTACTTAGATTGTTCTCCTCTTTATCTATCCGGATTAAGAATCAACTCAACCGACCATAAGGGCATGTTTATAAACTAACATTTTGGCCAAAATTTTCTCCACTCCAAAATTTTCATTTGCAAACATAACTAACTCTCAAATTTGGTGAAACAAAAAATTATAAAATAAAATTTCAAAATTATCTATCTCGTCCTATTAAATTATCTATTTTTATTACAATAAATGTAAAATTTTACTCAAATCATCTCTCTTCATTTTTTCACCTATTCTCATAAAATTTTAGTTTCACTTTTTTCTTTAAAATCTATTAATAATTTAATCTGTCTCAATTTTCATAACATCCCTGAAATTTACAGAAAATTTTGATTCGCAAATATGGCTTTAGTTGAGTGGTCTACAATTATGACAACTGTTTTTGCATTGGATGTGCAGGACACTGCCAAATTGCCAATGGGTGTGTTATGCTCAGCTGCTGTTTGTCGTTGTATGCTGCATATAATCATATTTAGTTAGTCAACAGCTCTAAGTGCATGATTCTTTGGAGAGGGAAATTTGTGCTGCACTACTGGGTGTTGCGGAAGCTAAGTGGAGGGGTTTTAATGATGTGACAGTGAAAGGGGATTCTCTCTTGACTATCAATTGCTTACGTCACTTTCCTACTAGAGTAGACTGGAGTATCCACAGTCGGGTCAGGGACGTATCACGTAGTGTTGCTGATTTTGGTTAGTGTTTTTAACTTTGATAATCGAGGTGATAATGGAGTTGCGTAACATCTTACTCGTCAGGCTGTATTTTGGATAGTTTTTTGAGGTCACTTTACTGTTTTTGAGCTTTTTCAAACAATTTCTAGACCTATATTGGAATTGATACCTTAGTTTTTTTATTTCTGGTTTTGTTTTCCATTAATAAAGTTTATCTTGATTTTGATAAATTAAAAAAAAAATCATATTTGGTTGGTCTTTTCTTTATTAAATGATATATCCCTAGTTACATGAAATTATTGCGGTATTCACGACTTTTTGTGTCGGTGATGCCTAGTTTCTGCACATTCAACCCGTAAAGCTAGTTCTATCAGGAAATAATTTGGTGGGCTGCTCTAGTTTTTTTTTTTTTTTTTGTAACTTATTTGTTTGATATCTTTTTCCTTTCAATTAGGTGGATTGCAGGTAGTTATCATGCACAGGCTGTCTTTATCTTTAGGTGGAAATTTTTGTAATTACTGTTCATCGTTTCCGTCCATAAACACCTGTCTTGTATACCCCTCCTTTCTGTCTTCCTGTTCCATCCAGATTGGTAACGTGAATGCTACTTTGTAATTTATATTGGTGAAATTTATCTATGAAATTAGTTACTTCTTGGATTCTGTCTCAAATCTCTGTTACAGGATCCTTAGACAGTGTTTTAAGTTCAGGGTATTAATAATCTGGATTACATTTAAGCGATAAGTTTTAGGGCATCAAATTAGTGCATTGTGTACAGCTTGTTTCTCTATGACTTAGGAGTGAGAAATTACTAATTTCTGCTGAACATCTCAAATTGATTACAACTATTCAGCAGACTTTGAAAGGAAGTGTAGAATTGAAGAGAAATTTTATGTCATCGAGATTGATTGATTTATCATTTATGTTTGTTCTTTTTGTCTGCGTCAGGTAGCTAGTTCTGACAAGTTCCCGATGTTATATGCAGACTTCGCGACACAGTCCTCAAAGCCTCGTTGCTTAATCAGCCTTTTCTGGTCTTTACCCTTCTTTTCTCTAACCCAGATGCTGGCATTGATAATATTCTCACTTCTGTGAGCAACCAGTAAATTAAATAGATTTATGTGTAGCATGTACTTTCTGTTTGTTATACGTAGTTGTCAATTTCCTGTCGTTTCTGCTTCCTTCTAGTTCCTTTGTTTAGTTTTGACTAATAGAAGCAGCTAATGCTTTAATCTCAAGTTACAGCATGAATGTCAGGAAGCTGCTTTCCCATTTTTGTGCTTGTTTATTTACCAATCCGTCTTTCCTTTTTGTTCACTGATAGTGTTGTTGAATTTCCAACTTCGTACAGTGAAGATGTATACAAAAGAAGATTACAGAAAAGCAAAGCTAGGCCTTTCAATATCTCCATTCAAGATAGAAATTCAAGATGCAAGTTTCCACTGCTGAAACTTGTCCTCCTAGTTATTGCATCTGGAAGTTTTGTAACACTGGTATACTCTCCAGAGGTTCACAGTAGCGATCAGCCTGCACAATCTGGTTCTATGTAATACGTTTCCGATTCGTTCCCCTTGGCAAAGGACAATAGCCAAGGTATGCACACGAAAACAAAACCAATTGATGAGTAGCATGTCGTAAATTGTAGGCTTTTAGAGGAAATTCTTGATGCATCGAGTCAAATGGAGGTTCCATGGAAATCATGCTATGCAAATGTAGAAAATTTGTTGCTTGCATTCATGTGAATCACCTATTCATGGTCTGATTTCATCAACGAAACTTCATTGCCGCACCAAATTATAGCTATAAGGATCATGTACGGGCTATCTACTGAGTAACGTAGAGTTCAAGTAATGCAAGCCAAGTTTTGTGGACAGGTGGCTATGAGGAGGTCTGGATCTTCGTTATCTGTCGAATCTAGATATTGTGTGGGATGACATCATGAAAGTTATCGACAAGGAGACTGAAACTAGGGAAAATCAGGGAATCGGTCTGTTAAACTTCAATGATGATGAAATAAGTCATTGAAAGCATCTCATTCCTGGTGCCAAACACATTGATCTTCACCTGGACCACGCTGCAAAAAATGTGACATGGGAGTCCTTATACCCAGAAGGGATTGACGAGGAAGAAGAATCCGAAGTCCCCGTTTGCCCGTCTCTACCAAAGTTAAAAGGCCCTGGAATACGACTTGATCTCATTGCTGTCAAGCTTCCTTGCCGGAACGAGGGGAATTGGTCCAGAGATGTGGCTCGGCTGCACTTGCAGATTGCAGCTGCTGGTCTAGCAGCCTCTTCCAAAGGCTTGTATCCTGCGCATTTGCTTTTTGTCACAAAGTGCTTCCCGATTCCAAATCTTTTTCGTTGCAAGGAACTTGTCGCACGTGAAGGGAATGCATGGTTGTACAAGCCGAACCTGAATCCACTGAGAGAAAAAGTCCAGCTTCCAGTAGGGTCTCGCGAACTTGCTCTTCCTCTCAGGGGCAATGGTCAGTGCTAATCTCTCTTTCTTTCTTTCTCCATTTTTTTTTTGGGTAACTGTATGGGATTACTAGCTCTTTGACATGACCTTTGAAGTGGACTGTTCAAGACTCGAAGTAATGTTGCTGAACCTAGAAGGGGGGATTGAATAGGTTCTGATTTTTCTTGAATTCTTGAATTACTTAAAAAGCTGCACACTCTTCACAAGTACAATCAACAATTTCAAAATAACTAAAACAACAAAATATCATGTGGAAGTAATAACCCAATATGGACAGCAAATTCTCAAAGTTACAGAACAACACTATACTTCTTTCTTAATCAAGGAAACTAAAAAAAGATAATCACAACAACAGCAAGTTAGTCTACGTAAACACAATCACAACAAAGACACCAAGATTGGTTACGAAAAGAAAACTCGCTTGAAAGAATTCTTTCAAAAGGTAAAAACTCTTTGGGCCTGAGGCTAGTTAATCGAATCCACTAATATCTTCAAACTCGATACACAGTAATCGATAAACTACCCAATACCCCGTTGCTAGTCTATTCTACTATTACCTTACCTGGAATGCAACATCCAGATCTGCCTCTTGCAGGGAACGAGGAACTCCGTTTGAAGTTCTTTTTACCAAAAACTGATCTCCACAGCCAAGCCGATCTTTTCCACACTCCACGTGCAATCAGCTTCTCTTGGTAGATTTCCAGCAACCTCTGGAGTTTACCTTCTTAAGCAAGGTTTGTAATGGTGATCAATCAAAACGGATATGAGATAATGAGGGACGGAATAATCTCTCTAGGTTCAATCTCAGTTCATACACAGCAAACTAGAGAATTAATAACAGGGACTGTTTATCGAAGAAGGTTTAGGAAGCAATGGTCTCTCTCAAATATGGCTATTCAATCATGTGTCCTAGAGAATGTGAGGAGAGACTTTTTTTTTCTCTAGAGGGTCGGGAAGAAGGCTCTCACGAATATTTCAGAAATCTTGCTTCTTGCGCGCTTATGTTAAAACCATTGTAACTGCCTTTCGCAAGTCTTAATCAAACTATAAGTGAACTCTGATTAGACTTTGAGTGCTTTAGAAAAATTAGCGCTCTAACTTTGCATTAGTGAACTGTAAGCATACTTCAATCAAACCTTGACATTTCAGACGATCACTAAATGTGTTGAGGCACTAGTCTTTAAGCAGGACTTGACATATGCAAATCTCAGGAATTAATACAGACTCGTTATGAAGTCTATACACCAACTAAAGTACATTAACAACCTTCTTTTCATCAAGCACCACATGCATTCCTGAAATGCTGGGTTTTCTCTCTCTCTTTTTTTTTTTTTTTTTTTATTATAACAACTCCAGTTCATAGATTCAAGGAGGTTCAAAGACCTCAGTTACATACTCTAAGGGAAGTGTCAGACCCTCCAGAGAGGCGACTATATATAAAATTGTTTCCATCATCTGTCTAAATCATAACCTCGTCCTATTAGAGTGACATTTTCCATTCACACAGACAAAACCTCCACGATGCACGGGAAAGAACTCATGAACCCTCAAGACATGAGTTGGATAGAGCTATAGTCTGGTTTTGCACTGTAGTCTAGTAAGGCTTGAAACTGTTGGAATGAGAACTCACAGACAGTTAGAAATGCGACATGCTCACTAGCAGTTTCTAATTTCTTTGAAAATATGAGATGCTTGGAAGTTGAGCGTTGTAATCTGGTTCTTCCATCTATCATAAAGTTATTATGCCTTACAAAAACCTCAGTAGTCAGTACTCAACTTAAAAATTTAAATCTGTTTTCCTTTTTTACATATTGTTCATAGAAGTCCTATACAGTTCCTTGGAATACAGAGATGGTCTACTCTAGAAATATGCATCGAGAAGCGTATGCAACGATTCTGCATTCAGCTCATGTTTATGTTTGTGGAGCCATTGCTGCTGCCCAGAGTATCCAAATGTCGGGCTCCACTCGAGACCTTATCATACTTGTAGATGAGACAATCAGTGGATACCACAGGAGTGGACTTGAAGCTGCAAGCTGGATGATTAAGACAATCCAGAGGATCAGGAACATTCAAGAAATATGGTTTCACCATTTTCGAATAGAATCGTTCGAGGAAGAAACAGAGGAGAATGAAGAGGAAGATATGTGATTGGAAGAGGATTTTTTTGTATTTCCTTCTTTCTTATCATTTGTTACAAGCAATCGGACTATTTTTCTATATACATGATGAGTACCCTTTTGCTACGTGTCTAAAGCAAAAGCATCATTGCACAGCTACGTGGTGCTCTGTACAAAAGTTGGAGTTGGTGGGGTGGTGCTCTGTACTACGCGTGAAGCTATAGTGGTGAATACCAAAACGAAAAAGGCTTTACAAAACTCAGCCCATGTCATGTCTGTTGGGGTTAGTCCCACATCGGTTGTGAAAGGGGCTGGTGGTTAACTTATAAGTGTGAGGGAAAGCCTCACTTCTCGAGTTAGCTTTAAAGGTTGAGAAGGCCCAAGACCACCCAACACTGGTATCAGAGCCAGGTTCGAGAGGCCGGAGTGGTTTTTTCGGGGAAAGCAAAGAAGGTCCGAAAATTAAAAGTGGTATAATCGGAGATTGGAGGGCACTAGCCTGTAGAGGAGGTCGAGACGAAGCCAGAGGTTGAAACCTCGTCGCCAGAGGAGCCTGGACGCGCCGTCACGTGCCGAAAGCATTCGGATAACGCCGTCCACGCGCCACACGCGCCGAAGAGAGGTAGGGCGCGTGGTCCTCACTCGGCACGCGCGCCGCGCACAGTGTCTGCCACGTCAGCATCCATCAGTGACACGTCAGCAGTGGGTCCCAGTCAGCATTAGTCAGCGTTGCCACGTCAGAGAATATTCCAGGGAATCAGAATATTCCGGAAGATTCCGGTTTTGTTCCAGGGTGGTTTTTCAGCTGGTTCAGGGGCTTTTAGGCCGGTTTTCGAGCAGGTCAGTTCTAAGGTTTTGGGCCATTCCGGATCCATTGGTGCAATCAGAATTTCGAAATTCAGTCTTTATCAGTGTTAATTGAGATGGCGGAGAGTATGGTTACCGGTATGATAAGGTTGTCTGCTACGAATTACATGAGTTGGAAGCTACGGATGGAGGATATCCTTTATGTAAAGGATATGTACGATCCATTGGAGAACGAGGGTAAGAAACCAGAGGGGATTGACGAGGCAAAGTGGAAGAAAGGGAAATCATCAGAAGCCTCAGTGGTGACTGATGACTCCGACTTCGTGTAGCACGCGAAGGTGCTTGGTACCAGCCAGTGGAGATGCAAGAGCAAGGGGAGATACTGTTCTACATGGTCCGGTGGTACAAGTAGGGGATGCGGGCACCCTAGGCGGGGGTGCAGGACACTCAGATGGGAGTGTGGTTGGTCGTCTGGTGACAAGGACGAGGTTGGAGTGCCAGTAGAAAAAGATGCAAGGGGTGGTGAGCAAGGGGGAGCAACAGACACCAAAGTTGCAGGAAGGTTCTACTGATGGGAGCCCGGGATGCACTCAATCGAAAGATGTCAGGAACAGATTCTTCCCTTATGGGTATGGAGGGGGAGATTTGTTGGGGTCCACACCCATAAGATAGACTTAGAATAGAAGTAGACTTTGAGTAGAAGTCTACTTGCTCCCCACTTCAAGTTTATCTAGGTTTTCTCTTAGGGTTTCTCTTTGTATCTTTTCCTATAAATAATGACTTATGTTATAGGAGAAGGGATGCGTGAGAGTGCGTGAGCATTGGGCAGAGAGAGAGAAAGAGAAAGAGCATGGTGTGATCATTGTATTGGGCGGGGAGAGTGATTTTCTTAGGTGTTCTTAATAAAATTGCTCTGGGGTGGACGTAGGCCGGATTGGGGCCGAACCACGTAAATTCTTGGTGTCCCTTACTTTAATTTTTGTGACGCTTTTCCCAACAATGTCCCCTTGGAGCCAACTATATCAAATTTTCCATGGACCACAAGACTCCTAATTTGGTCTCCAGTCAAGTATTGACAACGTGAAAGTAATTCCACATCACTTTGGATAGGAACCCAGAAGCTAAGAAAGATGCCTGTAACAAATGGAATTACAGCAAGTTCCGGTTATGGCAGTTAACAGATTATGACGAGATAATTTTCATCGACGCTGATTTGCTTATACTCAGAAATATCGATTTCTTACTTGGGATGCCAGAGATTTCTGCCACAGGGAACAATGACACACTTTTTAACTCGGGAGTTATGGTTATTGAGCCTTCAAATTGCACTTTCCAGCTTTTGATGGATCGCATCAATGAGATTGAGTCCTATAATGGGGGTGACCAAGGATACTTGAATTAGATATTTACATGGTGGCATAGGATTCCTAGACCCATGAACTTCTTGAAGCATTTCTGGGTTGGTGACGAGGAAGAAGTCAAGCAAATGAAAACAAGGCTGTTTGGCGCTGAGCCTTCAATTCTCTATGTCCTTCACTATCTGGGTGTGAAGCCATGGCTTTGCTTCCGTGACTACGATTGTAATTGGAATGTTGATATATTCCAAGAGTTTGCAACTGATGTTGCTCACGAAAGGTGGCGGAAGGTACAAGATGCGATGCCCGTCCTGCTGCCGCAGTTTTGCCTTTTGAGATCGAAGCAAAAGGCCCAACTTGAATGGGATCGTAGACAAGCCGAGCAGGCAAACTACACGGATGGGCATTGGAGAATTAAAGTTAAGGATCAACGTTTAAAGAGATGGATAGACAATTATTGCTCCTGGAAGAACATGTTACGGCACTGGGGCGAGACAAATTGGACAGATGACGACCCTTTTACTCCAACGCCACCTGCAAGTACGACAAAAGGTCTCTCTGGCTTGTGAGTAGTAAACTCTTTATCTTTATCGTGAAACTTACGCCCCCAGAATCTATTTCCTCACTATTTTCATGCCATCGCCATGCCCATCATCATCATTTGCACACCAAAGTTCCAAGAAGAGTTTCATAGTTTTCCCATCTTTTAAATGCCTAAAACTGCAGTGGACCATATATAATTTTCTCTGGGTCGTAGGCAATATCAGGGTTGATTTATCCAGCTCCGTGTTTTGTAACCGAATTTCTAGTCATCTTATGAGAGAAAACTTCCCGATTTCCCACAAATTCACACCATTTCGAGCTCTTTCTGTTCACAGGCAACCTTATGTCCTTATGTTGAATCGTTGATTTACCAATCAAGTACATGGGGAGTGGAAGATGAAATCCCATAGAATAAAGTCCCCGTCAGCAGAAGCTTTGTGCGAACTCGTAAGATTTACTCCGATGATGGGAGAACACTTAATCCATTTACAAAGATCATTAGCTCTGTTTTGAACTCATCGTTATACAACCTGCTCTGTTTAAACTATCAAAGCGCCAGAAAGAAAAGAAAGCACATATGCCCAAAAGGAATTTGTTGTGTCAAAGTGGAGAGGCACAAAATGACAGTGGATGATCAAAATCACCATGGCGCTATAAAGTGGAGCAGCCGCTATTGCTTTCGATAGTGGGTAAGTGGATGGAACAGCCACTATAATAATGCCAAAAGAAATGCTGGTAATCTTTTGCACTGTACTAGTGCATACACTTAAGCATTACGTTAACATTAATAGCACACCCAAATCCCAATCATTTTAAACTGCACACAACTTTCAAATCCAAAACAATATGTTCACTAATAGCCTACCCAAATCCCAATCATTTCAAATCCCAATAATTTCAAATCTAAAACAATATGTTCATTTTGAACATTAATAGCCTACCCAAATCCCAATCATTTCAAACAAGTTAGCTCAGTGGGCCGCGTCGGTAGGTGTTTGTGGTTGTAGTTCATTTTCTGTTATTCTCCAACATATCCGGTCATGTGATACGTTATCTGGTTTCTAATAATGCTTTGAGGTATTATGCAAAAAAAAAAAAAAAAAGCACACAACTTTCAAATCAATGCGAAGAAAATCTAAAACAATATGTTCAAAATCGGAACACACACCTTGGTCAGATATTTTTTTTCCTTTATTATTTTCAACTTAGAAAATTAATCTATGTTTTGAGGAGTAGATCTTCTACAATTTTCTGTGAAAGAGATCAACACAATAATTATTAAATGTTGTAGGGTGTACATTATTACTCAAATTTTCACATAAAACAACATTAAATATTATAGAGTCACTATATAATTTTATAAAACTAATTTATGTTTTGAGGATCAAGATCTTCTATAATTTCTGACAAAGAGATAAACACAACAAATTTTAAATGTTGTAGGGTATACATTACTATCTAAAATTTCACATAAAACTACATTAAATACCATAGAGCACCATATAGCTTCATGTTGCGTTTATATCTCTTCTTATAACACATCCGATTTGGAAGTCAATCTTCAACCGAAATCAGGTGAATGCTCAATTTTTTAATACCATTTGCAGTTGGAATCCAACCAAATTAGCTCAAGTTATTAAGATTTAGGTAAATGCTCAATCAACCTGTCCTATGCATTGATATGGCCATTACAAAAGTTTGACAAAGTTATCCTTGCCCCGAAACAGAAACGAAGGAGCAGGAGCCATCCCAAGTTGCACCAACTATATTAGAAAATTGTTCACCTTTCTGCATGATGTGATTGCAAGTGAGACACAGAACTAGTACTCTTTCTTTCTTAAAGCATCAAGCCTGCCATAGCAACGTATAAAGACTTATTGAAACCAAAAATACGTACGGAAGTCTTCGCCTGCTTTTCAAGGACCCATTGCGGCGTTACCTATAAAATAGATAGACTCGTCCAGCTTTTATTTTAGGTAGAAGAAACGATCCACCGTGCTTTTTGGATGTGGTCTGGACGATAATCAAGGACAATTACAACAAACCTGCCTGCAAGTCAATAAAGTTATGGCCCCTGTCACTCTCCCGTTCAGCATGGAGAAAAAGGTTCATTTTATAAGGTATTCTTTCCGTTATTTTCTCTCTTTATCTGTTCAGTGGATGCGATTTTTTTTCCCCCTAAGCGAGCGCATGCGACATAATAGCCAACTGAGACATCAAAATTCAACCAGTGACGGTGACCCAGTGGAGAATAAGAACAGATAACCCCGAATCAAAGAATTACAGAGACTGTTGGAGAAACAACCCCCATCCAATTTCTCATATCAGATTCCAGCCACTCACATGACAATAACAGGAAACAAACAACAAAAATCATTGAAAATACTATGTAAGTGTACAAAGACCCAACATGAGCCAATGTTTCGCAAAATTACAAATTTCCCGAGTTAATTTTTAACTCCTAAGATATATATTGCAACTCTATTTCCGGATATTTGCAAACAATTTTATGTGGATGCGCTAATTAGTAGATGAAGGAATCCACTCATCTCCTTGGATAAAATTCTCCACCGAATAAGTGTAAATGTGCTCTGGATTTACCTGGCTGCTCCAGGTTACTCTCTGGGATAAATTGGATCCAGGTCCAGAATTCTGGGATTCCCCGTAATAAAGCGTTTTCAATGCAAAATCGCCACTCCATGGCATCCAGCCTTTTGGTGTAACGAGAGCTTCTAAGTAACAGTGTATAAAAACTGTCCTGGAGTACTCCTTCCATGGCCTCCCCAAGAAATTCTTGTGCACTTGAGGTTTGCTATAATAAAATGCCATGTATTCCTCGGTGCCATTTATCAAGCAATTCTGAAACACAAAACCTGTTGATTGGGCAGGGTCGGTTCTTCCATGTGCAGTGATAGCGTTATTCTCGCCTTGTCCGGGCTTTACTTGCCGCGGACGGACTAAGATCAGGCAGTCTTGAAAAATTGATGCAGAGTTTCCAAAAATGAAATCCACGTTGCCTTGGATGCGACATGATTTGTAGAACTGGCGAAGAGACTGAGCATACAGTGTATCTTGATTGCCCAAAAATTCGCAGTTTTCAATGACAGAAAAATCACTGGCTGAACGGAAGGCTACTGCTTGATGGGCATCAGGACCAGCTGTGTTCTGGATCGTGAGACCACTGGCCATGAAACCATCACCCACAACACCTGCTCCAGGATGATTAAAACATCAGAAAAACAAGGGATAAACCAAGCGAAGCTCTAACTCACAATATTTACAGCTTCCTCACATCAGTTCTCTTAGGAGACTTATACTACCCCTTAACGAAAGACTTCATCTCGCAAATTCTAGTTATCATTTTCCCGTTTTCTTTCTTGCTTTTTTCGCTACTAACTAGTTAACCACAGCATTGCGTCTGGGAATGTTGTTCGAAAGCATGAAGGCATCCACGGAAGTGGCTTCAAGACTGGGTTTTGATTTGAAATCCAATCTTGAAACCTCAAAACTAGAACCCTTTGCTTTGGCAATTGCCCACCTTTCCAAATAGTTCTAAAACCCAGATAGAAAAATAGAGGCTCTCGCACACAAAAAGAAAAAGAAACGTGTTTCACTTTTTCTTGCTTTTTATGTTGTCTGGTTGAACAAGTATCAATATTCTACTGGGTTTTGTTTATTTTTGGGAATATGCAATAAGGCTCGTTAGGAAGTTTCAAGCCTAGTTCCTCACCCATGTCTTACATCAGAACTCCCAACATCTACGTTCGTCACACTGATAATATGTTATGTTAACGATGAACAAGGCTCGAGCCAAATCCAGAAAAGAATCTTGTTTTCGAAAAGAACTTTTTTTTTAGGTAAATGAAAAGAAAAAGTTTCAATAAAGATACCACAAATGATTTTGCTAGCCTCCAAAGTTAGAGGTTGACTGAATTCTGCAAATGCAGGACTCTTAGATCCTCCTAGACAATAAAGAAAGATTGACAGATTCGGAGAAAAATTTAAGGGTGAGACAGCAATATTATAATATGGATGCATGATTGCTAAACGCAGGACTCTTAGATCCTTCTAGACAATAAAGAAAGATGACAGACTCGGACAAAAATTGAAGGGTTGTGACAGCAATATTATAATATGGATGCATGAAGTGTTAATTAGCAACAAAAAAAGAAGGGATGCATGAGTGCTAAACATTGGCACAGAGCACCGAATGTCCCTATCCACCTATCTACAACCGACTATATATGTACGCGTCAAAAGTCAGTCAACAGACACAGAAAAGGAAAATAAACACCATGGAAAAAGCAAACGTTCTTTCGTTGGTCACAGATTTATCTGCCATAAAAGTGCATCTGGAAACTTACCAACCGTCGCCGTGTTGTAGGTTGAAATCCCAGGCTGATCCGCGTTCAACGACCCGGTAATTACTGTTTTACCCATCCCGTCACCCAAAAATATCACGTTCTTCTTCTCCAACGGAATTCGCACAGTTTCCTCGTATAACCCCTCCTTTATGTGGATCACGAACCTCCGTTCCCGGGCGTTGTCTGGCGCAGCGTTGACGGCGCCCTGCACCGTCTTGAAACACCCGTCACCTTCGGTCTTGCACACTGTGGCGTCCGCAGTTAACTTCGACGGGAAACCGCCCCTGAAATCCGAGCCCGGGTCGCCACCCGATCCTCCTCCCTCCCAAAACCCGTCCCGCTCCGTCTTGGGCGGGGCCCAGGACCCGGTGTCGTTCCCGAAAATACCGTACGACCTCACCATGCTCAGCGCGTTACTCGTGAGCCCAATCAGCGAGTCCATAAACGACATAGTCTCGTTCACCATCTGGGTGTCGTTCGCGTACTTCAGCGCGGACCAGCAATCGTACTGGTACAGCAAGGCGGCGCTCATCCAGGCTCTCGCGTCCTTGATCCTGCCACGCAGCAGGGCGTCATTGGTAGTCAGCGACATCCTGTAGTCGGAGTTGTGGAGGACCTCCAGGCAGTTCGTGGCGGCGGTTGTTCGGTTTTGGCTCTTCGACGAGGAGTCTAGGATGGACTTGACCATGGATTGGGCGGTGTGGAGGTTCTGGGAGGAGACCCAGATAGCAGACTGGATGAGCTCGACAGGGGTGGGGTTGGGGGGCACGTGGTTGGATTGGAGCAAAGAGGTCTCGCATGGGCCCGGGAAGCGGGTGGCCGTGCAGGCCTGGTGTATCTCAGGGGGTACAGAAGGGGAACCGCTAGAAGTGGGGTTGGGTAGACGGGGTGGCGTTGGGGAGTGGAGGTGGCGGGCGGCGGCGGAGAGGGAGAAGAGCAGGAGGGAGATAAAGACGAGAAGGCCATGAAGATTAGAAGGAATTTGGATTCTTTTGTAAACAGTGGAGAAGGTGATGGTGCCTTATCTTGAGCCTTGCGAGTCTCCTATGATGGGTGGTGGTCGCATTGAATCCATTTATATAGAGAGAGAGGGAGAGCGAGAATAATTTGGATGGGATAGTATGAGGAAGAACGGTTGAGAAAGGGCAGGGGGGTTCACGGGGTTGCGTGGGCCGGTATGTGTGATAGGGGGCGGGGGCTTTGTGTCGTGACTTGTCACAGACTCGATAGGTGGGGGAAGATCATCGAGTACTGCAGAAGGCCCATTTTTGGGCTTGGAGGAGGCGAGCGTGTCGAAATCCAGGATGGAGGGTGATGGTGCTCTTATCCCCAGGAATGGTGGGGTGGTGGTCGCATTGCCGAGAAGAGTCTGGAGTGCATCGGTAATAAAATGAGAAGTTTTGATCAGTATGTTTGTTTGATAAATTTTGATGAAAACTTGGTCGTATTTTATTTTATGTTGACTTGAACTACAAAAGCGTCACTTCCGCGGAACACGTCCAAATTAAAACAATTCAAAATATTGTTTTTTAAATAAATGACTTAAACGGCTTCAACTCAGGCACAGTTTACTAACGTTATACCGTTTCTTCAGTGACCTCTGTGGAGGTACTGGAATTTAGTGAAAATTTGAAGTGCATAAAAATTAATAAAGAAATGAAGAGAGGTGATTTAAATAATTTTTTTTTATGTTTATTTTGATAAAAATTGATGATTTAAAGGGGGAGAAAATAGTCTTTTATAGTTATTTTATTATGCTAAATACTTTACAGCCAAACATCACTTCATGGTGATTGAAGGGGATTCCTTTCTAGTGTGTAAACTTGCTGTTGACAAGAACAAATTAGGATCTTTTGTAATTTCTTATTCGGATTGTACAGTATAATTTGGAGAGAGATAGACTGAGGAGGTAGACCCCACTCTATTTACATGGTGTTTGGGTAAATAAAATTTTAGGGTAAAATTTTAATAGTTGTGAAAAAGTGAGGAGAGAGAATGAAAAAGTAAGTGAAAAAATTAGTAAAAAAGGTGAAAAAAAGTTGGAGAAAAAGTAAGGAGAGAGAGTGAGAATGTAATGATGTTAAAATTTTAGGCTAAAATTTTATGTAGCCAAACGCTATGTTAATGTTGTCAATGTAAAGTTTTCGAGCAGCATGGGTCCTACAATAGAATCCACCTATTCTGTCTATCTTTTTTTGAATTGCATCATACAATCTTAATAAGAAATTGTAGAGGATCCTCATCAGACAAGGGGATACTGAAATAGTGATTAAAGGGGATTCTCTTCTGGTGTGGAAGCAAGTAATGGAGAGACTAATTTCTCTTGACTCGATGATTGATAGTGAAGTCACTAGCATCAAAAAGTTGTTAAATGACAGAAGTGGAAGTTTTTGTGGACCTGAGGAGAGTGGAATTTCATGACACATTTTGTGTGCAACTAATAGACATTGTGGCTGTATTAACTTAGATTCTTTCCCGAGAGAAATTATTGTTTGTGACAATGGTTGACAGAATAGCAATAAAATGTTTCGATATTTTCAAGAAAGGAAAAAAAACACACACCACTTTATGGGAATGCTTCACGGCCACTTGGTGAACCGAATCGTGGAAGCTCATACGTATGACATCTCCTATTTCATCCTGTCATAACTCTAATAAGTTATAACTTCAGTTGAACCTTTTGACTTTTGATATGAATTTATTTATCAACTCTTATCCAATGATTCATTCAACAATTGGTGCCGGATAGTAACATATTTCTTGAGTACTTGTTTTTTTATCCGAACTCATCCTTTACCATATATTGTCACATTTAATTTATTTGGGATGAATTGATGCCATCATATTTTCGTGGTTGAGCCCATTGTTGTCATTTTAACCGCTAATAATTATTTTTATAACACATAAAACTTATGTGTTAATTTTCACTCAATCTTGAATCAAGTACCTCTTGCAAGATATTATTTTCTCAAATACATCTCTATTCCACCTTCTCAGTGGATCAGTACTATTTGATTTTTTTTGGATATGGACCACTTTCGTCGTATTATTAGATTTCATTTTTCACATTTCGTAAACAAAAATTTCTAGCCAATCTAAAATAAGAAATAAAAATTTATCTTATTTAAGAGAAAACATCATAATACGCCCTATATCTATATGAAGAAAAAATAAATTGGATCTTATAACTTTTAATTAATCTAATTAACCTCCGAAAGTTTTAAAAATTATCCCACTCTGACTTTCCTTCTAAGCCTCCCCCAGCGCCCCCAACAACCAAGAACCAACAGGGCACCTATTTTGTACCGACAGTCCAAAATCTCTCGTCTTTTTGTGACAGTTTTCATTTCCCTATCTAAAGCTGGAGTAGTCCATGGTAAAACGTGTCTTTTCTCGGTTTTCCCCTCACTCTCCCCTCTTGTGTTTTTTTCAAGCCTCGAAGACATGAAGTGGTACATACGAGCCTCGATTATCTGTTTCTTCTTTGTCCTCCGCAGAGAGTTGTAAGTCACACTTTCCCTTCAGGTGGCTTCTTTTCTATCAATATTGCTGTTTTTTCTATATCAGTTGGTTAAGACTTATACTATCAAAATTTCACCAAAAATGAAATTGCTCCCTTGATTTATCTCCCGTGCATATAACTAACTTTAGCTTTGTTAGATCCGTTGTGATGTGCTAATTTTTATTAATTTTTTTTCAGAGAGCTAGGAATTGTTTAAAGAAAACTATCATCTTCGATCGTCGCATCAACGAGTTATAGTTAAGTCCTATAATAATTCAATATTAATTCGTAAAATTTCAGACAGAATAAACTCGTAAGCATATTATATTTATTATAATATGTTTGTATTTCTAAATGGCACCAAGCAAATAGAGGAATCTGTTGAAATTTGGGTCTGTTTAATTCTAATTATGGTGTCTTTTCAATAACTTTGATCCTCAGGAAAACTCATCTCCATGGAGCTCTGTCTTTCACGGCCTAGAGGAGAGAGTTTGCCTCCCCTCTATATTGAAAAGTTCTATATCTTCCACGGCCTGAAGGAGAGAGTTGTCTCCTCCATCAATTTTTCTCGAGGGGTACATTTTTGTGAAGCTTTAGCAATCTTTTTTTTCCATATCCGTCTCTCTACACTTCACATCTTTTTCTCTCTTCCGATATTAATAATATAAAATTTCAACGAATTTAGCTAAGGAATTTTTTTCCCTGAGATTAACAAAAGTAATTGAGTGTATCGTCTATTAACAAAATATGTGGAGAGAAGTAATTGGTGTTTCTCTTTTTTGGTAATTCCTTCCATCCACTTTATTGCATGCACTAGTGAGATATGAAAAAAAAACATTATCTTTTGCCGAGTCTTGTGCCCTTCACTGGTTATAGCTAGGGATTGATTCAATGTTATGCTTTTGTTTTTTTTTTTTAAAGAGAAAAATAATATTTTAATCAGTCTGGCAACTCATTTGCTATGTTGCTATCAAGCTATGAATTTTAGTAAGTCACGCTTAATATTGTCTCATATTATTAAATATGAGATTTCAATTGATTATTATTAAATATGAGATTTCCCTTCTTGATTATTAAATAATGTTTATTATTTATTTCTCAGAACAATTAAATTAGAATGTACTTTGTAGATTTCAATTGATTGAAATATCTTCATTTGTTTTAGAGCAATCAGGGAGAAAGGGGCTGAGAAAAAAAAAAAATCAAGAAGGGAGAAACGAAAATTGAAAGGAAAAATAAAAAAAGAAAAGAAAGGAAAATAGTTAAATGAAAAGAAAAGTGTGGCCCACAGAAAGTCAAAAACAATATAAGAAAAAAAAAATGAACAAAAGGCAATCTTTAGAAAGGTTTGTCTTATGAACTTACGAGAGATTTCCTGCGAATTAGCTTCCCGTTCTTACCTCAGCTGTCTCTACAAAGTTTAACCATGCCAAACTCAGATGCTCCCCGGTCCTCTCGCGTTCATTCAGTTGGGGTTTAGGGTTTTAAAGCTCTCTCTCTCTCTCTCAGATTCTACGTGAGTCCTCCATTCTCACTCTCGCTTTCTTCGATCTTGCGCTTTGTCTGCATCATATTCCTATGTCATTTCTAGGGTTTTGTTCATTTCTTCTGTCCTTGGTTGTTGGTTTCGATCTGATTTCAGAAAGCTATTGAGGTTTTTGAACTTCATGATTTGGGCTTTTAGGGTTACATGTATTGGAATCTGTATTATAGCTGTGCTGCTAATTTGGTTGTTTTTTTTCCCTCTCTATTTTGGAGGATTTATTTGTATGATCTGAGCTTTGTTTTTGTGTCTTTTGGATTCAGTTACTTAAGGGAATAAAAAAATTTATGAATATCTTTTTTCCTTATCAATACTGTAACTGAACGAGAAATTATTGTATGCTATTAGAGATTGCTGTAAAGCTTGTCTAATTACGGAACGGTGGTTTGGAAGTGCTTCTTTACAACTCTGTTTGTTTGATATGCAATCAAATGATCAGAATTTGAGGGTTTGGCCATGGTCTGTGGATCTCCTCCTTCATAACGGGGTGGATTGGTTGCGGGTACTGTACCACATGGATGTGTCAGTTTTATCTTGGCGTTCAGAAAAAATAGAAAAAAATATGATAGTTTTCTTAGACTGTATAGAATATGGGCATTATTGGTCTACGGAAAATTCTAATAGCAGAAAGGGCACCTGTGAATGCTTTCCTCGAGTCTTAGACCCCTTATCTGTCTGCTCAGGTGGAATTTTTAGACACCAAAAAGACTAGGTACCATGATAGTCTCATGTGTGCTTGGTTCTGTCCCTCTCAATGGAGTCCATCTAGCTGAGTGCTAATATTACATATAATTTTTCTGCAGTATTTTCTCGAGTTCACTGCATGGAGGGGTTACCAAGTCCATTTGAAAGAATTGATGCAATGATATTTGAAGTGATAGTTATCCTACCAAAAGGGCAACATGGGATTTTTTCACAAATTAATGGACCTTGGTGATGTTCTTTTAGTGGAGATTGCTCCAAAAGCTTTTGAGATAGCTTCATAAAACCTGCTCCATGGTCCAAAAACTGGGGAAAGAGTGCGTCAACATTCAAAGTAACTCTTATTCCAGGTGTTGGTGCTCAAAGTATATCAATGCTGCGGAGTCAAAAAGCTTTCAACAAAAATACATATTAATGCATGGTGGATTTCTTCTTTAAGATTGATTATTGGTTGATCAAAAGCAAGATTTGATTGATATATTGCCATTACATACCAAGGGTACAAAGTATATATGAAAATGTTTGGACTTAAGACTAGCTGTTTGGAACATTCTACAGCTTTTTGGAGATGGAAGTCCATGGTTGGGATCAAGCTTCTTCCTTCAAGGAGAAATTTGTTTGAGCTTGTGAAATCAATATTTTGAGGGCTGCTGATCTGAAGATTTGAAGATTCTGATTGAGAGAACATTTTTATTGCCTTTTTGGAGAAGTAATCAGGCATGATATATGAGAAACACTCAGATGCTATTTAAACTTGGAAGAATAGTTGCAATAGGGGTAAATGCTATATCTAAGCGTCAGATGTTACTGCCTGATAGAGTTGTTGAGAAGGTGACAAAAAATTGGATCATTGGGATTTTCTGGAGTTTTTCGCTACATGGCCAATATCATGAAGATTTTTTAATTGCACTACTTGTGGGAGGAAGAGTTATGTTTGACACTGAATGGGTGGAATTTTGGTTAATTTCTCTGCTTTGATAATGAAGTGTCAGGTTTCGACTATTAGTCATTATTATGTTTGTAACATGAAGTTATTCCATTCCTCTGTATACAACTGTGCTTTTGATAGTGTAATGATTCCTTTAATCTGTAAAAGATTTCAAACTACCAGTTTGGTCAATGTTACTTATGGTTTCTAAACTTTTATGGAGTCGAAATTTGCCTAAAAATTAAAATCCTCTCATTTGAAATCTGGTGGATGCATACAAGTGACTGTGAATCCTTAAGGAAATTTGGAATAAACATTCACACAGAGAGAGAAACACACCTAAAAACAACATTCTTATATACATGTATGTATGTACGCGTGTATGCATGCAGGGTTAGTATGCATTCATGTAACCTTTCGATGAATGCCTAGAAAATCTTCTGCTAAGTGGAAAATTCGGCCCCTACGGAATTATATTTGCATCAAATTTCTTGGGTTCTAATATATTGTGTGATCTATACTTTTCCGTGATAAAATATATTCAGGTGTTACTTACAGCCATGTGCTTTTTGACTCAGCACAAGCCAGACCCCGTTTTTTAAATTTTGGAACTAGTGTGGTCCCTCCTTAAAAGCTGTTGTCAATTTGGACAGAAAATGCGTCACATGTGCTGCATGTCCATATGACCTCAAAAAAGAACGAAGTTGCCCTAGGTTGAAAATTAGATCCTATGTCAAATGCACAGTTGATGTGTGCAAGCTCACACGCAGAAAATTAACATCCAGTTTCACCTTTCATGCAAATCCCTCATTCTCTACACCTCTGGTGGCAGAGAGGTTGTGAACAAAACTCCAGCAAAAGCTTACAGCAATGAGCAATTTGTAGTAATTCTCCTGCTCCTCACTTTTCATATAGCTGATGGAGACGTTTTGGGATGAGCAGCAACTAATTTGCACAGAAGAGTTTGTTTCTCTAATTCAGATACATGTAATGTCTGAATATATGGGAGAGAAGGTAATGAATTTGCATCTGGCATCAGATTTTCATGACTCGAGACTTTTCTCGAACAGGTAATTGAGCATGTGGGCTCTAGGAAAAATATTTTGGACATCATTTTCCAGTTTATGATATAAACAATTCGAAATGCCTTGATTTTTTTGGACCAGGGTTGCTCAGGAAATAAAAAAAATACGCATAGGTTGGATAGATTTGAAGAAGCCTGGGCTTGGAAGGATTTTTTGTTTTGGTTATTGCAAGGCAGCAGAAAGCAAAATAGAAAGAAACGCAGAACCAGATTATGTGATTAAAAACCAATACAATGTTTGAAATTTGTGCTGCAGAGATATCTAATGTACTATGACTGTAATTTTATAACTTACAGTATTGACTTATAGCTATGGGTTACAAAATTATTGGTTGAAAGTTGACAGTATTGTAAACAAAAATCTAAATGAAGATATCATTCGCCAGTGCGCTTGTAACTATGCTTTGACTCTGCGATTTTATCAAGACCCCACCGTGTATGCTCTATGCTTTGTTTCATTTTTCCTGTTTTTTCCATTTTGGGGACTTAGATTGCCTTTTAATATTGTAAAACCTGAAACAATTTTTTGAGCATGTAAACTTAAAGAGCTCTATGTTTGAGTTGTAAAGATGAATTTTGTAATTGGGAAGAAAAATTTTGCTGAGGTGTGAACCTTTATTTTTTGGATGTTTATTGGGACAAAAGGATGATTTATGTTGTGGTCCTTTCAAGAAACTTTTTGAACCTATGGAGTTCTCCTTTTGCAGGTATTGTTGGTCTAGTGTTTGCCTTACTTCTCTTGTAACAACCTAGGGAAGCGCTAGCTCCATTTAGGCTCTAACTTCAAAAGGACTAATCATGGTTGTTTTTGAAGCCCCTTGGAATCATTATAAGCTTCAGCTCTACCTAGTAAAAAACCAATGTGGGACCTGGCCTTATACCATTTCTTTTTCATTATTTATTCTCTCCCACTCCATGTGGAACTGAGGGTGTTCCATCTTTGTTCCCTTGTTTTTGGTTGACTAAAGGAGAAGAAAGTTGTGATTTGCAATCCAAATAGTGAATAGCTTGAGGAGACAAATCATATGGAGTTATAGTTCCAGTGAAAGGTCCCTATTTGTTCTGCTAATTGTGATGAGTAACATGTTTGATCACTTTATATTTGCCTTGTAGCGTGTGTGCGTGTTTTGTTTTTTCTGTTTGCTTGGTTTTTTCCTTCTGTTTTGCCATTTAATACTACGACAATTTGTATGACTGATTTCCTATCAAGTAAGAAAAGTATCAGATAACAAGGTTCATCACTCTCGTGCTCGTGGAATAATGATCTAGTTCATTAGTATTTGGTATGAAGGCAAATATCAAACTAGACAACTACTTAGATTGTTCTCCTCTTTATCTACCCGGATTAGGAATCAGCTCGACTGACCAAAAGCAACTTAGGGCATGTTTGTAAACCAACATTTTGGCTAAAATTTTCTCCATTCCAAATTCTCATAGGCAAACATAACTAATTCAGAATTTTGGTGAAGAAAATAATAATAATAAAATTTCAAAATCATCTATCTCATCCCGTCAAATCATCTCTTTTCATTACAATAAACATAAAACTTCACTCAAATCATCTCTTCACTTTTTTACCAACACTCAAAAAATTCTACTTTTCACTACTTTCTCTCAAAATCCAATAATGCTCTAGTCTGCCTCAATTTACAACATTCCCAAAATTCCCAGAAAATTTTGATTTGCAAATATGGCTTTAGTTGAGCGGTCTACAATTATGACAACTGCTTTTGTGTTGGAAGTGCAGGACACTGCTAATGGGTGTGTTCTGCTCAGCTGCTGTTTGTCTTTGTATGCTACATAGAATCATATTTAGTTGGTCTTTTTCTTTAGTAAATGATATATCCCTAGTTACATGAAATTATTGCCGTATTCACGACTTTTCATGCTATTGATGGCCTAGTTTCTACACATTCAACCTGTAAAACTAGTTCTATCAGGAAATAATTGGTGGGCTGGTCTAGTTTTGTTTGTTTGATATCTTTTTCCTTTCAATTAGGTGGATTGCAGTTAGTTATCATGCACGGGCTGTCTTTATCTTTAGGTAGAAATTTTTATTATTACTGTTCATCGTTTTCCTCCATAAACACCTGTCTTGTATACCCCTCCTTTCTGTCGTCCTGTTCCATCCAGAATGGCAATTTGAATGCTGCTTTGTAATTTTAGCTAGTCTAAAGTGTTGCTCCTTTTCCCCTTTGGCAGAAGTTCATTGCCAGCACTGCAACTATACTTGTTCTTCTGTTTGTATTTTGTCTGTTAGTTTTGATGGAAGGCGACCGGCATTTATATTGGTGACATTTATCTATGAAAATAGTTACTTCTTGGATTCTGTCTCAAATCTCTGTTACAGGATCCTTAGACAGTGCTTTAAGTTCATGGGATTAATAATCTGGATTACATTTAAGCGATTAGTTTTAGGGCATCAAATTAGTGCATTGTGTACAGCTTGTTTCTCTATGACTTAGGAGTGAGAAACTAATTTCTGCTGAACATCTCAAATTGATTACAACAATTCAGCAAACTTTGAAAAGTGAAGTGTAGAATTGAAGAGAAATTTTATGTCATCGAGGTTGATTGATTTATTATTTATGTTTGTTCTTTTTGTCTGTTCCTCCAGATTATACCCAATTCGGCTAAAAGGAGCTGGTAGTCGTTCTACGTTTGAGAAATGAGTGGAAGTGGCAGAAAACGTAGTTCTAAGTGGGATTTGAGAGAAGAGCGTCACTTCGAATCTGAATGGCCTGGAAAAGCAGGTACCCCTTTTCATGATAAAGAATTAGAATCCGGATGGCTTTCTCCCGAGGTTGCTGGTGGTAATAATTCAAAGTGGTCTGAAGTTGAGTTCAAGCATGATGTGGGATTGGCATCGGGTGAACCTTTGCCGAGAAGCAGAGGTTCAGTTAAGGATAATAACTTCAGTAAAGGTCGCAACAGAAACTTGGAGGCCAGTGTAGCATGGGATGAAGACGAGAGTTATAGCGAGAAGATGTCTCCTGGTCTTGGTGAATGGAGACGACAAAGTCGTAGCCACTCCCCTAAAAATGGTTGGAGCAGGTCCCTCAGGTGAATTCCCCCACCCCCCACCACCCGCCTTTTCCCTCTGGTGATGCCCATTTTCGGAGATTTGTCAAATGTTTGGAAGTTTCCTGAATTCCAGTCTTTTTAGTCCGTTGTCAACAGTACTTCATTTATTAATATATCAATTACTTTCTTGCAATTACTGAATTCTCCTCACTTACGGTTTCTTCTGACAGCTTTGAGGCCTATATATGTTTCCTTGATTTTTCCAATAAGGGAACATATCCGTGGTATATCGACTGTGTTCTTTGTTTTGTCTTTGGAACACAGAGCAGTATGTCTTTCCTCCTATCGAGGAGCAAAATGCATTTTTTTTCTCAAATTTTCTTCCCTTATCTGCGCAAATAATGTCAGGGGCAGGAGTAGAAGTAGGAGCAGGAGCCGGGGCAGGAGTAGGAGCCCTATTCGTGGTGTTAGGCGGGAATCAGGATTCCGTGACAGAAGTAGAAGCAGAGGAGCATCAACTCAGTTATGTAGAGATTTTACTGCTGGGAGATGTAGGAGAGGCAGTCATTGTCATTTTCTTCACCAGGATAACCAACATTATGAGGATAGCTGGGAAAGTAGACACAGGAAAGATGGAGATTCAAAATATTCTTCTTCCCATGATTCTAGGGACTATACGTCAAAAATGGGAAGATCTACATCATATTGTACTGATTTTATTAGAGGAAAGTGTCAGAGAGGGGCCTCTTGCAGGTATGCCCATGATGGTGCTTCTGATGGTTTCAGTAAAGTGTATGGAAATGATGTCATCAGAGAGAGGGAAAATCACAGAAATAGAGATGCATCATTTGAGCGAGGTGGTGAGGCTGAAGACCGCAGGAATGATGTTCCTTGTAAATTTTTCGCTGCGGGAAATTGTCGTAATGGGAAATATTGCCGGTTTTCTCATCATAGTCGGGCAGGTGCGAGTCCTGATGGTAGGTCACGAGATGATAGGCCACGAGATGATAGATGGCGTCAGGGTCACAATTCAGATGATGCAGATGGGCCGGTGGATGGTCCAAAATTGAGTGAATGGAGTGAGGCAGTTACTGTCTCAACTGCCCTAAAGAGTGAGAACAAAAATGCAAAACTTACTGCCCCAGAACCAAGGTTTACTGGTTGGTCCATGGATGATACTAGATGGGGCCATTGTTTGGACAAAGAGAAGAAAACTGGTGGTGATCCAGCAGTTGGTCCTGAAGTAGTTGAGAGCAATGAGGAGGCTGGCCACCTGTGGATGAAGGAGCATGCTGGTGCTGGCACGGGCGTTTCTGAACCAAGAGGTGCTGATAAATGGCTTGGCGACATGTCTCCTGATTGGAAATATGGAGTGCAGTCTACGAACCATGTTGTCAAAGAAGAGCGTGGTCACAATAGTCCGGCTTCACAATCTCTTGGTTCTTATGATACATCTCTGGTGACCAAGGGACAGGATATCAATCGAGAGGCTTCAGTTCGGATGCATGATGCTGCTGCAGTTCGGCAACCAACACTAGCTGAAAAATCTTATTTCCAGAGGAACTGCAATGTGATGGCTGATGGTGTTGTAACTGCCGTTGTATTACCATGTGAAGATAAGAGTGCTATTGACAAAACTGTTAGTTCATGTGCTGATTTAAATTTTCCCACCAATATCACGCCAAGACAATGCTTCGACCTAAATGTCCGGAGTTCAAGCTCCTTACCTCTTCCAAACATGAATGCAGTTGGACAAAATCAAGTGGCAGCCAATGCCCCTCCAACTATGAAGCATCACCAAAATATTGCGGCTTCTCCAGAGGGTAAATCTCTTGTTAAACAAGATATTGGGAATGCTAGTTCACTAAAAGTAAATCCCGGAGGTGCTCCAAGTCAGAACATGGTAAGCAGCGAGCAGCTTTCAAAACTTACCAACCTGTCAGCTTCTCTGGCTCAGTTCTTTGAAGACCGACAGCAGCTTCCACAACTTTATGCTGCTCTGAACTCCCGTAATTCATTGGAAATTCCTTCCTTTGCCCACTCTGAAGCATCTCTTCAGCCAGTTTTGGCAGCAGCCGTTAAGACAGCTCCAGCCATCGGATCCCAGCAGTATGATCCTATATGTGACAGCATAGAGTCTAAGAAGCTTGAGACTGGTATGAATCCTGCAGGCTTTTCCCCAAATCCAACTGTGCAGAAAAGTTCTCTGGATGGGAACCCAGAAATACCACTGAAAAATTTGTCCCTATCATCTTTTTCTGGCGTGCCAAATGTTTGTGATTTTCATAGGACAGGCAGTTCAGAAGAACCAAATCACAAAAACCACCAGTCAAATCAGCTGGAAACAGGTGAAAATAGAGACGCTTTAATGGAAAACAGTAAAGTGGGGGCTGCTGATGAAAGCGACAAAGCGCAAGAGAGGAATCGTAAAGAACAAGAGGATGGTCTGGTGAGGAATGCCGATAGAGATGCTGGAGAGGATGAGGGCAAGAAAAGCAAAGATATGAAGGGTTTTCGAGCATTTAAATTTGCACTAGTTGAGTTTGTCAAGGAACTTCTAAAACCCTCATGGAAGGAAGGTCAAATCGGCAAAGATGCTTACAAGACCATTGTAAAGAAGGTGGTCGACAAAGTGACTGGTACTATGCAGGGGGCTAATATTCCTCAGACACAAGAGAAAATTGACCATTATCTGTCATCTTCAAGACCAAAGCTTACCAAATTAGTGCAGGTGAGTGCTGGTTTGCTTGCTTAAATGTTAATTAATTGTGAGGTCAATTTGGTGATAATTATTTTCAGATTGGTTCAATCTTCTGTTCTCTTTAAAAATGAGGGAAATCTTCTCTTTTAACTCCCCAACTTTCAGCAAAATGTCAGTTACAGGTATTAACAACAAAAATGATCACATTTAGCCCCCAAACTATCACAATTCCTCAATATTTGCCCTGCCATAGGATCCATCCGTCAATAATATGTCACGGAGCCTATTTTCCAAAGATTTAAACCCTAGGATCTTACTAAAGGGCGAACATTGATGCATTTTGAAGATTGGGGCTAAATGTGATTTTAGGAGCAAATCACTGAGCTAGCCAAATTGAACTGCCAAGCGGTACAAGTTCAGTTTAGGATTGACCTAGGTTCTCTTAGCAGGCTAAAAAGTTTCTACTGAAAACCACTTCAGTGAAATAAGTTTATGGTAGAAAGTTGCCGTTCTTTTTCATTTTCTACATTTGATTGAACGTGGAAGTAAGGGTCTAACAACTGTTTCCGATTGAACTAACAGCTTCAAAATCACAAATGGCTGAAAGAACAAAACAACATAAAATAATGGGGAATGAAATGGAGGAGAAAAAGAGAGAAATTAGGCACCACATTAAATTTAGCATCACATTTCTTGTAATCATGTTCTTGGCAACCAGTGAGCATTAGAAGCTTTGATGTTGCCAATAGTCTCCGGATCAAATGATCTCCTCTCATGAAGAAGGGCCAGAGAGTAGTGTGATGCCTTCACTCCTGTGTGGGTATGTTGTTTGCCCTTCTGAAACATGAGGACATCTTTTTCCAACGTAAATAGTAGTAAAAGTAGAAGTTACTATTATGTACTTTTGCTTGCCGGCTCTTTAATTTGATTTTACCCTTGTGGTGCAGGCGTACGTGGAAAAATCTCAGAAGGGCTAAATGAAACAGAGAACTTACCAATGTTTCCTGATTGGAAATATGGAGTGCAGTCTACGAACCATGTTGTCAAAGAAGAGCGTGGTCACAATAGTCCGGCTTCACAATCTCTTGGTTGATGATACATCTCTGGTGACCTGGGACAGGATATCAATCGAGAGGCTTCAGTTCGGATGCATGATGCTGCTGCAGTTCGGCAACCAACACTAGCTGAAAAATCTTATTTCCAGAGGAACTGCAATGTGATGGCTGATGGTGTTGTAACTGCCGTTGTATTACCATGTGAAGATAAGAGTGCTATTGACAAAACTGTTAGTTCATGTGCTGATTTAAATTTTCCCACCAATATCACGCCAAGACAATGCTTCGACCTAAATGTCCGGAGTTCAAGCTCCTTACCTCTTCCAAACATGAATGCAGTTGGACAAAATCAAGTGGCAGCCAATGCCCCTCCAACTATGAAGCATCACCAAAATATTGCGGCTTCTCCAGAGGGTAAATCTCTTGTTAAACAAGATATTGGGAATGCTAGTTCACTAAAAGTAAATCCCGGAGGTGCTCCAAGTCAGAACATGGTAAGCAGCGAGCAGCTTTCAAAACTTACCAACCTGTCAGCTTCTCTGGCTCAGTTCTTTGAAGACCGACAGCAGCTTCCACAACTTTATGCTGCTCTGAACTCCCGTAATTCATTGGAAATTCCTTCCTTTGCCCACTCTGAAGCATCTCTTCAGCCAGTTTTGGCAGCAGCCGTTAAGACAGCTCCAGCCATCGGATCCCAGCAGTATGATCCTATATGTGACAGCATAGAGTCTAAGAAGCTTGAGACTGGTATGAATCCTGCAGGCTTTTCCCCAAATCCAACTGTGCAGAAAAGTTCTCTGGATGGGAACCCAGAAATACCACTGAAAAATTTGTCCCTATCATCTTTTTCTGGCGTGCCAAATGTTTGTGATTTTCATAGGACAGGCAGTTCAGAAGAACCAAATCACAAAAACCACCAGTCAAATCAGCTGGAAACAGGTGAAAATAGAGACGCTTTAATGGAAAACAGTAAAGTGGGGGCTGCTGATGAAAGCGACAAAGCGCAAGAGAGGAATCGTAAAGAACAAGAGGATGGTCTGGTGAGGAATGCCGATAGAGATGCTGGAGAGGATGAGGGCAAGAAAAGCAAAGATATGAAGGGTTTTCGAGCATTTAAATTTGCACTAGTTGAGTTTGTCAAGGAACTTCTAAAACCCTCATGGAAGGAAGGTCAAATCGGCAAAGATGCTTACAAGACCATTGTAAAGAAGGTGGTCGACAAAGTGACTGGTACTATGCAGGGGGCTAATATTCCTCAGACACAAGAGAAAATTGACCATTATCTGTCATCTTCAAGACCAAAGCTTACCAAATTAGTGCAGGTGAGTGCTGGTTTGCTTGCTTAAATGTTAATTAATTGTGAGGTCAATTTGGTGATAATTATTTTCAGATTGGTTCAATCTTCTGTTCTCTTTAAAAATGAGGGAAATCTTCTCTTTTAACTCCCCAACTTTCAGCAAAATGTCAGTTACAGGTATTAACAACAAAAATGATCACATTTAGCCCCCAAACTATCACAATTCCTCAATATTTGCCCTGCCATAGGATCCATCCGTCAATAATATGTCACGGAGCCTATTTTCCAAAGATTTAAACCCTAGGATCTTACTAAAGGGCGAACATTGATGCATTTTGAAGATTGGGGCTAAATGTGATTTTAGGAGCAAATCACTGAGCTAGCCAAATTGAACTGCCAAGCGGTACAAGTTCAGTTTAGGATTGACCTAGGTTCTCTTAGCAGGCTAAAAAGTTTCTACTGAAAACCACTTCAGTGAAATAAGTTTATGGTAGAAAGTTGCCGTTCTTTTTCATTTTCTACATTTGATTGAACGTGGAAGTAAGGGTCTAACAACTGTTTCCGATTGAACTAACAGCTTCAAAATCACAAATGGCTGAAAGAACAAAACAACATAAAATAATGGGGAATGAAATGGAGGAGAAAAAGAGAGAAATTAGGCACCACATTAAATTTAGCATCACATTTCTTGTAATCATGTTCTTGGCAACCAGTGAGCATTAGAAGCTTTGATGTTGCCAATAGTCTCCGGATCAAATGATCTCCTCTCATGAAGAAGGGCCAGAGAGTAGTGTGATGCCTTCACTCCTGTGTGGGTATGTTGTTTGCCCTTCTGAAACATGAGGACATCTTTTTCCAACGTAAATAGTAGTAAAAGTAGAAGTTACTATTATGTACTTTTGCTTGCCGGCTCTTTAATTTGATTTTACCCTTGTGGTGCAGGCGTACGTGGAAAAATCTCAGAAGGGCTAAATGAAACAGAGAACTTACCAATGTTTCGTTTGCTTATTAGAACTTCAGTGTTTTTTTTTTGTTCTGTCATACAGCAGGTGGTTTATCATATTCCTTGTGTATTGATGTTTCTGCTACCTCCAGAAGTATTAGCTTTCCTCCCCACCCCGCCATATTGACGTGATTTAGTTGTTGGTAAATGGTTAGCTAAAAATCCTTTTTTTAACTCATGCTTGTAAATATAGTCTTGGTATATTTTTGTTTGTAAGCTTTTGCTTAACTGGGGAGGATTTTAACGACATAGGGAATATGTCGTTTACCTCGTGAAGCAGGGACTGGGTTTCATCGATCTCGTCCTTGGCTTCTGCCAACGCACTGGCTTCCCCACCGGACTCCTTGTTCCAGTAACCATCCTGAGAAAGTAATACATCCCCAGAGAAAACTTTTAAGGCGCTTTTTGCTATTAATCTTTCCAGCGAGATTCTAACATCTCTAGAGGGTTTTATATCTTTGGATCAGGATATTCAGGATATTTTGCAACAAATGGATTATATTATCTGAAATTTTATATAGATAATATTAAATAGTATATGATTTACTTAATATGTCTCTCTTATTTCTTCTGTCACTCCTTAAAGAACACTGATAGAGGCTAATAATCACCGTAATTTGGAGCTTGCTGACTCAATGGACGACACTGTACACATAATTGTTCGGTTGCGTGGTTCGCTTGTGCTGTTAACCAGCTGAACTGAAACATATTGTACAAAGATAAGGGGTCTTGCGTGGAATATTGTAAAAAGATAAAGAGCGAAAATATTATTTTCTAGCTACCCACTGAGCTAGCAGGTGTGACATCAGCGATCACTTTTCCATATTGCTTCCTGTTAATTTTTGTTTGGGTCTAATCTGTACTGTTGGATGTTACCACTTTCTTACTTGTTCGAAGAAAATAACGGAAATGTATTTATGTTCTGAAGATTGAGTGCTCGCCGATATCTATTTTTCTTAGGCCCTTGTTTTCAACCACGAATGTGAATGCCCAATGGACCAGGTACGTGACTTAAAGCCATAACCGAGCGAAACATAAATGAGCCGCAGGGCCCAACTTTTTTTTTTATCAAATAGGACTAAACTCGACGTCAAACAAATATCCCAGAGGACGTAGTGTGTGTACCTATTCAATCACCCTGGTACTCCCACATAATACTTCCTCTCTCGCGCTGTTTCTTCTCAACTCGAATCTGCAAGATACCCACACACAGTTTCTGTTTGATTTGCATGGAGGGACCTGACACTCCTGGTTCTTCCTCTAAACTCTTGTGCCTAGATGACGCAGCATTCTTGAATGAGGATGATGTGTATATTGAGGAGTTGCTTCAGAAAGAGAGTCTTTATTTTGGATCCGAGAGCTTAGCGTCTCAGCCGATTAGAAGACCAAGCTGGTTGGCGATTGCTCGCATGCGGTGCCTGGGCATGCTTTTAAAAGTACGTTTCTATCGGTAAAGCTCTACTTTTGGGTTTTCCCTGTTGCGTTTCTCCTTCATTAATATTGAACCAGCGAGTCTTGAACTATGTACGTGCTTCTTGACGCAGGTAAGGAGATTCTTTAGTCTCCAATTCCGTACAGTTCACTTATCGATGACTTACTTTGATCTGTTCCTTGCAATACATCCGATTCCTGTAAGCAAGATTCGCAATCTTTTTTGTTTCGGAATTTTCGTGTTTTCCAAATTTAGTGGTTTGATATTCCTATTGCTGTCGATGTAGGACGGGCAACGCATGGCTGTTCGAGCGCTAGCCGTGACATGTTTAACTTTGGCAGTAAAGGTACAGGAAACTGCTAGACAAGCAGCTAAGGTATCTCTGGCAGCAAAGAGCGAGAAGCGTAAACTGCCGGATCGTTCGCTATTTCGGGTGGAAGGTTGTCATTTCGAGAACGAGCAAGTCATTCTGGAAGTTTTGGACTGGGACGTGAATTTAGTAACTCCTTATCATTATCTGCCTTATTTCGTCAATAAATTCTATGGTGAATCTAGACCTGAAGGATCGTTCTATAGAGATGTGACTGTGAAGCTTCTTGTGGAAGTCTCAGGAGGTAATCTATGGAATCAAACAGAGATTAGCAGCTCCAAACTGATTTGTGATATTACTATGTTATCTTATTAAGCCGAATTATTTGATGCAGTGACCGATTTAAGGCATTATAAGCCATCAGTTATGGCAGCAGCCGCAGTATTAGTAGCCATTGATGATGGACTAACTGAAGAAGGATTGGAGCTCAAGATGAGGAGGATCTCATTGCGGGGTTCTCTAGAAAATGTGAGGTTTCGCTCTGATCAATGCAGTTCATCTTGCATATTGATGATGAATATCTTTTAACTGTTGTTTTTTTTTTTTTTTTTGAGATTTTACAGGAACAAGTATTTTCCTTTTATAACCTGATGCAGAAGTTAAAGAAGCGTCAACCTTTACCTAATCCACCCCAGACAATAGTTGATGGCATATCGTCAATGCATTGCCTAATTGGTGTTATTAAAAATTCTTCTTCCCCAGTTGCTGTTCGCATCAAGAAAAAACTCCCTTTCATAAATGCTCACAAGTGTCCCATAACGAAAGGCATGAAAGTTTATATTTTACGTTAAAATTGGGCTTAGGCGTCAGTACATGATGATTCGGAGTTGATGGTTAGGATTCGCTCTTGAAAGCCCGATATATTTTCATCCAGTGACTACCAAGAAGGAAGATAAAACGGACAGTAATGCATGAACAAGAAGTTATAACTTGAGCCTGCAGTAAAGAAGAAAGAAGCTGACAGAAGGTCCAAGATCCATTAAAGAATGAAGTGAATCAAAAGAGAGGGGCACGGAGTACTGTTTGTCCACACCGATTCTCCACAGTGCTGTTTTTTTTAAAATACAAAAACAAATCGTCTAAGACTGTTTGTGATGTTGCCCCTTCAATTTTCTTCTTTTTTTGGCATATGGACTTAGGCCAACCAAACTGGGCCGAGACATTTCCTCCAAAATTGCTTCATCTGCTACTTAGCTCGGCTCTGCTAATATATGCTGCTCAAACTATTGTATTTGACAATTGACACCCCCAAATTGTCAACTTTTGAATGTTACTCCCCCAAGTTAAGATCTATCCGTTGAAATGAATAAAACAATGACACATGCCACAATCTCAATAATTATTGGGGGTGCAATGTACAAAAAGTTGACCGTTTGAGGGGACATTTGCCAAGGAGGATAGTTTGAGGGGCAGATTCAAATGTTGTGATAATTTAGATGGTAAAGCATGATTTTGCCTTTTTTTTAAAAACTTTTAGTTTTGGATTTTGCTATTTGGCGACCTCAAATAAGATCCTTTCCTCCTGTCGTCGTCAATCCTAATTTTAAACCAAGTCACCTAAGACCCACCATAAGAATAAACACGATCGTCAGTCAGTTGCTCTCGTATAGTCATGTTCGTTTTAGTAAAATTTTAAGTATGATGTGAATATTTAAGTGATGTTGGAGTTTTATAGGTATTTGTGTAGAAGTTGTTAAATTGTATTGATATTTGTAAAAAAGGTAATGTTGACTTATATTGGTATTTGTGTAGAAGTAATGTTGGAATTGTAATTTTAGAGATTTGAATTCAAATTCTAAAAATTTTACCAAAACGAACATGTCTAGGCCTACTGAGTGATTCATCTTGAGGAGTGTTTGTGAACTTTCCATAGAAACTTTCAGTTTCCTGGAATTCATGTAGGCCTTTCTCGAGGGTTCTCATCCAACACAAACTACATTCATACTTTCTGAAGTTCCATCCTGCTGGCTCTTCTTAAGGGGTTTATCTACCAAACCCATGACCTCCAATTGCCAACCAACCCCTCTCTTGAATCTTAACTCTTACTACCAAACCAACAGATCACAAAGGTTTTGTCCTGTTTCTAATTAAATCCGTGGACTTGTTTTGCTTGCTCTGTTATTTTATTCTTCGAACCCACGATATCAATTGGACTTTTCGCCAAACTTTTAGGTCCAATTCTTTCGTCACCGGTTAAGTCATTGTCATCCATTCCAAAAATGGAAACAACATATATTTAATGTCGTTACACCTTTAGCCGACTGATCATGAAACAGTTGCGTACAGCTCACTTCATTAGGAGGGTAAAAATCGGAGAGAAGACAATAGACTCATAGAGGTTTCAGATACAGAGGAGATCTGGCTACCAAATATACCTGCATTTTGCAATTAAGAAAATGGTTTCTTTATTTTTCTTTATTCAATGATGTCATAAAAATCCCAGTCTAGAATAGCAGACTGCAGAGTCTCTTATGCAGACACTCATGAGATATATGACCTCGTGCTACGTCTCTCTCTGCTTTGCAGAACATAAAATGGCCTCTGAATCTCCTTGGAAAGTTTCACAGGAAATTCAACACTAAAGGAATGGTCCCGCAGGAGAATTTAAGAATGCGGACCTTGGGCATCATTTGCTGTCCACCCTTGCATCGATTACAGACAGTCTAATCATTTGTCAGTTTCATGAATATGATGGATCGAGCGGCATCCACATGACCGAGTGTATGTCTGATACTGAAATTTGAGGTTGGGGTTATCTGGAAGTCAGACAAACTTGGATTTTGATTGATGTTATTTAAGGTGATCAGGATAACTTGGATGAAACCAATTGGGCCATCAGATTGGACAAAATCCTGAATCTGTCAAAAGTAGATTCAGGTCTTGTTCGATGGGTCTTCGAAGGTGGATCACGCACTGTACACGTTTTGGAAGAACTTCATACTAATCTGGAAATATATATATAGAGTGATATCTTTTCACTCGATATATATGATCCGGATACAATTTTTGCCATAAATCTAGGGAGTGGGAAGATCAATTAAGTTATCACTTTCACCTTAGCTACACGAATGTGGGTTTGAGAGGGGGAGAGAGAACAAGTACTGTCACCAACATTTGGGTTGGTATCGGTGGACTAATGGGGAGCTACGTGATGGGCGATTACGAGAGCTTTAAAGAGAGAATAAGTAGTAAACAACCGCGTATATGGAATAAAGGGAATCTTTTGACCACAACCCTTATAGTCAAACATTATTATTATTTTTGTTACATGGAGAATCTATGCACGGCAAGCTCACAAGAGTACGTACATATAAAGAAGCTAGCAGTGGTAACCTCTCAAGAAGCTAGCGTAGTAGCGTGACGGGGCCGGCTCAAAACTCACGGCTCTCCCTTAGGTTACTCGCAGTGAAATATGGTCTTTCTTTGTGAAAATTTTGCGGTGGTAGAAATTTTGTGATATTAGAGTTTGTGAAAAAGTGAAAATAATTTATAGGACTTGGTGAAAAAATGAAGAAAGAGAAAATTTGAATGAATATTACAATGAAAAAAAATTATTTAATAGAAAGAGAGATTATTTTATAATTTTTTTAATCAAACCCGAAATTTTAGAGTGCTAATATTTTGGCAAACAATCAACCTAATAGTTACTAGTAAAGGAAATCCACCAAATAGGATTTCGTAAGAATCTGGGAGTATTATATGTCATTCTCTTACGATAGACTTTAATTGTAGTCACTAGATGGACTTTTTTCTCCTTGTCACCAAAAAGAAAAAAGTTTCATATATATATATATATATTGGAAAACAATTTTTGGTAGCAAGGTAACATAAATTAATCTTTTTTATTTTAGAAAATATATATGATATAGAAACAACTAATGAAATAGAAGGAATCAAGCTTGAAGTTTGAGATTTGGTTGACATGGGATATAGTATGTATTCTGTCCAAAGGGTTGCATAATTGTTTGGATAGAAGAAAAAAAAGACAAGGAAAAAACAAAAATTCACCATGAATTTCAGCAGGTTCAGTAAAATGTGGGGCTTTAAACCCAAAGGAGACACCATTTCGTCAGTTTCCAGTTTCGGAAGCCTTCTAGTTTAGCTTACAATTCCTTCTCGACAACCAAAAGGGCATAAGAGCAACCGAGTGCCGCTTTCCATCCTCAAGTAACCTGTTAAACTGAGTCTATTCGTACGCACTACTATCGATAATGGTGAGAAATATTTATGCGTAATCGATTGTTCTGATCAATTGTTCGATCGACAAAAGCTTTCCGCATACCCTTTGATTGAGATTTACACATCACTTAGGATCACAAATTCTCGATGCTTTCACAAAAACAATTGAGGAAAATATAGCAACTATGTGCCCGTTTCCAAGGCCTAAAAATTATACTTCCAGTTCCAAGGAGCTTTCCAGGGGCCATTTTAGGACCCAACAAGATTGACATTCACTTTTGTATCCCTTTTTCTACAAATGGAAACTTGAAGCTCCTCACTCAAAGCAAATCGCCATTGTACAGACTCTGAGGAGGCCATGGGGTGGGGTTGAATTCCTAGCTAGCAGATGCCTCCTCTTGTTTTTCGTATGGTGGTGGGATAATTAATTATGGATATCAGATCTAGCAGATCCGACCCTTCATGTGAAAATGTTCTTCAAGTTTACCGGCTATTGACAGAACTGGCCCTCTTTTGCGATAAGGCCATAACCCCAGCATTTTGTAGGCTTGTCTTGTTTTCTCACAGCCTGGTTGAGGGAATGGAACCAAATTGTTAGGAAAGAACGCACCACTTGATTGTTTCTAGGAGAAGTTCTAATTCCTTCGCTGCGAGACTCCATATTCACTGTTTTCCCTTCTACACAAGACTAATTACTCAAACATGCAAGACAGTCTAACAAAACCCAACAAAAAAAGGGGGTTACGGCACCAGAACACAGAAGCACACTGATACAAGGCAGTAAATGTCACACGTACAACTTGAAACCAGCAATATTAGAAAGATTCCACGCTGAAGCAACAGATGTTAAATGCTTTTAACGTCAATTGCTACACTCTGCACTAGCAATAAGATTGGCGTACTCCCTATTTTGTTGCATTATTGATTATATGATGGATGGTCCTAGCTAGCTAGTCTACAAGAGCTTGCTACAATTTTTGCAAACAATACATGTACAAGCACGTTTGGTACATTAAATGACTTCTCTTACACTTTCCTGCGATACTTTTCTGACCAACACTTTAGGGGACGATCATTATTCAACCTTCAGGCTTCAGGCATTTAATACGATCGCTTTAAGCTCAAAATTTTCAAAGGTTTTCTTCTGAGAATATGTATGCGCACACGCGTATCATTAAAGGATAGAAGTTTTCGTCCCAGAAGAAATTATTTTAATACAAACCTAACCCATACACAAGCGACGGCCAGCTGACTGCAGGCGGGCTCATGCATCTACATTTGGTTATATGTGATTAAATACAGAATGCATGCATAAATGAAATGTTTCTTCATGAGTTTTTGTGAACACCCAAGTAAAACCCCAAAATGATTGCTTTGTGCATGCGCAAGTGGAGAACAACAAGAATTATGGCACGGATACAAAGATAGATAGACATCACCAGAAGTATTGCACTTGAAAACAAAAGATGACCTCAGAGACTTGCCCCACCGTCTGATACAGATTGGAGCTGGGTGATGCAATTTGGTGTTTCCAAGTCTTATACCCTTCTGAATTGTACGTGTAGGTTTTTCATGATTGATGGTACCAGCTAGCTCATGAATCATAAAGATAGTGACAGACCTCTATTTTCTTCCTAAGCCCAGGCCAATGTACAGAACTCTAATTGGTATTTAGTACTTATATATGGGTTTTCTTTTGATATGATTTAAAGTGTACTTTATTAGTACATGCAAGTTCATCTCTCTCTCTCTCTCTCTCTCTCTCTCGCTCGCTCATCTGAGATTACGCCAACACAGAGGAAAAGAAGACTCAGGGGACGAGTAAGACGTTTGATAAGTTTCGAGTCATGCAACAACACACGTTAACTTAACCAATCAATTTAACGGAGAGATTATATTACTGCATATTATCGGCCAAGACTTTCAAATCATTTGCTTCCTCGTGTAAAGATCCAACTAATTATTATAATTGATACTTCTCGTCAAAATAGAAACTGCGATCAATCCGTTTTGTACCTCCACTTGGATATCATGAATTTCTTAACCCGATACTCACTCTTTCAGCTTCATTTATTGAAGTACGTACTGTCTAAAAAGTTCCAACTGGAACCTATGTTCATATCTTAGATATGCTGGAATCAAATTTTTGTTTTAGTTTTAGTCCTCGTGAAGATCAACTCTTAGCTCCTCGGGTTACTCACGTTTAAGTTCCAGAAAGAAACCAATTCCCTCCGGCTAGATGAATAAACCTCTGCAGATTGTTGCAGATAATCACTAATATCCATGGTAGCGCGCATAAACAAGACAAAATGGATAGAAAGGAGTCAAAGGACGTTCATCAGTGGATGCAAAAGCCTTGCTCGATTGATTACAGCTTTTTCATTGAAGTCCCTATATATATGTATATCCAGCAAAATCTAGCTCCTTTGGTAATGTGAAATCAACTTCTTCTTTTTAGAAGATTCGTTCGCTTCTAGTACACGGTTATATATCCTTCGATATAATGGTTGCCGTACGTAGCCTAATTTCTTGTCGCAGGAGATCGATAGCGACCTCTCAAACATGCATCTTGCTCGTTGATATTTCAAAAATTACCCATGTTTTTTTCGAAAATCCATCACTTTGAAAATGTATCTTCAAATTAAGTTCAATGTGACCATTTCAATGCCTTGCGCTACGGTAACACGTATTCGTTAAGGTCAATAAGATAACCCTGCAGGGTAAGTACCAAGGCCATATAAAATGTTTCCATTTATAGTCGACTTCTGTTGCCTTTCCATTGTTAACTTACTTAGATATTGTTCGGTAAAAAAAAAATTTCAGGATTTTTTTGAATCCTCACAATACAAAAAATCCTACAACCAAACATCATTTTTAACACCACATAAAAATAACTACAACACGCATACCAATAAAGTTAACATTACCTAAAAATTCTCAAAACACAAAAAATTCTCAAAATTTACTATAACCGAACGATCTTCTTAATTTTCATGTGTCACAACGTGTCCCAAACAAATTTGTTATTTGCCCTGGTTTTGCAAGTAATTTCAACACCTCAAAGATGGTACTTAATTTTCTTGGTCCGGTAAAAAGATGATGAGGGAGCTGGTATCCTTAGTCTCAGATGGGATTGGCATCTGAGACCAATCACAACAAAAATGTCTCCACTTTTTTTTTTTAAATCTTATACGAGTTACAGCTCAGCAGCCTTCATTTCTCCTTTTTTTTTTTTTTGATGAAATGAACTTTCAATTTAAAAAGAAGAAGGATCGAGAATAGGAGGTTCTCCCAATTGCATAGCTGTCATCTCTTTCATTTTGATTGCACTAAAATCATAAGCAAATTATATATAATTAAGAGATAATATACTTACACTCTCTAATTTATAAAGGTATATACACTAATTTATGCTCAAAACTATTATTTTTGTCATGTTACACCCATTAATTATTATTTTCAAATACTTTACATTCTCAATTTTTAACGCATGAAATGACAATTCTATTTTCATAATTCTTTTGAGAGTCATTTTTATAAGGATAAAATTATCTATTAAAAAGTTAAAAAATCAAATTTTATCTGTTAGAAGGTGTAATATGATAAAAATAAAAATTTGATATACAACCTATCAAGATTTTATAATTTGACAGTGAAATTTATATTTATATTTATAAATTATTAATATAATAAATTAATTTTCTCCGTGTGCTATAAGGTAAGTTCAGGAAAGGAACCAACTTTTGCTCCCAGCTCCCAGAGACATAGAACCCAACATTGACCGTAACAGCAGCAAAAGTAATCATATCAAGAACGGGGAGGCATACCCAGAAAAAAATTAAGAATCTCCCAGGGTTTCAGTGCCTGTGGTGGTCAGCCATATGAAAAATAAATGGAGTGAGCTCTAGGGATGTGGCAGAGCCAGTAAAGGTTACTAGGTGCAATTCCTGACCCTCGACTTCTAGACTATGCTTTGCCAGAAAACAAAGAAAATCTCAACCGTTGATCATTTGATTTTGGTGGGTCCACCCAAACCCTGCAGACTGCTTTTCGACTCCTTTTTAAACCTTTCTGCGTCATTCGCCTTGAACATCTGCCCCAAATCATTCTCTCTCTCTCTCTCTCTCGCTAGCTTCTTCTTTAAAGCTAGCTGCAAAATACCTATCATGAGGTTTTTCTTCCACCATCCAGCCCTTCTTCGTCTTCTAAAGCACTATATGTATCTGTAGTATGTTACAACTTCTATTAGCCAGAACCACTTCAAGAACCACCCCCCCCCCCCCCCCCCCCCCCCCCCCCCAATACCATGGACATCAACCATCACAATAAACTCATGATAAACAACAGTTGGAATCTTCAACTGGCCACAGAAGAACCCATCCTCCATCCCCAACTCTCCTTTTGTTCCCTTTTGCCAAATTATCCTCTTCAAACCCATCAAGTACCATCTTCATCCAACCAGATTACTCTTACTGAGGCATTTGCTGATCAACACATTGGAAACCAAATGGAAGAAGACGAAGAGCCAGAAGAGGAGCTGGGAGCCATGAAGGAAATGATGTACCAGATCGCCGCGATGCAGCCTGTGGACATTGATCCAGCCACAATCCGGAAGCCAAAAAGGAGAAACGTTCGAATTAGCGATGATCCTCAAAGCGTGGCTGCGCGTCACAGGCGAGAAAGAATTAGCGAGAAAATCCGAATCCTCCAAAGACTTGTCCCCGGAGGCACAAAAATGGACACAGCTTCTATGCTAGACGAAGCCATTCGCTATGTCAAGTTCTTGAAGAGACAAATCCGCTTACTAGAATCACCTCAGCAGTCACAAGGCATTGGAGCTAGTACGGGGCCGGCCTTACTCCCCCTGGAATGGCCTTTCACACCTAACAAGCCTCATGGCTCCTCCTCCTCCCCCAACATGGACCTTCCGGCTGCTGGACCTGGATTTGCCTATGGAGGCAACATGGGGGAAACCTTGGCCTTTAACCATGAGGTAATTAGCGATTAGTGGCTAATGATTGTCTACTAATTGTAATACTAGGGGAGTTTGCATATATATTGGTGATCATCGTCAGGTTTGTGTAAAATAGTGATATTTTTGGGAGGGTCATGTGGAGCACAAGGCTGTTAGGATATTGTTGACTAAAAAGGCTGTGGAACAATCATAACGGTTAGCTTGAGTTGCGTACAACCATATAGATATAATATAGAATAAGGCCTATGGAGTGTGAAAGTTGGCCGGAAAGTTTGTTTGGCTGACTCTCTTCCGGGAATAAAACAGTGACGTTAGAGTACTACCTTGTTGAATATTAATTTAGACCCTCTTCTCTCTCTATATATCCATACACACACACACACACGAACATATGCATCTATTTTATCTTTGCATACATGGTTGTTTGTCATTGCACGTATATGAATTCATGGGTATGTGAATTGTGATTATAACATATATGAATGCGTGGTGTAGGCTTAATCCTATAATGCATGTGCACACGTGTTTGTTTTGGCTTATAATGAACGTACGAATGACCGTATGAGATAGAAATCGCACGGGGAGATGTAGTACACACCCATCAAAATGATTGTTCCGGTGTGTTAATGTGTAGTTAGAGGAGACTCAATAAACACAGGGCTTAAAGTGAAAAACCCTAGGCGCTCTCATGGTCATGGGGAAAGCTAACTAACTAGACAACTTTTGTGTCTTTATTTGAAGCAAGATTGCAGATTTAGGTTACGATGTAAGTGTTTGTTTAATTCGGGCACACAGCTAGCTAGTTATTAGCGGACCTCGTCTGGTATACTCTCTCTCTCTCCCGACCAGTGAATTCACCAAAAACCACATTAAAGTCGTTTCTGCAGTCATGTCAGGTAATTCCGATCTAGGTTGCATGAACCTCGTTTGTCTGATCTATTTCCTTTCGTGTTTATGTCAAGGTATATTTATTTTTTTCTTTGCTTTGGGGAGAGAGAGAAGGGGGGGGGGGTGTTAGAGAAATGGTTTGAGGAAGATCAATAAATATATTATGGAACAGACGACATTACTCCTGCCATTCCCAACCTCATTCAAAACCCATCTGATCGAGTCCTATATATACTCCTATTATATCCAACTCCAACTTCTAATTTCAACGCACAAACTTATTGGCACACACAGGGTTCAAGGCCCGAATACAGTACTGATCGGCAATTAATCGTACTGGACATTCAAGCATTAATACATAAACGTCTCTTGATTCATTCAACTCACATGCCCAAGCATCTTTCAGCCTTCAAACACTAACACGCCATTGTGCACACGCAACATGTATATGCATCTTCCAGCTACCTCATATATATATATATAAGAACTTAATTCGCATCTTCTAGAATATTTCTCTGGGCTGAAGCCATTGAAGAGTAGAATGGATGTTTTATAACACGCCATTGGTACCGCGGTGTGCGAATAGTGATGCATACTCACTTGGCCAATGGGCTGCTTCTTCTTTAAGAGAAGGATGCTTTCCCGAGTTTAATGGCCATCGCTTTCGGCTTCCGTGGGTTTATGAGGGCTGTGACACTCCTTGATTGTATGGGTTTTTTGTGGACTGTACTGACGTTTTTTTGTTTTAATGCTAGTTACCGGCTTTGGACGGGTTATTCAAAAGAAAAAAGTATATTTATACCCTCTATATTCACTTCTTTGTTATTAATAGACGAGTATGTGTACTAATTCAAAAGGATTACAAGATATACAACGACAAAGGGCAAAACAAGCATTAGAAGAGCTTAAACCCTAATGGACATTTCACTTACTGATCCCCCGTGCGACAAGAGTGCTCTAAACTGATGACCTACTAATTCCCTTAGACAAGTGAGTGAAAGCTTTAACTAAACCCTAGAGCTATATCCTTAATTCACATCCGGAAGGGATAGGTCATAGGTATAGAGCTAGCTTCTACTCTTCTAGACTATATTCTTCACATGACATCCGGATAGGCAAGGAAACTAGTTTAAAACAACCAAGGCAAGACCTTTCTCTTTTCCCTTTTCATTTGTTAAATAGATATCAACAAAACTTATTTAAAAGAATCACCAGCTCAATTTTCATGATTCAACTTAGAGACAATTAGCTCCTTATACATGTATATATCTACTAAAAGTAAGACATTGACTTACGTGAAACAAAATTCAATCCAAAAAATAGATCTAGCACCACCCAAGAGCTTGAGATAAAAGCTATTTGCTGGCCGAAAATCATTTATCCACCTTAATACTTCGAAGATTTCGAACTAGAACCCCTAAATCTTAAAGGCTAGGGATTATCCTTCACGATGTTAGAAAAGCTCCAATCTTCCATACTGCAGGTCTCATCGCTGTCTCCCATCACAGGGTCTAAATGAAAGCGCGAATGAGCATGGTATAGTCTTCTGTCAAATTAGGATAGAAGTGTATGTAAACTTCTAAACTATATATTGAAACATAAAAGATATATCCATGAACGATCGAGTAATTTAATCAGAAATAAATTAGAATTTTAAGCATTAATTATAATAGTTCCAACGGCTTCTTTAGTTTAATTATATTTCTCTCTCTTTGTAATCTCCCAAGTTCTTTTTTCTGGTATCTCTGCACTTGGTGATAATTGATCATGTCTACTCTCCGAGATGATGTAATAGACGCCTTATGACGTGCTTGAAAAATGGGTTGTTTAGCTATATACAGAACAAGATTTGATTGATAGAAAATATCTCATCGAAGAAAAAACAAATGAAAAAGAAATTTCTTGTGGAAGCCATTGACAGCTGGTGATAATTGATGTGTACGGCCTCAGAAATGGTTCTGTAGATGCTGCAGTCATGATTTATTTTTTACGTGGGCTGTTCAACTAAAAAAAGAACAATATGCCTGACTGAAAATTTGAAAGAACGATGCCACAGGTAAAAAGGCAAACGAGAAAGTAATTTCTTGTGGAAGTCTTTTCTCTCGTTTATTTCTTTCGGGATGGTGGGGGAGGATAGGAAGTCATTTGTCAGACGTTGTATCACGTAGGACGTACGTTGAAACCTGCAACTAAGAAATTCACACATTTCCTTACAAGATCAAATACAGCCAAGCGAATGTCCGGAGATAAAGAACATGGTTGTTCTCTTTATTTTTTTCCTACTTCCGCTGTATAATAAGACGAGCAAACAATGCGGAATTGCTGCAGGGAAATATGGAGAATCATCTATTCCATTAAGTCATTGCTTTGGCAAACCCTGATAAGCTCCCCGGTCGACCGGCCCTCTTGAGCTCTTTAGCGCATAAGCGCCGCCGTTTAAGATTACGTCACCCAACTTACTTGTGGGTTCACCTGTAAATTATGGTTTGAGAAGTCAGTCAGACAGTGCAACTTTTTGAAAACCTCACATCATAAGACTTCCATACATACGGCACCTAGAAAACGAGAAAGTGCATGCACAGTACTTATATATCCAGACGGGATTGTGCAAATTAAATTATTCAAAACCTCACTAATTACAAAATGAGTGCCTACTTACATTGTGCAGTACTTCAGGCAGCTGACACCATTATTACCTTTATCATCGGCCATAATCATCATACATCTTCACAAACTCCCAAAATTATAACATATGAAAAGTTATGGCTAGCCACGTATCCCGTTACAGGGATAGCTCGGCCATCTGTCTAGAAATGAGCTTTCTCATTGAAATGCACTTTTCCTTTTTTTTTTTTTTTTTTTTTTTTTTCTCATGATTTGATTTTGGTTGTATAGCTTTAATTGCAGAGTACGTGTTTTCACAAATATTCGATGAAGCTCTACCTTGAGGCTTGGGGTTCATGAGCCCTCACGGTCACGGCCCACTTCAACGTGGGCCTCAGGTTGTAACGGGTTTTGAGTCCAGGTGCGGCCTCTTTTTTTTGTTTTTTTTTAGCATAATAACCAATCTCATTACTATAAGCGAAAATACAAACTAAAGAACTACAAGTCATGGAAGATCAAAACCTGTATACACCCATGGGTAATCCTACAAAAGCTCATGAGAAGGGGATAAGCATCTCTCAAAAGATGAGGAAGCAGTCCAACGAGCAAGATACTAAAGAAAATTCGCACTTCACGGGAAAAAACCACCTTATAAGCTTGCAAAGAGTCTAACAAAAACCGAGTGTTGCAAATATCGATTAAAATAAGCCAAGGGCAAGGGGCCCCAAAACTCTTCAACGCATGCATCAATCACAACAGGGGAGTCGTCTTCTAAAATGACCACAGACAGACCCAAGTCGACAGTAGTTTGCAACCCAAAAACTGAACCTTTGGCTTCACCAACCACCAGATCAGTATAATCTCTCCGAGTAATTGTGATACACCAAATCCCATATGGAGTGGGAGAAGAGAATGAATGAGATATTGGCTTTATAAGGGACAAGTTCCACATTGGGACCATACTAGGTTGAACTAGGCTTTATAGTGATCCAAGGAGTTTTAAGAGCAATCTTGACTAACTTTTTGAAGTCAAAGTACAGATGTAGCTAATACTTTCCTTAGGTTGTTACGGTAGCAAACTGAACAGCATCCTGAGGAGACATCCTCAAGGGAGAGACTAAGCAGAGCTGAGGGCTGAAAGATGCTTGCCTCCTTTTTTTTTTAATTATAATAACAGCTTTCATTAATAATATCAAGGAAGTTTAAAAACCTCAGGAACACGCTCAAAAGGGCGAACTAGACACTCCGATGAGTCGACAGGCCAATGAGCAGGGTGACCAACAGGTCGTACGTGTTGCTTTTGGATGATGATTTAATGGAATTAATCATTTTAAAGTATGAATCTTGCTTGCTTTTTCTATCCCTCTTTTACAAGTTACCATGTCCTTCACGCATGAGATCCTGCTCTACGCACTAAATTTTAGGAGAAATTGTCATCGCAGATTAAATGACCAGTTTTGTATGACCTGACATATCACGTATGTACGTGAATCTATAAGCTTGATAACAACCCAATTGGCCGATTATAGTATAGCAAATCCATCCAAAGATGCCAATTCTTATGGAATTACGTACCAAGTTACGCCAAGCCAGCTGCAATATTCCAAATGTTTTGGTTTCCAAACAGCAAAAGTTGGAGACAACGAACCGGTCAAATTGTCACGAGCAAATTGCAATGAACCGGTCAAAATGGGCTAATATTGTAAGCATTCACGATCGAGCTTTTTCCATTGATGCCGGGATGCAGAGGAAACAAGTGGTGCGAGTTCTAATCTTCATTTATGTTTCTGAAACTCTATTCATATCACAATGGATAAAAGAAAGTAATTTGATCAAGTAGGAATACTGCAGGTTAAAGACAGAGTTAGTCGATGCTGATTGACGCTCGTTGGTAATCAAGTTGGTTAGGAAATTAAATAAACATTTGAAAATTAAGGAAGTGGTTCTTCATGAAGTAGAGACTCTTCATGAGATCATTCGTTTTTTTTCCACTGGAGCTCTAAGTTTTACAATGGAATTTGGTAATCCCTGCTTGACCTTTCTATTAATCCATAAAATGCATGCATATGGTTTGCGCACTAGTGCTACTGTGAATTCTATTAATCTCTCAGAGGTAATCATCCTGCGACACGTATGGACAATATCTTTTATTAGCTAGTGATCACTAAACACCTATACAGCTCAGAAGAGGAAAAGTAAAAACAAAACCCAAAAACGAAAAGACGAAGTAGCTATATATTTCATTTTCAAAATGGGGAGAAAATTAAGGCTGCAGCTAGGGTTTCGGGAACAAAAGAATCAACTTCCTAGCTCGAAGCGTTACATTAAAGAGACCTTTTTTGAAGAAGTCGAGGCGTCTTCCTCGCCTTAACCCTTAACAGATAGATGGAATAAAGAACAGCATGCATGACTCTGTGGCATAATCCAATAGGCTTTGAATGCGCATGCGCTGGACCCTTTGACTGGTGCCTCCAAAAAAGAAGGGAGAACGACAAGATGAGGAGCGCGCCCAGAAGATTATATTAAATAAAGACTCAATACTTTTTTTTTTCAATTCTTTCACGAAGTAATTACGTCTCCGGTTTTGAGAAAGAATCGAGAGTAATTTATGTTTGACCTTTCCACTTATCTATGCAGGGCATTAATCCGTTGCCAATTCTCCGAGAACCCTTCATTAATTCTGCAGGTGGTCGTGGAAAGTTATCCGCCTATACATACTGCACTGTATATAAATAACCAGCCATATCTCTGTTGTGGCAACACCCGCAAAAATCTGTCGGTTAGTGCTAACGAAGAGGGTATACATAATATTAAGAATGGGCGGCAAAGGTGGTGGAGGTGGCGGAGGTGGTGGAGGAAAAGTTGGCGGTGGAGGTGGAAGTGGCCGTAGCAGTGGTGGAGTAGGTGGAAATGGGGGTGGCAGTAGCTCCTCAAAGGGCGGCGGTAACAGTGGCATGATGGTTGCTCCTGGTAGTGGAGGAGGGGCATACATCTCTAGGGACACTTTCGAGAGCAACCCGCAAGGCTATTTTTCTGGCCTGCATTCTGGTGAAAAGGGAAATAAGTAGACGCAAAATGTTTTGAGGATATTAATAGGGAATGATGTTTTACTTCATGGATAATGTGATGGAATAAATTTGAAGTATTATTTATCCTGCTTGCTGCGTTTGTTTTCTCCGGCCTCCTTTTGTACACTGCTTACGAACTTAATTCGCTACTGATCACTCGTATACCCACCTAGCGTTCTCGTATGATATATATTTTTTTTCAAATCGTTTGACCAAACAGAAATTGGTAATGCATCCGACAATAAAATTCTGAAGTACGTTCCTCCGTAAAAAGGCATAAGCTTACCTCAGAAGAACATATGGCAGAAGTTTGTTCCAGACGCTAACGTTGGACGTAATTTGAAGCCTAATCATATGTTACTTAATGTGTCATGATTCTACAGTAACATGTTCCTAGTATGCATATTAGCTAGTCTCTATGTACTGTATGAAGCTTAGAAAACCTTTTCATAGGGTATAAACCCACTGCCTACTTTCTACCAGCTTGTCATCCGTTACGCATTTCACTTGGGAATGTGACCTCCCAAAAATACTAGTCAATTACATCAACGACTTGGCTCTATTTGTTTCCCTTGCCACTTCCATGCAGGCTAGCAAAATAACCTTGGGGATTGCTCTCGAAAGTGCCCCTAGAGATGTGCGACCCCCCTCCACTGCCAGGAGCGATCATCATGCCACCGTTGCTAATTGCTACTGACCTTTGAGGAGCTACTGCATGCCACCAGCCTTGCCATGCTACGACCACCAGCTCCTCCCTTGCCGCCCATTCTTATAATATCTGTAGTTGCTTAATTAACTAGTAGTACTAATTGAATCGGAAGTTGCTTTGAAAAAAAAAAAAATTGAATCGATGTCAGTATAAGAATGTTGCTACAACAAATTTGTTAGGTACTGGCGCCGATTATCTATAGAGGGGTTGTAGTAAAATAACTACTATATGACCACCTGTGCAATTAATAGTCTATTCGCCGAGAATCGGAATTGTATGAAGGTCCTGCATGGAGTATAGTAGAGGTACTTCTTCCATAGAGTACTCCAATATTTGGAAAAAAATTGTAGCCGTATTAGGGCTCAAGGCCTAGTTGGGAAATGATTCCCTCATAATTAGTTGGAATGGACAGAGTTGATTTCCTCTCACATGTAGAGACCCACAAGGGGTAGAAAAGTCACAACAGGCAGCAAGCTAATATGATTAACAAAAAATAAAAGTCGAAAGCAGAGAAAATCGGTAGAAGTAGTCGTCGGAGGAAAGGGACTGGGCAAGAGAGAAACTGCTAGGGGAGTGAGAGGCACGCGCATTAGGGGATGAGCGTGGCCTCCCACGCGCTAGTTGGCTGGTGCAGGGCTGAGACCGAACGAACCACCGAGAGGAGCGGAGACTAACCACACGGCGCTTGTTAACCGAAACCGCTACCGGAGCGCAGATCTAAAAAGAAAGGCAGCAGGTACATGAGATCCACTTGCGCTAGTGAAAGCGAGTGGGGCCTCTCACACCAACATGTCGGCTTCGAAGAGGCACAGAAACAGGTGCTGGATGATGAAGAGACTGTCCATGGTGATCGTGGCTGCCAAAGACCTCCAAACGAGCCAAAAGCAGAAAATGGGGTTATTGTAGAGCTTGGCTCCATTGGAAAGAAACCTCAATAAACCCCCAAGAGAATGGGGGTTATTGTAGAGCTTGGCTATAGGAAAGCAGAGCTGAATGGGGAAAGGGGGCGAGAGGGGCTAGAGTGCCTTCTGTGGTTGGAGGAGACGGTGGTAGAAGAACAAGATGCTAGAGAGAAGAGAGAAAGGAGAGCCTTTGTGTTTAGAGAGAGGATTGGCTTCAGCCTCAGATCGTTGATTACTTAAACCCACTCGGATGCCTGCCTCCTTGCCAGGAATAAGGGAGACCCAAAATAAAAGGGAGACCAATTTGAGCTGTGTCGCCAGTGGTGAACGTGCGCGCCGCCCATTCTGCAGATCAGTGTTGTTCTTTTTCTTGTATTTACTACCAAAAAAAAAAGATCGAAATTTGAACCCGAGGATTCAGAAGTCCACGACACGACAGGATCAAAAATGTTAGTGGCTGTCATCAACCACCTTGATATGAGGATCATGTGGTTTATCTTCTAGATTCAGCATGTTTAAGCGCTTATAAGAAAAATTCGACTGTATCTTTTTTTTTTCCTACTTTAATCTAACAGGGCATAAACAAATGTTGTTCGTGAAAATTAAGCTTTCTCCATTTGATATTCTTTTACTCTCATTCTATATAAACCGATAATTTGTAGGACAATATGAATTACTTCACCAAAAAAAACAAAAACCAAGTTAGAGCCTTTTTTTCTTGACGATATTAAAAATAAATATATGATTTTTTTCCTGCCACAAAAGAAATACGAAAAAGAAAGAAGGCTAGAACTTAAACAGTAATAAATTTTCTAACTGCTTATATGTTTGTATATACATGATTTTTTTTTTTTTTACAATCACAATCCATAAAAAAATTTCAACCTCATCCAAACATGGGTTAAAAAAATTTCTAAATTAAGTAATATATTCCTCTTCTGTTTTCTGTTTTTTTTTCTTGGTCTACACTTTCTGCTCTCAACCACCTCCGATCTCTTTCATTACCAACCCCACCCAAATCTCTGAAGCCTCTCCTCCTTCTGTCCCGGTCCACCTTTGTCCAACCCTGTTCCTCTGCCAGTTTTCTGAGGATTTAATCCTAGATTCTCTCCCTCTCTGCGCCACCATTGTAGCTTCTGCCGTCATATTTTGTTAGTGCATCATCTCCTTTACAAGTCACAACTTCATCCAAGATTCTTGCAATCTAGCTGCTTTTGCTTCGGATTTTTTTTCTTTTATGATTGGAAATTTAGAAGCTTACTCATCTAGTTTTCTATGATTTCTTTGACGCGTCTTGAACACAGCATGCTTCTTTGCTTGAATTATTGAATCTTGGATTAAACGTGGTTCTGGGCGTCGTACAGTTTTTATTTATTTTTTATTTCTGTAGCTTTGAAGTTCTTCTAACCATACTGCTATGATTTGAAAGTCGACGATTTTTGAAGCTCGATGTTTGTTTTGATTTCTGCTGATTTTCGGTGTGATAGTGGCGGGATTCCATTATGGGTTTGAATTGTTCGGGATGAGGGGCATGGTGGATATTACCGATGAAAGATTGATATGAAGATTGCATCCTTCAACCGCAGTACGTCATTCAGCCGGAGGTCCTTGGGCACTACAAGCCCGAGGGTCACCCGTTTAAGCTGGATCTCTCGCATATTTCATGTTCTTGTGGTGATGGTGTCTTTGATTTCATTCACCATAGCAATTGGTTGTGGTTATATATACGTCCTCCCAAGTCTCAGCCAGGCCTTTTATGGGGACGGAACATCCAAATTCAACGATTCGTTTAGGAGTTGCAATGTGTTTGATGGAAGTTGGGTTCCGAATGATAGTTATCCGTTGTACAATGCTACAGAATGTCCCTTTGTAGAACAAGGATTTGATTGCTTGGGGAATGGAAGGACAGATAAAGATTATCTGAGATGGAGGTGGAAGCCGAAGACTAGCGACATTCCAAGGTTTAATGTGCGGAGTACATTAGAAAAACTTCGAAGCAAAAGAGTTGTTTTTGTCGGTGATTCTATGAGCAGAACGCAGTGGGAGTCGCTTATATGCTTGCTTATGACAGGGGTAGAGGATAAGAAGAGTGTCTCTGAAGTGAATGGAAATAAGATTACTAAAAGAATTAGATTTTTAGGTGTTCGGTTCAGCTCCTTCAATTTTACCATTGAGTTCTTTCGTTCAGTTTTCCTGGTGGAACAGGGTTCGATGCCTAGACATGCGCCAAAGAGGGTGAAGTCTACGCTTAAATTGGACAAGTTAGATAATATTAGCAACCATTGGGTTAACTCGGATGTTCTTATATTCAATACAGGACAATGGTGGGTTCCTGGAAAGCTTTTTGAAAGGTAAGTTCCCTAAATTGTTATGCACTGATTACCATGGTAGCTGTGCTTTTCTTAATCCGTGATTTTGATAGACAGTATGGATCCTGATTCCATTGACCTATCAGGCGAATCAAAGTTGTGCATTAGGACCCACCTTTACTGTGACTCATCACCTTGTACTAGCTAACTTTGTTATATTGAGGAATCCGCATATTCATAGTCCATTACACATTGGGATAGATCATAGTAATAGGTTTCTGTATGGTAAGAGAAATTATGGCGTTGGATGCAACTTTTAGTGACAACAATTCTTGAGTCTGAACCTCTATTCTCTGTTCACTTCATTTCTAAAAAATGGTGAAATGAGTACAAGAGATAAAAGTAATCTTAATGGCTAGATGGAAGGGTAATCTTGTAGAGGTAGTAATGATTGATTTTTCTTTCCGACCTCATTGTAAGATGTCACTGAGAATTAATTATGTAAAAGAAGCTCTAAATAATCATGAATTCCAACTTTGAATCTTAGATGTAACAACTTCTGTCTTGCCGTTGTTACTCTCTCCGTCTGTGCTATCTATGTCTTGGATCTAGTTCGTAGCTGGTTTGGTCATTGTACTTAGTTTTATATAACTAAAGCATTCTGGTCTTTGTGTAGTGAGAAGCAAAACACCTCCAAAAGGAGAAATTCTGAGGCAAATTGTGGATCGTTTTTTCCTGTTCTTGAGTGAGTGCGTATCCATTTGTTGTGAAGATATCTCCGTATGGAACAGTTCTCTTGGTGCCAGTCAAATAATTTAGCTGTAGGATCTTCCACTCCTGATTTCTTTGGATTACATTCTAGACAGGATATTGACAGCATGTCTTAGTTAGTGGTGCTTCTGCATGCATAGGTTTTGATTCACTGAAAGGACGATACAAAGATCACCTTCTCTAGGTTCAAAGCCCCTTGGTGAAAATTGGTCCTGGTCTGCAATCCACATCTGATTCTTGATATCCTTTCAGGCCGTGGGTACATGAAAGGGGATTGTTAATTGGACCTCAGATTCACTTTTAAAAACCTTCCCAAAAAATCCTTCTCAAGATCTGTCCCCAACAAGCTGTTATCTGAAATCCACTTACTCTGGTCCTCACATTTCACACCTGGCGAAAGTCATTTTGTTTATTAAACCTTGTATACTGTGGCCTCGCTTAACCTATTTGGTTTCATTGCCAAGCGCTGTCTGAGCCTCTAAAACTATTGGCATTTGGGAGGCAAGCATTCTTTCTAAGTAGATTCTCTTTTTGCCTCATGGTAGTGGAAAGTGTTTTGAGAAGCTGGAATGACAGGTTTTTTTTAGGAGAAGTGAATCGCATTTACTGGATACTGGTGACGATATTTATCCTTGTTCCATTGGAATCTTCTATGAAACAAACTGCATAAAAACCAGGTTTTATTCTTGAGGAGATCCCTATAGCTGTTTCTCATATTTGCGATCTTAAAAGCTGCAGGTAGATTTGCTTCTCTACATATAAAGTTTCACTGCAGACAAAACATCATTATCCTAAATATCTGAAACTCTATGAGTTAGAGAATCTAAACCTGAATACAGGATATTTATTAACTACTTTTGTGTGATGAAAATGGACTTTTTACATTAGATTGCGAGAAACAATTGGTTATTTTAATGGGGTTAAAAAGAGAAAATTCCATTGAATAGCTAAGTGCATTTCAGATAATTCCTGGCTAGATATTTGTCTAGTCAAACATTTTCTACCTGAACTTCTGAAGTTACTGTTCACCAGACCATATTTCCTATAGGCCTCCCACTAGGGGAAAAAAAAATAGCTGCTTGTAAAGAGAAGTATATAGTGAGACTGTAACATTGCATTATACTGTTTCATTGTCTTGATGGTCAGTGTTAAGCCTTGTAGACGCAATTTTCTTGGATATCGTGTTTTAGGATCAGGAAGTCATCTGTGTCTTTCATTTTATTGTTGAGTAAACTTCTGATGTACTGGAAAGTTGAGTCCTTGTTTCAAATTATTATTGTCTAACAACCATAATCTGAACTTTTTCCTATACTCCTGCGCAAAATGCTTCTGAATAGTTTTCGGACAGTGGCTGTTATTTCCAGGTTGGGAATTCTTTAAAGCTTGGAATGCCAATTTCCACTGCCTTCAAAACTGCAATAGACACTTGGGCATCATGGGTTCAGAAAAACATCAACACAAATCGAACACATGTCTTCTTTCGTACATTTGAGCCATCTCACTGGAGGTATGCCTTCAATGTTGGCAATATATGCTGTGTTCTCAAGCATTTTGGCACTCCTCATTGTTGTTTGGGATACTGCTCTCCGTGTACAAAACTATGAATGAATATTTTGCTTCTTGTAACTTGTCAGTTAACCTGTTCACCCTAAACTATGTGTCAGGACAACAGCATTATCCTTTTCCTCTTTTCTTGTTTGAAGTTGCTAATAGAGTTCTAGAAATTTTTCAGAATCGGTCTTTGGATTTAAGTTTAGGAATAGTTACCAGTTGTAACTAACCATCTTTGTTCAGAAAATTTAATCCTCTGTTTGTTTAACCTTAGTCTGGTTTGTGGTTTCCCTTCCTATTTGTATTCCTCTTAAGTTGCTCATTAATTGTCTTCAACGCCACTTAAGGATATTATTTGTTTCTGCATCCAGTGATCAAACTCGGAGGTTTTGTAATGTGACCCAGCACCCGTTGTCAGAAGCAAGAGGAAGAGATCGAAGCCTATTCTCAGACACAGTCTTGGAGGTGGTGAAGAATATGACAGTTCCTGTAACTGTTCTGGACATAACTTCCATGTCAGCACTCCGAAGTGATGCACATGTGGGTAATTGGAGTGACATCCCATTGACACCTGATTGTAGCCACTGGTGTCTACCTGGAGTACCTGATATGTGGAACGAAATTGTTCTCTCATACCTGCTTTCTAACTATGATGGTAAAGCAAGTTCCAATTACTTCCTGAATATCTTCTTTTTACTGCTTAGGTGCATCCCAACATGATCGATGTAAATCCCATCCTGTGCAATATGTGTTGAAACACAATTGACCTCACCTTTTTCATCCTCCCCCCAATTTAGGTAAAGAGAGGGGGAAATCAGAGTAAATCTCTGTCAGGGACCTAGAATCATGGGAAGGGAGTGATTGACTCTTGTCGTCGATCAATTAAAATCAATGTTATTTTCTTTTAATAAATTCGTGCTAGAGTTATGCAGGTGTAATTTTTCTTTCCCTAAAGAATAGGTTATTGCCTAACCCATCAAGGTTGTTAGGCTATTTAATAGTTTGAGGCCATGAATTAAAGTATCATATGAGTATTACCCTCGACCTTGAGGAGTCGTGGTTTTCCTTGAATTAAACCAACCTGAGGAATCCTAGGATCCCTCGAAGTATTCTACAAATTTACCATCATAGGTAGAAAACGCGAGGACAATCCTTGTTCTCTGCTCATCCACAAGCTCATTACAAGGTCACAATCTAAGGCACGTGACAATCTCTTACTTGGTTTTTCTTGATTAGTGCAGAATGGACAGACATGGATTTGCTGACACCAGTTTTGTGCTAGCCAGTCGCCAAGACCTCTAGCCTACGAGCACTCATGGTCTCAGCCCAAAAGCCAGAAATATTGAGTAACAGTGGCTTGCGCTGAAGTTCTTTCCCTTGTTACATGTTATTCAGCGGCAGCCACCACCCAACAGATCTACAATTCCCAAGATAGCACCAGGTTTTCAAAAGGAAAGATTAAGAGTTATACGGAGCACACAAAGTTTTGATAGGAACCGATTTTTTCATTCTTTTTGTCTTTCAGAGGAGGCTAAAATTTTCTCTGAGAAATTACAATTTTGTCCATTGTATTCATTAATCACAGATTGATCGCCAATGCGATCTTTGTTCTAACAGAGAAATGAAGCGTATTTGCACAGGAAAAAAAAGAGAGAGAAATGAAGAGATTGACCATCTTATTTGCAGCTTTTAGAATTTCTGGTGCTCTAACGAGAAATGAATTGTCCATTTTCTGTTCATCTGTGATAATTTTGAGTACAATGCAATCTTTGGCCTAACAAAAGAGAGAAAGGAAAAGAAAAGATAGAGATTGACGATCTTATTTGCCACCTGTTCATTTGAGGATGAATTTTGTGGAATAGAATGATATGTCTCAACCAAAGAAGTGTCCTTCAATTGCTGCAGCTTTTTTCTCCGTTCTTTTTGTTTTCTTTTTATTTTCCTCGACAGGTTTACAAGACCACCTCTGCAGTCTGGGCCATCACCACTCCATCTGCAGATTGATGACCAAACATAGACTCAACCCTGCTTTTACAGGAAACAGCTGAATGTTTCCCAAAATTCAGTAGTCCCTTACTGAAAACTTAAGCGCAGTATAGACCGTCCAATGGCAGCACCACCTCATGCTAATGCATCCCCTCCAAAAGCAATGCCATCTCATGGCCCTTTTCCACCAGGACAACCATCACTTCCACTACCCCAGCATTCTTTGTATCCACCACCTCCGGCAGCAAAACCGCCATGACACTCAATCCAACCCCCTTCCCCGATTATGACACCGCGACATTCTCAAACATCACCACCTTCACCAGGTCACCATTCAACTATTATTGTAGTGGTCTTCATCTCATTTGGTGCTCTATTCTTTCTTGCATTCCTTTCAGCTGCTCTGTGCTGTTGCATTAAGAAGAAAAAGAAAGGAAGGTTTCAGAAAACGGAGATTTTAAATAGTGAGGAACACACAAAGGTCCAGGAAGGTAACATATTGGGCCCACATGGTGAGCAAGTCACAGTACTACCAATAGAAGAGGACGCTAACACTAAGGAAGAGATCACAAATGAATCAAAAGAAGCAACAAAGTGATGTTTTATTTTGACCATAAAAGGGTGGACTGAACATTCGAGATCCATCTGACTTGCAATATCCAGATGGTCCAATGGTTCACGGAATGATGCCGATGTGCAGTTCAGTTGTGGTTGCCTAAAGAAAATGAATCATTCAGCAGTGCTTAATGCGCCAAAGGAAAATGGTTGAATTCCCAACCCTCAATAACTGGTGGAGCAATGAAAAACATGGGCATACTCATGCAATAGTGGATATTGAATTAGCTATTTATGGTTGTACTAAAAAGGCAGTTTCCCTGTACAGAATTACCAGGAAATGCTGCTGTCTTCATTAGCCTATATAGCATTTCATATTCTTTCAGAATTTGAGGGTGAGAATGGTCCCCTTGATAGAACTTATTCACTTTTCCGGCAATGGTTATCCAGCTACAACCAGGAGTTTTAGCCAAACCCAAATTCCTCATCTCTGCTCTGATTAGTGAAACACCATCCCATATGCCAAGAGAATCATAAATACTACACAAAGCTATGTAGTTGCTAGAGTTTCTAGGTTCCAATTTGAAGAGCTGAAGAGCTGCCATTTCTCCAAGTTCAACATTCTTGTGCATCATACAACCAGCAAGTAGGGCACCCCAAACACTTGCTGTTGCCTCTGACTTCATATTTCTGATCAAACCAAGTGCTTCCTCTAGATGCCCGAAACGACCCAAAAGATCCACCATACAAGCGTAGTGCTCTACACTGGGTTCTAAACCAAAATCAAAACTTATGGAATTGAAAATCCTCCGGCCTTGATCAATAAGACCCGAATGACTGCAGCTAGCCAAAACTGCTGTTAGTGTGACACAGTTAGGTTCGAACCCACAATCTCTCATTTTCTCATACAAAGCCAAAGAGTCCTCTCCTTTCCCATGAGCACCATAAGCAGATATCATTGTGGTCCAGGTCACCAGATTCAGTTCACGCATGTTCTGGAAAACCTTTACTGATTCATGCAAGCAGCCACACTTTGCGTACATATCAATCAATGAATTACCAATCGTAACATCTCCATCAAATATAAATCTCTTGACCACTTGCCCATGAATTTCCTTCCCTTTCATCAAGTCTCCTTCCCCTCCACAAGCATTCAAAATGCTAGGAATTGTCATAGAATCCACATTCGCGCCTTCAGTAAGCATGGCCCTGAGATAATTCAAAGCATCCACGTAATAGCCAGCCCTCCCAAACCCTGAAATCATTGAATTCCAAACGGCCGAATCTCTAAATGACATTCTTGAAAATGTGTGAATCGCTTCTACTAAATTCCCACATTTCACATAAAAATCCAAAACCGAACTTCCAACAACAAGATAATCCTCATATCCACGCTTAACTACCCAACCATGAAGCATCTTACCCTGACAAGCATCTTGTATTCCAGCACATGCCTTAAACGCTGGAGGCAATGTATAATGATCAGGTCTAAGACCCACCTTAAGAAACTCTCTGAGGATACTAATGGCATCTAAGTAAAGAAAATTCTGCGCATACGCAGCCAGCAATATGTTCCAAGTATGCATATTCCTTTCAGACATGTTATCGAAGACTCGGCGGGCATCTTGGAGAACCCCACATTTAGAGTAGACGAGCAAGAGATCCGTCTGAAGGGTCACGTTGTTAAGGAAGCCATGGACAAGGATTTGGACATGAGCCTGCTTAGCTTGGGAAATTGCAGAGAGTAGAACACAGTTTCTCAGAAGGGAAGACAAGTAATAAAAGGTTGTATGAGACATTTTCAGGCTTTTAAACTCCAACGGTCCTACGAGGAGTTGGCGGGAAGACAAGCGCGGGAGTTAGAATCGTGTGCCGGTTGTCTAATGACTTCCTGCTTTGTCGAAGAAGTGCCACGTCAACCACAGGTCATCTCAGAATCAAATGGTGGGGCCCAACAATCTCTCATACGTCAGGAAAGTCAGCTGATGTTTGGCCAAGTAGATACTCTTGTTACCATGATCGCCTTATTGTAGCTGGATTCACTCAGTCTCGTATGTCGCTCAGACGCAGCGGTGGAGCCAGAAAGTCATCTTAGATTGGGACGTATTTAAGTTTTAAAAATTATATTTTTAGTTTTAAACATTAATATTTTGCGATATATATTTTTTATTAAATTATAATTTTCAATAAAGACTTAATAAAGAATCGAGAAAAGCTAACATTGCATTATAAATTGTAGAGATAATTTTTAAGCTAATTAAACTTATTGGGCAATTGAAGTTTTAAAGAAAAATCTATATCATTTTAATGTTTTGAGCTACATTTAAAAATTTGTAACTATATTCTAACTACATCTAATTTTCAGATTTTTGAAAAAAAAAATAATGTTGGTTGTTAATTGTTATATATTTTATAAGGCTAAAATTACTATTTAAAAACTATGGGGCCGAAAACTATTTTTCCCTCAATTTTGTGTAAAGAGATCCATGATGTAGCCATAAGATACAACAATAAAATACAGTGATCAAAGTCAGCTTCGCCTAGAGGCAAAAAAAAATAAGTTAGCTTCAAATTGTAAACTCTAATCCACAAGAAGAATAGCTCCCCTGAAGAGAGAGGTGGGGGTGGCTTTTTGAAGCCTCTAGAACTAAGATCATTGGCTCCAAGTCAGATACATCCCACGTCAAAAGATGATTTACAAACCGACAACCTGTAGATAAAACCTTGAAAAATAGACTACAGCAAAATTTACAGCGAGGAGCATGGCACTTATCAAGGCTCAACTGCCATGGGAGTGATCCGCCTCTTAGCTGGTTTATTTGGGACGGGAGTACTTATTGAGGTAGGTGATGCCTGTTTCACTTCATTCTCTCCTGCTTCTGATGTTGTGCCGTTTGCTACAACATCATTCCTAGTTGCATCAATTACTGTGTCTTCTGGCTTCTCTACAGCGCCACTATTCTTCTCATCACTCACGATTTTCTTTTCTTCTAAATCAAATCCAACAAGAACTTTAGAGAAGGAACTAAGAGGTTGTTGCAAAAAGAGGAAAAAACAAATCGACCAATCAAGTGATGAGAATGGAAAAAGCTTTGCAGACCTGGTACAAAGATGGGTGATCCCAGTTCATCACGTTCAAACTCTAGTAAGGTACAGTAACCGTCTTGGGAGGATAATGCTAGATAACGGCCATCAGGTGACCTTTGAACACAAGCAATAGCAGCCAATCAAAAACCCAGGCATTATCATCAACTATAATCGTCAAAACAGTTGCCAACACACAAGGAGCATATTTTACACGAAAACTATTATACTGGTTACCATGAAATGTCTGTTATGGCAGCATAGTGAAGACCAGCCAAGATTGCTATAGGAGGGACACTCTCTGTATCATAGATGTATAAAGAATTCAAAGTGGCCACCGCAAAAATGAGACGATGAGGGAGCTTAAAGAATGCAGCTGCACAACTAACTGAGAATAATCAGATTCCTATAACAATTAGCCTAGCTACAATCCATTTATTAAGTAACAGATTAACCATGATAGAAGTTACCTGGATTTGACCCTCGAAGGCTAAAAGCTAGGGGACAAAAACGAACCACTACAACAGGTTTACTGGCAACTGGGAGCTTTAGAGCAGGCCTGCATATGATTTTAGGAAAATGACTTCACAACATGAGAAAGTCTCCGTCAAACTTGCTTTATTGTCTCAAAGAGTAGATACCAAATAATGAAAGCACAGGTTGCTACTTGTTAAGGAGAGTTGCATTAGGAGACAAGTAAATCAACATGAAGACCATGTCTAACCTTGAAAGATCCTTTCTGGAAAATATGTAAGCTGTATTTACTGGTTCAGTCGCAGGTGAAATCTTGAAAGAACCTGAAAGGGAAAAGTGGGACACCAACACCCGTATTAACACAAGAATCAAAAAAGCTAAATGAGCCATCAACAAAAACATATATATGTATAAGATGATTCATCTCTCCTGTTCCCTCTCTTGCTTGTCACTATCAATTACAAGTTGAGCCAAAATACTGCCAAATTGTCCCAAGGCCACAGGATGACTGGATTTTGCATATCCACCTTTATGCGAATACAGTCAACATCACATGTTCTATGCACAAGGAATGTAGAAGAAGGAACCACCAAGGTTCTTAAGATACTTTTTAACCACTATTTTCGATTCTTACTGGTCAGCGTCCTAAATCCTGAATAAAATGATAATCTATTTGAGAATGATATTAAAGTAATCCTCCCTTTACTTGGAGTGAAATTCTTGACAGCAAAAGAGTACAAGTCTCTGCTTAATACTACCCCAACCACAAAAATACCTTCGCCAAAAAAGAAAAGCAACTCTGCAATTTTAGTACGAATCACAACAATCTCCTGGACAAGGCCTCAAACTAACAGCCTGAGATCATTACTTATGGGCAACAGTAATCCCCCGAGTGATAGAAGACTGTAAAATGTTAATGACAATGGCATGAGGCAACAGATAATTCCATCAAGTTACCGTCAAGAAATTTCAGACAACCAACATTTGAAGAAAAGTGCTAGACTACACAAGTTCACATTAGATTGAGTTGGATATTAGATTGGGTCAATACCTGCAGGCACAAGTAAAAAGGATCCATCAGGTGACCAGGCTAATCTTCGAAAGAAAGATGGCAATGTCTCATCAAGAAAAAGATGGTGTTTCACTGACTGCATCAGAAACCATTTGTGAGACTTGAAAGATGCAGCAACTTTATCTGCAATACATGAAAAACAAAGAGGATATACTACATCCTTACCTTGGAATCATCTACAGATGGCTGTTCTGCCTTTGTAATTACATGCTGGCAGACAAAATTCATCTTTTCCATGCCTTTGGTTTTCATTTGAGGCTTATTCACATATATACGGCAAGTTCTATCAGAACTAAGGGAAGCAACATACTTGGCCCGCGGATCCCATGCAACACCTTGAACATAATGGAAATGGGAATCCAATATCTGATTGACAGAACCTGAAAAGGAAATATGGAAAAAAACCAATAAGAAAGACAAAATTTATATCAAAAGATTGCAAAAGTTAAATATTGTCTTTCTTACCTTTGTTCACGTCCCATATGATGCAAGAATTATCGACAGATCCAGAAAGAAGAAATGCACCATCGGGGGACCATTGGAGGTCCAGAACATCCTTGCGATGAAATCTATTCCTCAGAATTCAACTCAATTAAATAAGAATTTAACTTCCCAAATCTAGAAAATAAGCGAGATTCATTTTTTATGTATAGAAATATGGTTTAACATAAACACCACAGGACCAAACAAATGGTAGATTAAGTTCAGCTCGGGCCACCGAACCTAACCAACTCTGTTTACATGTAGATTACTTTGTTTCATTGACTTCATATTTTCAGAAATATGATCAGACTGGTTGACCAGCTTTGAGTTAGACCCTAAGAATGCAAGCGATTCCAGGAAAAGCTTCCTGGCGGAAGTTTAAATGACTTTTGTTTAGTTAGCACTCGAATATAAATGAAATGGCTTTAGGTTGGCAATACAAAGTCCAATCCAAATTAACAGCCTGGTGTGTTTTGAAACAATCAAAATGCATACAAAAGCTTCATAGGAACTCAGATAAAGGCCTTACAATAAGGTCTTGAAAACCTTCCATATTTGACCTGTGTCCGTAGGGTGCAACTTCCAAATAACCAGCTCACCTCCTGAAAAGCTCAGGTATAGTGATTTTACGAGCTAGATCGCTGGGCAATGATAAAACTGGAGTAGATACTATGATGTAGTAAAGGGAAAAAAAAAAAAGCTACAGTGACTGAAGTCATACCATCAGCACCAGATGCGAGTTGTTCTCCTGCATATTACATAAAAGGAGTAATATCATTTCAAGCCCCATACATCACCAAAATTGAGACATGCAGGAAAAACTCAAACACACAATAACCTTGGAGAAGCCACTACAAGACTAGGGAATAAACCAGAATGTTTGATATGAAATCTTAGATTTACAATTCAGAAAACTAAACTGGAATATTAGAAAGAATGTGACGCGGTCATTGAAGATGGTAATAGCTTTATTCATGATATGAGCTACTTTATAAATTCTTCAGTTTGAATATTTCTACTGTGGGCCAATTAGTAACACCTAATCAGCAAGATTTCCAGGGTTTTGAAGGTCACCTTGTAAATGTCCTATGCTTAAAACTACTTCTGCTTTGAATTGCTGGTTCAAAAGTTAGGGATCTTTTCTATTCCCTTGCAGAATCCTGAACTTCCGCAAATTCCCTTCACAGTTTTTATGTTGAGTGTTCTATGGTGGTTTTTGCAACTATAAAATAATCTCTCTCTCCCCCCCCCCCCCCAAAATCAAATCATTTATTTTCATTAAAATAAATATAAAAAATTCACTCAAATCATCTTTCTCCACTTTTTCACCAACTCTCATAAACCAGACCCAAAATTTTGGTTTTGCAAACACCATCTATGTATGCTTCCTAATTGTGTTGCGACAAGGATTTTCTAGTAGTTTTAGAGTCCTGATCCTATTTGGTTAAGGAAGAATCAAGAGTCAAAATTTCCTAGAGCCATTTTTCCCAATTTATTTTCTTCTGCAATTACACAAAACCTATCAGTGTATCCCATGATCTGGTAGTTTGCACACAACAGTTGATTCCGTAAAAAATGCAAATATAAGTTACCCATCCAATTCGTAACATGAGACACGAGTTTGAAAATAATAGCTATGTCCTTACCAGAAGGAGAAAAGCGAAGGATATTTACAGCAGAACCATGGTAAGAAAGACTATTTTGATAGGAAGCTGAAGGGCCTTTCTTCTGCCCCTCACTTGAATTTATCAACCAGAGCTGAAAGAATCAAGCATGATACAAAATCATTAGCCAAACTCAACAAGACTACTTAAGAACGCCAACTTATTATGCAGATTCTACTCAGGGTTCATTTCACTATTAACATCAGTCACACAGATGAAAGGGAACCTACATGGTTGAAAATAGTCAATGGGTCACATTTGTTCCTAATATAATGGGAAACAGAATCCGGATGAAGTAAATTAAAAAACTTTAGACACAAAAATTTTACTTGTCATGGTTTGGACATCTCCTCAGAAGCCAAAAGGCACCTTTGGTAATCACATGAGATCTCAACTCGCTGAGCAGTATTGGGTGAAAATACCCAAATTCCAGCCACGTTCAAAAGATTTTGATTTTCCTCCTCCGATTATCTAGACCGCAGGCAGATGAAGAAATCTACACATTTGAATCTGGAACAACTATACTTCAACCTTTAGACGAGTTTCTCATTTTTCGGGAACCAAAAAATACTAATTCCATGAAATTCATAATTGAAGCCTATCTTGGTTCATTTCGTTGTAATGTTGAAAGCCTATTGGCAACATGTATTGATGATGTTTTCGACCACCTGCTCAACCAAAGTTAAAAAGAACAAAAAAAAAATACTATTCGAGAAAACGAGCGTAAGCGTTGAAGCATAGAACCAAACATTCCAATCTCGTGTAGTCTTCCCATAAATCAACAGCAGGTTTAACGGGGTTCTGACATCGACATTCGATAACAGTACCAAAAGATTGCGAAGGAATCTCAAATTAAAGAATCACACACACGATTCAGCTTATAAAAACTCGGGCGAAACTACGCGCAACAAGAAGCCTAACTAAACCAATCTCCAGATTCTTGAAATGGCGGAAAGAACAAAAAGTTTACATAGGAAAATTGGATACCTTGATGTCGCAGTCGGCGCCGCCGGTGGCGAGAATGCCGGAGAGGGGGTGGAAGTCTAGAGTTAGGATTGGCTTCGTATCGTGCCAGTTGATCTGAACCGTCCCACCCTTCATCTTATTCTTCTCCTTCTTCTCTTCGTGTTAGTCTTCGGTGTAGGGAAGAGTTAGAGGAGCGAGGCTTTAGCCGGGTTTCTTCTCTTCTAATCCTTTTGCTGAAATAAATTTGGGAGAGCAAAATACAAATAAATCTAAAATAAAAGAAAATGGAGGGGCAGATTTGGCGCGCTGCTTCCACTTGGCGGGAACTGTACAGTATGCACGACTCGTGCAACAAAAGGAAACATTTATCATTTTTATTTGACTAAAAAAATACGCTTGTCCATGTGAATTTATATTTTCTTAGAGAAATGTCTTGGGGTAAATTTATCCTACCATCCTTATGATATAACCTGTTTTCTATTTATGCTCTTTCATTGATCTTCTGTCCATAAGCTGATAGAATTTTTTGATATAGCCAACACAACTTTTTGAAATGACTAAAAAGTCCACTACCACATCAATTTAAACAAAAATCATCTTTCACCTGCTATCCACATTTACTCCTTAAAATAGACCAAGTACAACTTTCTCTTATTAGTTTTTTTATCTTAATAAATAATTAATGAATATCTTAACTTCGATGAGCAACATCAGCAAAATTTTGTTAGTTTATAGATGGAATGTCAGTAGAAGGACATAACTAGAAAACAGATTATACCACAAGGATAGTGAAACAAAAAAAACTTATCCTAAATATATTTATGAAAAAACATCAAACCATAAAGACACACATTATTTTAGCCTTTTTATTTTTCTACGGACGAACATAAATTTTGCTTTTGCCTTACCTCACAAATTATTGGACCTATCGGTGCGGATGGAAAGTTTGTGGTACTAATTTGAATTTTCTTTTTTTTCAGGCGATTCAACATTTTGTTGCAAGGAGAAATTACAGCTGGTAGATTAAAAATAGAAGGCCTAGAAGGCAGCAACAAATCTATTGGGCTCGAGGCCCATAACAGACAGTAAATAGAGATCGAGGCCTTTAATAAGTGGACAAAGGTCCAGACACCGGGCTTAATGGCTCAAGCAGAACCAGGCACAAAGACCCTTATAAAACCTAACCCACAGACACAAGCCGGATACAAGGAACCGGTGACAACAACCGGCCACAATAAAAGGCCCAGGCACAACAGAACCACCGCGCATGGAAGCGGTCATTGTTGCTGGATGAGAGAAGGAAGTGTCGTCGATCTTGCTTCCTCGGAGGACTTCTTTTGCTTTTGCAAGCACTAGCTTAAGAGTGTAAGAGCTCGACAGTAAAGGTATCAGAAGGCACCACGTTAGATATGGACGCTCGTGACAGCTCACGCGCCGACAAAACGATGGAAGCCGTAGCTGGAATCGGAGATCAGTGAAGATTGGCAGGGAAGGAGGGAGACGACGAATCCGGGCCACGACCAACCTGATCACAGGGAAGGAGGTGGATGGGAGGAGCTCATCCCTAGGCTCCTCCCTCCTCCCGCCACCTAGAGAGGGGACGCGGGGGCAGAAAATTCTAGAATATGGGATATAATGATCTAACTACTATGATTATTTGTTCATTTGTACTCTTTCTACAATATAGAGATAATCGTGTTGCGAATTTTAAAGTAACACTCGAACACTACAATTGCAAATAATTATCTTTTCAAATCCAAAATTTAGAAAATCAACTAAAGTTCTAGTAATTTAAGATACGAATTATACTCTATCTAGAATAATAGAAAAACTTCATTCTAATGTGCCCTAAATTATGACTTTAATATCATTCTAGGCTTCAATTATTGGCTAAATTACAAAGTTTATCATATCAAGTCGTCAAATTAACATTGATTCCTAGAAGTATCATGATTTATCAATATGCAGCCTTTCAATAGCCATAGATAGATGCACAAATTGATGATTGGGATAGTTCAATGATGCAACTTAGGGTATGTTTGCAAACAAAAATTTTACACTTCTTATAATTTTAACACAATAAAAAATTACAATATAATTTCTCTCTCCATCAAATAATTACTTTTCACTATAATAAATATTAAAAATCATCTCTCTTTTCACTTTTTTATCAAATCTAATACTCTAAAATTGTAAACTCCCCAAAATTTTACAAACAAACTGACCCTTAATATTCAAAGGTGCAATTTGGTAATTTAGACTCTAAGTGACATTAGCATCATAATCTCCATAATATTTGATAATAATAGATCCTACGTACTCATGTTATATGTTTGGATAGTGTTTCAAAACGTTTTCAAATACTTCTCACACTCGTTTTTTCATCAATTTCAATATATTTTCACCAATCCCACTAACTTTTTACAAATTTCAACAACTTCTAACATACTTTTCACAATTCCCAAGAGAATTTACACTGCTTCTAAAAAAAATACAAACATAAAAACTATTTTGAGATCTAAACCAAACATAGCCAAGTTCTAGAATAATTTTTAGAATTCAAGAAAATCCACGAAACTAGATAGAAGCCATGTTTCCAAGTCTTCTCACCGATACACTTTTTATCAGGTCGTCTAAGAAAAGGCCAAAACACCTTTTGTAGTGGGAGATTACTGTAATCGTAATCACAATCTACTTTCTTTGATTTGCACTATATCCAACCTAATTGGGGATTTTTCTACAGGCATATCCTCCTGATAAATATGATGACGAACAAAAATGAAAAATTACTAAATGCTATCACTTTCTGTACTAATTACAAGTATTAGACGCAAAGGTAACCATTGACATATACATGAAAAGAAGAGAGAAAATAACAGTACAGAAAGATCATAATGATTCCTGGAGAGGGGAAAAATTAGCACAACGTAGTGGAGGAAATCACCAACCAAGCTGATCAATAATTCCCAAAACTACGAAACAAATATGCTTCAAACCATCCTCTCCACGTGCAAGCTCCGGTGGATAAGCCAATCCTGGATACCGTTTGAAGGCATTGTGGCAAGCATTTGGATAATCCGCAGCTGCAGTTATGTGCATGTAAGCATAGTCATAGGACTCGGCGGCGATATCCTGGAGAGAAGCTTGGAGAGCGTCGGCAGCATATTTGTACTTATCAGCGCACTCCTTGATCAGGACCTTCTTCGTGACCGTGTTGTTGGCAGTACTAGCTAGCAACTGGGAGGACAAGAATGAGGAAGCGGCAGTGGCATTGGCCATTCCAATCCTGACCATGATGACTGCCAATCCCTTGGTATCGGCGTTCAGGCTGGTGGGATCTGATTTGAGGGACGACAGGCAAAGGTCGTAATATTTGGTGCTTCTACATGTCGCTTGGATCAGGTTGGCGTCCCCAGTCACAAAAATAAATGGTTGGTGCAAGAGGTAGCCAGGAAATGCAAGAGAGAAAAGAGATATCAAGAAAATGGTAGAACCCATTTGAGAGAACGATCAAATTGCTGTAGTACTCTGGTTGAAGCCTCCTATAGAGGGTGAGAATGGGAGTGTTTTAATGATTAATAAGCTGGGAATGTCGGGGAAGCAAAAAACTTCCGAAGCTACCCTTCTTGTATATCACCCATCTATTATAGATCTAGGTCTTTTTTGTTTTATGCTGTCATGGTCAGTAACGTAATTGTACAATTGAGTTATTTAATTCTGTAGTTTTCTTTATTGATGGGTGAGGCTATGTTTTGGGGGTGGCACGCAATTTATTAGGGCTCGTTTGGCACGTAGGCAGCTGCCAAAACTTTGTCACGGGTCATCACCAGAGACAGTCTGACACTCAATCCAATGTCCTTTGAGCTCTGAACTGTTTTGTTTTCCTTCATGGAGCCATTATATTAGATGAAGTGTTCAGCCCTGCAATGTCTTTTGAACCACCAATAATTAGGATAAAGACAGAAAGTAATCACCTGCAAATTTGTTTTGTGTTTTTCCTCTTATCTCTCTCACCAGTTTCCGGCCACTTAACTTCACTTGGAACCGGACAAAACTCAATAGAACTCATTTTTCTGTGTTTCCTAAGCAGATAGAACTCAAAAATGTATATAATTCCTTCCCTCCACTACCATTTGTACAATTCCCAACCTTCAGACAGACTATTTTCTAACTGGGATGTCTCTCCTTATCTTCTTTAAGCAGTTAAAACATGTGACTATCCTTTGACTTGCTATTGAAAAGTATAGTAAAGGATTCATTACAAAAAGTCCTCTGTTTTATTAGAAGATGAAAAGAGCACTTAAAACTCTGTTTTTACACGGCGCTAACGAGGGACAGGACTGCAGTAGAAGCTCTGTAGGTTGTCTTCTCTAATTACTCTTAAAGCAATCGATCCTCCACTATGCATCCATGCGGATGATACACCGAAGGCTTTCACCTTTAAGCATGTACTCGAATGCCTTGTTGATATCTGTGAAAGCGACTTCATGGGTAATGAACTTCTCCAGCTCGATCTCCTGTTTACCATTACAAACTGTGGGAGTGAGATATCATAAATAATCCAAGTTACGCGCAAATGAAATAAACAACCAAAAGGGCTGGTGATTTTTCAGATTCCAAACAGAGCCACATCAACAGTCTAATCTTAAACTCTCCTGTTTTCATTTTCATTTACTCTATTTGGATTCGACTCTGTTGTATGCAGACTGATGCAATACTGTAACTCTTCACTAATAGGTAAATCGGCTTTACCTTGTTCATGTGCTTTTCAACCACAGAAGGCAGGTCAGATCGTGGTTTGCAGTTGCCAAAAAAGGTACCCTTGAGAGTCCTCTCATTCAAGATATTCATTGGATGGGTTTTGAATGCATCATCTTTGTTAGGGACACCTACAAGTACAGCAACACCCCATCCCTGCAACGAAGCACCCCAGTAGGTCTCATTTAGCAGAATCAGATCATAAATGTTTTGACACAAAATAAATAAGATATCCAAAACAAGAACATGTAGAAAATTACGTCGTGGACGCATTCAAATGCAGAAATCATGGCATTGATACTTCCAGTACACTCAACACTTCGGTCAACTCCGGTTACTCCCCCATCAGTCATTTCAGAAATCACCTGAAGAGATGAGGAAAGAAATTAGCAAAATAGTAAAACCATATTTGATCATTCAACAAAAAGCACAAATTTTGAGAACGAACCTCCTGAACAGGCTTCTCATGGTCTTTTGGGTTCACAAACTCTGTGACACCGAATCTATTGGCTGTTGTGTTCACAAGAACAAATAAAAGAAGATTAAAAAAAAAAAAAAAGATCAAACAGAAAACATCATCCTCTACAAACATATTGCCTTTGAATCTCACTAACCTTCATCAAAACTCTTTGCATTGAGATCATAATCCTAGACGTGCCTGCCATTCTAGCCCCTTCAGCAGCCTAGAATCATGTAAAGCAGCCTAAGCAGTTTGTTCATAAAAAGCAGCAACAGTGTATCTCGAAAGACCATACTAATAGGGCTTCCTCTTTCTCATGAGATAAGTACTCACAGCTAGGCCAACAGCCCCGAGCCCATAAATAGTTACTGTTGAGCCTTTTTTGGGTTTTGAAACATTCAAGGTAGCACCAAGACCTACACAACTCAATTTGAGTTAATAAGAGAAAAAGAAACAGATAATCCTATTATGTAAAGAGCTTAGAAGGCTCTGCATTCTGACCTGTTGAGATTCCACAACTGAGAATGCAAACTTTGTCCAGAGGAGCAGCAGGATTAATTTTGGCAACACAACCAACATGTACCACAGTGTATTCACTGAAGGTGGAAGTCCCAGTAAAATGCTAAATGGGTTGTCCATTTATTGAGAATCTCGACTTGCCATCACTGAGCATCACCCCTCGATCAGTATTTATTCTCAAGAGTTCACACATGTTACTGTCCCCTGACTTGCATTGCCGACACTCCTTGCACTCCCCAATGAAGACAGGAAGCACATGGTCACCAGGTTTGACATCCGTCCCACCCTCCCCTACGCTCTCTACAATTCTAAGCACCAAAATAACGCCAAACACTCTTAATAAGAAAATTTTTCAGATGTATGTGAAAGGAGCTCAACAAACTAATGCAGAGCAGCATTATGTTGTTTTTCATTGATCGTTTCTTAAATATGTTCATAACCTCCAGCTTCATGACCAAATATGCGAGGAAACAAAGGGGTCTGTCCCTGCAAATTGGAAAACCAACTGGTTTGAGTATATATATTACTACCTAATTAACATTTTACATGCAGGCATCTCACAAGTAGGATCAGAATCTGGTTACCTTGGCTTCTCTTAACGATAGTATTTACTCTTACTCTGTTATCACAGCTGTAAACCAGTAAGACTTATGCTGTTAGTGGTTAGGCTTGTACGAGCTGGATGCTCAGTTTGTTATACTGTTATGTGTATAAAAGGACTAATCGACTATCAATAGAATATATTATTCAAATCACTTTTCCTCTCATTTGTTACTGCACTCTCTGTTTTCCCCCAAAACCTTCAGTCTCAATACTTGACATGGTATCAGAGCAATTATAATGTCTGCTGAATCTGAATCTCCTTCAGTTTCCTCCGTGCCTAATGACTCTGAAAATCTCTCCAATCCTTATTTTTTCAATAACAGTGACAATCCATACATGATACTTGTATCTCAGCCCCTCAGTGGAGAAAATTACTAAAGCTGGCGCCGATCTATGCATATGGCCTTGAGTGCCAAGAATAAGCTGGCTTTTGTCAATGGGTCTCTTCCAGAACCTCCGTCGAAATCTCCTCATCATGGAACCTGGATTCGATGCAATCATATGGTGATCTCCTGGCTTTTGAATTCAATTTCTAAAGAACTCGCAGATAGCGTTCTTTACATTGAAACTGCCGCTGGAATTTGGAAGGATTTGACTGAAAGATATTCACAAGTAATGGACCTAGAATCTTTCAAATACAGAAATCTATAGTCTCTCTTACTCAAGGATCACACACAGTCACAACATACTACACGAAATTGAAAGCTCTATGGGAAGAGCTGTCCAATTACAAGCATCGGTCTACCTGCACATGTGGTGCACTGAAGCAGCTCACTGATGAGCATGGAATCTCTATTTTGCCTCTATCGTTGCAGTGGTTCCTGGGTTTGACCTCCATTCAAATTACTTCCGGGGTTCTAACTTACTGGCCCCAAAACCCAGGAAGGGGTTGGCGGTGCATTTTGTTTCTATTCTCCTTAGCGGTTGGCGGTTCAATGCGGAAAGTTCGGGACTTCTTTTCCCCCTCTGGGCAAATTTCTAGTTTCTAGTGCTGGATCGTCTCTCTATTTTGCCTCTATCGTTACAGTTGTTCCTGGGTTTGACCCCCATTCAAATTACTTCCGGGGTTCTAACTTAATGGCAGTATCGTTATGTTCTTTTTCTTTCTTGTTTTCCTTGCAGGTTATATTCAATTAGGTGATGACCCAGCCATGAGGCTTCACCAATCATGTCCTGCCCAAAATGTCTATGGAAGACATGAATTTTTTTTTTTTTAAAAAAAATCGTACCAGAAATTAACTCTAACCAGCCCATCCTCTGGATTGGTTGGTTGCCTTTCCAAGAAGCCATGCCACATTGCCACTCGATCCATGTTCCCTCTATTTCTGTTTCTTTTTTCTTCAAATTCTTTTATTGGAGTACAAAGAATAGTAGTGGTATTATTTCATGAGCTGTGGTGGATTTAGAGCTATAACTTCGAAAATTGTTTACAAGAATCCTTGGGGATGAGACTCTTCTCTCTCTGGTGCCACGTTCAGATACATCAAGATGAACCCTTGAACTATAGGAGGGAATAAACCAATATATTCATGAAATTGATAATCCGAGCAACAATTTGAAAACTGGCAAAACACAGGATAATGTTTAATATCTTCCCTTTATTTTACATAATTACACTCAAGGTACTAATCATCTCAATCCTGCCCTATGCATCCATGCGGATGATACACCTAAGGCAATCACCTTTAAGCATGTAGTCAAAGGCCTTGTTGATCTCTGAGAAGGGGACTTGATGGGTAATGAATTTCTCCAGCTGCAGCTCCTGATTACATTAAACAGTCAGAGTGACCGTAATGACTGTCTTGAATCGAACATGAACCATCTTGACCTCAAAATCCAAGTTATATACAGCAGTGCAAGTGACTCTTGATAAATAATGCGCATATTTACAAATACTATATGCTTTTTACGACCAACAAACATCAAATGCAAGGAGTAAACGACCAAACTAGGCAGATGCTCTCGCAGAGTTAAAGTATACCAACTTTAAATTTTGATTTTCCATTCCTGAGTTGGTCATTTTCTTTTGACTTTCTTGGATCATCAGGTATGGCTAAAAGACGCGTATCATCCTAGTAGTCATGATGCCCTTTTGCTTATTACTATTGCTTATGGTCATGCTCGCTCCAAGATTGAGTTTTGTATGCAGCAAGCGATGTGATTGAACAAGTCCTACTCCACTCATTAATAGATGAGTCGGCTTACCTTGTTCATGTACTTTTCAACAACGGAAGGAAGGTCAGATCGTGGTTTGTAGTTGCCGAAAAAGGTACCCTTGAGAGTCCTCTCATTCAAGACATTAATTGGATGGGTTTTGAATGCGTCATCTTTGCTTGGGACGCCAACAAGAACAGCAACACCCCATCCCTGCAAAGAAACGTCCACTATGTCATAATCTAGAAGATTGGATTATAAATCTGTAAATCGAATTTTAGAGGAAGAAATTACATCATGAACACATTCGAATGCAGAAATCATAGCATTGATACTCCCCGTACACTCAATACTTCGGTCAACTCCCCCACCAGTCATTTGTGCAATCACCTAAACACATGAAAGAAAGTTAGCAAATAGTGAAACTATATACGGTTATTCATCAAAGAAAAGATTTCAAAATGTAAGGAACACAAACCTCTTGAACAGGTTTGTCATGATCTTTCGGGTTCACAAATTCAGTGACACCAAATTTCTTGGCTGTTGCATTGATACAAAAAAGTAATGATAATAAAATTGGATAAGATGAGAATAGCATTCCCTACTCATGTATTACATGTAGATCTCACAAACCTTCATTAAAACGATTAGTATTCAGATCAACACCGATAATCCTTGAAGCACCTGCAATTCTAGCCCCTTCAGCAGCCTGATAGTGTAAAAGAACAAAAGTAGATTCATTAGCAGCAGGAACAGAGAAATATTCAAAATGAGTTTACACTAGAAGGGCTTCGTGATTAACAATGGAGGAGAGACTCACAGCTAGGCCAACAGCCCCAAGCCCAAAAATAGCAACTGTAGAACCCTTTTTTGGTTTTGCAACATTCAAGGTAGCACCAAGACCTACAGAACAGATTTCAAGTTACAAGAGAAAAAAAATACCGGTCAGGTAACAAAAGAAATTGAAATGCTCTTCGTCCTGACCTGTTGAGATTCCACAACTGAGAATGCAAACTTTGTCCAGAGGAGCAGCAGGATTAATTTTGGCAACACAACCAACATGTACCACAGTGTATTCACTAAAGGTGGAAGTCCCAACAAAATGGTAAATGGGTTGTCCATTAATTGAGAATCTTGTCTTGCCATCACTGAGCATCACCCCTCGGTCAGTGTTTATCCTCAAGAGATCACACATGTTACTCTCCTCTGACTTGCAATGCCGACACTCCTTGCATTCCCCAGTGAAGACAGGAAGCACATGATCACCAGGTTTGAGGTCTGTCACACCCTCACCAACGCTCTCTACAATCCTAAGTATCAAAATTACCAGAAAAATTACTACTCATACAGATATCTAGACACTCAATCACACGATAGGAGCTGAATTAACAATCCCTAGTAACAATTTTCTTTATTAGTTCATCGAAATATGCATACCCCCCTGCTTCGTGACCAAATATGCGGGGAAACAATGGTGTCTGTCCCTGCAAATTGAGAATCCAACTGCTTTAAGTATATCTAGCACAAAAACCTAAACATTTATCAGTAACAACAAGAATGATAGGAATCTTTACATGCACGCGTAATATATATAAGATCAAAATCTGGTTACCTTGGCTTCCCAAAAGTAGACATCAGTGTGGCAGAGGGAGGTGAAGAGGATTTTGAGACGAACCTCCATCACCTGTGGAGGTGCCACTTCGACCTCTTCTATCTTCAGTGGTTTTCCAGCTTCCCATGCCACTGCAGCTGCAATATCGATCCATCTTATAATATTAATTGGCCAAAGACAAAATGAGAATGAAAAATATCACGGGCATAAATAGGAAGAGATTTGGAATCTGCTGAAAATATAAAACAACTAAATGTAGTGACATTCTATACGACCACTCTAACTAAGACAGACTATTTCCAAATTTCTACACTAACATTCAACAAATAAGGCTGGTTATGATTTTGAATCAAAATTGTTCAATCAAATCTTTGGTTGAAGTGTTACAAACACATCCATGGACCATCATCCTAAAAGCAAGGCCATGATGGAAAATGGTTACCGACAACTTATCATATAAAATTACAAATGAGCAGCAAGTCATGAGATTAAAAATAGTTAAATCAATCTTCTAAGTTTGTATTTTTCAAGAAGTGTCATTCCAAAGTGTGCAATTTTTTTGTTAATCCTTTGTCCAATGGTTTCAGTTTTTATCTGATCAAAAGGTAAAGTTATCTTAGTTTCTTGTACCACCTTTTTGTAAAATTGTCCCGGACATCCCCTTCTATTGGAAGGATGTGACTTGAAATAACAAGTATCTAGCTCTCTGAGTTCATCAGGCAAGCTCATTAAAAAATCCAGCTAAGTCCCATCAAAGTAAATAGTGAAGCTCATCAATTAGGATGAGAATCCTTCAAATTTCATTGGAATGGATTTTTTTGTGCATCGGTACTCATTGTGTTTGTGTTCAGATTCAGATTTCAATGCGCTAAATATATAAATCTTAGAGATCATGAACTTTTCAATATAAAAACAATAAATGCTGATGAGTAAATCCACGACATAGAATAGCTTAGAAGCCCCAAGTACCATAAACTATAACATTTAGAATTTTCAGTATCCCTGATTGGTTGTCCACAAAGAAGGAATATAGCCATATGCTATGATCAGGAAAACTCTGTAATTGGAAAAAGCCCCTATAGTGGTAATATCCAAGAGTTAAAAGGAACCCGAAAACGACCAAGATTATGACACAATTATGCAAGCAAGCATATAAACTCAGATAACAAATTTAAGGATAACAACTAAAACGACAAAAAGAGTAGCGTGTAAGTAGAACTGAAAGAATGCTGGAGATTCAACAGGGAAATGGTATATTTATACCTTTGCAGTGGATGACTTGACCTGCAGTGTTGGCAGACATCATCCTTATGCCCTTTCTTCTCTCTTGCGCCACTGTGATCCTAAACACAGATTGCTTGTTTCCCTTGAGAAGAAATAGGCTTGCTCCATGGGGGAACTTGGAATGTATTGAGCGCAGAGTTCCCATTATGGGTTGCTGATTTTCTACTAGTTTTCGTAATTTGGGAAATACACTCCTCGAAAGAAAAAATGCTGCCATTTCAGTTCCAAATGGAATAATTCAGACATTTCATGTTTGAAGTATGTACTCAAAAAGAGAGATCAAACGAAATACATTAAGCGTATATCTTAAGCTCATTTAAAAAAATCATCCTCCGCCTATCTTTTCCTTTCTTTCGGTACTCTTTAATCATTTTTTACTTCTTACTTTTCCCAATTGGTGCTGCTTAATCTAAACGTAAAAGGTCACCCAATATGAGAACGTTACGTGTAATATTCACATAAATCTTGCATGACACACACAAACTTACAAACTGATTAATGTCAAGCAGTTGTGACTAGCCGTACATTTTAGTTTTTGGGTTCCATTAGATCTGACAAAAAGAAAAAGCAACGTTGATTTAGGCGTTATTCTCAGCGTGTTAATATGTTATAGAGTTTATACCTGTTTGAACGCGACTTTGCGTACAACTCAAACTTCAAATACTGACCCTCAATACACGAAGAATGCTGGAAAAAATTTTTAATGCTCCAGTGTTATCGCAGTGAGCTTTGTCTAACCATTCAGTTGTTCATTCAAGTTTGAAGGAAAAAGAACTAAAACAGCAACCAGTTTTCACCAGTTCTATGATAATTAAATACTATGTACAAAATTTCAATTGATCCTCACTCTACCATGCGTCCCAAAAGACGAAAAAGAAAACCAAGAGAAAAAATCCCCTCACAATACAAAAAGACAGACCACACAGAGTGGAGGGGAGAGAATCAGAGAAACCCCTCGGGCTTGGTGTGCCAACAGCTAAACTAATAGATGTCTTTCAAAGTTCCAAAGAGAGAAGAGTAAAGATCACATACCGAATGTGGGGTGGAGCGCAGTAGCGCGATCGGCGCAGGGAAGACAGAGTACTGGGGGTTAGAGCTTCGGGAGATGGTGAGGAGAAATAGAAGGGAGAGGCGTAACAGCCGAAGGCCATGATTGGATTGCTAGAATGTTGTTTCTCCGATCGATACCTCCCTTGGGCAATGGCAGAATAAGATCCTGTTAATTCAATGTCAATTTCTTAATTTCCTGAATATCTTTCCCCCCATATGTACCGCCCTCACCGCTGCTCTACAGCTTCTTCTGTTTTTGAAAGCGCTGTTCAACTACTTGATAAGCACAATTAGGACCACAAATTCCAAATAGCATAATTATAATCCTCCCTGCTGTCAATGACAATAACAATACTAGCACTAAGAGTATATTTGTAAAATAGTATATAAATCATGAAGTAAAACTCCTTGTCCAACTACAGCCTTTTGGGTGTTGCCCAATAACCGCTCCTACAGTCAGGGACGAAACCAGGGGCCTTCAAAACCAGGGGCCTCCAAAATCCCTAAAAATTAGAGATTTTTTTTTTAAAAAAAAATTCTCTTATGTTTTTATATTGGTCCCCAAAAATACAATGTTATAATTTGGTCGAAAAATCTAAATGACAATTTTCAAATCCACACTCAAGTGACTTCAACTACAGCGTACTTTCACTGTAATATGTGCTAAGTTTCAACATTGGTTTGTCTCCGGCCAACCAAATGTTTGCGGAGTAGTTTTGGACCAAAATCTATACTAGTAGATTTACAAGCTGGTCCCGTTGGCCACATTGTTGCAACATTCATGCTTGACGCATCTGGGTCAGTAACTATCCCACATGCACAACAATGATTAAAAACCTCTGGAAACTTGGCCAACTGAAAAGAGTCGCGGGATTTGATCTTCTCAAAGCAACTTTTATTAATGTTCAGTAAATTAAAGCATCTACAACAGAGTTAATATAACACTTAGTGACATAAAATTGTGGTTTTCATCTTGGAGAGTGCAGGCTTGAAGTGAAGGCGTCGTCGTGAATGGTGGATTTCCCTCCCTGTCAAATTAAGTCACCGATCGAGCTTGGATTGAAGGCACGGGCTCAATGTTCTTTTTCTTCGCAGACATGGGCTAAATGTTACACGGGTAAGGGTACTACAGGTGGACTTTTAGAGGCGACTGCTTCCTTCGGTTCAGAGCATTCCTTGTGAACTTCAGCTGCCAGACTACTACTTCCAATATCATCCATTTTTTGCTCTCGACTCTTCCCCCACAAAACACTGTATAGCCCTCCAACCAACAAGAGCCCACCTAAAAGACTAGAGCGGACGTTCAAGACAAGAGCAAGACATTATTAGGCAAAAGAAATGACGTTAAAATTAGCAACGATACCAATTAATCGTCCCTTCCCAAATCCCAATTAACATCGATATCCTTATGTATTGGCAAGCAATTGGTTTAGGCAAAAGAATAGTTTACCTGCCCAAGCTAATGATCTCGCCCAAGAGAATTGCGGAAGAGAATATGGTCATGATCAGAGCCAATGGTGTAGACATAGCAAGGAAAACTGGTCCCTTCTTCTCAATAACACATGCTTGCAAGTAATATGTAACTCCAGTCACTACGATTCCCTGCCAAAAAGGCAACTAGTCAGTATACCTATGAGTGCATGCAGTGACTATTTCATCAATACTACAGATAACTTCAACTTCGAGTATTAATTGTTCCTTTATTATCCTTTGCCGCACTGGTCTTCAAATATGAAAATAGTTAAAGTACTAGTAGCTTGCTAGGGAGTTACACAATAAGCTACGGCTAGGAGTCCGACATTCCAACCCAGCTTCCATTGTTCAGGGTCTCTTACAACGGCAATCGCAATGGCAAATGACTGAATAGAGCTCAAAAAGCACTGAAGAGTTGTCAAGAGAAGCTTTGGAGGGTAGCTTTTCATAAGTGGCGCCTGCATCCGTGAAAATGGGTAAATCCAAGAATCGAATTGTCCATGTATACATATAGACGAGCAAAATATGAGAAGACATTGATGCTTTTTAAAAATGAGGTCGCAGGACATGATCAGGATTGAAGCCATTGCCAATTGTCAAGACTCTCCACACCAAAAATAGCGTTCATCTATAAGGCATTGCATGGCCACAAGGATCATGTGATTGGTTTACAATTCCCTGCAGTTCGGTAGATAATATATAACAGGAGGATATAGTATAGATATGTACCTGCAAAACAAGCCACGAACCCCACAAGATGGTGGAAGCAATCGAGAGGAAGCAACCCTTTATCCATGTTTTGCTAGAAGCAAGATGGACATGCTCTTGTATTTCGGGATGACCGGAAAGGTGATGATGGCCCAAGAGTTTGATATACGGTCCCTTGTAAAAGGCAAAGGTCGCTGCACCCGCCGAGCAGAATAGTATGCCCGTGAGCTTTGCAACCCCGGAGATCGTCCTGAACTTCAACACCTCCTTCCTATTCCAACATCAGCGGTATGTTTATGTTCTTTTATAGCAAGAGGCGCTAGTTTAGACGGAATCTCCATTAAACTGACTGAAAATGCAATGGTTGTTCTGCATTTTTGAGATGGACTTCCACAATATTATACAAATCAAACACCATTTTCCTCAAGCAACTAACCAGACAAACCAAATCGCAAGTGAATTTTCCCATTTAAATTCTCTATATTCCGGAGCGACCGGGATAATCGAAAGCTAATCCTCCATTAATGCAGCACTTTTGTCAAACTTGGTCAAAATTTCTAAATTATACTGAGCATTATTAGAGCCAAGTACTTCAAATCGACCAAAAAATTCACGTGAACGACACATGGTACTTTCTTAGGCACTTGTCGTATGTATAAAAGTGTGGTAGAGGCTTTCATATATATATCTATATCAAATATCTGTGCTCCAAGCATTCATCAGCTAGTAAGACAAGTCCAAAAAAAAAAAGAAATCAGCTAGTAAGACAAATTGGGTATGCCGACACATCTCATGTCAGACTATCTCAGACCTTGTTTTCGGTTGCAATGCGTAGACAGTCTGATAAGAGTACTTCTATTGAAATCCAAGAAGGTATGCATTAGAAAATAAATTCGCACGACCGACGTTTGTGTCAGAATATCCTATATTTTAAGATATACAGCCCGTGGTTTCTCTTCCAATTTTGTGGATCGGTGGATTTTGCTTTTTTGTGTAGCTAGCTATAGAGATATATACTGCATGTGGTCTGCCTAAAGAAATTAGAATCAATTACCGTGTTTCATATTATTAATTTTATAATATTTTAGACTTTCAGATAATTTGTGACTTAATATATATAGTATCAAACCTATTTGTAAGCAACTTATAAATTTCATATGTACGTTAGTTTTAATAACCTGTTGTGACAAAGAATGATGAGGCATCTTTAGATGCAGCTATTCCCTAGGAACTTGTCCATATAAGAAGATGAAACCCCTAAACTATATATTGCTAGAACTAATTATGGGAAAACCATGACAGTTCCTGAATTTTGTAACATCACCATCTTTATTGATACGGTGACAATTTCGTGCTCATTTGTTATGAAGAACATGAACAATTTCTTGTACTCTTATGAGATTTGTCTGCAATCGCACACTTTAGTAGTTTTCTCTTCATTCTCCCATCAAATAAAAGTTGTTCAATCAAAGAAAAGGAAATATATTCTACAGCCAAAGTTTGAGATAGTACTCTACCTCAATAAAACAGCCAAGAAGAAAGTTATGACAGGAAGGCAGTTTGAAGTTGCAGCAGCAAAAGTTGCTGACGCATAGAGAAGACCCAACCCGTAAAGATCTTGGCTTAAAGTGATCCTGAAGTTGGAAGAATTAAAAAACTCTCAAGATCAGGAATGGATCGCTGATCTCTTCAAGTTTGATTCATGAGACATATATATATCTGCCCATATGCAATATTTTGAAGCGAGAGGGAACGAATTGGACCACAGGCAAGGGCATACCCAAATAGAGACACAAGAAAAATCTTGCAGAACGTCAGAAACGACAATCGCGGAGCCTTTCTCCTAGAGCCAAGAACAACATGATAAATTAATAGAGTTCATCCACCACTTTGATCAGCCGAAAAGTTGAAATAAAGAAACGAATACTACTGTTCAATAGCTATATATGGTTGTTATTACCACTCGAAGAAGACAGCAAGAGGAGCCAAGAAGATTGTGGCCACAGCTTGTCTGTAGAAAACAAACACGAAATTGTTCATACCACCATTGAATGCAGCCTTGGACAGCAAAAACATGGCCGTATATATTGCTTGTATTAGTATGACGGCCAAATAAGGCTTCTTGTCATCCATTATTGGTGAAACCTAAAACCTGCAATCTTGCTCAAAGTACGATTCGACCAATGCAAACGGGTTTATATATATACAAGTCCACCATTGAGAGACATGCTTAACAAAAAGAGCATGACTCCCCTTTTGGAACGTGAGTGGTGAAGAAAACAAGCTCAGCTCCTTTAATTATTCAAGGGGCCACCAAAAGGTCTCAGTGGTGTCTCTATTCACAGCTCATGCAGAAGTTCCAAACAATTAATGTGATCACTCTCATTTCGCGTTAACAAGGATAACGTCCTTATTTTTCTTCTTATGCATGCATCTGAAGCACTCAGGATTACTTTATCTTACTTAATGCCTTTTGTTTTTTGTTTTGCCTAATCAAACCCTTAGGCAGCCGCCTACCCTTGAGCCGGCCCTGAGTGTGTCAGATCACTGTTGGCATCAAATGATACAATATTCGCCTTGGATTTCAGCGGCCGCAGCGTGCACTTTTTTGGTTTTGGGTAAGCTAAGGCATCTGCATTTTGATTCAAGTGTGCGGAGGCAAATGTCTCTGAAGTGGCAGTCTCCATGATCACATGATGCTGTGGCCTTTACCACAAATTAGCATGATCAGCCTGTACGTCTAGGCGGAACCTTTTGAAAAGGAGCCGCTCCAATACAAACAATTAGTTTTAACTCTCTTTTTTTTCCTGCATAAACCTCATCAAATTATGGAATGCTAAAGAGTTCTGCGTATCACAAACCCGAATATGCTCAGGAATACTAGAAAGCGAAAAGAAACTAACACTACTGGAACTAGCAGCCCATTAAGCAAGCTTATGGGCAAAAACATTACAACGCTAGAGACCCAAGCGATCCTCTAGTCCTTAAAATCATTCAGCCTAGACCGAATCTTCTCTACCAACGAAGCGAAAAGAAACCAACACTACCCGAACTAGCAGCCCATAAAGCAAGCTTATGGGCGAAAACATTACAACACCTAGAGACCCAAGCGATCCTCTAGTCCTTAAAATCATTCAGCCCACACTGAATTTTCTCCACCAACGAAGCTATAGGCTTTATAACTCGGGATACCATCCTCCAAGACCTCTTTGCAAGGCACAAGCAAGTCGCTCTCAAACTCCACCTTCGACCAGTTCTTCTTGCAAGTCAAATCCATTGCCTCTGCCAATGCACAGGCCTTACCAATCAGCGGGTGTATAGCAGTAAAGCGTTCCATGCAAGCCATATAGAGAGAACTGTGAGAATCTCAAACCGAGATAGCTATAAAAGACTCAAAAAGATGAATAGCTATGTCCGAATTCAGCTTCAACCAACCAAACTCAGGAGGAATCCATCTCAACTTGACCCACTAGCAGACAACAGCCAAGCGTGAGCATGCTCAACATAACACCTTCAAATAGAATCGACCAAATCACCTGATACCACCCTAGCATCCTCGTGAATCACCTTGTGGCACAAAAACACAAGCTATCCATAACAATAGCAGCATTTAAAGCAAAAGCATTAAGGCTCCCTTTGCTCACATTAAGCACCCTATCCGCGTTCAATACCAAACCAATCAAACATGCCACTGATTCTGGATTCAAAACATCCATATGGATTGCCCATGGAGATTCCCTCCACATTATAAAAGCAACGCTGCACCTCACCAAAAGATAGATCGTATCTTCCAGAGCGAGATGGCAGAAGGGACACAGAAAGCTATCTTCCTCTTCGCAGTGAAGAATTCTAGCCAAGGCTCCCTTAGTTTTTAATGCCTCTGCCGCAATCTTCCAAAGCAAAAGTTTAAGTCGATCCTGAATTTTCAGCTTCCATAACCTCCCCCAAGACTTAGCATCCAACGCTAGCCTCTCTGGTGCTTTATTGATCTGTTCATGAAGAACCACAGATTTAACCGAGAACAAGCCGCTTCTTTCTTTCGTCCAAATCCATTGGTCTTCCAAATTCGGATTAGTTACTGGAAATCTGGTTATCTCAGCCATCGATTCCTCCATAAAAAGGGACCGAAGTAAGCTCTTATTCCACATTCTGGTCTTAGGCCGAACCAAATCAGTGACAAACTAAACAGAGGGGTCCACACGTGCATCAGCTCTCCACACAGGTTGGAAACCACAGCCACCAGGAAGCCACGGGTCATTCTTAATCCTCACTGTGCTCCCATTTCTAGGTCACAGACATAGACCCAACTTAAGGAGCGGTGCAGCTTGCAAAATTCCCTTCCACACAGTGGAATAGTTCCCACTCAAAGAAGTAAGATTAAGAGGTGAAAAGTTATTGTATTTAGCTTTAGCAACCGAGACCCAAAGTTTTCCAGGGTTATGCAGAAATTGCCACCCCAACTTTGCCACCAAAGCCAAATTGATCTCATGCATCTTGCGAATCCCAAAACCTCCCACCTTCTTCGGAAGACAGATAGAATCTCAAGCTTTAGGTGTAAAATTGTGACTCTTCTGCGCTGGGAAGCCCCACCAAAATTTTTTAAGCAATCTATCTATATCTTCATACCACCCTCTAGGGAGAAGGAAAGTCGACATGCAGCAAAGAGGCATAGCAGTAGCGACTGCCTTGATCAAAGTCGTCCGACCCGCTTGAGACAATGTCCGCATCTTCCTTCCTGCAATTTTGGTGAGGACTTTCTCCTTAACATCAATGAAAGCCTTCTTCTTAGACCTTCCTACAAAGAGCGTAAGTCCTAAGTATTTACTTTCCATGCCCAACTTCTTCACATGCAGAATTCTACACAGCTCCTCCACCACAACAGGATGAGTATTTTTGCTGCAATATAATGCAGATTTAGCCAAATTTACTTTCTGCCCAGAAATCTTCGAATACACCTCTAAAGTAGCTGATAATCGGTTGGCTTCTCTAGCATTAGCCCTGCTAAAAATCAGCAAATCATCCGCGAATAACAAGTGCGAAATGGAAGAAGCATCCCGTGAAACTTTGATGCCATGGATTCCGCCTAAATTCTCCTCTCTGATCAGCAAAATAGACAAGACCTTGGAGCCCAAAATAAATAGGAAATGAGACAACGGATCTCCTTGTCTGAGCCCACGCTAGGGAGAAAAGAAACTGAACGAAGAACTATTCAATAACACCGAAAAGGAAACAATGGTAATACACTATTGAATCCACCCAACCCATCTTTCGCCAAAACCGAATCTCCTTAACACCTACAAAATAAATCTCCACTCCATGCAGTGGTAAGCCTTCTCCATATCCAATTTAACAACACAACCCCTTCCGCCCTCTTTTAGATTTCATGGTATGCAACATCTCTTGGCCGATAATAGCATTGTCCTGAATGGCCCGCCCAGGCACACAAGCAACTTGAAAGGACGAAATCAGCTTCGACATAACTCTTTTGAGCCTCCCCGCTAGTATCCTTCAGACCACTTTGTAAACAACGTTACAAAGCCTGATAGGACGGAATTACTCAATCCTAGTCGGGTGATTAACCTTGAGCAGCAACGCTATGAAGCTGTGATTTATATGTTTGAGCAAGTAACTGGATCTGAAAAAGTGTTGGACCATCTTAGTGATTGCCACCCCAACTTCTTTCCAGTAGTGTTGAAAGAAAATAGCCGGAAAGCCATCCGGACCCGGCTCCTTAAGTGCACCTAACTGAAATACAGCTCCTTTGATTTCTTCCTTATCCGGAATAGCACACAAAGCGTCGTTATCCTCTTGAGAAATAACTGGTTGGATTAAGTCCTTAAGCAACCCTGCCTCCTCCACACAAGAAGAAGAAAATAACCTCTGATGTGAGTGCCAATATTTCTTCTCTCTTGAATCCACTGTCTCGTGTCATTTTTCAATATCTCAATGTTGTTTTTGCTCCTCCTAATAATTGTTGAAAGGTGAAAAAACCTCGTATTGAGGTCCGATGTGGCTAACCAAGTAATTTTGGATTTTTGCTTCCAGATACATTCTTCTTGTTTCGACGCTTCCAAAAGATCCACTTGAATCCTCTGTTCCGCTTCCCAGTTAATATCTGAAGGAACAAGCGCTTGAATAAAATGTAGTTGGTCATTCAACAATTTAATTCTGGCCTGGACCACCCCGAAAACCTCTTTGTTCCACTTCTCCAATGCCACCTTGGCTGCCTTAATCCGCTGCACAAGACGAAAACAGGCTGAACCCTGCACTTGAATACTCCAAGCTCCAGCAATCACAACCTTACTCGAATCCTCTCTAACCCAACAACTCTCAAAGCAGAAGGGTTTCGGACCAGCACTCATAGCACCATTAGTTTCTAGAATAATAGGGGCATGATCGGAAAAAATCCTCGAAAGAATACAAATCACAGCCCGTGGAAATAGAGTAGTCCCTTCGCCGTTAGCAAGGCCTTTATCGAGTCTTTCCCTGAATTTTTGAGACCCACTCCGCCCATTACACCAAGTGAAACGGGGTCCCAGACAACCCACATCAACCAACTCCTAGTGCATCCTCAACTGAAAAAAAAAAAAAAAAAAACCATCTGACGAAGAGGAGGCATAGGGCCTATCTCCCCATTTTTCATGTTGCCCAGACACTCCATTAAAATCTCCCAACACTATCTACGGGCCTCCAAAACTGTTCCCAACCCGATCAACTTCATTAAAAAAATCCGCCTTCAACCCCGGGTTACACGGGCTGTGAATGAAAGTGAGAGCCCAAGACTGATCACTAGGCTCACCAAACACCACGATACTAAACATATGTTGGTTATGCACTACCAAATCAAGATCAAAACCACGTATCCACACAAAAATCATACCATCTCTGACACCCTCTGTAGAGACCTCCAAAGAATCCAGAAATCCCAAATTCACCAAAATACCCGAAAGTTTTGGAAATTTTAAATTTCACTATGCAGAGACAATCCAGGTTTGATTGTCTCAGCATCGCCCGCAGCGTTTTAATTGTTTGGGCAAGGCCTCGAAAATTCCAAAATTATGCAATCATTGGGACGATGGGGGCGTGATTTGGCTTGCCTCCTCAGCTTTAGTAGTGACACCTCCAAACTGTTCCTCTTGAGCTCCCGCACTCAAGGTAGCTACCCTCTTCCCCTGTGGCACTTTGCTTTTTTCCTTGGGGAATTTCCCTTTTTTTGTCCAAGAGGCCAGGGGCTGCAATTCCTCCTTGTGGAAAGACTCCAACATATCTCTGCCTTCGGCATAACGATCTTCTCCTCCCACTATTTTGCTAACTCAACTACCAACCTTCTCCTCTGCCTTTCTCTTATTGCCTATGACTAAACTCCCTGGGCTACGAAGGCTTAAATTCGCCAAACCCAACCACTTACCCTTGCCTTTCCAAACCTGAACTATTTTCCCAGCCCGAACTTCCTCTAACAAAGCTTGACGCTCGCCCCTTCTAGCCCTCTCAAAAGCTTTTGCCAGCCCACTACGAATAGAAGCCTCACTCAACACAAGCCTATCCTCGTATTCTTTGAGTAAGGCCGATAACCCTATGCTATCACTGTAATATACCCGCTTTTGTAAAAAAAAAAATAAAATAAAAGTAATTGAAAAGTTGAAACGGTGACAGCGCTCATTTGAAAACTGAACGGAAATGTTCAGTTTTCAACGCCGAACGCTTTAATCATTCAAATTTGATTTCTATTCAAATTTTGAACGAATTTTCGCCATTTTTAAACTTATTTAGGGATCTTAAAGTATGAATCTATGTTATTTGCGAAAATCACCGCCAATATTGGAATTTTCTCTCATTTGAAGCTCTCTCTCTCCTCTCTACCACCAAACTCCCTTTCTCTAACCTGTGGAGACGCGATTTGCAGGGGTTGGGTGATTTTAGAGGCAGGTTTGATTTAATCTTGTTTAGGGTGGTATTTCTTTGGATTAATTTGGGTTATGTTGTTTTATAGACGACATTAGAGAGTCATTCGTCAATTATTAAGGGATTTTTTTTCTATTTCATCGGCACAATTGGGTGAGTTTTTCTCCAGGTTCCTATCTTTGATGGAATTTTAGATCTGAGATTTCTAGATTTTTCATTAGTTTTGTCACGCCTCGTACTAGTACTTACCCCAAAGGCTCTCCTATAGTAATAGAATGCACACAAGCGGGGATTATTACACGAATTATCCTATAAAAACCTGATAATTGACTTTAAAAAAGCTTAGCGGAAACGTTTTAGTGAAAGGAGATAAGTATATGAAGGAAGGATATAGCTAAAATAAACTAACTTACTCTATTAATAGGTGGTCATAAAAAAAATATTTTAAAAATCAATCTGGTAGCTTGTGGATGAAACAGGATAATCAGAAATCTCAAAAATACCGATACAAATTTTTTTCACTATTTACAAAGAACAAAATCCTTCGCGAGGATACAACAGTAAGACAAAGTAAGTACAAAAGTAGAAGCTGTCTACAACTTTCCATCCTACAACAACAGACAACAACCGAATGTACAAAAACAAACGACTGTTGATCTACTCAACCCTCGACTCCGTGTCGGAGGTTAGGTATATAATTTCATTTTCCCCTATATCCTTCACGGGCACCGCCGGTGGAGGAGGGATGTCCAACAGAAACGTCGGGTCCAACTCAACTAGTTCGAAATCCTCAACTAAGGGAACTGGGATTGTCGGAGGCTCCTTAAAATACCATTGGGGCTCGTACTCCACATAAACTTCAAACGCATCAGTAACAAATATCCAAATCGTCATCACTAGAATATATGGGTCGACATCCAAAAACTTCTCACTTATAAAGGTCAACATCTGTTGCGTCCAGGGTCCAACCAGAGCGGTACATACAAGAAAATTACACATATAAAGGGGTGAGTCCTACTGACTCAGTAAGGGGGGAAAAGGGAACATGTTATGAGCAGCAGCATAATAAAGCTAAGCATTGATAACCATAACAAGATAACAGTGTATGCTCGATGCAATGCATGGATGATGCATCTGTTTTCCTGTCCTTTTCCTTTCTTTCTTACGTTCTTTTCTTTTCTTTCTTTCTTTTCCTTTCTTTTCTTTCCTTTCCTTCTTTCCTTTCTTTTCGATCATCAGAGGTGTCCTTTAGTCTCTCTATTTAACCCTCAGAGTCTGGGTTATGTGTCCTTCCTCTCCTCTAGGACTGTCTCGTGGCCCAGCACTAGGACCCTGTCAAGCATATATTGTTTCACGCAGGGATACCACTTTCAGTGATGGCTTGCACTATCCCACTGTTGTGATCGGTACGTTACCCTGTCATCGGACCACCTTTGGGTATGGATTTCATTTCCATTTCTGTCATTTCGTTATTAGATTCCCACACCCATGACATGACTCATGACAGGATGATGCAACATGTATCATATTGATAATCAAGTAATCAAAGATGATCAATGGATTTCATATACCAACTGTCGTATAAAAATAAAGCAAACTCAATTCACAGTAACCTTTCTTAATTTATAAGTGACCAGGTCTAAGCTTCTATGAAAGGCCTAAGTTTTCATTTCATGTTATTCGTGCAACCTAACATGTACCATAGGCTGTTAATAGGCAAGTTCAACAACTTATACAATTAAGTTATTCTTATTTCTAACCCTACTAATGTCCGACTAGTCAAGGCTATTAGGGCTCTGGACTTTTTCAAAAGAAAATCTTCCCGGGAAAATCTTCCCGGGCATATAAAAAATAAGGACTTTCTTGGGCGTGTATATAAAAAAGTTTTCCCAGTCATGTTTGTAAAAAGAGTTCCTGGGCATGTTTTATAAAAGGCTCCCCGAGCACGTTGTAAAAAAAAAGGCTCCACGAGCACGTTTGAGAAAAAGGCTCCCCAGGCAGTTTTGGTACAAAGCTCCCCGGGCAGTTTAGTAAAAAGCTCCTCGGGCACATTTGAGTAAAAGGCTCCCTGGGCAGTTTATAAACTTTCCCGGTCATATATAGTCTCCCCAAGCATTTTGTTTCGTGAAAACTTCCTGGGCGGAAGTAAAACAAAACAGTCTCCCCGAGCATTTTTCTTAAACTCTTCTCGGTATTAAAACAAAAGTCTTTTCCGAGCATGCAAAACATTTTCTTGGAAAAACAAGTCCTTCCCGGGCTTGTAAAACAAAGCCGTCAAAAACAACATAACTTCCCCAGGCATATACATAAAGAGCCTGAACATGTAAAAACAAAGCTTGCCCGTATACAAATAAAACCTTGTGTTCAAAAGTCAAGTCTGGCCCCAGGTAGTCCCCCAACATCTTTTAGCCCTTTCTCTTATAAGCCCTTCGCATATCTTTCTTTAGTTTAGATCCAACACAGCGATAAGATTGGGTTCTTTGTCTTTTCCCATCTCATGACAAAACAAAAGTCACATGTTTTAGGCACAATTCAAACATTCCCAATACCCCTATTTAAGACAAACTTTACACTCTTACCTCAGTTCGTTGATGTACTGCGTTTTAAAATATCTAAAAAATAGCAAAACACCATGTTAGGAAAGGAAAAGAAAAAACTGAGGGAAAGTAAAGTACAGGCTGAAATACCTCACGTTTTCCCAACTTCCTCGTACTCTTCTCCCGTTTTCTTTGGTATTTTCCTCCTCTTATTCTTCAGTCAATCTCTTTGTTCACCAGTTGGTTCATGTCGCTTTCCCTCTCTTTCTTTCTAAGTTAAAGGCAGTTTCTCCTAATGCCGTACAGTTCACTCTCCTTTTCTCTTATTCTCTGATGAGTAAAACACGTAAATAAACTTACATTTCTTACGGTTCTTACCCCCTGGCCAGTCTACATACTCTAGGCTAGGTCGTAGAGAAAATCAGCGGAAGATCAAGGCATGGCCAATCACAAGCAGCCACCTACCCGACTCACAGATCACGTATCTATTCATAATCAACATATTAACCACGTTCACTGATGCGCCAATGAGAAAGTCCTGCCTAAGAGGTTAGGTAAAATATGGTAAGGATGCATTTAATGTCCACCACACGGTTAAGACACGTAGAAAAAGTAAATATAAAAAGGGAACTCGGGTATAAAGGGCTTAGTCAACCCGCATGACAACAAGCCCCGAACGTATGCTAAAAAAATCCCAGGTCCAGGTCTCCCGAGTAGTGCTCGGGTGTCACAACTCCCAGGCATGCTGCTCTCGGTAAGCCTGAGACTTGTTCCCCCTCCGGGCTCTTCCTACTCGGTGACCCCGGGTGTTTCCTTGGTGACCCCGACCTCAAAGCATATGCACCCCGGGAATTTCTTTCCCCCAGGCATTTAACCTACTGGCCCCGGGAAAGTCCCCCCATCCCCGGGCCTGCACTAATTACCTCGAGGTCACTCCAAAACCTACCCTGACCCCACTTATTTGCTCAAGCACTCAAGCATCTGCCCTGGCAGTCCTTAGTAAAAGCAAATACAAGGAAAATGTCACATGGGCACAACGATAACTATTATAACTTATACATAAACACTTTAAGTGAGTCAAAAACTGATATATATATATATATATATTATATATATATATATATATATATATATATATATATATATATATATATATATATAATATAAACAGTAGATCAAACAAGAGAGAGGTGTTACAAGTTTTTGGGTTACTGTAGGGTAATTAAAGGTTGTTTTGAGGAATTTCACAATTGTGGGAATAGCGTATTCTTATAGAGTTATTGGAGTTCAGGTGTGTTTGTTGCTGGAATTTTATTATTAAATTTACATTGGAGATGTGTGAGGATTAAGATGAAGAGTTGACTGATTTTCAAATGGATTTTAGGTGCTGATTGACTCTTCAGCAATTCTTTGTGAAATCTTAAATTTCAGTTAACCATTGAGGTAAGTGACTTTTCAATGAGATTTTATTTCTCTAATCTTTTGTGAAATCTAAGTGCACGAAATGTTTAATTATTTTGTGAGATGAAATTGATTTGAAAATATGTCTTTGTGTGAAATTAAATCTCTTGTCATTGGTGAAATAGATTTTTTAAAATGTGCACTATTTTTATATGGTTTTGATTCATTATATGGGGAAAATGTACAAATTTTTGATAAATATGAAATGGTTTAAATTTCATGAATTTGTTGAAAATATCTAACTTGAAATGTTGGGTTGTTGGGATATATTTATTTTATGAGCATACTTGAAAAATTTATCCATGTGCTGGTGATATATCTCTGGTCTATGTGGCCAATGTATCTTTGTAGTCTATGTGGCCAATATATCTTGTGGTCTTTGTGGCCAATTGGATACCCCTCGTGGTATTTTAGAGGTCTGTGTGGCCTGGAAGTCTATATGGCCTAGAGGTCTGTGTGACCATTGGTGATTTCCCTATATTGCGTGGCCTTGGATAATTTTATTTCAACTTATATTTTGGTTTTGGTATGGCTCACAATATTTTTTGATTCAGTATGTCGTTATAAAATTGTCTTTTCCCCTACTCCCATTGACTTGCTACTTACTGAGCTAGTTGTAGCTCACCACTTATTTACTATTTTCAGATTTAGAGGTTGGTGGCAGCGAGAAATAGAAGATAGCGAGTTGTAGCTTTTGAGATTAGTTGCAAGATGCAGGATTATTGAATAAAGAGCCCTATGGAGACTTTAGTAATAATTGTTTTTATTTTGGAGACTTTAGTTGTTTTATTACTTTTTGGAGAATTTGTTTATTGAGACTCTTGTTAAGAGTAGTATTTAAGGATTTATTTTTTTAAAGTAGTGTTCTGACTGAACTGTTGAGATTCATTTTATTATTGAAGATGGAATAAAGATTTTTGTGAGTTTTTTTTTTTCTTGGTTGGGATGATACTTTTCAAGCAGAACTCTATTTGTTTAAACTTTTGGGTCGGGGCGTTACAATCATCGAAAGCCCAACCCTCCTTTGTGTTAGCATCCTCCATCCCAATGGGCTCCTTTAGCACATCGACCCGACCCACCTCAACAATAGCAAAGGATAAATCTGACAACTTCAAGAGTCTTCTACCAAAGTCTTCCTCCCTCTCTCTCAGATGTGCTTGGTCCCTCTCGAATGCTAGAATCTCGTTCCACACCTCTAAATCAAAGACCTCCCTATTCAGTACAAAAGATTATAATTTAGTCCCCATAAATCTAATTGGCAATTTTCAAATCCACACTTACTTTCATTGTAATATGTGCTAAGTTTCAACATAAGTTTGTCTCTGGCCAACCAATGCTTGCATAGGCAAAACTAGCGAGGGGCGGTGGGGGACAACTGCCCCCCATCGCCTGAAAAATCTGTTAATTTTTTTTCTATGTGTTAAGCCCAGGCCCACCCCCTTGAATTGACCCAAGCTGGCCTAGCCGGTGTTATTTTCTTAAAAAAATTAGCAGAGGGTGAAAAACGTTGTTTTACCCTCTGCTTTGGAAAAAAAAAACCAAGGGGTGTTCATTTTGTAAAAAATTGAAGGATTTTGGTAGAATTGTGAATATTTATGTTGATCAGAGTTTTATAGGTTTTTGTGTAAAAGTTAGTGAAAAGTTTTAAAGATATATAATTTTTGTTGGAGTTTGTAAAAAGGTGTAGAGATAGATGATTTGTTATAATTTTTTTTTCTTCTGAAAATGTATTGGAGTTCGTGTAAAAAGTTGTTGGAAATTGTGTAAAATCTATTGGTGTTTGTGTATACATTTTTAAGATTTTAGATGTTGGTTTTGTGAATACATTTGTATTCTAGAAAAATTGTGAAAATGAACATGCCCCTGTGAAACGCACGTTTCACCCCGGTTTAACTTGGCGCTCCCTCTCCAATTTTTCCCCTTTCTCTCCCCAACGCCTAGCCCTCTCTCACTTTGGTCCCTACCTCCCGACAGTTGACGCTGCTCTCTAGCCTCTGCCTCCCGACGCCTCCAGCTAGTCCTCTATCACTCTGCCTCTCCTCCACAGAACACCGGCTCTCTCCCTCTCCCTCTCTGCTCTCTCTCTGCCTCTTTGTCCCTCTCTCCTCCACAGCTCTTTCTCCCTCTCCCTCTCTCAAGTTTCTCTCTCTGTTTATTTTTCGATTAAACAAATTCTCTACAATCTATTAATTGTGATGAAATTGATTTTAATTTTCGATTAAACAGAATTGTGAAGTTGTTAATTGTGATTTAATTTTTGATGAATAATTGATTAGGATTATGATTTTATTGTGATTATGATATTGTGAATTTGTGATTACCGTGAATTGAGTTTGTGAATTTATGAATTGAGTTGATTGCTGTGATTTGAGTTTGTGAATTTGTGATTATGATATCGTGAATTTGTAAATTTGTGATTACTATGAATTGAGTTTGATTAGGATTATGAATCTGTCAATTTGTGATTACTGTGAATTTGTGAATTGAGCCACAGCAGGTTGAGTTTGTGAATTTCTGATGTATCTAGATATCTGGTTCCTGCTGATTTGACTGTTGGCCAGTTTGTGTACGAGGCTAAATTCATTTTTGTCAAGAATATTCTACCACCTACTGGTAAGATAAAAGTCACTGATCCCCACTATCAATTTATTGCACAGGATTTGATGATTTACAGCATTAGTCTAATTCTTGCAGCGGCTATGATGGTTGCAATTTACGATGAAAATAAGGAAGAAGATGGTTTCCTTTATATGGTCTACAGTGGCGAGAACACCTTTAAGACGTGCTGAAAGTGATTGATCTGCATCATTGTTAATAAGACTTTCAAAGAGAATAAGAGAAGAATGGAGTTAGATTAAATGTAAATTCTCTGCAGTTTGTTAGTGAATGTTCTTGCATCAATGACTGTATATTAGTTTGAACTCTTTGATTTGACGTTCTCTTGCTAAGTTCTCAAAGATTTGGATCAATTACTTTAGTTTGAAAACCTCTTTCATGATTGTGATGAATGGCTAGTTTGAGCGAATGAAATGTTTTTGCAGCTCATTAAAAAGGAAAAAGAGAAAATGAAGAAGAAAACAAATGTTTGCGCAGCTTTGGTGGATTTGTTTGGGCCTGTCTGCATTTTCTAAAATGCGAATGTGGTTCCCTTTTAACATTGTTATAAAAAGTTCCTAAAATTTGACCTATATTGGCTACACCCAGAACTATTACTGGAAGAAAAGAGTAGTCATCGGCGATTGAAATTCATGAGTTCTAATTGAGGTTATGATTTTGTTTGGCATCATCATTCCATTCCACTTCTTTGTACGCTACAGGGAGGTTGCTAAAAAATCTTCAGAATCTGCTTGAAATAAAGCATCATGATAATATTAAATGGTACGGTACATATATTTCAATATTTTTAATATTTTTAATCCTTAATTTCTGATATTTTAACTCTAAGATATTTTTTTGTATTACGTAGTAAATATTTTTTTTTGTCATTTTCTCTTAAGAATTTGCTCCCATTCGATTGCATTTCTGGTTCCGCCACTGAATACTTGTGGAGTAGTTTTAGACCAAAATCAATACTGGTAGATTTACGAGCTGGTCCCGTTGGCCACATTGTTGCAACATTCATGCTTGACGCATCTGGGTTCAGTAACTATAGCACCTACTCCACGTTGGTCCCATGTCGGATACTTGGCTCATCGCAACTTTGTGTACGATTTTTGAGATCTCCTAATTGTCAATGTTCTTCTTGCGGTCAACGAAATAGTCGTATAAATCCTGGGTTCTTCTTGTACATGCACCGGCAATGCCGGTCTTGTATTCGCTGATGAGAACCGGCCCTGACGTACTCTTGATCTTCACACCAGGTCGCCAACTCGCATGGATATATGGTCATTCTGTCTGGGCCCATAGATGATCGTGCGCGCTTTGACGCCACAGAGAGTAGTGATCTCATGAAACTTCTTATCTTGACATCTTTTTCTTTTGTGATACGTCATCATCCTAGACTTGTCATTTACCAAATTGATTAACTAATTGGATATTAACAAGGATAAGGTACAATAATGTCTGTTTGAAGAAACTCTTGACGAACAATAACAATCCCACATGCACAACCGTGATTAAAACCTCTGGAAACTTGGCCAACTGAAAAGAGTCGCGGGATTTGATCTTCTCAAAGCAACTTTTATTAATGTTCAGTAAATTAAAGCAGCTACAACAGAATATAACACTTAGTGACATAAAATTGTGATTTTCGTCTTGGAGAGTGCAGGCTTGAAGTGAAGGCGTCGTCGTGAATGGTGGATTTCCCTCCCTGTCAAATTAAGTCACCGAGCTTGGATTGAAGGCACGGGCTCAATGTTCTTTTTCTTCGCAGACATGGGCTAAATGTTACACGGGTAAGGGTACTACTGATGGACTTTTAGAGGCGAATGCTTCCTTCGATTCAGTGCATAATTCCTTGTCAAATTCAGCTGACGTCAGACTATTTCCAATATCATCCATCTTTTGCTCTCGACTCTTCCCCCACAAAACACTGTATAGCCCTCCAACCAACAAGAACCCACCTAAAAGACTAGCGAAAGTTCAAGACAAGAGCAAACATTATTAGGCAAATTAAGAAATGACGTTAAAAGCAACGATGCCAATTAGTCGTCCCTTCCCAATTAACATCGATATCCTTATGTGTTGGCAAGCATTTAGTTTAGCTATGCAAAAAGAATAGTTTACCTGCCCAAGCTAATGATCTCGCCCAAGAGAATTGCGGAAGAGAATATGGTCATGATCAGAGCCAATGGTGTAGACATAGCAAGGAAAACTGGTCCCTTCTTCTCAATAACACATGCTTGCAAGTAATATGTAACCCCAGTCACTACGATTCCCTGCCAAAAAGGCAACTAGTCAGTATACCTATGAGTGCATGCAGTGACTATTTCATCATACTACAGATAACTTCAACTTCGAGTATTAATTGTTCCTTTATTTATCCTTTGCCGCACTGTTCTTCAAATATGAAAATAGTTAAAGTACTAGTAGCTAGGGAGTTACACAATAAGCTACGGCTAGGAGTCCGACATTCCAACCCAGCTTCCACTGTTCAGGGTCTCTTTCAACGGCAATCGCAATGGCAAATGACTGAATAGAGCTCAAAAAGCACTGAAGAGTTGTCAAGAGAAGCTTTGGAGGGTAGCTTTTCATAAGTGGCGCCTGCATCCGTGAAAATGGGTAAATCCAAGAATCGAATTGTACATATATACAGGCGCAAAATATGAGAAAACATTGATGTTTTTTAGAAATGAGGTCGCATGACATGATCAGGATTGAAGCCATTGCCAATTTGCAACTATGGCGTCGTCAAGACTCTTCCAATCCAAAAACAACGTTCATCTATAAGGGATTGCATGCCCACAAGGATCATGTGATTGGTTTACTTCCCTGCAGTTTGGAAGATTATATGTAACAGGAGGATATAATATAGATATGTACCTGCAAAACAAGCCACAAACCCCACGCGATGATGGAGGCAATCGAGAGGAAGCAACCCTTTATCCATGTTTTGCTAGAAGCAAGATGGACATGCTCTTGTATTTCGGGATGACCGGAAAGGTGATGATTGCAGAAGAGTTTGATATACGGTCCCTTGTAAAAGGCAAAGGTCGCTGCACCCGCCACGCAGAATAGCATGCCTGTGAGCTTTGCAACCCCGGAGATCGTCCTGAACTTCAACACCTCCTTCCTATTCCAACATCAGCGGTATGTTTATGTTCTTTTATAGCAAGAGGCGCTAGTTTAGACGGAATCTCCATTAAACTGACTGAAAATGCAATGTTTGTTCTGCGTCTTTGAGATGGTCTCCACAATATTATACAAATCAAACACCATTAGCCTAAAGCATGAACTAACCTGACTAGCCAAATCGCAAGTGAATTTTCCCATTTAAATTCTCTATATTCCGGAGCGACCGGGATAATCGAAAGCTAATCCTCCATTAATGCAGTACTGTTGTCAAACTTAGTCAAAATTTCTAATTATACTGAGCATTATATAGAGCCAAGTACTTCAAATCGACCAAAAAATTCATGTGAACGACACATGGTACTTTCTTAGGCACTTGTCGTATGTATAAAAGTGTGGTAGAGGCTTTCATATATATATCTATATCAAATATCTGTGCTCCAAGCATTCATCAGCTAGGAAGACAAATCAAATTGGGTATGCCGACACATCTCATGTCAGACTATCTCAGACCTTTTTTTCGGTTGCAATGCGTAGACAGTCTGATAAGAGTACTTCTATTGAAATCCAAGAAGGTATGCATTAGAAAATAAATTCGCACGACCGACGTTTGTGTCAGAATATCCTATATTTTAAGATATACAGCCCGCCGTGGTTCTCTTCCAATTTTGTGGATCGGTGGATTTTGCTTTTTTGTAGCTAGCTATAGAGATATATACTGCATGTGGTCTGCCTAAAGAAATTAGAATCAATTACCGTGTTTCATATTATTAATTTTATAATATTTTAGACTTTCAGATAATTTGTGACTTAATATATATAGTATCAAACCTATTTGTAAGCAACTTATAAATTTCATATGTACGTTAGTTTTAATAACCTGTTGTGACAAAGAATGATGAGGCATCTTTAGATGCAGCTATTCCCTAGGAACTTGTCCATATAAGAAGATGAAACCCCTAAACTATATATTGCTAGAACTAATTATGGGAAAACCATGACAGTTCCTGAATTTCGTAATATCACCATCTTTAGTGATAAGGTGACAATTTCGTGCTCATTTGTTATGAAGAACATGAACAATTTCTTGTACTCTTATGAGATTTGTCTGCAATCGCACACTTTAGTAGTTTTCTCTTCATTCTCCCATCAAATAAAAGTTGTTCAATCAAAGAAAAGGAAATATATTCTACAGCCAAAGTTTGAGATAGTACTCTACCTCAATAAAACAGCCAAGAAGAAAGTTATGACAGGAAGGCAGTTTGAAGTTGCAGCAGCAAAAGTTGCTGACGCATAGAGAAGACCCAACCCGTAAAGATCTTGGCTTAAAGTGATCCTGAAGTTGGAAGAATTAAAAAACTCTCAAGATCAGGAATGGATTGCTCTCTTCAAGTTTGATTCATGAGACATATATATATCTGCCCATATGCAATATTTTGAAGCGAGAGGGAACGAATTGGACCACAGGCAAGGGCATACCCAAATAGAGACACAAGAAAAATCTTGCAGAACGTCAGAAACGACAATCGCGGAGCCTTTCTCCTAGAGCCAAGAACAACATCATGATAAATAGAGTTCATCCACCACTTTGATCAGCCGAAAAGTTGAAATAAAGAAACGAATACTACTGTTCAATAGCTATATATGGTTGTTATTAATTACCACTCGAAGAAGACGGCAAGAGGAGCCAAGAAGATGGTGGCCACAGCTTGTCTGTAGAAAACAAACACGAAATTGTTCATACCACCATTGAATGCAGCCTTGGACAGCAAAAACATGGCCGTATATATTGCTTGTATGAGTATGACGGCCAAATAAGGCTTCTTGTCATCCATTATTGGTGAAACCTAAAACCTGCAATCTTGCTCAAAGCACGATTCGACCAATACAAACGGGTTTATATAGATACAAGTCCACCATTGAGAGACATGCTTAACAAAAAGAGCATGGCTCCCCTTTTGGAACGCGTGTGTGGTGAAGAAAACAAGCTCCTTTAATATCAGGGGGCCACCCAAAAGGTCTCAGTGGTGTCTCTATTCACAGCCCATGCAGAAGTTCCAAACAATTAATAATGAGTCTCCATTTCCGGTAATAAGGATAACGTGCGTATTTTTCTTCCAAGGCTTTAAGATCGTCTACATCGACGGCATGATACATTTTGTTTGTTAGTGTCCATTTTCTCCAAATTGCCAGTTCCAATGATTGTCGTATATATATATATAAATATTAGGTCTTCCGGTTTTTCTTCTCAAATCTATCTAATAGAATACTTGTGAAATGTCAATTACACCCCTGAAGAAAATTTTCGGAAAAAGCAAAAACGACCATGGAGGCAAAGCCCTACGAACATACCTTGGGCGTGAAGGTATATATACTCCAATTACCTCTACAGCCATGGAAGTTGAAGGACATATTGGGATATGACTTAGGTGGTACCTTCATAGGTGTGGAAGGCTATAGATCAGGTTGGACCACGAATGCCGATGCTACCTCCATAAGTGTGGAAGGCTAGCAATGGAGGTTGGACGTTGATTTGGGTATTCCAGCTGGTCAGCTTCTTTTTATTTTTCTGAATTTTTGTTCTTCATAACTCTTGTTATATACTCTCGATCGCTGTTTATTTATTATGTTATTATGTACAAGTGGTACTAATTTATTTTTAACATACGTACACGCATTAGGAGATCTTGATGCTCACTTTATTTGTGTTATAGGCTTTTTGATGCTTCCCTATAATATATACCAAGAAAAAAAAAAAAATCTGTTTGTCGAAGCACCATGCGTTTAAGAAATGGGTGATCTATGATTTGGTGGATTTGCTTTATCTGACAATTTATTCATTTTTTTACTGAGCCATTATGTCGATAAAGTAAAGATTAAATTCCTGATGCCCCTTTTCCTGTCAATTCTACATGTTCTTCCCATGCATGCAGCTGAAGCACTCAGGATCACTTTATCTTACTTCATGCCTTTTGCTTTTCGTTTTGCCTAATCATAGGCTTAGGCAGTAGCCTACCCCTTGAGCCGGCCCTGAGTGTGTCAGATCACTGTTGGCATCAAATGATACAATCGCCTTGGATTTCAGCGGCGGCAGCGTGCACTTTTTTTTGTTTGGGGTAAGTAAGACATCTGCATTTTGATTCAAGTGTGCAGAGGCAAATGTCTCCATGATCATATGCTGTGGCCTTTAACACAAATTAGCATGATCAGCCTGTACGTCTAGATTTTGAAAAGGAGCAGCTACAATACAAACAAATAGTACTTCAACTCAAGATTGAAGTGCTCCATGTGTTTGATTCCAAATGCGTAACATGTCAGCGTCCAAGATTGACGTCCATGCGTTTGATTCCAAAAAAAACAACGAAAACTTAATTTGCTTTAACCATTCCATTAGGTTCTGATGGTTACAGGACACAACTTTGGATGCAAAAGCGGTTAAAAGAAACCAAGACGGTCAAAATTTCGAATCGGAAAAAGCAAGAACTAATTTATATAGGACCACTTCTCACGAAAGTTTGAGTCCATTGTGCTACAGTACTGGCATTACGTGCGATTGATTGATATATTGCATATAATATATACTTCCACTTTCAGCTTTATTTTCTGTCCCTTTTTGTATAACTGATTGATCAAACGCAGTATTTTACTTTGGAACCACAACACTTCGAAGTCCCGAATTAATCCTTTTTTAAGTTTCATAACAAAGTTTGCATCACAAGAAAAAGGCTTTTTCATTGGGGTAATGAAGAGAAATCATATATGGTAGGCTTACTGGAGTAGAACATATCCACCTAATACACAGACAAATTTCAGACAGATGTAAGGGCCTCTTACTATACGCATTAAAAAAAATAGCCAAACAAACTGGCGATGGCCGCACGTGGATGTCTCGGGACTTACGATTTTCCCTCTCACCAGACCGTTTTCTGTGGTTTCATGCCCCTTGGATGGACTCAGAGGCTTCTGGAGACCAAAACCATCCAAGTCCATCCCTTCCATGATGGCACGTGGGTCCACACACTGGTGATGGCCGCACGTGGTCTTCACGCGCCGCCCTTTTTTTGGTTTCCTTCCACCATTTTCCATGGTTTCTTATTCAGGGCTTGGATTTATATTTTAGTTGTTTTTTTGTGTTTGTATTGGCCTTGTTGTTTCTAGTTTAGGTTGTCTCGGCCCTCTAGCTAGTGGGTCTTCCCCCCTATCTACGCTTTAATGACTAGCACCTATGGATTCCAGTTTCCAGTTGCTGCCGTTTACTGCTTCTTGCCACCGCTCTTTTTGTCTAGTATAGAGTATTTGTGATTTTTTGCCTTTTTTGGAGTCTCGCTAATTTTCATTAACAGTTGGTTAAGGTTGGATCCTATGTGAGATTTCTTGTTTTCCTATTTGAGTATCTAACCTTGTAATACAAGCTATACGGTATTTATGAGGGAAAAAAAAGAGATAGAGATAGATAGATAGATAGATAGAGAGAGAGAGAGAGAGATAATCATGTAGACATAACTACCGCATCTTTTGCTTCAATACACTACAAGAAAATTGATCTTTAGGGACGGATTTTATTTGGGACAACCAAAAAACCGTCCCTAAAAAGCCCCTTTTGGGACGCAACAAAGGTGTCGTCCTAAAAGGGGTGTCAAAGAACATCTTTAGGGATGGGTACGTCTTTCCGTCCCTAAAGATTGGGTTTTAGGGACGGATTCTGAGCATCCGTCCCAAAAATACTTCAGGTTCGGACTAATATATGGTTGTTTGAACTAATAAAGAAACCAGTTTGAACTAGCTATAATAAAGTTCTGACTACACTTTTGGGACGGGAAACAAACGTCCCAATAATGTACAAGTTGGGACTACAAAAAATCAAGTTGACACTAACTAGACTAGTGCGAACTTTAATTTTGTAGGTGCGAACTAATGTGGGATTTGACTGTTAAATTCCCCTTGTTCAACACCTGTCTAAAATTTGATTTATTTAAAGTTGTCCGGACTAGGTATATCCTAGTTTAAACGGTTCAGACAAAGCAGATTGATGCGATGTGATGTGATTTGACCTTTCATTAAATGTGTCAATTCCGTTCGAACTTCAAAAATATCAAGTTGAAACTTGTATAACTGGGATAACAGTTCTAACTAAAGTTATCGTAGTGTGAACTACAACATGGTAAGTTCTAACTAGGTTAGCAGATACACACATGTGGATGGATAAAAATATATAATTTTAACCAATGAACACATAAAAATTCTAAACACTTAAATATTGTGGGAGTTTGAGAGAAACTGGTGCGAACTCAGTTTCAACTAAAAAATATAAGTCCGCACTTACTATAACTCAATGTGCACTTGAAACGTTTGGTGTTAACTACCATTTCCCATGTTCGAACAATAATAGAGTTAGAGTTCAAACTACAACATAATACAAACGTTGATAATTTAGTTTGAATAGAACAAAAAGTTCAGACCACTAATTTTATTAGTTCGCACTTTTCTCCTCTAGTTCGCACTTTCAAAAAAAATTTCCTGCGAGATTTCTCTCGCCACTTTAAATTTCACGTTTTTATATGGAAGTAAACATCAAAACGATGTCGTACTTACCAGTTCGAACTTCTGTTTTATTAGTTTTGATTAGTTTTCCTGCAGTTCAAACTAAGTCACATGAATTCTGTACCCAGTTCGAACTTCAAATCTTAATTTTCGCGGGCTTCCTCTAGCCACGTTAAACTCAACCAGTTCGAACTGAGGCTACCTTAGTTTGGACCACCCTAATCACTTTAATTGGCCATGACTGTCATTCCAAGTTCGAACTTATATGTTATAGTCCGAACTAATGTTTATTGAGTTCACACATTTATATGTTCTAGTTCGAACATGTATTTCATTTGACTTTCATGTGACCGCGCAAATTTTGTTTCTTGGCATTTTCAATCCGAACTGATATAGGTAAGTGCGAACTACCTTAGGTTAGTTTGAATAGATAAGTTTTAGTTCAAACTAATATATGTTAGTTTTAAATATATATTCATATTGGATTACTCATTATGGTAATGTGTTTTAAACTCATTATGCTACTACTATGTACCTACCATATTTTTATCACATATACACTAATGTGCATTAAATGTTATCTTTATTTCATGTACCTATCATATTGTGATCATATGTACACCAATGAAGTGACGAAGATCATTATGCTAACTTGAGGACATTGATAATGAGTGTAGCACATGTGAGTTGATGTGTGATAAATTCATTTTGTTAGAATGTGTTTAATACAATTTGATAACCCAGTGATATTGTGAGCACATTAGTATAGATGTGCAAGAAGTGTTAAGCAAATGTATGTTAGGGTTGACACATTAGTAATAAGTGTAGCACGTGTGTTAATATGTGTTGCACTCCAAGGTGTTAAGGAGTGCTAACTCAAATTGATGTACTTACCATGTTTTGTTCACATTATTTTCGTCATTCGAAAGTGTGAATCAGATTGAGATTGAATTGTAAATTGGTACGTGTTTTTTAAATGATTGTAGTCTGTTTAATGTTCGAATTGCAAATATTACGTTCCAACTGGGCCAAACACAAGTTACGTCTTTGTAATGTCAAGTGCGAACTAAGTTGAGAATAAGTCCGAACTAAGATATATACAAACGACACCGTAATGATTAGTTCGGACCAATATATATACAATCCCAACCATATATATGTCTAGTAGAAACATATATTTCGTCTAATTGGAAGCAAAAAAAAAAATTTGTCTGAGTTTCAAATGACCGCTCAAATATCATTTCCCGGGTTTTTAAGTTGGAACATGGATTATGTAAGTGCAAACTAGATGAGGTCAGTTTGAACATGAACGAATGAGAACCAAAAGGTGTCGTCCAACTTACTAGCCTAGTCCGAACTTAAGCATGCTAGTTCAAACTAGGAACACAGACTTAAAAAAAAAAACTTAACAGCTTCGTGCAGACCCAGTTGTGCACGAAGCTGCTGAACAGAAAGGGAAATTTAGGCTAGGCAAGAGAGGTTCTAGGGCTGTGGTGACCGAAGAGAACACCGAAGATAACATTGTAATCGAACTTGTGGGGAGATTGGGGTCTTGGATGGCTCGGAAGATGTCGATATCTTCGTCAGTTTTGTGGGTTTGAGGTATTGTGTGTGAGCATGGGTATGAGGGCATTTGGGGAGGTTGTTTCCGGCTAAACTCTGGTCAGAAGTTCTATTGGAGTATGTTCGTTTCACATCTACTTCATTTTCCATTTCTCCTCTCCTTTAAATGTTGTTGATTCGAAGGTTAATTTTGTAGGAGCTATTTTGGGAGGAAACCTCAAGAATTTGTACGATTTGCTGAAATTCCCAACCACTTTGGTGTCTGGATGAAATTCCTATGTCTTTTACATGCTTTCAACTTGTTATTTCATGGTTGGGGGTCCTTGTTGTGGTTGTTCAATCATTGGGTTTCTGCAGATTTGGGTATATCCGTTGTAGTTCGAACTGCATATTTGTTTATTAAAACTTATTTATATTTGTTCAAACGAAATATTTGTCTATTGTAACTGTGCTTTACAACTCTGTCAACTCGTGATATATTGTTCGAACTGAATTCTATTGCATGAGATATATGATGGGAATTGATGAGATTATTGTTGAAACTTGTGTCATGTATGTTTAAACATTTACTTTGAAGTCAGAACATGCTTTTTGAATGTTGAAACTGGTACTGTCAGAATATATTTATTAGCCCAAACTATAAGAAAGGAGATTAGGCTGACATGCATATGCATTCATTCATTTTCACCTTAGATCCATTCAAGAGTTGATGAACACCTCCATTGAGAGGTGTTTGCAATTCTTGAATTGTCCAAAGTGGACAGTTTGGGAGTGAACAATACTAATTGCGAGCCTTTGATTCTTATGATGTCTCCATTCCGCGGAAATGAGGATAGTGTCTCTTCAACGTTCTTCGGGTATACAATTGTGGTTGGTCCTGCACATCCAGAGATTCCAAGGCCCGTGCTTGATCACAACCTACTCTTGCACCATCCTTGGGGGGTACGACACATAGCAGTACTGGATGTAAGTAATATTAAACCTTTTCCATGTATTTTTTCTCGTTTATTATGTTTCCTTTCAATGTTTTATTGTGTAACCATTTTTTTTTTTTTATCCTTGAAGCCACATCTCATTCGCAACGGTGTGGTAGGATGTGTGGGCTCACATTAGATAAGGTACGGGCCACTCGACTCTGTAAGTTGAGTGTGTCGATTCCTGATGACTGCGCTGCTGATGTTGGTGCATTCGACTTTGTAAGTTGAGTGTGACGATATTATTATGGTTGTTCGATAAGTGATATAATTCTTACTTTTATATTGCTATATTTATTTACTTCATTAATAACTTGTTACGTAATTCTCTAGGAAACTTCCCTCTCTGTAACTTCAGAGATGGGGCCTGCTGAATTATATGTTGCATCCCACAAACGGAAAAATGGGGACTGGTTGTCTGATGTTGCTAAGGACAATCATGTGGATTGATGCTTATTCTAGACGTATGTTATTTTGGATTTATGTTTGCCTAGTACCATTACATTATAAACAATGTTTAACATTCGGAGAATGATATTATTTTTGTAACTTTGACTTATGAAGACCTATATTGATTTCTTGTATGGATGATAGAACTTTGTAATCTATTGTAGCACATTTATGTATGAGTTTATTGAGGTATTTTGGTTTTAATTTTTTGGGATTCTGCATAAATTACAGGTCTCAATTCGAATCTACATTTTCCAAGTTCGAACATGTGTAGAATTATAGGTCCAAGTTAGGACTTATATAATACAAGTTTAAACTGCTTTCTATTAAATCCGAGAACCAGTGGTTCGGACCAAAACTATAAAGTTCGAATTGAAACTCCACAAGTCCAAACTCTCTAAAGTCTACTCCAATTGAAACAAAGTTCCAACATCATTTTATTCGTTACAACAACTATATACTAAGTTCGAACATACCACCACTAGTCCGAACTGTCAGATAGTCTGAACTGTATTTTGAGATGTTCAAACTTTGTTTTTAGTTCACACTAAACTAGAGACTAGAGCAGTTGAAACTTCATTATAGTTTAGACTACGTTTTACTGGTTCGAACTACAAGTTTGTTGGGATTAATGTTGTTTATGTTCGGACTTACAAAGAGTTCGGACTACGTTTTTCGGGTTCAAACCTTATTTTAGTTCGAACTAATATTTACTAGTTCGAACTGCAAATCGGTTCGGTCTGATGTTTTTGGGTTCGGACTTATAGTACGTTCGGACTAGGTTATGGTTGTTCGGACTATAACAAGTTCGGACTACTATTTGGTTTGTTCAAACTAGGACCCAGTTTGGACTACAAATTTCATGTCCAAACTGTTTACCCGTTTGATAGTAGTCCGAACTAGGTTGTTAGTAATTCGGACTCGCATTGTTGGAAATGGGTCTTTTGGGACGGTTTGGACCTTCAGTCCGAACTAGGATATTTGTAGTTCGGACTGTCGGAATTTAAGACGGATTATGGGTTTAGCGTCCCATCAGGCTCCTGGGATGCAGCTATTGGGACGCCATAACTCGTCCCAAAAGAGCTTTTGGGAAGGTTTTTTGGGCTTTTGGGACGCCTACCCTCCGTCCCAAAAGCCCAAAATTCTTGTAGTGATAACTGATACCAAAGGGTATCTTTGCCGGGGATTTGGATATCTAACACAGCTATTGCACTACAAACCAGAAGGCATATAGGAAGCAGATATACCTGTTCTTCTTACAACTCATAATCGAATATCCTTCTCGCACCTACATTCTTCATACCTTTGATCTTTTCCTTTTCCTTTTTCGCATTTCGGCAGATAAAATTGAGAGCAGTACTACTGATGCTACAGGCCAGATGCTTTTTTCTATGGTACCATAAAGTTTTGATGGTTACACAACAACTTTGGATGCAAAAGCCGAGCAAAGATAGCTCTCAATAACTCGTCTATCGTTTTCCAAGCAAGTGTAGGGTTAAGTAGCTTTCAGAAGCACTAATTAAGAACTAGTCTTAATCGCGGAAAGTAATGTTCACATGATATAAGCTGACTCTTCGCATGGAAGTATCACGAAACTAGTTTACGTGCTTAATTTGGTATAAAGTTATAAACGTGTTTTGCATTTACATATATAAGTGTGCAAATTGTGCGTTTAGCTTTTGTTGCAACCAGCTACCGCTCCTGCATGTGCATGCCAAAGTGTCTCCAGTCCTCCGCTCTCCGCTCCAGTTTTAGTCAAAAGTTCATAACTCGTAAGACGTGGTTCACCTCAGTTTATTTCTTTCTTTATTCTATCCACTCTCAATTTGGCTGAGCAAATCTAAATTCTTAATTTTATTTTACAATAAATTAAGTATAAATTGGTTTGGGCCGTAAAAAAGTGTATTCGGTTGTAGATTAATGTTGTGAGGATTTGAATCGATCAATTTGCTGTTGGGCTACTGCTGATATGTCGTGTAAACAAGGAGATGAGATGAAGGTTGTGTTCAGAATCTTGGCCGGAGACCAGCCTGGTCCAAACTTTTGACTGGACATTTGCAACCAAGGCTTTACCATAGATGGGAGTGGTAAGTGGAAGGGCCTAATGCAGCCCAACTCGGCGTTTCTATAGATTCCCAAGAAAAGCAAGTCCTCTTTTGGTACTTGACAATTTGTACCCAGTGATGCAACACATGGAGATAGATAAATAACCATTTCAAGTTGTTCTAATAAACCTTGTATCACACGTCATGTAATTAGAATAAAAATTTATAAAAAAATGTAATTTGCATAAAAAATTATAGAAAATATCAATATGGTAAGATTTGAGTAAGAAATTGTTGAAGATGAAAATAATGATATTGTTATTGGGACTGATATATGCGCAGGAGAAAAAACAAGAAAAAGGTAAATTGAGAACGAGAGATACCATCTGACATCTGTATCTCTTTCCCATTAATTGAGACCTCGAACTTGGAAAGAAGTTAGGCACTGAGCTTTTTCTCCCGACAAAGGCTTCACAGGCTTTCCGAACAAGATTCTCCTAACCACGACGAACACAGTAAATTGAAGAACAGGGATACTACCAGCCATAACGTATCAAGATTTTCTATAATTCTATAATTCTTTGACTCAATTATGTGGTAAGATTTAAAGAAATATAGACATATTAGATGGATTCAGTGTTTATGTTTTTTAAAATTTTATATAAATAAATATGAATAATATTAAATAATATAAAATTTACTTATTATTATACCTATCTTTTTCTGAATTATTTTATATAATTTATAATTAAAAATTGTAAAGATCTTAATCCACCAATAAAAATCTATAGAACAGCTATGTAGGGGAGGAGAAAACTTAATTATAGTATATAATTTTCTTTCCTCATTTTCCGGACTTAATTAGACGGACATAAAAGAATGAAGAAGAATTGATAAAAAAAAAAAAAAAAAGGGTTAGAGAAGGGTATATAATACAATTGTTTACATGCTCCAACACGAGCCCATCTTGGTAAATTTCGAGCCCCTTTATAGGCAATGGGGACCGGCCAGCATTCGATTACGTATACCATCACGTCGTTCCTAGTTTTCACTGCTTTGGTAACGTCCAATCTTTTTCTTTTTTTTTCCTTCGCTTTTGGTATCGTCCAATCGTCATTGCTTCTTTCTCAACTCAGCTTTTTTCTCCTGTAACTTTCCTTTTCTCCTTTTTTTTTTTTTTTTTTTTCACAGGAGTGATATAGCCTATAGCACTAAACTGCGTACAAAGCGGCAAGCTGCCCCATCAAAAGTTGATTGGAAATTTGTTTGGCAGAGGAGAAATCTTGTTCCTCATGTAGTGGGCCCACATGAACATGTAAATTTAGCTCGTTTAAATCGTTAATCTGATTTTAAAGAGAATCTAAATTGAGATTGTGTTTCTTTTATCCGTACTGTTTCAAGTGCGTTCAAATAATCAGATTATCTGGAGTAGATTAAGCTAATTGGGTAAAAAAATGAGGAAGAGACAATTTTAGTGAATTTTGTATGTTTATTTTTATAAAAAAAAAAATAGATAATTTGATAGAAATAAAAATTATTTTGAGGTTATTTTATTATGCTAAATATTTGGGATGACCAAAATTTAGATGGGGATCCTTATAATTTTCTACTCGTACGGTGTAATTCAGAAAAAGATAGACCGAGTAAGTAAACCTTATTCTAGGACCCATATAATTATTCAAAATTTTATATAAGCAGTATTAAATAGTATAGAATCTATTTATTGAATTTATCTTTTTTAAAATTATACTATGCAATCTAACTAGAAAATTACATAAAATTATAATCTCTAAAATTTTAAAAGTCAAACACCATCTAAATCTTATAACGACCTTGAAGATAATGTAAAATTTTTAGAATAGTTAAAATTTTAGGATAAAAGTTGTTAGTGAAAAAAAGTAAAAGATAATTTATAAAAGTGTGGCGAAAGATGAAAAATAAAATATTTAAATGAATATTATAATAAAAAAAATATATTTTTGTAATCTTTGTAACAAGCCGTCCATTCTTTTAAAAGTTATCTGATAATTAGGACACGGGAAAAACATTGTAGATCCAAGCGTTAGGGTGAAACTTTAAATGCTTTCCACCTTTCAGATTCTAATTGGATGCTTTTTATTCCACCTAACATTAGTGTGAGTTTGGGAAGTAGCAGAGCAGCTTTTAACTGCAAAAAGCATGACAAAAGCAATGTTGCCGAATGCTGACTCACTCACAACTAACTCTTGCCGATATTCAAGGGGTCGCGACAACATTTTAGAGAAACGTTTTTGGTTTACTTGAGAGTACCATTTCCCTTAAATAAACGTGGTGATTTTCGATTGTCAAAATTTTGTGGTGATAAAAATGTTAGGTGATGGAGTTAATAAAAAAGTGAAAAAAATATAATTTGAATGAATTTTTTATTTTTATTTCATGTAAAAAGTAATTATTTAATAAAAGAAAAAAAAAATTTATGTAATTATTTTAAAAAAATTTAATTTTTAATCATTAGGTTTTAGTCCTTTTTATAAATTAGTTATTAAGTATTTTTTTTTTCAGTAATTGATTTTAAACTCTTGTGATTATTTAGAGACTCTCCGGTTAAAAAAAATTCTCAGAATTTTTTTGAATCCTCACAATATAAAAAATTCTACAACAAATATTATTTTTAACACCACATAAAAATAACTACAATACGCATACCAATAAAATTAACATCACATAAAAATTCTCAAAACACAACAAATTTTCAAAAAATAACACAACCGAATAACCTCTTAGTCTTTCTGTCAGGTGACCGTCAATTTTACTAACGGAAATTATGAGTCTGTTCGGTTAAAAAAAATTTTCAGGATTTTTTTGAATCTTCACAATACAAAAAATTCTACAACCAAACATTATTTTTAACACCACATAAAAATAACTACAACACGTATACCAATAAAGTTAACATCACCTAAAAATTCTCAAAACACAAAAATTTTTCAAAAAACACCACAAACGAACAACCTCTATGTTTACGTCAGTAACACTGCACACTCATCTGACTTCTGTCCAGGTCACTTCCCACTCAACACCTACCCTTAAAACGACAAACCGTTAGCTTTAATGAGGAAACAATGTGCTCTGAATCTGGTACAACAAAGACCCACCGTTTTGAAATCCCGTTGATGCAATCCGCACCGTTTCGTTAAAACCAAAGCGTTGATTCAGATAAACAAACAGACAAAAAAAAAAAAATATGAACTCCGTCTTAACCTTTCTGGTCCCACTTGCTCCTTATCTCTTCACCCTCTTAGTCTTCTTTCTCTTCTTCGCTGGATTAGACCACTCCTGCAAGCTCTCAATCTGCGACACACTATAAAACAGAACAGAACCGCGATATTTCTTGGTCGTTGGGTAAACTTTCGTTTTGATATTTCTTGGTCCTCTTCACCCCTGCAAGAATCAACTGTCATTGATTTTACTTGAGAGCTGCGCTGTTTTCCGGGGCAATAGAGCAGTGTCCTGCAGGCTTTATCATTATGTTTTGATGCTTTTAATTTCGTTCAATTTCTGTTTTATGTGTTCTTTGAATTCTAGTCTTTGAATACGGAACACTTGGGGGTTGGGTGACTGGGTCCCTTCACTTAAAGTTGAACGGTGTAAGTAAATGGCGGGAGTCAAAACTCGGAATAGATATGAGCAGAACAAAGACGAACAGATGTGTTAACAATGGGAATAGATCATCCAATCACTGTAGATAGACGTTGGAGGAAACTAAAGTTACGTTAACAAAGATCTAATGGGAAAGACAAAAAGTTTTATCCACGAACCATCCTCGTAAAAGCATTGGCGCCTTTCGCTTAACCACCTGCGCGTTCGTATCAAGGCCCTCTCCACCTTCACCTCCTCCATCAGAGTGTCATCCTCAACCATTTTAAGAAATGGGAGCGCTTTTCCTCCGACAGCGCGCCGAAGCTGATCGCTCTCAGGCTTCTGGCTCGTGATATGAATCTGGAAACTTCGCAACGCGTATTTGTTGGTCGGTATTTGGGGCCTGAGGCACGTGAGAGGTTCAAGTACGATTACAATTTCTTCAACGTTGGGCTCATGAAGCCTGCCCATCGACTTGCCTGGGACGGCGTTCAAGAACGCCAGGCTCGGCATTGACGCCTCTTCAAAACTCTTGTTGTCTGTTCGGAACATAGCAACGCGAGCATGCAGAAGGGAGAGGAGCCTTCGTGCTTGATCGATTTCTGGATGCAGGACACGTTAAAGGAGCTGGCAGCTGCAGCCGGAGCTGGCGAGCCCACACCCACTCACACCAGTGACCTCGAGATTGGCAGCTATCTCTTCGACTTTCTTTTTGCCGCTCAGGACGCTGCAACCTCCTAGCTACTTGGACAGTGACGCTTCTCGACTTGCACCCGGAGGTGCTGGCTAAGGTTTGAAGGGAAGTTGAATCTATATGGTCGCCGAAGTTGGATTCTTTGATCACCGCCGAGCAGCTGTTGCGAATGAAGTATACGCAGGCGGTTGCGGGCGAGGTCGTGAGGTACCGAGCTCCGGCGACCATGGTGTCGAAAATGCCATTCGTACAGTGATTGCTTTTTAATTTCTCTGAATCAGCGCTTTGGTTTTAACGAAACGTGGCAGATAGAAAAATCATAGGAGAAATTATCAACCGGATAGTCAAAACGGTGCGTCTTGGTTTTATTAGACCACATTGTTTCCTCGTTAAAGCTAACGGTGTGTCGTTTTTAAGGCTGGGTGCTGAGCGGACTGAGGTCAGGTGAGTGTGCAAAGTTGCTGACGTGGACATAGCTCCCGTTAATTAAATAGACGGTTTAATTAAATAGACGGGAAGGATTAAATAATCATAAAGGCCTAATGTTAGTGACTAAAAACTGAAAAAAAATTTGTTAATAACCAATTCGTAAAAAGGGTAAAAAATTTAGTGATTAAAAATTGAATTTCCCATTATTTTATTGTAGACTCCCAAATATCTCCAGTATTACCATGACCAACCGCATACAGTAGTTTTTCTTCGATCTCCAGCTTGCCTTCTTTTACTACGCCCTTAGCCTTCCTTGCATCACAGAAGGAGTCCTGTACAAATTAATTCTGCCCACCTTGCTGGGAATTCATCCATTTATACCGGGAAGGATCATCAGGGGATCAGAATTTAAATTTTGCAATAAAAAAAGAGAGAATATCACTTACAAATAGTTTAGTCAATTCAACGTCCAGGATTTAAAGCCACAAAAGTTACATAAGAAGATCATGATGGACATTAATCCAAGTAATAACATAACTTTTACTTCAGAAGCCTTCAAATTAGAGCATTATATAACCAAAACAATAACTACAAGCCTTGCCCTGTTACACAAACAATGGTGTTTCATTACCACTGACCTCTGCATCTTTCAACTGCTCCTTCCGTTGTCTTTCAGCTTGAAACTCATGTAAACCACCTCCATTGTCTGTACTGTGTTCCTTGCTTTTTCCCCATAAAACGCAGTAAAGGCTTACAACCAACAAGATCCCACCTAAGACACTACAAACATAGAATGATAATAATTAATTATGTGCATCCGTGGCCATGATCAGTACTGCCTCACACTAATTTCGAAACATCAAAAAGTATTGCCACACCTTAAATTTTCTTGGGCTTTGAACAAAAATTTGGCCCATAAGAAAAGAGCTCTCAAATGGTAATCAGAGGAAAAGTTAATGTCACTCATATAGTTTATTTAAAAAACAAAATTTCCAATCTCTAAAATAAAATTAATTAGCGACTAAAGCTGTATTAATTGTTGCGTGAAGACTACGAGAAGGTATATATATATATGTGGATACTGGGTAAGAAAAGCAACGTATATACCTTCCTAGACTGATGACCTCGCCCAAGAGAAAGACAGAGCCAATCATTGTGATGATCACGTTCAATGGTGTTGACATGGCTTGGAAAACTGGTCCCTTCTTTTCGATCACCCATGCTTGCAAGTAGTATGAAACACCGGTCACCATGGTTCCCTGTTACAGAATGCCATTTCCTTTATAATCTATCCATACGCGGTGTACGTTGTCACACCACTTAATTCGCTTTATAAAGTTAACCGCATTGAGTGGTGAAAGAAAAAGGATTCGGAGATTCCAAAGATTATAAACTTCCATTGACCATGTACGAGCTTTACGAGGGAATATCACCCTAGGTCCGTACGTAACACCACAAATCCAAGTCAAATTATAGCACCCAGTGGGTAGAATGTTCGTTAATCCGAAAAGAAAACTCAGAGGCCTCTAAAATATCATTTAATAATCGTTGTTGCTGTACTTTTATCCAGGATGCCATTATTATGCTATTATAATATATATATATCAAAGGTGAAAATCATATATGGAGGGGTTGCTTGTCTACTTACGCAATAGAAAATTGTAAATAGTCTAAGATTCCACCCCAGCTTCCATTGATGAGGATCTCTTTCCAAAGCAATGGCAATAACAAATGACTGGCATGCACTGGATAGGCACTGAAGGCTAGTGAAGATCAGCTTTGAAGGGTAGCTTTTCAGAAGCTGAGCCTGTTTCCATCCAAATTAATTAGTAACCCACTAAAAAATATTACCGAAGAGATACAAACGTGCAGTTCATAGATCTAGTAACGAACAGATATATATATATATATATATATATATGAAGTGCGAATTACTACTTTATAATGCATGACATCCGGTAAATAAACTTCCCAAATTCTCCCTTCGCGATTTTTGCCTTGGTTACAACAATATTTGTTTCCAGTTGAGTGGCACGAATTTGCGACCTAATTAAGCGTGTTACCTGAAGTACAAGCCATAAACCCCAAGAAATGATGGAAATGGAAAGAAGGAAACAGCCCAGTATCCATCTTTGGCCAGAAGAAACATGAGCTTCATGTTCTTGGTTGGTAAGACTATCAAAGAAGGGATGTTGGATCGCAGGTTTCAACTGGGGACCCCTGTAAAATGCGAGGGTCGCCACACCAACAATGCAAACTATTAGACCTGCAACTTTTGCAATACCAGGGATTGTCCTCACGGTCACCTTCTCTATCCTGCAATGCAGTACATGTGAATTGATAGCACTAATTTAAACGGAAGTAAAATAAGCACTTATAAAAATGAAGTCCAGCTTGTTTGGTTATCTCCATTCAATTAGGTAACACGTTTTCAAGAGCTTTACAATACGATCAAGAAAACGATGGAAAAGAGTGTATATACCTGAGCAAAACTGCAAAGAAAAATGTTGTAACGGGAAGGCAGTTGATTGTTGCAGCACCGAGTGTTGCAGATGTATAAAGAAGGGCAAGACAATACACATTCAGGGCCAAAGTTATCCTGCAAGGCAAGAAGAATTGGAGAAGTTTGCACTAAAACTTCCTGTCTATCAGTTACCTCAAACTATTTTCCGAAGCAAGTAATAGTATCAATTTTTCAAAGTTTTTTCCGACTTAGTTTCCTTCTTGAAACAACTGCAAGCTAGGAGCAATAATAATTCTTTCAAGGGCCAGAAAGATCTAAAATCATACGTACCCGAAGAAAGCAAGCATAAAAATCTTGCAGAAGGTGATAAATGAGAACGCCGTAGCATTCTTACTGGAATCCAATCGCAAAGAACACGGTTACTTTCATATCAGAAATAGCAGAAAAAGGAAGAAATTATGTCATTACCGTTCGAAAATCACGGCAAGAGGGACTAAGAAAAGCGTTCCAACCAGTTGTCTATAGAACATGAACACGTAGCTGTTCATACCCGCGTTGAGTACAGCCTTGGATAGTAAGATCATTCCGGCATATATAGTTTGAATTACAATCGCAGCCAAGTATGGGTTCTTTGCACCCACTAATGCCATTGGCAATGATGTGAGCTTGAAACCCTTCGACAAATATCTTCGACTATAGCGAGAGACTGAAAGTGGTTTATATAAACAAATCCCTAGTGGTGGGAAATCACGACCGCTAACAAGAATCATTAATGAATATAATTCAGACAATAATTTTTTCATTTGTCTGAGCTAATTAATGAGAAACATGAAGAATTGAAGGTGAACTTTAAGAAGAAAGGAGTAGCAAAAGTTGTTAGTGGTGTATCTATTCTCTAACATAGAATAATACTTAATTAATGGGCACAAGGCCGTAGTTTCATATTTTCCCCCGAAAATTAGCGTTGATCACTCGATACTAAACCGGATTTTCTTTCTTTAGGACCACGTAAAATCACCGGGGACCACTTGGGTCAATTCATCTTACGTACGTACGTGTCACTGACTCACTTGGAGTTATGGTAGATTGTCACTTTATGAGTGGTAATTGATTTATGGGGAAAGTACATTTTGTAAAATACATTTTACATCCTGTGTTTTAATTTTGAGACACTGAGTCAAGTTTTGATTTTTGACAAAACTTTCGTTAAATTAACAATTAAAACTGACAGAAAATAAAAAGAAAGAAAAAAAAGACATTTTTGCCTTCAATTTGCCAACAAAGCATAAAATGTCTTTTTAAAGACAAAAACATCTTTTTCCTCTATTTTCCGTTAGTTGAAGTGTCAAAATTAATCGGAGGTTCAAATCACCGAAAATTAGGTTTAATGTCACGAAATTAAAAGATGTGGTGTAAAGTGTTAGTACCCTCATGCTTAAGAGATGTCAAGTGTATTTTTTTCTCGATTTATTTTGTTCTTTTGGATATCATATTACGGATTTTCTTTTGTAGATTAAATAATTAAATTCATTTTTCTATTAACTTACTAGGCCTAAAATTAGAAAGCACAAAAAATAATGGTAAGCTATCCGCGACAGGAATGAAATCTTTTGAAAAAGATCGTATAAATCGTATTATACATATTGTCATGCATAGGGAATGCGCCTCCTTGTTGGATTCCTTCAAATCGCACCCTGACACAGTATCTTTGCTTCGCAACCACTAAACAAAAAACAAAAAAAAAGTGTTAGGCTTTATCCGAAAAGTGCATATTTTAAAGGCTTAATAATTACGTTGGTATTTGGGCTTAACCCTTTTTTTCAATTTGGTCTCGAGAGGTCAATTCGATTCACGTTAGTCTCTGGACTCTTTTACATTTTGCATTTAGTATATCCGTCAAGTCGGGTTCAGAGTTTTAACGGAAAATTCCTACTTGACAGAGGGAGGCCACCTCAAGTGTAATAAAATAGCGACATGTGTCTCCTAATTTTTTCCATTTTCCACAAAATGTTAAAAAAAGCCATGTGTTAAAATTAAAAGCCAAGTTAGTAAAATTGTTGGGCATAGTTGTAAATCTTTGTTGCAAAAATCCTCATAACATAACCTAATCCTCAAATCGTAATCCTATCTTTTGTAGACCAGGTTCTTGCTGTTGGTCAAGCGAGTCGAAGAAACCAAAGAAAGAAGGGAGGCTGGGGATGAAGATGTGGATAGTGGAGACGATCTACCGATGTAGTTGTGCTGATTTTGCAGATTTGTGATGAGCTTGAGGATAGGATGGAAGAAGGGGGAACATTGTCGACTACCATGGCTGTGATTTCTTTCTAGAGAGATTGTTTGACTGTGTAGTTGTGCTTTAAACTGACAACACAGTGTTGCATGATCGCTTGACTAGGAGGTAGTACCTGCTTTACCTTTTCCGTTGTCCCTTGATGTTTTAGCTTGTTTTTGAGTCCTGTCTCTAACTTTATTGCATCGAAAACCATTTCTATGACAAGGGTTACTCCGGTTCAAAGCTTTCGAACAATATTGAGTGTGAAATCTTTCAAGTTCTGCTTCAAGTGGCAAAAGAAAGTCATCCTGAGGACATTGTAGTGGCTCTGCAGAGCGATACCATTGTAGACATAAACAAAAATGTTTCAAGTTTAACAGATTGGGTGAGGAGTTGGCGCCCTACTTCTTAGTCACGGCAACATCATCATCATCATCATCATCATCATCTCCACTTTGTCCTCTGTTCCTTCCGGATGTTGTTGTGGAATTGAAGGGCACCAGTCTCTGCTTCGACGAGTTTTTACGATTCTTTGACTCAATTCAGATTTTTAATTCTCATGAATAATGATTTGCAGGTTTTCATCTTCTTGTGAGGATTATAACTAACAATATTTTAACATTTCGTGGAAAATAGAAAAAATTGGAGGACACTTGTCGCTATTTTATCGCACCTAAAGTGACCTCCGTCAGTCATGTTGAAATTTATCGTTAAGGTTCTGGACCCAACTTGACGGACGAACTAGATGCAAAACGTGAAAGAACCCAAGAACTAGTGTAAAATGAATTGAACCTTGGAGACCAAATTGAGAAAATATTAAATCCCACGTATCAACAGGATAGTTAAGGCTATTTTAAAATACAGAGAAACCAAAGAAAATGAATAGTCGAAAAATACGAAACCAAGAGCTAGAGGTCTAAAACTTTCTGGTCAGAGAAACCATGCGCATACGGCTATATAGCAAATTATACCCACGTCTTCCCGACGACAGCGAGCCGGGCGAGCTCTAGTATGTTACTTTTGCTACAGTCAGGGATCGATAAGCTCAGAATGCCGAACTGACTTGTGCAATTCGAGCGGCACCTATGCTAGCTTGGAAAGGTGAAGGTATCGGTTCCGCTTTTCCTGGTTTCTGCTGCTTCTTTACAGGCGATGGAACAACTCGTGAATTATTGCATGTATTATATGGTCTTTACACTTTACAATAGTCATCCCGCGGGCATATATTGTAAAGAATCTCGTGATGGGTTTTCCAGGTGCATTTATATCGTATGATCCGCCTTGACACGTCAGGAATATATAAATGTGTACACTTTGTATGTCTTTATATATTTGCTGTAGAACATGTAGTTTTGGCTGCAGATATGATATCTCTCTGTCAACGCATAACAAAAGGAGGTTCTTTTCAGAACGCTTAAACTACGCATTACATGTTCTACAGAAGAAAAGAAAGCAATAAAGCAACTGTGAAAGAATATTCTTTTTCTTTTAAATTGTTATTTAAAGAACGTGGAGAAAAAAAAAAAAAAAGGATTTCTCTTTTTTCTCCCGAAAGAAAAGGAAGAAAGAGCAGGATAGATCACACATGTCAAAGGATAGGTTTGTGACCATTTGCAAACCGCAACGACCAAAAAATGAACTTTTTTTTTTTTCTCTTTTTTCTCCAAGTGACCAAAAAATGAACTTGAATCGGTAGCTTTGGAAGAAAGCTCAACAAAAGCAAGGGACAAAGAGAATCTTTAATTCGGTAAACTAAAAACTACTCAAAGAACATATTATGATTTTCTTTTAGGAAGAACAGAACGACAAAACTGTCGTGCTCGATCTCACCGACTATGCCATTAGCGGACTTGAGGCTCTAACAATAGTAGTAGCCCACGCGACTTTCTTGAAGTTGGGGCCCAAATGCATATCCACGCCCATGTGCTAAGGCTGATTCCTTTTGGGTAATTTGTTAGGGGATCATAACAGAAAACATGGACTTCAATTTAGGTTTCTCTCTTTTGTAAAATGATATCTTCCTGACGTTCGTGTTTATCTGTGAAAATTTTGAAGTATTAGAATCGGTTAAAAAATAAAGATAATTTATATGAATCGGTGAAAAAGTAAAAAAAGAGAAGATTTAAATAAATATTATAATAAAAAAATTATTCAATAAAAAAAAAGATTATTTTATAATTTTTTTAATCAAATCTAAAATTTTGAGCTACCAACACTTCAGGCGAATAAAAGCCACAAATCAAACAAAGGGTCCGGTGTATGTATAAAATGAGAAACGTGTGGGTATAGCATTATGATTTTTTGCTCATGAAGGACACTGATCAATTCCTGCTGTTTCTGATACAGAAACTTTCCTGTCATTGCCACCCACGAGGTTTTCCAAAACAGTATGGTGATGAGAAAGGTAAAATTATTCATTCCGCAAGTAAAGAAAAAGGCAAAACTATATCGGTCACAAAATGGTTAAAAATATATAATAAAAACGCAAATATGCATGCCGAGTGGCCCAATCCCAACTGTCATTGGGTGAACCATTCAGTCAAAGAGATGTGCAAAGGAAACAACGGTTGCCAATTATACGTCATTGGCATCGATTAGCCGTAATCACCCCAAAACAATAACGGAGGCGGCTCCCAAATTTGCCGTGGGTGATTTTGGCGGTGCTTTTTTGTTAGGCAAAAATGGATACACTCCACATACAAGCATTGGACATGTTGGTCCAAGTGCATTTGAAAATGTGCCAGTGCATTCAATTAAAATGGGTTCTACCCCTACTTTACTCCTCCTTGTCTTTTTGAGTAATCGTGTATTCGGGTTAACTTATATGTGCCTCTACTAATTCTAGAGTCTTTACAGTCTTTCGATTTTATACAAATTTGACAATTATCAAACCAAAGGCATGCGAGTAGTCTCAAAAAGTTAATAGTACTTATGAGATTTTGAACTTGAAATTTTATAAGAAACAAATCACCATGACCCAAGCTTAAATCACTAAAGCCTAAACTTTAACTATTAGGCAAAGCCCTTAGGATTAGCCGGGCTTATTCTTGATAGAAACTTGTAAGATTTTTAGTATTTTTAACAGAATTGTGAATATTTATATAGATTGGAGTGTTATAAGTTTTAGTGTAAAAGTTGGTGAAAAGTTTTAAAGATATTTTATTTTTATTAGAGCTTGTAAAAAGGTATAGAGAGATGATTTGATGTAATTTTTGAATAAAAAGTCTTAGAGTTTGGTGAAAAAATATGGAGAGAGAAGATTTGTTAGACTTTTTTCTTTTAGCCATTGGAGATTGTGTGAAAAATTGTAAGAGTTTGAGTTAAAAATATTGGTGCCTGTGTAGAATTTTTTGAGATTTTAGATATTCTTTTCGTAAGTTTCGTTGCATTTATTATAATATTAGTGGTGTAATTTTGGCACTCAAAATTTTGGACATAATTGAAAAAATTATAAAATAATCTCTCTCATCAAATTATTCTTTTTCATTATAATATTCTCTCTTCACTTTTTTTTAACCAACTCCCATAAACCATTCATCGTCACATTTTCACTAATTTACATACCCAAAATCTTAACTATCAATACTTTGGCAAAGAAACATTTAGACATTTTGTGCGCCTGGGCCTAATTATGATGCAAAATCCACAAAGATAGCATGCGTACTGCACGTGCGCTAGGGTTTTAGGTAACCTTCCTCCTCTCCCTAAACCCTCCCACAGGGCCACACCTATGGACCTGCAATTTCTGCAAATCCGGCTCGAATCTCCCTGATCACCGTGCAATGACAAGTCCCATTTCCAATCCCACCCGTAAAACCCATTTTGCAAACCTTAACCCTAGTTTGCATCACCATGAGGCCCCAACTCTCTCCAAGAACCCTCCTCTTCTGCACCTTCCGCTCCTTTTCTTCTTCCTTACTATCTTCTCCGCTACTCCAAATCTCTGACTTCGCAACCTGTTTACATTACTCTTCCCATTCCGTACACTCAGGAAGGCGCCAAGAAGAGGAGTCCCGGAATGTGAGGGTTTCAGTGTGGTGGGACTTCGAGAATTGCAACTTGCCCGCCGGTGTGAACGTCTTCAAGGTCGCCCAGATGATAACCACGGCGGTCAGGTCCAATGGGGTGAAGGGTCCCGTTACCATCACAGCTTTTGGGGACGTTTTACAGCTCTCGAGGGCAAAGCAGGAGGCGCTGTCGTCGACAGGGATCAATATCACTCACGTTCCTCACGGTTTGTTTTTCATTTTCTTGGATTATGTCATAGATTGAATTCTGTTAAAATATTTGGATGGGCAGTAATGGAACATATCGAAGTCTGAAAATTTTGGATGCTAGTGGTTGGTTTTATAATTATAATTTACGAAAAGTTTGTGGAAGAGCCTTGAAAATGATGCAATTTAATAGCTTTCATGCTAAAGTTTATATTCCCAGGAAATGCGGGAATGCTAAAGTTAATAGCTTTCATGATTTATGCTTTTCAATAATCTTAATAAAACTGAAATGAAACTTTTGATCTTTATAGAAACATACAAAGGGCAACATGACTTTAGTACGCCACCATTTGAGGTCTTATCTGAACTATAAGTTCTCCCATTGAAAAAAGAACTAACAGTTTTTTTGGGGAAGGTTGATATGTTTATATTTCTCAAACACCAAGTTAGCATACCTTTCATATTAAACGCTTAAAGAGGACTAAAGTTTATTCTGTAGTCTCTCCCAGTCTGAACTTCTAAATGAAATATATAAACTGGTGAGTGTAGAACCTCAAGATGGTGTAAAAATTCTGAAATCCGATGGAGGGTCTACCTATTTGAAATTGCTTTGTCTAAACCTCATAAGATATATATGTCGAGGTGTATATTTGGGTTAAGATTCAAATTGAAGCCTTTTGCAATAAACATTGTACTTCTTTTGTTTCTTTACGTTTTGGCTTGGTCCGTTTGGTTGCACTTTTATCTCAGATTTTGCAAAATTTTCCTCTCAGTCAATGATAAAAGTGGAAGACATTTTTCTGCTCATACTTCTTGGCTGACCTCGTTGAGAGAGTTGAAAAATCAGTTTGTACTCCTTTTACAATGTAATGATAGTGAACAATAAAAAGGAAAATGCGACTAACAACTGCTAGTGATAGTTTTCTTTTCAGCAGAAAAATTAATTAAAGCTGCACCTGATTTAAAGCTAAATTCCCTTAACAATTTTGAACAGACAACAGCTTGTGATTTATTCTTACCATTGTATTTCTATATTCCCCAGTTTCTGGGGACTTGGGACTTAGTACATAGCCTTTGGAAAATTTTCAATAGCCAAAACAATCCTTGTGCAAGTGGGTCCATCTTAAAAGAATTCAGATGGCAAATTTTTTCTTTTTGAAAAGTACATGGAAGACCTGAAAACCTTCTGTAGACATATGGATCTTTTTTTTTTGCTTTGTTTTTTCTTTCCTGAGCGATTGATGAAATAAGGAAAGATTCGAGGGAGAATAGATATGAGATTTTAAATTGCAGGATGATGGTATGTTGTTGTTAGTCAAATCTATTTGTCAAAATTTTAAATACTGGAGACATTATCAATTAGACTCAGCCAGGAGAAACCATTTGAGCTAAAATGGGAAAACTATAATAATTTTCTGTTAGCTAGTTTTTGTACTTGTTCTGTATCTTTCTTCTTCTTTTCTTTTTTTCTTTTCCCCTGAAGAAGTTATGACAGTAACTTCTAAGCAGAATAAGATTCAAAGAAAGCACGATGATACTTGGATATGGTTTATTTATGTGACTTAGATTGAATGAGCTTTAGATCCTCTCTCTGTATTTTTAAGAAAAAAATGAAGGGACATGAAATATTCACAATCAAGATGAATATTTACAAACATCATATTGTAATGGGAAATTTGAAATCTAGTTGAGTTTGGTGCATCAATTATTGTGAAATAGAGTCATAGATATGTGCAAGACTGCAATTATGTGTTCATTTTCTTGATGTGAAATATTGTTAGAGCTTATATCTATTCTTTAGGTAAATTTTTTTGAAGCTCATATCTATTCAGATCATTAAGTTTTCTTTACATGTTATAAACGAAGGGATGAGATGTCTGATTTTTAATAATTGTTACATGTACAGCAAGTTTTGAGGATCAAATATGAAGGCATTACTGTTTTCTAGGACAAACAAAATTAATGTAGTTACGTGTTTCTTTCTGAATCTTTTGTCTCAGTTCAGTTCTAACATTTCATATAAACTTTTATATACAAGAGTGCAGGTGGAAAGAACAGTGCTGATAGGTCTCTTCTTGTAGATCTAATGTATTGGGTTTCTCAAAATCCTCCACCAGCACATCTCTTTTTAATTTCTGGTGACAGGGACTTCGCGAGCATTTTACACAGGTTAAGAATGAATAACTACAATATATTGCTGGCAAGTCCTGAAAGTGCTCCTGGTGTTCTCTGTAGTGCTGCTAGTATCATGTGGCAGTGGGATTCTTTGATTAGAGGGGAACACCTTACTGGGAAGCATTTTAACCAACCCCCAGATGGTCCCTATAATTCTTGGTATGGCCACTCAAAGGTGCCTCTCGAAGATCCCTTCTTGCTCATCGAGCAGCCAGCATGCTCACGAGCTGAGGACACTCCTGAAGCAGTTTCAGATTCTAAGCCTCGTGCTGTCCCAAAGATACTTATGAAGCTGATTCGCAGTATATTGAATAGTCATCCCGAAGGAATTTCCATTACTGAACTTCGTTCTGAGTTGGGAAAGAGTAACTTGAGTATAGATAAGGACTTCTATGGATATAAGAAGTTTTCCCGCTTTCTTCTATCGATGCCACAGATTTTAAAGCTTCAGCCCGAAGTTGATGGTCAGTTTGTTGTGCGTGGTATTACCCCTAAAACTCCTGAACCATTTGAAAGCACTGTAGCTGTGTCGACAGGACCTGCTAGTAATAACGGATTCTGTGACCTCTCGGCAACTTCAAAGTCAAATGATGAGCTAAGAGCTAGCACTGGAGCTGTAAATGGAGAGCCATCATTCCCTACGTACTCTAAATCGAATGTGAAGGGGCCTCTTAAAGGACTTCAGGAGCCTTCTCCACTTGGCAGATCTATTGGAGGAGCTGGGGATGAGAAGTCGGCAGTGGCTTCATCCCCTGAAATAAATTCAGAGGCCCTGCGACAGCACTCTCCACTTGACGAGAAGGTTGTTGAACAGCTGAAGGAGGGTCATTCTCCTCCAGCGGTGAAACAAGATTCTGGATCTGAAGTGGGGTTTTTCAAGAGAGTTTTTAGGAAATGGTTTGGCAGGAGTGATGGTGATTCCATGAAGAATGAAAGTCAACGCATTCCTGAAAAATGTTCTACCCCTGGTGCTACTTCTTCTTCTTGTGTTAGTTCTGAGGGAAAAAGTCGTGACATTGATACTCCTGTTAATGACTCAAAAATAGCAAAAATCAACAAGTTTCCAAAATCAACAAGTCTGGATGTTAATCCAATATGTATGGTGGCCTGTTCCTCTGCCAATGAGGAGTCAGCTATTGACAGCAAAACTGCCACTAGTTCTGAAGCATATGGAGATAAATCAAGAACAAGTTATCCAATATGTAATGTGGCATGTTCCTCTGCCAATGAGGAGTCAGCTATTGACAACAAAACTGCCACTAGTTCTGAAGCATATGGAGATAAATCAAGAACACTTCATCCAATATGTAAGGTGGCATGTTCCTCTGCCAATGAGGAGTCAGCTATTGACAGCAAAATTGCCACTAGTTCTGAAGCATATGGAGATAAATCAAGAACAAGCCCAGGCTTCTTCAATCGGATGGTTAATTGGTATAAAATTTGGAGAAGTAACACAAAGTCTGACATACTGAGTGATCAATCCAGGGAAAATATGGACCAGATGAGCAGTCGCACTGAAAAGCACAAGTTATTTTCTAATGATTCTTTTTGGAGTGACATGGAATCTTTTATGGGCACACCCAATGGTTCAGTTATGATCTCCCAGTCAAGGACCAGGTTTTATGCATTTACTTGATTTACTTCATTTTTATGCAGTGTCTTTCTAGTGCTGTGGTTGATGACCTTTTATCTAGCCTCTGCTCATGTAGTGCAAGTACATGGTTCTGTTCCTCAATTTCTTATCGTTAAGAGAAACAAATAATGAAGTGATGCAGATTATATTACTATACTGACAAAACCCATCAGATAACTTGGTCCTTCTATAGGAATTTTTTTGGAACTTATTTGATGTTCTAGCTTTTCTACATTTTTATTCAAGTTTCCATTTTTAGTGCTAGAAGATTCATCAGGTCAGATTTTTTCTTGAATTTTTATTCGAGGACTTTGGTATCATGAAGAGACTCTGTTTGGAATCGTGCATGTGTATTCTTCCCCAGAGTTCTGTGCTGTAGTGTATCTGATGGAATAAAATTTTGACAGAAGGTTTATAACTCCTGTCTGAGTAGACAACATTGTAAAAGTTAATGAAGACACATAACCATTGTGGGGAGCTTTGCAGTTATCATTTTGTGGCCCCCCTTATCTTCTCGGCAAAGTTTCTGCTACTTATGGTGTAGGTTGTATCCCTTGGTAATTTAAATACAGATCTTAGCTGATCAATGTTAATTCTGGAGTTGATTAGACCTTTTTTAGTCAGTTGTATCGCTGAGCATAGAGCTCTAGCCCTCTGACCTTGTTGATACCTTTATTTTGGTGTGCTCATAGAACTTTTGCTGATGTTTAAAGGTGGTAAATGTCTTACATTTAAGTGAACAGTTACAATCAGATGCATAACTAATAGTGTTCTGCCATGTGGGATTTCTTTTCAGGGAACAGTTGGCACAAAATCTGCAAAAGGAAGGGCCTCCGGCTCTTAAATCTCTAAGTGAAATTGACCTCCTCCACTTGGTGGATTTGTTAATATCAGAGGTTAAATGGGTGGAAGAATGCCACGGTCAGACATCACCTTTCAAACTCACTTGGCCTGCTGGAAAGAGCTCTCTGGCTCAATCTCGCAGTTCAAATGGGTTGAGCTCTATATTTTTGAACAAAACATCACTGTCATCAGAACCTGATGGAGAAAGAAAGTATCAAAATATTTCTCATGCTGGAGTTTCTCCACATGTTATTAACAGGAAACCCTCAGTCAGATCTAGAAGTGATATATTAGCCGATTGTCAGAAGCTTCTCAATGAAATATTGAAGGATTATCCAGAGGGATATAATATGGGCTATTTCAGAAAAATTTTCCTCAAGAGGTATGGCTATCCTCTTGATATTCAGAAGCTTGGCTACCTAACGTTGGTATCACTGTTACAGACAATGCCAGGCGTGAAAATAGAGTCCAATTATATCTTTCCGTCTGGTAAAGCCTCAGTTAGTTCTGGCCTGGAAATTGCTGTTCCTCATAGTGTAGAAAATCACACTGGTCATTCAGTTGCTAATTCAGATAGTGAATTGTCTGATTCAGCGAAGAAGGATGATGATTCTGACTCCCCATGGGAGGAATTAGGGCCTATTGCCAACACAAGTTTTACAAGAAATGAAATGGTATCTGTATCAAGGAGCAAAGGTGCAGAACAATTAAAAAGGCAAAAATATCCCGACTATGAACCTTCTTTCTCCGATGATGACTCTTCGGATTCAGAAGAGATCTCGACATTAAGTGGTCGAGAAGGGCAAGGGAAGAGAATAAACGAGGGGGATAGCTCGCTGCTCCTAATCCTTGATTCATGGTACAGTACCAAGGAAGGTGACAATAGAAAGAGCAATTTACAAAATGTTGATGGTTTGAAGCAATCTGCTCATTCTGCAGTTGGTATCAACGGGGAAACTTCTATGGGAAAATATGAACGGAAGCAAAGACCTCAAAAGATCTATTCTTTTGTTTCCGACCCAGTTGAGAATAACAAGGACAAGCTGCTTGATGGAATATTGGGCACCCTGAAGAAAACAGGTGAATCAAGTGTGCAGGGATGAAGAAAGGGAGCAGCAGCAACAGCAAGGACGTGAATGCATCCTGGGTTCTCAGGTCGAAGGTTGGAAAAGTTTTAAGATTTTCAGGCACTTGAGAAAGTTAATAGAAGAAAAAGATAGCGATAAACATCACCATACTGCATACGTTGTTGAAAATTTATTTATTTATTTCTAGCGGAATCTTGATACCATCAAGGACCTTAAGAGGTGCAATTCGAGATCATTGGCATCTATAGAGGAGTATTTTGGCGTTAAACAGGGATGTAAGAGAAGTATATGGTTACCTTTATCCCATTATATTGACATCGATGATCTCCATATTAACTTGGTAATTATCCTCTCTGGTAGGATTAACTGGTTCATGCATTTGACCTTGGTAGGCCTTATATATATATATACTTTTGTCATTACACTCCGGACCAAATAACTGGGCAAGGACAAAGATGTTGCTGACCTGGCAAGATTAGGTTTATCCACATCCGACTCGATTCAGTTCCACTCCAACCCGATTCAGTTCCATATCGAGTATTTCACTTATATTAAACGGCTCGATTTTTTTTTTTTTGGATGCGACGGGAGGGTTCTTTTCATTCATATAAAGAAAAGATCTTCACCCTCTAGTAAATTTAAAATAACCCCTAACCGTTAAATTTTATCAGAAATTAGAAACTAGTAATGTCTTCCAAACATCCGGGAAATTGCATGAGTCTGGGTTTTGTTAAAATGTGAAAGTTTAAGCCCAAAATATCTGGATCAAAATCCATTTTTTTCTGTACTTTTGAAATTCGGCTTTAAAAATTTTTAAAATCAGAAGATGTATATATATATTTTTTTCGAAAAAGCATAACGCTTAAATTTGCTTTGTTCTCCTTTGTTCCTTTAATTTTTATCTCTTTTCTTTTTTTTTGGAGACAACAATATTGACAAGGATTTTCTATTAAAAAGAAAAAAGAAAAATAATTTTCAGTTTCCTAACTATTGAAATTTTGATATTTTACATCTAAAACTATCAATTTCGTTACACTTTGTTCCTAAACTATCAATCGTTTTCACTTTACACTTTACACTACTTATTATTTTGGTTCAATAAAATGACGAATCTATCCCTATAGAAAATATAATTATAAAAAAAATTATGAGAATAAAATCGACATTTCACTTAAACAAAATAGCAATCACAAAATTAATTGCATTTTGAATGTCGTTAGTCATAGTTTTAGTTAAAGTAATATATGATGAACATTTCTTATGAGCAAGAGGGTTTTTGAAATTGTTTAATTATTAAACTGCCGCCAATAGTTTATCCCGCGGGAACTTTTCTTCTTCATGATATAAATTACCCTACGGACTCGGTGAACTCCTTCCCGCATTTCATCCTTCATGTTAACGGACAAAAACAGTTCTACTCGGAAGTCAAAGGAGGTCGCAGTTCCTAACAGGTCTAAAATATGTCTGAATTCTAATCGCCTCAACTGTTTAGGGTCTCGGCCTCTCTCTCTCTCTCTCTCTCCCCAACACTTCACCATTTCCATTTCAGAAGGATTTTGAGGACAGCACTGCAAAGCCTCTCTATCCCCACGAAAGAGAGAAGCCCCTCTTTGTTGACTTCCGGCTTTCGATTTGTCGGAAGCTTCATTGCCAAAATTAAAAGAGTTTATAAATGGACAAGATACTAAAATGATGATAGTTGCGGCCAGAGCAGCTCCAACCAAAACCCCATCACCAAGGCCCCACCACCAATCCAAATCCTTGACCCTTCACTAAATTCAAAGGGCAAATTGGCTTACAGGTTGGCATCCACTGTGTCGAAGCAACCATCAAAGAAAACCTCCACCGTCGCTGTGCTCATACCCTCCCCCCAACCCAAGTTAGGAAAGACGAGAAAAAGCGAGAAAAATCCCTTTTAAGTCCAACCCCCCGCCCCCCAATGAAAACCTCGAGCTTTGTATTCACAACTCCTGCCCAAATAAGCAATTTCTACATTTTGATATTAATTAAGTAATTCCGAAAAAAAGGCGTTCTTGCTTTCGTTTTCTTGACTTCAAAAAACCAAAGTACGAGGCAAAACCGGTTTTGGAACTTCCGATTTGCCTCAGATACCCTCTGTAAGTATGAATTTGCCGTAATCAGTCACCAATGCCTCCCGTGAGAACCACCACCACCACCACCACCTTTGTTCTTTGCAAAGAAGGTGTTCTTGGGTTTTGGTATGTCATGGATGTCCATCACCTGAATCGTTCTTTGCTTTTTGGCTTCAGAACAACACACACAGACACAAAACACAAAAACCATCAGCAGGAGCCCAAAACAAGTGCTAGCAACACTGAATGCAGCAAACTTGAATGAACAAAAAGGAAATAACTAAACCATTTTCAGCTTCTTTGTAGTTCTCTTGAAGCCGTTTCCTCGCTGAAGCCAGTCTTTCAGAATCAAAATCCTTTTGTTCTCGTTGCCTCTGCAGAATCCCATGTGAAGTGATTCAGACTCGGCAAAAACCAGTTACAATACATTCGGTTAGCAAGCAAAAGAAGGGCAAACAGAAATCTCTAAAACCCCAAATTCTTGGGGGGCAGGAGAAAACTTACAACTCCAATCTATTGAGCCAATTTAAACTATTTGATGCAATTGAGTTTGGTTTCTCATATTCTGGAAGCATAAGTTTTAAAAACTTATTTTCTTTCTCCAACTTTTCATCAACCAAGCATAGAGCTAGAGACTCTAATTTGGTATCCATACATTTTGACGTGAAGAGGAAGCAGATACAGGAGCTGATTGGGCTGGTCTAGGAGGAGCTTGTTTTCGTGGAATCGCTTTCGGTTTAGGCTCAGATTCAGAATTATTCCTGTCTGACCCAGAACTACCATCTGTTGCAGGCAAGACAGATCAACAAATGCAAACAAAAAACATCCAAACAAAGATCAAAAGTTGAACTTGGAGTCTGATTCTACTACTCACTGTGTGGATTTGGAGAGTATCCAAAATCAGGCACCTACAAAAGAAGAGAATATATTAGCAAGCTAAAAAGAAAGAATTTTCCACAACTTTGGTTCCCAGACAAAGCAGATTAGCTGGAAAGAAGAAAAAATTCATTTCTTTCACCTGGTGATGACCGTTTAGGGGAATTTTCCGTTGGGGTGAGTCTCCATCTGCTGCCAACAACATCAATTACCATTTTTAACTTTGATTTCTAAATCCCAATCTGCACTCACTATCTTGAAATCTTTCCCAGAACAGAAACTGAAATTAAATTGGTTGAAGATTAAAATGATACCCATTAGAGCAGAGGATGTCTGTTCCCCAGGTTGATTCAACTTCACCCATTCATCCACAATGTCCTTCCACTTCCTGACAAACCAAAAACGAGACAATAAATGTTGAACAGCCCTTTCCAACTACAAGTTAAAAGTAACTTTTGGTTCTTCAAAACCTGACTAGTAGCTTCACCAATCTCCGGACATAGCTGGACGAATGCTTTCGCAATCGATTCACATGCCTTCCTATATCAGTCTCCTACATTGAGAACAAGCACAATAATTAGCAGAAATTTTAGTTTACGCCTTAACAAGGAAAGAGCAAAAAAGGAAACAGAAAAAAAAACAGCTTGTTACCTTGAGTGCTTGAAATGTTATATCCATGTCCGCCAGACCTTGAAGCAATTCAACCAAATAATCCTCAGGCTGAAACACAGAAACCGGCAAAATCAGACCCAAAAAACAAACAAAGTCAACATCTTGATGAAACAATTGGTAAAAATAATGAAATATGTCACCTGGTCAAGATCTTCAAGCTGTTCCTTAATTTCCAGAATCTTCTTCTGCTCGTCATCGAACAAACCACCGAAGAGATCCAAATCCTCGGCGTCCTCTCTCTCCACTGACTGCGGCGTCGCCGGCGACCTACTTTTCCCTCTGTGGTCGCCGCTGTCCTTCACCTCCGTAGCCTTCACTTCGTGACCATTAATATTCCCCCGATCATCGACGTCGTCGCAATTTCGACAGCGAGGCTCAGACGGCGAGCTCGCCGAGTAAAGCCGCTCCACGATCCCGTCCCTCCGGTGCTTGAGCTCCCCACCGTAGTCCAAAGACGCCACCTCTATGGCGGTGTCAATGAACGTCCAGACGTCCACGCCACAACTCTCCAGCACGGCCCGGAAATCATCTAAATCCATCTTCGCCGTCACCGTCGTAGCGGTTCTGAAAAGATTGTGCTCTTTCAGCTGCAACTGGTTTTTTTTTCTTATCGTAATCTTCTCTTGGGTATCCGAGACACGGATTACGGGATTTTACACCACCGGATCTGAAGCAAGACGAGGTCGTACAACGAAATCAATTGACCGTGTTTGACAGAGGAGGTACGTAGGTAATCAAACATAAAGACATACATACGACCAATCATCGTATGCCCATTTTGGACAAAAGTGCTACTTATCGCAAATGAATGAAAGTCAGAGATCTGAGAGCAAGGAAAAGCTGAAATGGATTTTGGGGCTAGAGGGGAGAAACGTTGATTTTTCCCCTTGTGTTTTTTGTTTTTTTTTGTTTTTTTTGTTTTTCTGGTTTCCTTGGGCTTTCGGATTAACCTGTGCAGTATTTGATTAGGACAACTGGGTATATTCCAAAACAAAGTTTTAATAAGTTATCTTTTTTTGAACATATTTGTTTACGTTGACCTCTGAACTCGTCATGGGTTTGGTGCGCTCTCTCAGAAGCTGGGGTTGGGTTTGATGTGGTTGGGCCGATGGGGGCAGACAACAACATGGGAGAGAGAGAGAGAGAGAGATATAAAGCTTAGCTTTGGGCGTGCGTGAACATAACATAATTGCTGGAATATTGTATCGTGGGGGTGAAGTTGAATGTAGACTTTTGGGTTCGTTAGTACTTGGGAGCCGACTGAACAATATCCAGGGAGGGATTGGCGACAGTCCGTAAGACACGCATCCGTCGCATAGGACGAGGGCTATGTTCAAAGTTTTGGAAAAGTTATCCATTCGCTTTTTATTCATTTTAACCATGTTTGCTTCTATTTTAAGGTAAACCTATTCTAGTTTTACCATCTTCATCCATTTTTCTAACCCTGTAATAATTTTCAGAATTCATTGGAATCATTTAAAACCCACTTTCTTTGGCGATGGAATTATGTTGATTCTTGAATATCAATTATCATATGTTCCAAATTTACTTAGTAGTATGCTTGAGGGGGTAAATAGTCGACTATGAAAATAATAGGAGGCCAATTTCCTAATGTCGATCCTATTGACAGATTTAAACTTTTGGAACTGATGTTGATTAAGTTTTTTAGTGTTTGCATCTGCCTGGGAACATTTTTTTTAATGACTCGGATTTAGTTATTTTATTATTGGTTTTCATGTGGTGCTAAAAGTTATTATTACATGAATTGCATAATATAGTTTAAAGAGAATTACAATGAGCTTTGCAGAACTTAATGTCGTCCGAAGTTTAAATAAAGTAAATTTTACTATATTTAGTATACATTTAATACTCAAGGCAACATTAATGTTGTATTGAATATGAACTTAAGGGATATATTTTATTTATCTGATAATTTGGATATGAAATTGAAGAAGCTGTTGATTTTCATACCTTCCTATTCGAGAAAGGTGAGTAGTTGGAAGACAATTATAATAGCTACATTTGGAACTCACGGACATATCACTATAATTGAGTCTGAATATGTATGCACACAACAACTATTGGAGATTTCATGCAAAGCAAGGGAAAAGTACCTACTAAAGGGATTGACGTCCGTTCTTATGCGAATTGATCAGCCTTTCCCTTCAATTTACTTTCAATAAAAGCTGAACAGAGAAGGTCAATTTCCATATTCCTTTGGGGTTGAATGAGACCAAAGAAGAAAGAAAAGAAGAGGGTAAGGGAAGAAGCTCAGCTTTAGGGGAGCTAGCTGCTAGCCCAATTCGGCTTTAGAAAAACGCTATGGAGCTACCTAGCTACCATCATCGTTGAGTGGATTTTCAGCAGAGCCGTCACTACTGTTAGTTGGGGGCACCCACGGTCTATGTTATAGGTTGGACTAATTATGTCTTTTTTGGGGAAGTATGGCGTTCATAGGCCAAAAGAAGAAAATTATGGCTTGGTATATGTCGTTAAATAAGAATTTGCAAATTATCAACCACAACCGGTTTGCAGCATCCGACCCCAAAGTTTGCGATATTGCTTTTAAGACGAGAAACGTCTAACATAACACTATTCCGTTCTTAGTAAGATAAGATGAAGTTATTAGCTATTTTTCCTCTCTAATCTATTCACTTAAGATTAATTACGATGCAAAAGAAGTGTTGAGGGTCCTAATTAAGTTCCTAACAAAGTCAAACAAGAAGTTGGTTGGTACGTTATTTTATGACTAAAAGACTACGGAAAGGTCTGTCGTGAAGTATTTGCTGAAGAAGATCACCATGTGGATGGTCTGCTTTGAGTATTCTACCGTACGTGGACAGCTACATGGGGTCTTAGTTACATGCCACGGCCAAAAATGGCACAAGGGTACAGCATGCTGAAGAAGATCTCCACACCCAGGTCCCGAGTTTTGTTGAAGCGCCATGCGGGTGAGAAGTGGATCTTGGTCTGTTAAAATGTACGGAATTAGAAGAGAGGACGAGAAGAAAGGTGGGAGAAGAATTATAAAGGAAAAACAAACGAAAGAGAAGCGAAAGATCAGGGATCAGGATTAATGAAGGAAAAAGAGAAGTGAGGATATACAGCGTTTTTTTTTTTTAAAGAAGGAATTTGTAGGATATAATAATGTTCAATGGATGACTTTGAACACAGATCTAGTAAGTAGTGATTAATGCAGGCGGAGGAATTAAAAATATATTATGAAGCACAAGAGAGCGCCTTCGACGTTTTATACTCATCAAGATGGGTCCATAGATCACTTGCAATTTTCTTTGCAGCTGATCATCTGATATGAAAATGGTAGCATCTGTCCTCTCGGAGCCAGTAATAGGTTTTTGTATTTAATCGGTGCTTCCCTTCTCCATGATCTGCTTGTTACAGGCCGAAAAGCTAGCGCGGATGACTTTAAACTCCCCTCATTGCCATCTTTGATCATATATATTGATCAGAAGTTTATGCCTTTTAGGTACTTTGAGACGGGGATTGGATTCGGTGCTAAGTTGATGGGTGCGAAGTGTGTAAAGAGAGGGCTGAGATTTTAAATCTCAGATCTGATGGTCAAGAAATTGACACCTCATTTAATGAGCTGGGAGGGGAAATAAAGCCGAAAAACTCGGCTTGGCTACACAGTCGGCTTGTTTTTTTTTTTCTTTCTTTTTTTCCCTTGCCTATCTTCCGTGACACGCAAGAGGGAACGTCTATGCAACCTTCTGCAAGCCGACTCTTTTCCCTGCACATCTTCTGCAAGCCCGACTCTTTTTTTTTTTTAGTAATGATATACCCTCGACTCAAAACCAATTTCTAGCCGACCCTGCATACGTGGCATTAGTTTTTTTTGGACAGAATTGAGGTCTCCAATCTCAATCGCCATTTCCTCTTCAGGTACTTTGTTAGTTTTTCTATCTTTCTTTTTCCTCTCTTTTGTTTTGGTTTTATCTGAATCGAAGTTTATTTGTTTCCCATAAGTTTTGGTTTTCACTCTCAAGTTTGAATATATGAATGAAACCCATGTCATGGGTATTTAGAAAAATGATGGAACTCTTTCGAAGTACGTAAATTTTGCTTATATCATAATTCTGGGTTGCTTTGGATGTTGAAATTATCATGCATTCTTAGAGGACCTCATAGAATGGGCAAATCCTCATATTTGCTAAATTTGCTTCGATTTCTGGTGATCAAAACTTTTAGGGTACTTATGTCACCAATAATATGTGTTAATTTTCTTAAAACCAAAACTGTATATTGAAAACATCTAGAGGTGAGTCTGGTAGTATATCGTATAAGAAAAGCTGCACTGTAGCTCACATTTTTTTGTCCTTGCCTATGATTATAAGCATGAGCAATCTGCAATGTCTTCGATGTCTTTTTTATGAAATCAGTTAATTTAATGCTTTTACCATGTATGTTGCTATCCCTTAATGACTTACAACAATTCCTTTGGTTTATGTGTGTTCTATATCTGACATTTTGGATTTTCAATTTCTTTTTCGCAAATATTTTCTTTAATGGTGACTGTTTCGTTTAAGATTTGAAGATGTTGGTAAGCCAAAACCGGAGGTTGCTGCAAAGCGTGTTATGGAAAGAGTTAGTGGTGTGAATATCAAGCCACATTATTGCCGAATTGAAGACAAAGAGCTTGATTTTTACAGTGATTTCAGTATTATAGTTCTTGGTCTTGATTCAGTTGAGGCTTGGAGCTACATCAATGTTGTAGCTTGTAGTTTTCTTAGTATGGATCTAAAACCCTACTACTTTTTATAACTTCTTGTTATGTAATAAAGTGCAACACCCGTTTGGGCATCTCAAGGGCTACAGTCTGATTCTTCCATCTAGACTAATCTGTAAAATTAAATGCCTAAAGGCTTATATGAACCTTAGTTGAGTGGCAGCATCCTTAAATTTTTCGTGCTAGCTTCATAGCATGTCATTCTTAAAGTGACTAGTTGTCACTAAATTCTGCTTGCACTAATCTACCTTCTCTCATTGTTGTTTGGAAATTTAGAGTATGATTCTGATGATAACGCTTGAGAAGAAACCATTAAACCTATTCTGATGCACCCTTGCTGAAACTCCTAGACCCATTGCATTGAATATGCCCACTTAATCAAGTGGGATGAGGTAATAAATTACTTAGCAATTTGTATTTTCCCTTTGCCAAATTGTTGATTTTTAAACTTCTTTCTATGTAATCTAAATATCATCTTATTTTTAGGTTCATAGTGGAAAGGCTTTTGATCCGAATGAACCAGAAGATGTCCAACACTCTCAAGATGTCCAAGGCCCCCTAAGATCTGGGTGCTGGAGGGCCAGAGTGAGCCTTGATGCAGATATATTGTAAAAGTCATTTTGTCCTGCCATCAGTAGCAAGGAGCATGGGTTGGACCAAAACATATATATATCCATTTTATGTCAAAACATTTTTTTGTTTTTTATATCCGTTCTCTTTGAGATTCTCTTTCTTTGTGTCTTGGGTTGGACCAAATTACTTATTCGTTCTCGTTTGCGGATAAGTCAACAATTTTTACAAATTTTACTAACAGAAGCCATTATTTTCATATTTATCATTCCTTAACTTAATTTCTAATTTTTTTTAAGCGACAAAATCTTGAAATTTCTTGACTTTTGAATTAAGCCCTGAAAATTCCAAGTCCTGTCGTGCGCAAGGCCCTGTCGCGCGCGGGAGGCGCTAGAAATTCCAGGCCCTGTCGCGCGCGCAAGGCCCTAGAAATTCTACAGATAGTTCTACTTGTAATGAATATGCAAAAGATATATAATAACAAGAAAGTCTCATTAACCAATAAACTCTAAAGATTCCAAACCATCTACATACAATCCAATACTACTGTGTACAAAAAATCAAATATTTTTTAAAAAGTAAACCTAATACAACTGATGATCCTTGAAGTCGTCTTGGCTTCTATATCGTCCACGTTGGGAATGCTCCTCATCATCGCTTGATACTTGGGAAGGAAAAGAACATTTCTGACTATGGGTATGTAAGATGTTAAGCGTATTTATATCCATCAGACAAGATGTTCTCAAAGCTTGTACGAGTTTAGATTGCTAGGAAAAATCCTACAATGTTGTTAGCAAGTCACTGAGCCAGGATCAACAAATTTTGCTTGAGGTATTACTGACAAAGTAGGAGCTGAAGCGTAGCCCCTTCTCAATTATGTGCAAATCTTCCACTGCCTTGTGTTAGATACGACCAGTATATTCCTTGCAATTCCCTGTAACTAAAGCTAACATAATCAGAGGAGAAGAATAGCAAACTCAAAAACCATCATATCAAGGTAAAAACTATGTTTGGAAGCAATATTAGAATATCAAGGTAAAACTATGTACAGATCTGGTTCTTGTCATTCATAAAGAAACTACATTGGGTCTGTTTACTGGAAAGCTATTTCGCAAACGTAGAGATTGATGAAATCAAGGGCACATTAAAAGATATACTTCAAGTTAATTCCCTACTTAATTCTCAAATTTCGGAACAACTTGCAGATTATTCTGATGGTTGTGGTCGTGATGCCACTATGGGCTGCCATTCTTACCCTTTTTTGGTTACTACCACAACTGGGCCTGCCTTTTTTTCTTCCCCTTTTTCTTTTGACAAGAGGCTGCTGGGGATGCATTTGCAATTTACTTTCTCTAGGTGAGAAGGTTCAATGGATTTGGAGTTGAAAGATATTCACATTCTCCAAATCAACTTCCACACACAAAGCAACAATTGAGGGCAAACAATGCTCAGAATAATAAAAACAAAATTTCTAGGATAAGCAAGCTTTAGTAAAAGACTTCCTTGGATAAATATAATGACCCAAAAATGGTCAGAACTTTGGTTTTTATGGTATATAGCCACGAGTCAATTGATGCATTTGTGGAGCTGCACCTACCGATCAACCCACTCACCAGATGTGATAACCCAGTTTAAAAAAAAAAGGGCAGCATGAGGATTCGAACCTCGGTGCCGTGAGAGGTAAAGGGCGAGCAAGCCACTGGAGCCATGCGCTCGCGTGGTTAAAATGGTGGGAGTAGTTAATACTTAAACTTCTTTTCGCCCGGTTTGATTTTTTGTAAAACGTTGCGTTTCGACTCTTCTTCTTCCTCAGCCCTAATTCTCGAGTTTTGCAGCAGTTACATGGCTTTTCGCCGACCAGTTCTCTCTCTCTCATAAATCACTCTCTCTCTCTCTCTTCATTTTCTCACCCGTTACACCTCTTTTGGCCTAGATTTCGAAGCCTATTCGACTCCTTTGCAAATATCTCGAAGATTCTTCATAAATAATATGATTTATCATGTTTTATGGGGGATTTCGAAAGGACATCAGTTTCAAGATTTTGTAATGAATTTTTCGGCCAAATCTTGGGTTCTCCTCAACTATAAAAGGGGGAGCTCGTTCAGAGGTCAAGCACACCTCTCAATTTCGACCTCAGTCATTTTTTTGAGATCTCTATATCTCTCTTTCTTTGTCTCTCTCATTGTTGCGAATTCTTGAATTTTTTTTCGTGCCGGTTGTGCTAATAGCGGGGATATCGATTATTCAAGCGAGTCAGGTAAGCGGGGTAACGATAAATTTTTCTCGATAATATGAAATGACGGTTTTGGGAAAAATTATACCGAAGTCTGTTTTGAATTCTTGGTTTCACTGTTATCCAATTACTGTTTATACTGAAATATAATTTTATGTTTTTTTATTACTGTTTTATGTTCTGAAATCTCGGTGGCAATGTGTATTACTGATTACTGTTATTACTGTCTCTGTTGGTACCAACTCACTGATTACTGATTACTGGTGCATCTATTCTTCGGAATGATTGCACAACCCTGCCATAGGGTAAACATGGCTTACTGATATTGCCTAAGGGAAAAGTTCCGAACTACTGAAAAAGAATCATTTGGAAATTTTATTATTAATATTCTTTTTATTCTCCGCTTACTGAGTTGTCGAACTCACTCCGTTAATATATTTCTATCTTCAGAGTATAAGGAAGAGCATGCTGAGGATCAAGCTTAGATGGCATGCGGGCTGGGATAGATGAGGAAGGAGTTTTGTTTTTAGATTTATGTTTTATTGAGAGGTTTTAATTTTAATGATGGTTTAAAAGTGAGAACTTTACAAGTGTTTGGTTTCTGAATAAACGAAAGAATTATTTTTATTATATCTTTTTACTGTTGTCAAGAGAAAAGTCCACTATGGGACCCTACTGGGTCTGGGGTGTGACAGCTTGGTATCAGAGCACGGTTTTAGATTCTGTAGACTAAAAACTTGAGTTTTTGGGTAGGATTGGGTAGCTTAGGTTTATGGTTTAATATTTTGTTGGCGTTGGCAATTATCGTGAGTAATATAGTCATTCTTACAGGATGTCTAATCCCGCTAACTCTTTTAACCTGAATGAGGCCGTTAATGGCGAGTCTCGAGCTGGACCGAGTTCTCATAGTTCGGCAGTCATTCGGGAGGTGGCGCAACAAGTTATGGAGGAAATCGCTCGCAATTCGGGATCGCGAAATACGAATACGGTTGCCGAGGGCTGCACTATCGAACAATTCAACCGAATGCACCCGATGACATATGAGGGAAAAGCTGATCCATCTGCTGCAGAAGATTGGATTCAGCACATTGAAGATATACTTCGGGTTCTACATTGCACGGAAGAACAGAAGGTGTTATATGCGACGTTTAAGCTAACAGGCGAAGCTAAGCGCTGGTGGATCGCTGAACGAACGCTTCAGGAAGCAGCACAAGGACAAGCACTCACATGGGAACGCTTCAAGGAGATATTCTATGCTCGATTTTTCCCGAGGTCGGTACGTGATACTAAGGCCAGAGAGTTTCTTAATTTGGTCCAAGGCTCAATGAGTGTACACGAGTACGCAGCTAAATTTATTGAGCTTTCTCGTTTTGCTTTATACCTAATTCCGGACGAAGAAAGGAAAGCCCGGAAGTTTGAAGAAGGGCTTCATTATCGCGTAGTGGGATTTCAGATTAACAATTTTGCAGAGTTGGTAAACAAAGCAACGGTGATAGAACAGAGTATTCGGCGAAGCAATGAGCAATTCGAGCAAAGGAAAAGATCTGCATTCCAAGGATCTCGCACCAACATTAATCAGGGCCACCAAAGAGAAGGAGTGATGATGGTAAGACTGGAAGAGAGCAAGGGAGTCAAATTATTCAGCACCGGCCACAAAGCTCTTTTTGTCCAAAGTGTAATCGCACTCACTGGGGGGACTGTCGCGTAGAGGCAAAGTTATGCTTCCGTTGTGGAAAGGCGGGTCATTACGTCAAGGATTGTCCGTATCCAGCAACCACGAATGGCGAAAATTTGAACCAGCAGAGAGGCAATAATCAAGCTCCACGAAACAACAACCATAATCGACATAATGTGCAAGCTCGAGTATACGCCTTGACCCCGGAGGAACCAGAAGGAAATAACGAGGCGGTGACAGGTACAATTCCATTATTCTCTGCAAAAGCCATAGTATTATTTGATTCAGGAGCGACGCATTCTTTCATTTCCACGACTTTTGTTAAGCTATGCGGCTTGGAGGCGGAGTTGCTAGAATTTAATCTTTCTGTGGAAACTCCAACGGGGAATTCAGTGGTATGTAGGAAAGTCTGTCGACAGTGTCCTATTATGATAGAAGGGAGGGTGTTGCCAGCTAATCTGGTTATGTTTGGTATGCATGGGTTTGACGTGATCCTAGGGATGGATTGGCTAGCCACCAATTACGCTAGTGTTGATTGTTTTAATAAAGAGGTTGTCTTCAAACCCCCAGGAGAACAAGAATTTAAGTTTGTAGGATCCCGAATACGTACTCTCCCTGCAGTCATTTCTGCTATTCAAGTAAAACGATTATTACGGGAGGGATGTCAGGGATTTTTAGCCTGTGTAGTAGATGTACCGAAGAAGGAGCTTAGGTTGAAGGACAAAGCATGACAAAAGCAATGTTGCCGAATGCTGACTCACTCACAACTAACTCTTGCCGATATTCAAGGGGTCGCGACAACATTTTAGAGAAACGTTTTTGGTTTACTTGAGAGTACCATTTCCCTTAAATAAACGTGGTGATTTTCGATTGTCAAAATTTTGTGGTGATAAAAATGTTAGGTGATGGAGTTAATAAAAAAGTGAAAAAATATAATTTGAATGAATTTTTTATTTTTATTTCATGTAAAAAGTAATTATTTAATAAAAGAAAAAAAAAATTTATGTAATTATTTTAAAAAAATTTAATTTTTAATCATTAGGTTTTAGTCCTTTTTATAAATTAGTTATTAAGTATTTTTTTTTTCAGTAATTGATTTTAAACTCTTGTGATTATTTAGAGACTCTCCGGTTAAAAAAAATTCTCAGAATTTTTTTGAATCCTCACAATATAAAAAATTCTACAACCAAATATTATTTTTAACACCACATAAAAATAACTACAATACGCATACCAATAAAATTAACATCACATAAAAATTCTCAAAACACAACAAATTTTCAAAAAATAACACAACCGAATAACCTCTTAGTCTTTCTGTCAGGTGACCGTCAATTTTACTAACGGAAATTATGAGTCTGTTCGGTTAAAAAAAATTTTCAGGATTTTTTTGAATCTTCACAATACAAAAAATTCTACAACCAAACATTATTTTTAACACCACATAAAAATAACTACAACACGTATACCAATAAAGTTAACATCACCTAAAAATTCTCAAAACACAAAAATTTTTCAAAAAACACCACAAACGAACAACCTCTATGTTTACGTCAGTAACACTGCACACTCATCTGACTTCTGTCCAGGTCACTTCCCACTCAACACCTACCCTTAAAACGACAAACCGTTAGCTTTAATGAGGAAACAATGTGCTCTGAATCTGGTACAACAAAGACCCACCGTTTTGAAATCCCGTTGATGCAATCCGCACCGTTTCGTTAAAACCAAAGCGTTGATTCAGATAAACAAACAGACAAAAAAAAAAAAATATGAACTCCGTCTTAACCTTTCTGGTCCCACTTGCTCCTTATCTCTTCACCCTCTTAGTCTTCTTTCTCTTCTTCGCTGGATTAGACCACTCCTGCAAGCTCTCAATCTGCGACACACTATAAAACAGAACAGAACCGCGATATTTCTTGGTCGTTGGGTAAACTTTCGTTTTGATATTTCTTGGTCCTCTTCACCCCTGCAAGAATCAACTGTCATTGATTTTACTTGAGAGCTGCGCTGTTTTCCGGGGCAATAGAGCAGTGTCCTGCAGGCTTTATCATTATGTTTTGATGCTTTTAATTTCGTTCAATTTCTGTTTTATGTGTTCTTTGAATTCTAGTCTTTGAATACGGAACACTTGGGGGTTGGGTGACTGGGTCCCTTCACTTAAAGTTGAACGGTGTAAGTAAATGGCGGGAGTCAAAACTCGGAATAGATATGAGCAGAACAAAGACGAACAGATGTGTTAACAATGGGAATAGATCATCCAATCACTGTAGATAGACGTTGGAGGAAACTAAAGTTACGTTAACAAAGATCTAATGGGAAAGACAAAAAGTTTTATCCACGAACCATCCTCGTAAAAGCATTGGCGCCTTTCGCTTAACCACCTGCGCGTTCGTATCAAGGCCCTCTCCACCTTCACCTCCTCCATCAGAGTGTCATCCTCAACCATTTTAAGAAATGGGAGCGCTTTTCCTCCGACAGCGCGCCGAAGCTGATCGCTCTCAGGCTTCTGGCTCGTGATATGAATCTGGAAACTTCGCAACGCGTATTTGTTGGTCGGTATTTGGGGCCTGAGGCACGTGAGAGGTTCAAGTACGATTACAATTTCTTCAACGTTGGGCTCATGAAGCCTGCCCATCGACTTGCCTGGGACGGCGTTCAAGAACGCCAGGCTCGGCATTGACGCCTCTTCAAAACTCTTGTTGTCTGTTCGGAACATAGCAACGCGAGCATGCAGAAGGGAGAGGAGCCTTCGTGCTTGATCGATTTCTGGATGCAGGACACGTTAAAGGAGCTGGCAGCTGCAGCCGGAGCTGGCGAGCCCACACCCACTCACACCAGTGACCTCGAGATTGGCAGCTATCTCTTCGACTTTCTTTTTGCCGCTCAGGACGCTGCAACCTCCTAGCTACTTGGACAGTGACGCTTCTCGACTTGCACCCGGAGGTGCTGGCTAAGGTTTGAAGGGAAGTTGAATCTATATGGTCGCCGAAGTTGGATTCTTTGATCACCGCCGAGCAGCTGTTGCGAATGAAGTATACGCAGGCGGTTGCGGGCGAGGTCGTGAGGTACCGAGCTCCGGCGACCATGGTGTCGAAAATGCCATTCGTACAGTGATTGCTTTTTAATTTCTCTGAATCAGCGCTTTGGTTTTAACGAAACGTGGCAGATAGAAAAATCATAGGAGAAATTATCAACCGGATAGTCAAAACGGTGCGTCTTGGTTTTATTAGACCACATTGTTTCCTCGTTAAAGCTAACGGTGTGTCGTTTTTAAGGCTGGGTGCTGAGCGGACTGAGGTCAGGTGAGTGTGCAAAGTTGCTGACGTGGACATAGCTCCCGTTAATTAAATAGACGGTTTAATTAAATAGACGGGAAGGATTAAATAATCATAAAGGCCTAATGTTAGTGACTAAAAACTGAAAAAAAATTTGTTAATAACCAATTCGTAAAAAGGGTAAAAAATTTAGTGATTAAAAATTGAATTTCCCATTATTTTATTGTAGACTCCCAAATATCTCCAGTATTACCATGACCAACCGCATACAGTAGTTTTTCTTCGATCTCCAGCTTGCCTTCTTTTACTACGCCCTTAGCCTTCCTTGCATCACAGAAGGAGTCCTGTACAAATTAATTCTGCCCACCTTGCTGGGAATTCATCCATTTATACCGGGAAGGATCATCAGGGGATCAGAATTTAAATTTTGCAATAAAAAAAGAGAGAATATCACTTACAAATAGTTTAGTCAATTCAACGTCCAGGATTTAAAGCCACAAAAGTTACATAAGAAGATCATGATGGACATTAATCCAAGTAATAACATAACTTTTACTTCAGAAGCCTTCAAATTAGAGCATTATATAACCAAAACAATAACTACAAGCCTTGCCCTGTTACACAAACAATGGTGTTTCATTACCACTGACCTCTGCATCTTTCAACTGCTCCTTCCGTTGTCTTTCAGCTTGAAACTCATGTAAACCACCTCCATTGTCTGTACTGTGTTCCTTGCTTTTTCCCCATAAAACGCAGTAAAGGCTTACAACCAACAAGATCCCACCTAAGACACTACAAACATAGAATGATAATAATTAATTATGTGCATCCGTGGCCATGATCAGTACTGCCTCACACTAATTTCGAAACATCAAAAAGTATTGCCACACCTTAAATTTTCTTGGGCTTTGAACAAAAATTTGGCCCATAAGAAAAGAGCTCTCAAATGGTAATCAGAGGAAAAGTTAATGTCACTCATATAGTTTATTTAAAAAACAAAATTTCCAATCTCTAAAATAAAATTAATTAGCGACTAAAGCTGTATTAATTGTTGCGTGAAGACTACGAGAAGGTATATATATATATGTGGATACTGGGTAAGAAAAGCAACGTATATACCTTCCTAGACTGATGACCTCGCCCAAGAGAAAGACAGAGCCAATCATTGTGATGATCACGTTCAATGGTGTTGACATGGCTTGGAAAACTGGTCCCTTCTTTTCGATCACCCATGCTTGCAAGTAGTATGAAACACCGGTCACCATGGTTCCCTGTTACAGAATGCCATTTCCTTTATAATCTATCCATACGCGGTGTACGTTGTCACACCACTTAATTCGCTTTATAAAGTTAACCGCATTGAGTGGTGAAAGAAAAAGGATTCGGAGATTCCAAAGATTATAAACTTCCATTGACCATGTACGAGCTTTACGAGGGAATATCACCCTAGGTCCGTACGTAACACCACAAATCCAAGTCAAATTATAGCACCCAGTGGGTAGAATGTTCGTTAATCCGAAAAGAAAACTCAGAGGCCTCTAAAATATCATTTAATAATCGTTGTTGCTGTACTTTTATCCAGGATGCCATTATTATGCTATTATAATATATATATATCAAAGGTGAAAATCATATATGGAGGGGTTGCTTGTCTACTTACGCAATAGAAAATTGTAAATAGTCTAAGATTCCACCCCAGCTTCCATTGATGAGGATCTCTTTCCAAAGCAATGGCAATAACAAATGACTGGCATGCACTGGATAGGCACTGAAGGCTAGTGAAGATCAGCTTTGAAGGGTAGCTTTTCAGAAGCTGAGCCTGTTTCCATCCAAATTAATTAGTAACCCACTAAAAAATATTACCGAAGAGATACAAACGTGCAGTTCATAGATCTAGTAACGAACAGATATATATATATATATATATATATATGAAGTGCGAATTACTACTTTATAATGCATGACATCCGGTAAATAAACTTCCCAAATTCTCCCTTCGCGATTTTTGCCTTGGTTACAACAATATTTGTTTCCAGTTGAGTGGCACGAATTTGCGACCTAATTAAGCGTGTTACCTGAAGTACAAGCCATAAACCCCAAGAAATGATGGAAATGGAAAGAAGGAAACAGCCCAGTATCCATCTTTGGCCAGAAGAAACATGAGCTTCATGTTCTTGGTTGGTAAGACTATCAAAGAAGGGATGTTGGATCGCAGGTTTCAACTGGGGACCCCTGTAAAATGCGAGGGTCGCCACACCAACAATGCAAACTATTAGACCTGCAACTTTTGCAATACCAGGGATTGTCCTCACGGTCACCTTCTCTATCCTGCAATGCAGTACATGTGAATTGATAGCACTAATTTAAACGGAAGTAAAATAAGCACTTATAAAAATGAAGTCCAGCTTGTTTGGTTATCTCCATTCAATTAGGTAACACGTTTTCAAGAGCTTTACAATACGATCAAGAAAACGATGGAAAAGAGTGTATATACCTGAGCAAAACTGCAAAGAAAAATGTTGTAACGGGAAGGCAGTTGATTGTTGCAGCACCGAGTGTTGCAGATGTATAAAGAAGGGCAAGACAATACACATTCAGGGCCAAAGTTATCCTGCAAGGCAAGAAGAATTGGAGAAGTTTGCACTAAAACTTCCTGTCTATCAGTTACCTCAAACTATTTTCCGAAGCAAGTAATAGTATCAATTTTTCAAAGTTTTTTCCGACTTAGTTTCCTTCTTGAAACAACTGCAAGCTAGGAGCAATAATAATTCTTTCAAGGGCCAGAAAGATCTAAAATCATACGTACCCGAAGAAAGCAAGCATAAAAATCTTGCAGAAGGTGATAAATGAGAACGCCGTAGCATTCTTACTGGAATCCAATCGCAAAGAACACGGTTACTTTCATATCAGAAATAGCAGAAAAAGGAAGAAATTATGTCATTACCGTTCGAAAATCACGGCAAGAGGGACTAAGAAAAGCGTTCCAACCAGTTGTCTATAGAACATGAACACGTAGCTGTTCATACCCGCGTTGAGTACAGCCTTGGATAGTAAGATCATTCCGGCATATATAGTTTGAATTACAATCGCAGCCAAGTATGGGTTCTTTGCACCCACTAATGCCATTGGCAATGATGTGAGCTTGAAACCCTTCGACAAATATCTTCGACTATAGCGAGAGACTGAAAGTGGTTTATATAAACAAATCCCTAGTGGTGGGAAATCACGACCGCTAACAAGAATCATTAATGAATATAATTCAGACAATAATTTTTTCATTTGTCTGAGCTAATTAATGAGAAACATGAAGAATTGAAGGTGAACTTTAAGAAGAAAGGAGTAGCAAAAGTTGTTAGTGGTGTATCTATTCTCTAACATAGAATAATACTTAATTAATGGGCACAAGGCCGTAGTTTCATATTTTCCCCCGAAAATTAGCGTTGATCACTCGATACTAAACCGGATTTTCTTTCTTTAGGACCACGTAAAATCACCGGGGACCACTTGGGTCAATTCATCTTACGTACGTACGTGTCACTGACTCACTTGGAGTTATGGTAGATTGTCACTTTATGAGTGGTAATTGATTTATGGGGAAAGTACATTTTGTAAAATACATTTTACATCCTGTGTTTTAATTTTGAGACACTGAGTCAAGTTTTGATTTTTGACAAAACTTTCGTTAAATTAACAATTAAAACTGACAGAAAATAAAAAGAAAGAAAAAAAAGACATTTTTGCCTTCAATTTGCCAACAAAGCATAAAATGTCTTTTTAAAGACAAAAACATCTTTTTCCTCTATTTTCCGTTAGTTGAAGTGTCAAAATTAATCGGAGGTTCAAATCACCGAAAATTAGGTTTAATGTCACGAAATTAAAAGATGTGGTGTAAAGTGTTAGTACCCTCATGCTTAAGAGATGTCAAGTGTATTTTTTTCTCGATTTATTTTGTTCTTTTGGATATCATATTACGGATTTTCTTTTGTAGATTAAATAATTAAATTCATTTTTCTATTAACTTACTAGGCCTAAAATTAGAAAGCACAAAAAATAATGGTAAGCTATCCGCGACAGGAATGAAATCTTTTGAAAAAGATCGTATAAATCGTATTATACATATTGTCATGCATAGGGAATGCGCCTCCTTGTTGGATTCCTTCAAATCGCACCCTGACACAGTATCTTTGCTTCGCAACCACTAAACAAAAAACAAAAAAAAAGTGTTAGGCTTTATCCGAAAAGTGCATATTTTAAAGGCTTAATAATTACGTTGGTATTTGGGCTTAACCCTTTTTTTCAATTTGGTCTCGAGAGGTCAATTCGATTCACGTTAGTCTCTGGACTCTTTTACATTTTGCATTTAGTATATCCGTCAAGTCGGGTTCAGAGTTTTAACGGAAAATTCCTACTTGACAGAGGGAGGCCACCTCAAGTGTAATAAAATAGCGACATGTGTCTCCTAATTTTTTCCATTTTCCACAAAATGTTAAAAAAAGCCATGTGTTAAAATTAAAAGCCAAGTTAGTAAAATTGTTGGGCATAGTTGTAAATCTTTGTTGCAAAAATCCTCATAACATAACCTAATCCTCAAATCGTAATCCTATCTTTTGTAGACCAGGTTCTTGCTGTTGGTCAAGCGAGTCGAAGAAACCAAAGAAAGAAGGGAGGCTGGGGATGAAGATGTGGATAGTGGAGACGATCTACCGATGTAGTTGTGCTGATTTTGCAGATTTGTGATGAGCTTGAGGATAGGATGGAAGAAGGGGGAACATTGTCGACTACCATGGCTGTGATTTCTTTCTAGAGAGATTGTTTGACTGTGTAGTTGTGCTTTAAACTGACAACACAGTGTTGCATGATCGCTTGACTAGGAGGTAGTACCTGCTTTACCTTTTCCGTTGTCCCTTGATGTTTTAGCTTGTTTTTGAGTCCTGTCTCTAACTTTATTGCATCGAAAACCATTTCTATGACAAGGGTTACTCCGGTTCAAAGCTTTCGAACAATATTGAGTGTGAAATCTTTCAAGTTCTGCTTCAAGTGGCAAAAGAAAGTCATCCTGAGGACATTGTAGTGGCTCTGCAGAGCGATACCATTGTAGACATAAACAAAAATGTTTCAAGTTTAACAGATTGGGTGAGGAGTTGGCGCCCTACTTCTTAGTCACGGCAACATCATCATCATCATCATCATCATCATCTCCACTTTGTCCTCTGTTCCTTCCGGATGTTGTTGTGGAATTGAAGGGCACCAGTCTCTGCTTCGACGAGTTTTTACGATTCTTTGACTCAATTCAGATTTTTAATTCTCATGAATAATGATTTGCAGGTTTTCATCTTCTTGTGAGGATTATAACTAACAATATTTTAACATTTCGTGGAAAATAGAAAAAATTGGAGGACACTTGTCGCTATTTTATCGCACCTAAAGTGACCTCCGTCAGTCATGTTGAAATTTATCGTTAAGGTTCTGGACCCAACTTGACGGACGAACTAGATGCAAAACGTGAAAGAACCCAAGAACTAGTGTAAAATGAATTGAACCTTGGAGACCAAATTGAGAAAATATTAAATCCCACGTATCAACAGGATAGTTAAGGCTATTTTAAAATACAGAGAAACCAAAGAAAATGAATAGTCGAAAAATACGAAACCAAGAGCTAGAGGTCTAAAACTTTCTGGTCAGAGAAACCATGCGCATACGGCTATATAGCAAATTATACCCACGTCTTCCCGACGACAGCGAGCCGGGCGAGCTCTAGTATGTTACTTTTGCTACAGTCAGGGATCGATAAGCTCAGAATGCCGAACTGACTTGTGCAATTCGAGCGGCACCTATGCTAGCTTGGAAAGGTGAAGGTATCGGTTCCGCTTTTCCTGGTTTCTGCTGCTTCTTTACAGGCGATGGAACAACTCGTGAATTATTGCATGTATTATATGGTCTTTACACTTTACAATAGTCATCCCGCGGGCATATATTGTAAAGAATCTCGTGATGGGTTTTCCAGGTGCATTTATATCGTATGATCCGCCTTGACACGTCAGGAATATATAAATGTGTACACTTTGTATGTCTTTATATATTTGCTGTAGAACATGTAGTTTTGGCTGCAGATATGATATCTCTCTGTCAACGCATAACAAAAGGAGGTTCTTTTCAGAACGCTTAAACTACGCATTACATGTTCTACAGAAGAAAAGAAAGCAATAAAGCAACTGTGAAAGAATATTCTTTTTCTTTTAAATTGTTATTTAAAGAACGTGGAGAAAAAAAAAAAAAAAGGATTTCTCTTTTTTCTCCCGAAAGAAAAGGAAGAAAGAGCAGGATAGATCACACATGTCAAAGGATAGGTTTGTGACCATTTGCAAACCGCAACGACCAAAAAATGAACTTTTTTTTTTTTCTCTTTTTTCTCCAAGTGACCAAAAAATGAACTTGAATCGGTAGCTTTGGAAGAAAGCTCAACAAAAGCAAGGGACAAAGAGAATCTTTAATTCGGTAAACTAAAAACTACTCAAAGAACATATTATGATTTTCTTTTAGGAAGAACAGAACGACAAAACTGTCGTGCTCGATCTCACCGACTATGCCATTAGCGGACTTGAGGCTCTAACAATAGTAGTAGCCCACGCGACTTTCTTGAAGTTGGGGCCCAAATGCATATCCACGCCCATGTGCTAAGGCTGATTCCTTTTGGGTAATTTGTTAGGGGATCATAACAGAAAACATGGACTTCAATTTAGGTTTCTCTCTTTTGTAAAATGATATCTTCCTGACGTTCGTGTTTATCTGTGAAAATTTTGAAGTATTAGAATCGGTTAAAAAATAAAGATAATTTATATGAATCGGTGAAAAAGTAAAAAAAGAGAAGATTTAAATAAATATTATAATAAAAAAATTATTCAATAAAAAAAAAGATTATTTTATAATTTTTTTAATCAAATCTAAAATTTTGAGCTACCAACACTTCAGGCGAATAAAAGCCACAAATCAAACAAAGGGTCCGGTGTATGTATAAAATGAGAAACGTGTGGGTATAGCATTATGATTTTTTGCTCATGAAGGACACTGATCAATTCCTGCTGTTTCTGATACAGAAACTTTCCTGTCATTGCCACCCACGAGGTTTTCCAAAACAGTATGGTGATGAGAAAGGTAAAATTATTCATTCCGCAAGTAAAGAAAAAGGCAAAACTATATCGGTCACAAAATGGTTAAAAATATATAATAAAAACGCAAATATGCATGCCGAGTGGCCCAATCCCAACTGTCATTGGGTGAACCATTCAGTCAAAGAGATGTGCAAAGGAAACAACGGTTGCCAATTATACGTCATTGGCATCGATTAGCCGTAATCACCCCAAAACAATAACGGAGGCGGCTCCCAAATTTGCCGTGGGTGATTTTGGCGGTGCTTTTTTGTTAGGCAAAAATGGATACACTCCACATACAAGCATTGGACATGTTGGTCCAAGTGCATTTGAAAATGTGCCAGTGCATTCAATTAAAATGGGTTCTACCCCTACTTTACTCCTCCTTGTCTTTTTGAGTAATCGTGTATTCGGGTTAACTTATATGTGCCTCTACTAATTCTAGAGTCTTTACAGTCTTTCGATTTTATACAAATTTGACAATTATCAAACCAAAGGCATGCGAGTAGTCTCAAAAAGTTAATAGTACTTATGAGATTTTGAACTTGAAATTTTATAAGAAACAAATCACCATGACCCAAGCTTAAATCACTAAAGCCTAAACTTTAACTATTAGGCAAAGCCCTTAGGATTAGCCGGGCTTATTCTTGATAGAAACTTGTAAGATTTTTAGTATTTTTAACAGAATTGTGAATATTTATATAGATTGGAGTGTTATAAGTTTTAGTGTAAAAGTTGGTGAAAAGTTTTAAAGATATTTTATTTTTATTAGAGCTTGTAAAAAGGTATAGAGAGATGATTTGATGTAATTTTTGAATAAAAAGTCTTAGAGTTTGGTGAAAAAATATGGAGAGAGAAGATTTGTTAGACTTTTTTCTTTTAGCCATTGGAGATTGTGTGAAAAATTGTAAGAGTTTGAGTTAAAAATATTGGTGCCTGTGTAGAATTTTTTGAGATTTTAGATATTCTTTTCGTAAGTTTCGTTGCATTTATTATAATATTAGTGGTGTAATTTTGGCACTCAAAATTTTGGACATAATTGAAAAAATTATAAAATAATCTCTCTCATCAAATTATTCTTTTTCATTATAATATTCTCTCTTCACTTTTTTTTAACCAACTCCCATAAACCATTCATCGTCACATTTTCACTAATTTACATACCCAAAATCTTAACTATCAATACTTTGGCAAAGAAACATTTAGACATTTTGTGCGCCTGGGCCTAATTATGATGCAAAATCCACAAAGATAGCATGCGTACTGCACGTGCGCTAGGGTTTTAGGTAACCTTCCTCCTCTCCCTAAACCCTCCCACAGGGCCACACCTATGGACCTGCAATTTCTGCAAATCCGGCTCGAATCTCCCTGATCACCGTGCAATGACAAGTCCCATTTCCAATCCCACCCGTAAAACCCATTTTGCAAACCTTAACCCTAGTTTGCATCACCATGAGGCCCCAACTCTCTCCAAGAACCCTCCTCTTCTGCACCTTCCGCTCCTTTTCTTCTTCCTTACTATCTTCTCCGCTACTCCAAATCTCTGACTTCGCAACCTGTTTACATTACTCTTCCCATTCCGTACACTCAGGAAGGCGCCAAGAAGAGGAGTCCCGGAATGTGAGGGTTTCAGTGTGGTGGGACTTCGAGAATTGCAACTTGCCCGCCGGTGTGAACGTCTTCAAGGTCGCCCAGATGATAACCACGGCGGTCAGGTCCAATGGGGTGAAGGGTCCCGTTACCATCACAGCTTTTGGGGACGTTTTACAGCTCTCGAGGGCAAAGCAGGAGGCGCTGTCGTCGACAGGGATCAATATCACTCACGTTCCTCACGGTTTGTTTTTCATTTTCTTGGATTATGTCATAGATTGAATTCTGTTAAAATATTTGGATGGGCAGTAATGGAACATATCGAAGTCTGAAAATTTTGGATGCTAGTGGTTGGTTTTATAATTATAATTTACGAAAAGTTTGTGGAAGAGCCTTGAAAATGATGCAATTTAATAGCTTTCATGCTAAAGTTTATATTCCCAGGAAATGCGGGAATGCTAAAGTTAATAGCTTTCATGATTTATGCTTTTCAATAATCTTAATAAAACTGAAATGAAACTTTTGATCTTTATAGAAACATACAAAGGGCAACATGACTTTAGTACGCCACCATTTGAGGTCTTATCTGAACTATAAGTTCTCCCATTGAAAAAAGAACTAACAGTTTTTTTGGGGAAGGTTGATATGTTTATATTTCTCAAACACCAAGTTAGCATACCTTTCATATTAAACGCTTAAAGAGGACTAAAGTTTATTCTGTAGTCTCTCCCAGTCTGAACTTCTAAATGAAATATATAAACTGGTGAGTGTAGAACCTCAAGATGGTGTAAAAATTCTGAAATCCGATGGAGGGTCTACCTATTTGAAATTGCTTTGTCTAAACCTCATAAGATATATATGTCGAGGTGTATATTTGGGTTAAGATTCAAATTGAAGCCTTTTGCAATAAACATTGTACTTCTTTTGTTTCTTTACGTTTTGGCTTGGTCCGTTTGGTTGCACTTTTATCTCAGATTTTGCAAAATTTTCCTCTCAGTCAATGATAAAAGTGGAAGACATTTTTCTGCTCATACTTCTTGGCTGACCTCGTTGAGAGAGTTGAAAAATCAGTTTGTACTCCTTTTACAATGTAATGATAGTGAACAATAAAAAGGAAAATGCGACTAACAACTGCTAGTGATAGTTTTCTTTTCAGCAGAAAAATTAATTAAAGCTGCACCTGATTTAAAGCTAAATTCCCTTAACAATTTTGAACAGACAACAGCTTGTGATTTATTCTTACCATTGTATTTCTATATTCCCCAGTTTCTGGGGACTTGGGACTTAGTACATAGCCTTTGGAAAATTTTCAATAGCCAAAACAATCCTTGTGCAAGTGGGTCCATCTTAAAAGAATTCAGATGGCAAATTTTTTCTTTTTGAAAAGTACATGGAAGACCTGAAAACCTTCTGTAGACATATGGATCTTTTTTTTTTGCTTTGTTTTTTCTTTCCTGAGCGATTGATGAAATAAGGAAAGATTCGAGGGAGAATAGATATGAGATTTTAAATTGCAGGATGATGGTATGTTGTTGTTAGTCAAATCTATTTGTCAAAATTTTAAATACTGGAGACATTATCAATTAGACTCAGCCAGGAGAAACCATTTGAGCTAAAATGGGAAAACTATAATAATTTTCTGTTAGCTAGTTTTTGTACTTGTTCTGTATCTTTCTTCTTCTTTTCTTTTTTTCTTTTCCCCTGAAGAAGTTATGACAGTAACTTCTAAGCAGAATAAGATTCAAAGAAAGCACGATGATACTTGGATATGGTTTATTTATGTGACTTAGATTGAATGAGCTTTAGATCCTCTCTCTGTATTTTTAAGAAAAAAATGAAGGGACATGAAATATTCACAATCAAGATGAATATTTACAAACATCATATTGTAATGGGAAATTTGAAATCTAGTTGAGTTTGGTGCATCAATTATTGTGAAATAGAGTCATAGATATGTGCAAGACTGCAATTATGTGTTCATTTTCTTGATGTGAAATATTGTTAGAGCTTATATCTATTCTTTAGGTAAATTTTTTTGAAGCTCATATCTATTCAGATCATTAAGTTTTCTTTACATGTTATAAACGAAGGGATGAGATGTCTGATTTTTAATAATTGTTACATGTACAGCAAGTTTTGAGGATCAAATATGAAGGCATTACTGTTTTCTAGGACAAACAAAATTAATGTAGTTACGTGTTTCTTTCTGAATCTTTTGTCTCAGTTCAGTTCTAACATTTCATATAAACTTTTATATACAAGAGTGCAGGTGGAAAGAACAGTGCTGATAGGTCTCTTCTTGTAGATCTAATGTATTGGGTTTCTCAAAATCCTCCACCAGCACATCTCTTTTTAATTTCTGGTGACAGGGACTTCGCGAGCATTTTACACAGGTTAAGAATGAATAACTACAATATATTGCTGGCAAGTCCTGAAAGTGCTCCTGGTGTTCTCTGTAGTGCTGCTAGTATCATGTGGCAGTGGGATTCTTTGATTAGAGGGGAACACCTTACTGGGAAGCATTTTAACCAACCCCCAGATGGTCCCTATAATTCTTGGTATGGCCACTCAAAGGTGCCTCTCGAAGATCCCTTCTTGCTCATCGAGCAGCCAGCATGCTCACGAGCTGAGGACACTCCTGAAGCAGTTTCAGATTCTAAGCCTCGTGCTGTCCCAAAGATACTTATGAAGCTGATTCGCAGTATATTGAATAGTCATCCCGAAGGAATTTCCATTACTGAACTTCGTTCTGAGTTGGGAAAGAGTAACTTGAGTATAGATAAGGACTTCTATGGATATAAGAAGTTTTCCCGCTTTCTTCTATCGATGCCACAGATTTTAAAGCTTCAGCCCGAAGTTGATGGTCAGTTTGTTGTGCGTGGTATTACCCCTAAAACTCCTGAACCATTTGAAAGCACTGTAGCTGTGTCGACAGGACCTGCTAGTAATAACGGATTCTGTGACCTCTCGGCAACTTCAAAGTCAAATGATGAGCTAAGAGCTAGCACTGGAGCTGTAAATGGAGAGCCATCATTCCCTACGTACTCTAAATCGAATGTGAAGGGGCCTCTTAAAGGACTTCAGGAGCCTTCTCCACTTGGCAGATCTATTGGAGGAGCTGGGGATGAGAAGTCGGCAGTGGCTTCATCCCCTGAAATAAATTCAGAGGCCCTGCGACAGCACTCTCCACTTGACGAGAAGGTTGTTGAACAGCTGAAGGAGGGTCATTCTCCTCCAGCGGTGAAACAAGATTCTGGATCTGAAGTGGGGTTTTTCAAGAGAGTTTTTAGGAAATGGTTTGGCAGGAGTGATGGTGATTCCATGAAGAATGAAAGTCAACGCATTCCTGAAAAATGTTCTACCCCTGGTGCTACTTCTTCTTCTTGTGTTAGTTCTGAGGGAAAAAGTCGTGACATTGATACTCCTGTTAATGACTCAAAAATAGCAAAAATCAACAAGTTTCCAAAATCAACAAGTCTGGATGTTAATCCAATATGTATGGTGGCCTGTTCCTCTGCCAATGAGGAGTCAGCTATTGACAGCAAAACTGCCACTAGTTCTGAAGCATATGGAGATAAATCAAGAACAAGTTATCCAATATGTAATGTGGCATGTTCCTCTGCCAATGAGGAGTCAGCTATTGACAACAAAACTGCCACTAGTTCTGAAGCATATGGAGATAAATCAAGAACACTTCATCCAATATGTAAGGTGGCATGTTCCTCTGCCAATGAGGAGTCAGCTATTGACAGCAAAATTGCCACTAGTTCTGAAGCATATGGAGATAAATCAAGAACAAGCCCAGGCTTCTTCAATCGGATGGTTAATTGGTATAAAATTTGGAGAAGTAACACAAAGTCTGACATACTGAGTGATCAATCCAGGGAAAATATGGACCAGATGAGCAGTCGCACTGAAAAGCACAAGTTATTTTCTAATGATTCTTTTTGGAGTGACATGGAATCTTTTATGGGCACACCCAATGGTTCAGTTATGATCTCCCAGTCAAGGACCAGGTTTTATGCATTTACTTGATTTACTTCATTTTTATGCAGTGTCTTTCTAGTGCTGTGGTTGATGACCTTTTATCTAGCCTCTGCTCATGTAGTGCAAGTACATGGTTCTGTTCCTCAATTTCTTATCGTTAAGAGAAACAAATAATGAAGTGATGCAGATTATATTACTATACTGACAAAACCCATCAGATAACTTGGTCCTTCTATAGGAATTTTTTTGGAACTTATTTGATGTTCTAGCTTTTCTACATTTTTATTCAAGTTTCCATTTTTAGTGCTAGAAGATTCATCAGGTCAGATTTTTTCTTGAATTTTTATTCGAGGACTTTGGTATCATGAAGAGACTCTGTTTGGAATCGTGCATGTGTATTCTTCCCCAGAGTTCTGTGCTGTAGTGTATCTGATGGAATAAAATTTTGACAGAAGGTTTATAACTCCTGTCTGAGTAGACAACATTGTAAAAGTTAATGAAGACACATAACCATTGTGGGGAGCTTTGCAGTTATCATTTTGTGGCCCCCCTTATCTTCTCGGCAAAGTTTCTGCTACTTATGGTGTAGGTTGTATCCCTTGGTAATTTAAATACAGATCTTAGCTGATCAATGTTAATTCTGGAGTTGATTAGACCTTTTTTAGTCAGTTGTATCGCTGAGCATAGAGCTCTAGCCCTCTGACCTTGTTGATACCTTTATTTTGGTGTGCTCATAGAACTTTTGCTGATGTTTAAAGGTGGTAAATGTCTTACATTTAAGTGAACAGTTACAATCAGATGCATAACTAATAGTGTTCTGCCATGTGGGATTTCTTTTCAGGGAACAGTTGGCACAAAATCTGCAAAAGGAAGGGCCTCCGGCTCTTAAATCTCTAAGTGAAATTGACCTCCTCCACTTGGTGGATTTGTTAATATCAGAGGTTAAATGGGTGGAAGAATGCCACGGTCAGACATCACCTTTCAAACTCACTTGGCCTGCTGGAAAGAGCTCTCTGGCTCAATCTCGCAGTTCAAATGGGTTGAGCTCTATATTTTTGAACAAAACATCACTGTCATCAGAACCTGATGGAGAAAGAAAGTATCAAAATATTTCTCATGCTGGAGTTTCTCCACATGTTATTAACAGGAAACCCTCAGTCAGATCTAGAAGTGATATATTAGCCGATTGTCAGAAGCTTCTCAATGAAATATTGAAGGATTATCCAGAGGGATATAATATGGGCTATTTCAGAAAAATTTTCCTCAAGAGGTATGGCTATCCTCTTGATATTCAGAAGCTTGGCTACCTAACGTTGGTATCACTGTTACAGACAATGCCAGGCGTGAAAATAGAGTCCAATTATATCTTTCCGTCTGGTAAAGCCTCAGTTAGTTCTGGCCTGGAAATTGCTGTTCCTCATAGTGTAGAAAATCACACTGGTCATTCAGTTGCTAATTCAGATAGTGAATTGTCTGATTCAGCGAAGAAGGATGATGATTCTGACTCCCCATGGGAGGAATTAGGGCCTATTGCCAACACAAGTTTTACAAGAAATGAAATGGTATCTGTATCAAGGAGCAAAGGTGCAGAACAATTAAAAAGGCAAAAATATCCCGACTATGAACCTTCTTTCTCCGATGATGACTCTTCGGATTCAGAAGAGATCTCGACATTAAGTGGTCGAGAAGGGCAAGGGAAGAGAATAAACGAGGGGGATAGCTCGCTGCTCCTAATCCTTGATTCATGGTACAGTACCAAGGAAGGTGACAATAGAAAGAGCAATTTACAAAATGTTGATGGTTTGAAGCAATCTGCTCATTCTGCAGTTGGTATCAACGGGGAAACTTCTATGGGAAAATATGAACGGAAGCAAAGACCTCAAAAGATCTATTCTTTTGTTTCCGACCCAGTTGAGAATAACAAGGACAAGCTGCTTGATGGAATATTGGGCACCCTGAAGAAAACAGGTGAATCAAGTGTGCAGGGATGAAGAAAGGGAGCAGCAGCAACAGCAAGGACGTGAATGCATCCTGGGTTCTCAGGTCGAAGGTTGGAAAAGTTTTAAGATTTTCAGGCACTTGAGAAAGTTAATAGAAGAAAAAGATAGCGATAAACATCACCATACTGCATACGTTGTTGAAAATTTATTTATTTATTTCTAGCGGAATCTTGATACCATCAAGGACCTTAAGAGGTGCAATTCGAGATCATTGGCATCTATAGAGGAGTATTTTGGCGTTAAACAGGGATGTAAGAGAAGTATATGGTTACCTTTATCCCATTATATTGACATCGATGATCTCCATATTAACTTGGTAATTATCCTCTCTGGTAGGATTAACTGGTTCATGCATTTGACCTTGGTAGGCCTTATATATATATATACTTTTGTCATTACACTCCGGACCAAATAACTGGGCAAGGACAAAGATGTTGCTGACCTGGCAAGATTAGGTTTATCCACATCCGACTCGATTCAGTTCCACTCCAACCCGATTCAGTTCCATATCGAGTATTTCACTTATATTAAACGGCTCGATTTTTTTTTTTTTGGATGCGACGGGAGGGTTCTTTTCATTCATATAAAGAAAAGATCTTCACCCTCTAGTAAATTTAAAATAACCCCTAACCGTTAAATTTTATCAGAAATTAGAAACTAGTAATGTCTTCCAAACATCCGGGAAATTGCATGAGTCTGGGTTTTGTTAAAATGTGAAAGTTTAAGCCCAAAATATCTGGATCAAAATCCATTTTTTTCTGTACTTTTGAAATTCGGCTTTAAAAATTTTTAAAATCAGAAGATGTATATATATATTTTTTTCGAAAAAGCATAACGCTTAAATTTGCTTTGTTCTCCTTTGTTCCTTTAATTTTTATCTCTTTTCTTTTTTTTTGGAGACAACAATATTGACAAGGATTTTCTATTAAAAAGAAAAAAGAAAAATAATTTTCAGTTTCCTAACTATTGAAATTTTGATATTTTACATCTAAAACTATCAATTTCGTTACACTTTGTTCCTAAACTATCAATCGTTTTCACTTTACACTTTACACTACTTATTATTTTGGTTCAATAAAATGACGAATCTATCCCTATAGAAAATATAATTATAAAAAAAATTATGAGAATAAAATCGACATTTCACTTAAACAAAATAGCAATCACAAAATTAATTGCATTTTGAATGTCGTTAGTCATAGTTTTAGTTAAAGTAATATATGATGAACATTTCTTATGAGCAAGAGGGTTTTTGAAATTGTTTAATTATTAAACTGCCGCCAATAGTTTATCCCGCGGGAACTTTTCTTCTTCATGATATAAATTACCCTACGGACTCGGTGAACTCCTTCCCGCATTTCATCCTTCATGTTAACGGACAAAAACAGTTCTACTCGGAAGTCAAAGGAGGTCGCAGTTCCTAACAGGTCTAAAATATGTCTGAATTCTAATCGCCTCAACTGTTTAGGGTCTCGGCCTCTCTCTCTCTCTCTCTCTCCCCAACACTTCACCATTTCCATTTCAGAAGGATTTTGAGGACAGCACTGCAAAGCCTCTCTATCCCCACGAAAGAGAGAAGCCCCTCTTTGTTGACTTCCGGCTTTCGATTTGTCGGAAGCTTCATTGCCAAAATTAAAAGAGTTTATAAATGGACAAGATACTAAAATGATGATAGTTGCGGCCAGAGCAGCTCCAACCAAAACCCCATCACCAAGGCCCCACCACCAATCCAAATCCTTGACCCTTCACTAAATTCAAAGGGCAAATTGGCTTACAGGTTGGCATCCACTGTGTCGAAGCAACCATCAAAGAAAACCTCCACCGTCGCTGTGCTCATACCCTCCCCCCAACCCAAGTTAGGAAAGACGAGAAAAAGCGAGAAAAATCCCTTTTAAGTCCAACCCCCCGCCCCCCAATGAAAACCTCGAGCTTTGTATTCACAACTCCTGCCCAAATAAGCAATTTCTACATTTTGATATTAATTAAGTAATTCCGAAAAAAAGGCGTTCTTGCTTTCGTTTTCTTGACTTCAAAAAACCAAAGTACGAGGCAAAACCGGTTTTGGAACTTCCGATTTGCCTCAGATACCCTCTGTAAGTATGAATTTGCCGTAATCAGTCACCAATGCCTCCCGTGAGAACCACCACCACCACCACCACCTTTGTTCTTTGCAAAGAAGGTGTTCTTGGGTTTTGGTATGTCATGGATGTCCATCACCTGAATCGTTCTTTGCTTTTTGGCTTCAGAACAACACACACAGACACAAAACACAAAAACCATCAGCAGGAGCCCAAAACAAGTGCTAGCAACACTGAATGCAGCAAACTTGAATGAACAAAAAGGAAATAACTAAACCATTTTCAGCTTCTTTGTAGTTCTCTTGAAGCCGTTTCCTCGCTGAAGCCAGTCTTTCAGAATCAAAATCCTTTTGTTCTCGTTGCCTCTGCAGAATCCCATGTGAAGTGATTCAGACTCGGCAAAAACCAGTTACAATACATTCGGTTAGCAAGCAAAAGAAGGGCAAACAGAAATCTCTAAAACCCCAAATTCTTGGGGGGCAGGAGAAAACTTACAACTCCAATCTATTGAGCCAATTTAAACTATTTGATGCAATTGAGTTTGGTTTCTCATATTCTGGAAGCATAAGTTTTAAAAACTTATTTTCTTTCTCCAACTTTTCATCAACCAAGCATAGAGCTAGAGACTCTAATTTGGTATCCATACATTTTGACGTGAAGAGGAAGCAGATACAGGAGCTGATTGGGCTGGTCTAGGAGGAGCTTGTTTTCGTGGAATCGCTTTCGGTTTAGGCTCAGATTCAGAATTATTCCTGTCTGACCCAGAACTACCATCTGTTGCAGGCAAGACAGATCAACAAATGCAAACAAAAAACATCCAAACAAAGATCAAAAGTTGAACTTGGAGTCTGATTCTACTACTCACTGTGTGGATTTGGAGAGTATCCAAAATCAGGCACCTACAAAAGAAGAGAATATATTAGCAAGCTAAAAAGAAAGAATTTTCCACAACTTTGGTTCCCAGACAAAGCAGATTAGCTGGAAAGAAGAAAAAATTCATTTCTTTCACCTGGTGATGACCGTTTAGGGGAATTTTCCGTTGGGGTGAGTCTCCATCTGCTGCCAACAACATCAATTACCATTTTTAACTTTGATTTCTAAATCCCAATCTGCACTCACTATCTTGAAATCTTTCCCAGAACAGAAACTGAAATTAAATTGGTTGAAGATTAAAATGATACCCATTAGAGCAGAGGATGTCTGTTCCCCAGGTTGATTCAACTTCACCCATTCATCCACAATGTCCTTCCACTTCCTGACAAACCAAAAACGAGACAATAAATGTTGAACAGCCCTTTCCAACTACAAGTTAAAAGTAACTTTTGGTTCTTCAAAACCTGACTAGTAGCTTCACCAATCTCCGGACATAGCTGGACGAATGCTTTCGCAATCGATTCACATGCCTTCCTATATCAGTCTCCTACATTGAGAACAAGCACAATAATTAGCAGAAATTTTAGTTTACGCCTTAACAAGGAAAGAGCAAAAAAGGAAACAGAAAAAAAAACAGCTTGTTACCTTGAGTGCTTGAAATGTTATATCCATGTCCGCCAGACCTTGAAGCAATTCAACCAAATAATCCTCAGGCTGAAACACAGAAACCGGCAAAATCAGACCCAAAAAACAAACAAAGTCAACATCTTGATGAAACAATTGGTAAAAATAATGAAATATGTCACCTGGTCAAGATCTTCAAGCTGTTCCTTAATTTCCAGAATCTTCTTCTGCTCGTCATCGAACAAACCACCGAAGAGATCCAAATCCTCGGCGTCCTCTCTCTCCACTGACTGCGGCGTCGCCGGCGACCTACTTTTCCCTCTGTGGTCGCCGCTGTCCTTCACCTCCGTAGCCTTCACTTCGTGACCATTAATATTCCCCCGATCATCGACGTCGTCGCAATTTCGACAGCGAGGCTCAGACGGCGAGCTCGCCGAGTAAAGCCGCTCCACGATCCCGTCCCTCCGGTGCTTGAGCTCCCCACCGTAGTCCAAAGACGCCACCTCTATGGCGGTGTCAATGAACGTCCAGACGTCCACGCCACAACTCTCCAGCACGGCCCGGAAATCATCTAAATCCATCTTCGCCGTCACCGTCGTAGCGGTTCTGAAAAGATTGTGCTCTTTCAGCTGCAACTGGTTTTTTTTTCTTATCGTAATCTTCTCTTGGGTATCCGAGACACGGATTACGGGATTTTACACCACCGGATCTGAAGCAAGACGAGGTCGTACAACGAAATCAATTGACCGTGTTTGACAGAGGAGGTACGTAGGTAATCAAACATAAAGACATACATACGACCAATCATCGTATGCCCATTTTGGACAAAAGTGCTACTTATCGCAAATGAATGAAAGTCAGAGATCTGAGAGCAAGGAAAAGCTGAAATGGATTTTGGGGCTAGAGGGGAGAAACGTTGATTTTTCCCCTTGTGTTTTTTGTTTTTTTTTGTTTTTTTTGTTTTTCTGGTTTCCTTGGGCTTTCGGATTAACCTGTGCAGTATTTGATTAGGACAACTGGGTATATTCCAAAACAAAGTTTTAATAAGTTATCTTTTTTTGAACATATTTGTTTACGTTGACCTCTGAACTCGTCATGGGTTTGGTGCGCTCTCTCAGAAGCTGGGGTTGGGTTTGATGTGGTTGGGCCGATGGGGGCAGACAACAACATGGGAGAGAGAGAGAGAGAGAGATATAAAGCTTAGCTTTGGGCGTGCGTGAACATAACATAATTGCTGGAATATTGTATCGTGGGGGTGAAGTTGAATGTAGACTTTTGGGTTCGTTAGTACTTGGGAGCCGACTGAACAATATCCAGGGAGGGATTGGCGACAGTCCGTAAGACACGCATCCGTCGCATAGGACGAGGGCTATGTTCAAAGTTTTGGAAAAGTTATCCATTCGCTTTTTATTCATTTTAACCATGTTTGCTTCTATTTTAAGGTAAACCTATTCTAGTTTTACCATCTTCATCCATTTTTCTAACCCTGTAATAATTTTCAGAATTCATTGGAATCATTTAAAACCCACTTTCTTTGGCGATGGAATTATGTTGATTCTTGAATATCAATTATCATATGTTCCAAATTTACTTAGTAGTATGCTTGAGGGGGTAAATAGTCGACTATGAAAATAATAGGAGGCCAATTTCCTAATGTCGATCCTATTGACAGATTTAAACTTTTGGAACTGATGTTGATTAAGTTTTTTAGTGTTTGCATCTGCCTGGGAACATTTTTTTTAATGACTCGGATTTAGTTATTTTATTATTGGTTTTCATGTGGTGCTAAAAGTTATTATTACATGAATTGCATAATATAGTTTAAAGAGAATTACAATGAGCTTTGCAGAACTTAATGTCGTCCGAAGTTTAAATAAAGTAAATTTTACTATATTTAGTATACATTTAATACTCAAGGCAACATTAATGTTGTATTGAATATGAACTTAAGGGATATATTTTATTTATCTGATAATTTGGATATGAAATTGAAGAAGCTGTTGATTTTCATACCTTCCTATTCGAGAAAGGTGAGTAGTTGGAAGACAATTATAATAGCTACATTTGGAACTCACGGACATATCACTATAATTGAGTCTGAATATGTATGCACACAACAACTATTGGAGATTTCATGCAAAGCAAGGGAAAAGTACCTACTAAAGGGATTGACGTCCGTTCTTATGCGAATTGATCAGCCTTTCCCTTCAATTTACTTTCAATAAAAGCTGAACAGAGAAGGTCAATTTCCATATTCCTTTGGGGTTGAATGAGACCAAAGAAGAAAGAAAAGAAGAGGGTAAGGGAAGAAGCTCAGCTTTAGGGGAGCTAGCTGCTAGCCCAATTCGGCTTTAGAAAAACGCTATGGAGCTACCTAGCTACCATCATCGTTGAGTGGATTTTCAGCAGAGCCGTCACTACTGTTAGTTGGGGGCACCCACGGTCTATGTTATAGGTTGGACTAATTATGTCTTTTTTGGGGAAGTATGGCGTTCATAGGCCAAAAGAAGAAAATTATGGCTTGGTATATGTCGTTAAATAAGAATTTGCAAATTATCAACCACAACCGGTTTGCAGCATCCGACCCCAAAGTTTGCGATATTGCTTTTAAGACGAGAAACGTCTAACATAACACTATTCCGTTCTTAGTAAGATAAGATGAAGTTATTAGCTATTTTTCCTCTCTAATCTATTCACTTAAGATTAATTACGATGCAAAAGAAGTGTTGAGGGTCCTAATTAAGTTCCTAACAAAGTCAAACAAGAAGTTGGTTGGTACGTTATTTTATGACTAAAAGACTACGGAAAGGTCTGTCGTGAAGTATTTGCTGAAGAAGATCACCATGTGGATGGTCTGCTTTGAGTATTCTACCGTACGTGGACAGCTACATGGGGTCTTAGTTACATGCCACGGCCAAAAATGGCACAAGGGTACAGCATGCTGAAGAAGATCTCCACACCCAGGTCCCGAGTTTTGTTGAAGCGCCATGCGGGTGAGAAGTGGATCTTGGTCTGTTAAAATGTACGGAATTAGAAGAGAGGACGAGAAGAAAGGTGGGAGAAGAATTATAAAGGAAAAACAAACGAAAGAGAAGCGAAAGATCAGGGATCAGGATTAATGAAGGAAAAAGAGAAGTGAGGATATACAGCGTTTTTTTTTTTTAAAGAAGGAATTTGTAGGATATAATAATGTTCAATGGATGACTTTGAACACAGATCTAGTAAGTAGTGATTAATGCAGGCGGAGGAATTAAAAATATATTATGAAGCACAAGAGAGCGCCTTCGACGTTTTATACTCATCAAGATGGGTCCATAGATCACTTGCAATTTTCTTTGCAGCTGATCATCTGATATGAAAATGGTAGCATCTGTCCTCTCGGAGCCAGTAATAGGTTTTTGTATTTAATCGGTGCTTCCCTTCTCCATGATCTGCTTGTTACAGGCCGAAAAGCTAGCGCGGATGACTTTAAACTCCCCTCATTGCCATCTTTGATCATATATATTGATCAGAAGTTTATGCCTTTTAGGTACTTTGAGACGGGGATTGGATTCGGTGCTAAGTTGATGGGTGCGAAGTGTGTAAAGAGAGGGCTGAGATTTTAAATCTCAGATCTGATGGTCAAGAAATTGACACCTCATTTAATGAGCTGGGAGGGGAAATAAAGCCGAAAAACTCGGCTTGGCTACACAGTCGGCTTGTTTTTTTTTTTCTTTCTTTTTTTCCCTTGCCTATCTTCCGTGACACGCAAGAGGGAACGTCTATGCAACCTTCTGCAAGCCGACTCTTTTCCCTGCACATCTTCTGCAAGCCCGACTCTTTTTTTTTTTTAGTAATGATATACCCTCGACTCAAAACCAATTTCTAGCCGACCCTGCATACGTGGCATTAGTTTTTTTTGGACAGAATTGAGGTCTCCAATCTCAATCGCCATTTCCTCTTCAGGTACTTTGTTAGTTTTTCTATCTTTCTTTTTCCTCTCTTTTGTTTTGGTTTTATCTGAATCGAAGTTTATTTGTTTCCCATAAGTTTTGGTTTTCACTCTCAAGTTTGAATATATGAATGAAACCCATGTCATGGGTATTTAGAAAAATGATGGAACTCTTTCGAAGTACGTAAATTTTGCTTATATCATAATTCTGGGTTGCTTTGGATGTTGAAATTATCATGCATTCTTAGAGGACCTCATAGAATGGGCAAATCCTCATATTTGCTAAATTTGCTTCGATTTCTGGTGATCAAAACTTTTAGGGTACTTATGTCACCAATAATATGTGTTAATTTTCTTAAAACCAAAACTGTATATTGAAAACATCTAGAGGTGAGTCTGGTAGTATATCGTATAAGAAAAGCTGCACTGTAGCTCACATTTTTTTGTCCTTGCCTATGATTATAAGCATGAGCAATCTGCAATGTCTTCGATGTCTTTTTTATGAAATCAGTTAATTTAATGCTTTTACCATGTATGTTGCTATCCCTTAATGACTTACAACAATTCCTTTGGTTTATGTGTGTTCTATATCTGACATTTTGGATTTTCAATTTCTTTTTCGCAAATATTTTCTTTAATGGTGACTGTTTCGTTTAAGATTTGAAGATGTTGGTAAGCCAAAACCGGAGGTTGCTGCAAAGCGTGTTATGGAAAGAGTTAGTGGTGTGAATATCAAGCCACATTATTGCCGAATTGAAGACAAAGAGCTTGATTTTTACAGTGATTTCAGTATTATAGTTCTTGGTCTTGATTCAGTTGAGGCTTGGAGCTACATCAATGTTGTAGCTTGTAGTTTTCTTAGTATGGATCTAAAACCCTACTACTTTTTATAACTTCTTGTTATGTAATAAAGTGCAACACCCGTTTGGGCATCTCAAGGGCTACAGTCTGATTCTTCCATCTAGACTAATCTGTAAAATTAAATGCCTAAAGGCTTATATGAACCTTAGTTGAGTGGCAGCATCCTTAAATTTTTCGTGCTAGCTTCATAGCATGTCATTCTTAAAGTGACTAGTTGTCACTAAATTCTGCTTGCACTAATCTACCTTCTCTCATTGTTGTTTGGAAATTTAGAGTATGATTCTGATGATAACGCTTGAGAAGAAACCATTAAACCTATTCTGATGCACCCTTGCTGAAACTCCTAGACCCATTGCATTGAATATGCCCACTTAATCAAGTGGGATGAGGTAATAAATTACTTAGCAATTTGTATTTTCCCTTTGCCAAATTGTTGATTTTTAAACTTCTTTCTATGTAATCTAAATATCATCTTATTTTTAGGTTCATAGTGGAAAGGCTTTTGATCCGAATGAACCAGAAGATGTCCAACACTCTCAAGATGTCCAAGGCCCCCTAAGATCTGGGTGCTGGAGGGCCAGAGTGAGCCTTGATGCAGATATATTGTAAAAGTCATTTTGTCCTGCCATCAGTAGCAAGGAGCATGGGTTGGACCAAAACATATATATATCCATTTTATGTCAAAACATTTTTTTGTTTTTTATATCCGTTCTCTTTGAGATTCTCTTTCTTTGTGTCTTGGGTTGGACCAAATTACTTATTCGTTCTCGTTTGCGGATAAGTCAACAATTTTTACAAATTTTACTAACAGAAGCCATTATTTTCATATTTATCATTCCTTAACTTAATTTCTAATTTTTTTTAAGCGACAAAATCTTGAAATTTCTTGACTTTTGAATTAAGCCCTGAAAATTCCAAGTCCTGTCGTGCGCAAGGCCCTGTCGCGCGCGGGAGGCGCTAGAAATTCCAGGCCCTGTCGCGCGCGCAAGGCCCTAGAAATTCTACAGATAGTTCTACTTGTAATGAATATGCAAAAGATATATAATAACAAGAAAGTCTCATTAACCAATAAACTCTAAAGATTCCAAACCATCTACATACAATCCAATACTACTGTGTACAAAAAATCAAATATTTTTTAAAAAGTAAACCTAATACAACTGATGATCCTTGAAGTCGTCTTGGCTTCTATATCGTCCACGTTGGGAATGCTCCTCATCATCGCTTGATACTTGGGAAGGAAAAGAACATTTCTGACTATGGGTATGTAAGATGTTAAGCGTATTTATATCCATCAGACAAGATGTTCTCAAAGCTTGTACGAGTTTAGATTGCTAGGAAAAATCCTACAATGTTGTTAGCAAGTCACTGAGCCAGGATCAACAAATTTTGCTTGAGGTATTACTGACAAAGTAGGAGCTGAAGCGTAGCCCCTTCTCAATTATGTGCAAATCTTCCACTGCCTTGTGTTAGATACGACCAGTATATTCCTTGCAATTCCCTGTAACTAAAGCTAACATAATCAGAGGAGAAGAATAGCAAACTCAAAAACCATCATATCAAGGTAAAAACTATGTTTGGAAGCAATATTAGAATATCAAGGTAAAACTATGTACAGATCTGGTTCTTGTCATTCATAAAGAAACTACATTGGGTCTGTTTACTGGAAAGCTATTTCGCAAACGTAGAGATTGATGAAATCAAGGGCACATTAAAAGATATACTTCAAGTTAATTCCCTACTTAATTCTCAAATTTCGGAACAACTTGCAGATTATTCTGATGGTTGTGGTCGTGATGCCACTATGGGCTGCCATTCTTACCCTTTTTTGGTTACTACCACAACTGGGCCTGCCTTTTTTTCTTCCCCTTTTTCTTTTGACAAGAGGCTGCTGGGGATGCATTTGCAATTTACTTTCTCTAGGTGAGAAGGTTCAATGGATTTGGAGTTGAAAGATATTCACATTCTCCAAATCAACTTCCACACACAAAGCAACAATTGAGGGCAAACAATGCTCAGAATAATAAAAACAAAATTTCTAGGATAAGCAAGCTTTAGTAAAAGACTTCCTTGGATAAATATAATGACCCAAAAATGGTCAGAACTTTGGTTTTTATGGTATATAGCCACGAGTCAATTGATGCATTTGTGGAGCTGCACCTACCGATCAACCCACTCACCAGATGTGATAACCCAGTTTAAAAAAAAAAGGGCAGCATGAGGATTCGAACCTCGGTGCCGTGAGAGGTAAAGGGCGAGCAAGCCACTGGAGCCATGCGCTCGCGTGGTTAAAATGGTGGGAGTAGTTAATACTTAAACTTCTTTTCGCCCGGTTTGATTTTTTGTAAAACGTTGCGTTTCGACTCTTCTTCTTCCTCAGCCCTAATTCTCGAGTTTTGCAGCAGTTACATGGCTTTTCGCCGACCAGTTCTCTCTCTCTCATAAATCACTCTCTCTCTCTCTCTTCATTTTCTCACCCGTTACACCTCTTTTGGCCTAGATTTCGAAGCCTATTCGACTCCTTTGCAAATATCTCGAAGATTCTTCATAAATAATATGATTTATCATGTTTTATGGGGGATTTCGAAAGGACATCAGTTTCAAGATTTTGTAATGAATTTTTCGGCCAAATCTTGGGTTCTCCTCAACTATAAAAGGGGGAGCTCGTTCAGAGGTCAAGCACACCTCTCAATTTCGACCTCAGTCATTTTTTTGAGATCTCTATATCTCTCTTTCTTTGTCTCTCTCATTGTTGCGAATTCTTAGAACGAATTATTTGTTTCGTTTCAAATATGCGGATTACGGTTGTGCTAATAGCGGGGATATCGATTATTCAAGCGAGTCAGGTAAGCGGGGTAACGATAAATTTTTCTCGATAATATGAAATGACGGTTTTGGGAAAAATTATACCGAAGTCTGTTTTGAATTCTTGGTTTCACTGTTATCCAATTACTGTTTATACTGAAATATAATTTTATGTTTTTTTATTACTGTTTTATGTTCTGAAATCTCGGTGGCAATGTGTATTACTGATTACTGTTATTACTGTCTCTGTTGTACCAACTCACTGATTACTGATTACTGGTGCATCTATTCTTCGGAATGATTGCACAACCCTGCCATAGGGTAAACATGGCTTACTGATATTGCCTAAGGGAAAAGTTCCGAACTACTGAAAAAGAATCATTTGGAAATTTTATTATTAATATTCTTTTTATTCTCCGCTTACTGAGTTGTCGAACTCACTCCGTTAATATATTTCTATCTTCAGAGTATAAGGAAGAGCATGCTGAGGATCAAGCTTAGATGGCATGCGGGCTGGGATAGATGAGGAAGGAGTTTTGTTTTTAGATTTATGTTTTATTGAGAGGTTTTAATTTTAATGATGGTTTAAAAGTGAGAACTTTACAAGTGTTTGGTTTCTGAATAAACGAAAGAATTATTTTTATTATATCTTTTTACTGTTGTCAAGAGAAAAGTCCACTATGGGACCCTACTGGGTCTGGGGTGTGACAGCTTGGTATCAGAGCACGGTTTTAGATTCTGTAGACTAAAAACTTGAGTTTTTGGGTAGGATTGGGTAGCTTAGGTTTATGGTTTAATATTTTGTTGGCGTTGGCAATTATCGTGAGTAATATAGTCATTCTTACAGGATGTCTAATCCCGCTAACTCTTTTAACCTGAATGAGGCCGTTAATGGCGAGTCTCGAGCTGGACCGAGTTCTCATAGTTCGGCAGTCATTCGGGAGGTGGCGCAACAAGTTATGGAGGAAATCGCTCGCAATTCGGGATCGCGAAATACGAATACGGTTGCCGAGGGCTGCACTATCGAACAATTCAACCGAATGCACCCGATGACATATGAGGGAAAAGCTGATCCATCTGCTGCAGAAGATTGGATTCAGCACATTGAAGATATACTTCGGGTTCTACATTGCACGGAAGAACAGAAGGTGTTATATGCGACGTTTAAGCTAACAGGCGAAGCTAAGCGCTGGTGGATCGCTGAACGAACGCTTCAGGAAGCAGCACAAGGACAAGCACTCACATGGGAACGCTTCAAGGAGATATTCTATGCTCGATTTTTCCCGAGGTCGGTACGTGATACTAAGGCCAGAGAGTTTCTTAATTTGGTCCAAGGCTCAATGAGTGTACACGAGTACGCAGCTAAATTTATTGAGCTTTCTCGTTTTGCTTTATACCTAATTCCGGACGAAGAAAGGAAAGCCCGGAAGTTTGAAGAAGGGCTTCATTATCGCGTAGTGGGATTTCAGATTAACAATTTTGCAGAGTTGGTAAACAAAGCAACGGTGATAGAACAGAGTATTCGGCGAAGCAATGAGCAATTCGAGCAAAGGAAAAGATCTGCATTCCAAGGATCGCACCAACATTAATCAGGGCCACCAAAGAGAAGGAGTGATGATGGTAAGACTGGAAGAGAGCAAGGGAGTCAAATTATTCAGCACCGGCCACAAAGCTCTTTTTGTCCAAAGTGTAATCGCACTCACTGGGGGGACTGTCGCGTAGAGGCAAAGTTATGCTTCCGTTGTGGAAAGGCGGGTCATTACGTCAAGGATTGTCCGTATCCAGCAACCACGAATGGCGAAAATTTGAACCAGCAGAGAGGCAATAATCAAGCTCCACGAAACAACAACCATAATCGACATAATGTGCAAGCTCGAGTATACGCCTTGACCCCGGAGGAACCAGAAGGAAATAACGAGGCGGTGACAGGTACAATTCCATTATTCTCTGCAAAAGCCATAGTATTATTTGATTCAGGAGCGACGCATTCTTTCATTTCCACGACTTTTGTTAAGCTATGCGGCTTGGAGGCGGAGTTGCTAGAATTTAATCTTTCTGTGGAAACTCCAACGGGGAATTCAGTGGTATGTAGGAAAGTCTGTCGACAGTGTCCTATTATGATAGAAGGGAGGGTGTTGCCAGCTAATCTGGTTATGTTTGGTATGCATGGGTTTGACGTGATCCTAGGGATGGATTGGCTAGCCACCAATTACGCTAGTGTTGATTGTTTTAATAAAGAGGTTGTCTTCAAACCCCCAGGAGAACAAGAATTTAAGTTTGTAGGATCCCGAATACGTACTCTCCCTGCAGTCATTTCTGCTATTCAAGTAAAACGATTATTACGGGAGGGATGTCAGGGATTTTTAGCCTGTGTAGTAGATGTACCGAAGAAGGAGCTTAGGTTGGAGGACATTCCAGTGGCGAAGGAATACCCAGAAGTTTTTCCTGAGGATTTATCTGGGATACCTCCCGATCGAGAGGTAGAGTTTGCGATAGACCTACTACCGGGTACGACCCCTATATCTAAAGCTCCTTACAGGATGGCACCCCTAGAACTTGCGGAACTCAAGGAGCAACTGCAAGAGTTAATAGAGAAAGGCTTTATTAGGCCAAGCGTATCACCATGGGGAGCTCCGGTGCTGTTTGTGAAAAAGAAAGATGGAACTATGAGGATGTGTATAGATTACAGGGAGTTGAATCGAGTTACGATTAAGAATAGGTATCCATTACCTCGCATCGATGACTTATTTGATCAACTCCAGGGAGCTCAGGTATTCTCTAAAATTGATCTGCGATCTGGATATCACCAATTGAAGGTCAAAATTGAAGATGTACCAAAGACGGCATTTAGAACAAGGTACGGTCATTATGAGTTCTTGGTAATGCCTTTTGGATTAACCAATGCTCCTGCAGTATTCATGGATTTAATGAATCGAGTATTTCGGGACTTTCTGGATAAGTTTGTTGTGGTCTTTATAGACGACATCTTAATTTATTCTAAAAGTCCAGAGGAGCACGAAGAACATTTAAGGTTAGCGCTTCAGACTCTAAAGGAGAAGAAGTTATATGCTAAGCTGAAGAAATGTGAGTTTTGGCTGGATACTATCTCATTTTTGGGTCATGTGGTGTCTAAGGGCGGAATCTCTGTAGACCCAAGTAAAGTTGAAGCAATAGTTAACTGGGCGCAACCGAAGAATGTCCACGAGATTAGAAGTTTCTTGGGACTTGCAGGATATTATCGACGTTTTATTGAGGGGTTCTCCAAGATTGCAGTACCGTTGACTTCGTTGACCAGGAAAGGGAGTAAGTTCGTGTGGACTGATGAATGCGAGCGGAGCTTCCAAGAATTTAAGCAACGATTAATTACTGCCCCGGTGTTGACGATTCCATCCGACTCTGAAGGTTTTGTGATCTATAGCGATGCCTCAAGGAAGGGATTAGGTTGTGTGTTAATGCAACATGGAAAAGTTGTTGCTTACGCCTCTCGTCAGTTAAAGGGCATGAGCAGAACTATCCTACACACGACCTTGAATTGGCAGCAGTAGTCTTCGCATTGAAGATTTGGAGGCATCACTTATATGGAGTAAGATGTGAAATTTTCACCGATCACAAGAGTCTCAAGTATTTCTTCACTCAGAAGGAATTGAACATGAGACAAAGGAGGTGGCTGGAATTAATCAAAGACTATGACTGTACAATCAGTTACCACCCCGGAAAGGCCAATGTGGTAGCTGATGCACTAAGTAGAAAGTCGTCTGAAGCTGTGGTGGCAGTTTTAAATCCTTCACATGAGATTTTGATGGATTTGGAAAGGGAAAGAATTTCGTTGGTAGATGGAGATCGACAGGCTGTTATGGCTAGTCTGGTGATTCAATCAGACTTAATAGAAAGGATCAAAGTGGCTCAGAAGGAAGATGTAGGACTAACGAAGCTGGAAGCAGAGGTACGTGTTGGAAATAAAGTTGATTTTAATATTTCAGACGATGGGGTGCTCAGATTTAAGAACAGGTTATGTGTGCCTGATAATAAGGAGATAAAGAGACAGATTTTAGAGGAAGCTCATCAATCTCTCTACACAGTGCATCCGGGAAGTACCAAAATGTATCGTGATTTGAAGGAGATGTTCTGGTGGAATGGGATGAAAAGGGAGATAGCGAAATTTGTGGGGCAGTGTCTGACGTGTCAACAAGTCAAAGCTGAGCATCAAAGACCAGCTGGACCATTACAACCACTTGAAATTCCAGAATGGAAGTGGGAGAATATTTCTATGGATTTCGTAGTGGGTTTACCGCGAGCATTAAGTGGGCAAGATGCTATTTGGGTTGTGGTAGACAGATTGACGAAAACTGCTCACTTTATACCTATCAAGATCAGGTATTCTATGGAGAAGTTAGCAGAGTTATATGTTCAGGAAATAGTTCGGCTACACGGAGTGCCGGTATCAATAGTGTCGGATCGAGATCCGCGTTTCACCTCCAAATTTTGGAAGAGTTTGCAGAAGGCTCTTGGTACTAAGTTAAACTTTAGTACTGCCTTTCATCCTCAAAGTGATGGTCAAACAGAAAGAACCATTCAAACTTTGGAAGACATGTTGCGGGCTTGTGTACTCGACTTCAAAGGAAGCTGGATACGATACTTACCTCTAGTGGAATTCGCTTATAACAATAGTTTTCAAGCGAGCATCAAGATGGCACCATATGAGGCTCTATATGGAAGAAGATGTCGATCACCACTATACTGGAGTGAGGTGGGAGAAAGACAAATTTTGGGGCCAGAGATCGTGCAGAGGACATTGGAAAGAGTTAAATGTATTCAAGAAAGGTTGAAAGCTGCTCAAAGTCGACAAAAGAGTTATGCTGATAGCCATCGAAGAAAGTTGGAATTTGAAGTGGGGGATAAGATTTTCTTAAGGGTGTCTCCAACGAAAGGAGTAGTGAGGTTCGGAAAGAAGGGCAAGCTGAGTCCTAGGTATATAGGACCATTTGAGATTCTCGGTAGAGTTGGACCAGTGGCTTATCAAGTCGCTCTACCACCAACACTTTCGGGAGTTCACAATGTTTTTCATGTATCCATGTTACGGCGATATGTGCATGATCCCACTCATGTCATAGATTTTGAGCCGTTGCGGATTCAGGAGAATTTATCATATCCTGAAGAACCTCTGCGAATCATTGAACGAAAGAATCAAGTTTTACGGACCAGAACCATTCCACTAGTCAAAGTACTTTGGAATAATCACACCCAAGGAGAGGCTACATGGGAGCTTGAAGAGGAAATGCAACAAAAATATCCAAATTTATTTGAGAATTGAAAATTCTGGTACTAAGGTTATATGATTGATGATTTTGGATGGACTGTAGGCTTTGTACTATTGTAAGGATTCGTCTTTATATCTGTCACTAATAAATTATTATTTCAGGATGGCGGGATTAAGTTGGGTAGATATGCTTGCTCAATCGAACCCACGTCGCAGATATTTACCAGCAATAAGAACCAAAACCCTACGTTACTTCTGGGGTGATGAGTCAGATGATGAAGGTGATATTATTAGGTTTGTAGCATTACCAGAGTATATTTTGATCGAAGACACTGAGGAGATACCTTTTGGAATGCCGGATGTTATTGATGATAGCGGACCAATAGAGGAAGATGAGAGTAGTGCTGAGGATTTACCAGGTATGTTTTTTATTAAGTTTTAGCAAATTTCGAGGACGAAATTTTTTTTTAGGGGGGAAGGATGTGATAACCCAGTTTAAAAAAAAAGGGCAGCGTGAGGATTCGAACCTCGGTGCCGTGAGAGGTAAAGGGCGAGCAAGCCACTGGAGCCATGCGCTCGCGTGGTTAAAATGGTGGGAGTAGTTAATACTTAAACTTCTTTTCGCCCGGTTTGATTTTTTGTAAAACGTTGCGTTTCGACTCTTCTTCTTCCTCAGCCCTAATTCTCGAGTTTTGCAGCAGTTACATGGCTTTTCGCCGACCAGTTCTCTCTCTCTCATAAATCTCTCTCTCTCTCTCTTCATTTTCTCACCCGTTACACCTCTTTTGGCCTAGATTTCGAAGCCTATTCGACTCCTTTGCAAATATCTCGAAGATTCTTCATAAATAATATGATTTATCATGTTTTATGGGGGATTTCGAAAGGACATCAGTTTCAAGATTTTGTAATGAATTTTTCGGCCAAATCTTGGGTTCTCCTCAACTATAAAAGGGGGAGCTCGTTCAGAGGTCAAGCACACCTCTCAATTTCGACCTCAGTCATTTTTTTGAGATCTCTATATCTCTCTTTCTTTGTCTCTCTCATTGTTGCGAATTCTTGAAGTTTTTTTTTCAGTGCCGGTTGTGCTAATAGCGGGGATATCGATTATTCAAGCGAGTCAGGTAAGCGGGGTAACGATAAATTTTTCTCGATAATATGAAATGACAGTTTTGGGAAAAATTATACCGAAGTCTGTTTTGAATTCTTGGTTTCACTGTTATCCAATTACTGTTTATACTGAAATATAATTTTATGTTTTTTTTTTATTACTGTTTTATGTTCTGAAATCTCGGTGGCAATGTGTATTACTGATTACTGTTATTACTGTCTCTGTTGGTACCAACTCACTGATTACTGATTACTGGTGCATCTATTCTTCGGAATGATTGCACAACCCTGCCATAGGGTAAACATGGCTTACTGATATTGCCTAAGGGAAAAGTTCCGAACTACTGAAAAAGAATCATTTGGAAATTTTATTATTAATATTCTTTTTATTCTCCGCTTACTGAGTTGTCGAACTCACTCCGTTAATATATTTCTATCTTCAGAGTATAAGGAAGAGCATGCTGAGGATCAAGCTTAGATGGCATGCGGGCTGGGATAGATGAGGAAGGAGTTTTGTTTTTAGATTTATGTTTTATTGAGAGGTTTTAATTTTAATGATGGTTTAAAAGTGAGAACTTTACAAGTGTTTGGTTTCTGAATAAACGAAAGAATTATTTTTATTATATTTTTTTACTGTTGTCAAGAGAAAAGTCCACTATGGGACCCTACTGGGTCTGGGGTGTGACACCAGATCTTTTGCTCCTTTTCACAGAACATGAGAAGCTGCGGTAACTAAGAATATCATCAGAACTGACATCAATGCCACAATGAACAACAAAAAAAGGATAAAAAAAATAAATTAAACGAAGTTGCAGAAGACGTGCAGCGAATGGGTAAAGACGTAACCTGCAGGGAAAATGGAAAAAAAAAAAAAAAATACAATTTCAACAAAGCTGAAGAAGATTGCAAAAGACGCGCAGCAAATGGGTAAAAAGAATGGGCTTGTAGTAGAAGGTTGCAGAAGATTTGCAGGGAAAATAGAAAGAAAAAAATAGAAATTGCCTTACTTGTTGCGTGTCGTGGAAGACATGTAGGGAAAACAAAGAAAGAAAAAAAAGCAAGCCGACTCTGTTTAGCCAAGCCGAGTTTTGAGGTTTTTTTTCCCTCCCACCTCATTGAACTAGCTATCCATTTCGTGACCGTTAAATCTGACATTTAAAATTTCAGCCCTCACTTTACACACTTCGCACACTTAAGCTTCTTATGGAAATCAAGGCATCGTTTCGAAGGATCTCGTTCAAATTCAATTGGGCCGGTTACGAGGGCACAAGCCAAGAAGTTTAAAGATGTACTCAACGGTCTAATTCAAGAGGCATGGGCTCAAGCAAATGCGTGGAGGCCCATTGAGCATGATCCACGTGAACAACAAAGGATTGTCAACATGATTCAAGTTCTAGAAGAATCCGGTTAAGGCTAAGCTCAAATTGGCAAAACAATATTCTAGAAGACTCAATTAGGCGCCACTTTAGGCCTCTTTCCCTTTTTTGGTTCAGATTATTGGCTATTTAGGCGCCATTTTGTTTCCTTTCTTGGCTCTTGTAGGCGCCAACTTTTATTGCCTTTTTAGTGTGTTTTGTTTTAGGCGTGTTAGGCTTTATTTCCTTGTTTTTTTGTTGCCTTGTTCTCTTTTAGGCAAGTAGGATTTATCCCTTAATTAGGTGATTTGTATTAGGGTTTCTCCTTGTAGTGGCCGACCTATATATAGGGCCTAAGCAATGAAAAATGCAGACCTTCATTTATGAAATTGTGAGAGTATTTCTCTTTGGTTCTTTGAAGAACTTCTCGAACTTATCAGGATTTCCGTGGCGTTCATCTCGACTTATCAAACGGAGTTCCACCACCGTTTGTGGCGTCTTCCTTATACCGAGGTTCTTGTTTATGATAAACAACGGGTCGAGGTCTTCCATTCGAATCAGTCCTAGAACGATCTTGGGTTCCCTATTCGTTGTTGGGTCTCGTTATTCTTGACGAGGTTCACATCAGCTTCGCACCAAATCCAATCCCCTCAGAGATGTACGTGGTCACAATATCGGAAAAGTTTATCCCTCCAAAATTCCTCTGTAGTCTGGAAAAATCTGTGTAATCTCTAGTATTGATTTCTTGATCAAGTCTGACTATATGAGTGAACGGTTTATGTAGTCCTATCTTTAACATCACTTGGTTAAGATCGATCCTAATTGTCGTGATACATCACTATGCAATGTCATGAACTTTAACTTGGGTTTCTTCTATTCAGTTGGATTTGTCTTTTGGCGATCATATTAGGAGAGTGTTCGGCACCTAAAATTTTCACCCTCTAAAATTTCCACCCCAATAAAATAAGTCCAAAATTCTCTCTCTTTATCAAATCATTACTTTTCACTTCAAATAAATATAAAAAATTAATTTCAATCATCTCTTCTTCACTTTTTCACCAACTCCAATACTCTAAAATTTTCAACACCCTAAAATTTTCACAGCCGAACACCACCTAGATTGTTTCCAACCAATGTGGTGATTAGCCTTCATAGGTTTCCTAGATTTTAGGGGAGTATGTACAATTAGGAAATTAAAGATTTGGTCTAAATAACGGATCAGATACAGAGAATAAGAACAATTTTGGTGCGATCCAGCGCTGTATTTGGTGTTAGGATTCAAACACGGGAGAAAGAAGAGGGGAAAACATTAATGAACATGGTTCAAAACAGTACAGTACTTAAAATTTTTGACGCTTTAGGGGAAAGAATATTCTTGGCATTAATTCCTGCATGCATGCATTTCTGCCGTCTCCTCAAGCTAGAGTTGGATTCGGTGGAGAGGAATTTTCTCATGTCGTTTTCTTTGCCACGAGACGCTTCCATTAATATTTTCAATGCCTTGCGACGAGGTGCATTTAACGAAGAAAAGCACTTCTTCGAACTGCGGATTTCACCTTTCCATCCATTTCCCAACAGTGGTGTCCTTTGGGAGGCTTTGACTAGCGACGCATATACCTGTTTAAAAGCACTTTTTGATTGGTGCGTGCATGCTTGATGCTTTTAGCGGTCTACATTTTCTCCAAGCATTTAGAACCTTAATTTGGACGGCACATCATGATGGCATTATTTCGTGTAAAACTTCTTTCCATCGGTGACTACTACAGGGCATATATCCGATACTTTGTTGATCAATTCACAAAATTCATCTTCCACCTCGTTCTTACCAGAAAGAGCTATCATCTGAAGTAAATTTTTTCTTTTTCTTAATCGAATTAGACACTAATCGATACCAGCAATGGCCCAATGGGTGCTCTTCTCTACGGGTCGATTTCTTTTGCGTTATTTGCAGCCATTAATTATAGCCGGAGTAAATAAAAAAAGAAATGAAACAAAGCAAGCCTCAGGCCATGACAGAACTTTTTAATTTACGTCGTTCTTTGGTTTTGTTTGTGAAATACTATCACTGTGCTCTTTTGAGTTCCCAAAGGACTCTGAGAGACTCAAGCAGCATTCCTTACATTAAATTAAGCTAACCAATCTTAAGTTTAAGGCGATTGAAATTTCCAAGACTCGCACAATCTTGAAAAAAATGACATTGACTTCCTCGATTCCCATTCTCCTGTTCTCCTGTTCTCTGTATACTCTCGACGAAGAATGCAACGTTTCAAAAGAGTGGCTTCAAGTAGATCGTTGTATATATTGTGTGTATATATTTATATATGACAGGACAGTCAACGGGGTATAGTGCAGAGAACTTTATGCTGTTCTAAGGGCATCAACAATACTTATATATTCAGTAATATCATGGCGGCCTCATGAGCAACATATGTCCATCTAACGACGCTGTCACTTTTGAAAGAGAACCTGAATACGTGTTCTACTATCGTGAAGAGACACTCGAAAAACTGAAAAAGACCACAAAAAATGGAGTCTTTATTTGCGTTGATGTTGAAAAAAGAGTTTACTTGCGTTGATCTCCATTTAGAAAGGCCGTTTTCACATCCATTTGATGTAGTTCTTAATCAAAATGTGCTACAAGGGCTATGATTATTCTAAATGAGTCCTAAAAAATGGGAGAGAAATTGTTATAGTAATCAATGCCTTTTTTCTGTGTTAAATTCTTGGCTACCAATCTGGCCTTATATCCCTCAATGTTACCATTTGAGTCTTTCTTAAGGGCTTGTTCGGTTAACAAAAATATTCAGGATTTTTTTGAATTCTCAGAATACAAAAAATTCTACAACCAAATATCATTCTTAACACTACATAAAAATAACTAAAACACGCATACCAATAAAGTTAACATCACTTAGAAATTCTCAAAACACAAAAAATTCTCAAAATTTTTTTTAACCGAACAACCCCTTAAGTTTTCTTAATTCATGTGTGATGCAACCTTTACCCATAGGAAGTTTGAATTTGCTACTAAATTGACATTGGTTAATTTAGAATAAAGTTTATGTTTCATAGCGTGAAAATTTATTTCCTTCCTTGTTTTATTTTTCCTACTGCATTTATTAGTTATAAACGGTCATTAAAGTTGCTACATAAAGCAAGACAGTTTTCCTCTTAAAATGTCTATATGGTAAAGACTTTTAAGAAATTCGAATGAAAGAATTGTAAAATTTTTGTAGCAATTGTTATTTAAATGCATAAAGTTATTAAAGATCAATGTCCTTAAGGTACAATATTGGAATAAAGACAGATGCAAAATATTTTGTAACCATCTATCGTAGGCACTCTGCATAAGGTTGGACATTGGCTTGATAGTAGGATTACTAGGTCGATACTTTAAGTAATCTAGATTTTGAAGCATTAAAAGGCTGTAAATAAAGTCATTTAATTTTTTCCTAGAAACCAAGGATTGTAGCTTCATCTACAGTTTATTTCACGCTATGAAACAAACTTTATTCTAAATTAACCAATATCATTTAGTTGCACATTCAAACTTCCTAAGGTCGCATCACGCATGAATTTACTGAACTTTACAATGAAATTAATAAATTTCATGTTAATGAAGAAAAACCTCCTTACCTGCGGGCATAGGAAAATCCATCTCATAACACTAATTCACTATTTCATCCTAATCAAACTACAAAAATAATAACCTTAACTTGTGGGGCTAGGTCACCATTTTTATGATTCAATTACAATGTTAATAGCCTTATGAAGTGTTGATGTGATCATCGTTAAGATGCTGAGGCTACTCCTTAAAAGCTTCGACAATCACAAACTTCTTGACATCAAAATTGTTAAATCTCATTTGATCATAAATACTTTAAATGTCAATCCTTTATAAAGTTTGATGACTTCATGAACTGAATTAGGATGCCATGGCTACTCCAAAAAATATTTTGTTAACCCAAACTTCAATGACAATATAAAAGTGGAACCTTATGTTAATCCCTAAAAATATCAACGCTAATAACATCGATGAAGTTTAGTAATCATATGTGATCATTAATTTGAATTAGGATGTTATGGCTACTTCTAAAGCATTTCAATAATCACAACTGCAGAAGCATCAATATAATTCTTTTAATCTAGATGACCCGAATGGGTCAGATCCAGTCCAAGATGGACCGGACAAATCAACTTGTGAACTCTTTCTCCGTATGGACTATATGACCCAAATACAAAATAAATAGGTCCAGTTTAATTGGATCAAGTCCAAAATCACAACAAAATGAGTCATTGTTTATCCTGGTAAAATGGAATGGACAAACCTTATATGTTAACTGAATGGGCTCAAATTGACTCAAACTAATCAACCCACTTAAAGGATCAAAATCGAAACAAAACTTTGGTGACATACAACAAAAACCAATTCCTTTTGCTTTATACCAAATCAAATATATTAAATCATATGGTCAACAATTAAAGCATGCCCCACAAAATAAAAGTCCAAACAGAAGTAGCGGTTTATACTTTACCTAGAACTGTTGCCATCCTCACCATAGGCAAAAGTAAAACTAGGAAAAATTTCTAAAAATTTCTTTTGTGTGGCAGTAAGAACTAAGGTTGAAACTTTCCTTTCTCCTTTGCGAACACGCTCTCTCCCTTCCGGCTGCCTTTCAACCAGGGATGAAGCCAGGATTTACTCTTAGGGGGGGCCAAATATAATTTTTGCTTAATTTTTTTTTTCTAACTAGGTGTCAAGGTCATCTTACGTGTCTTGGATTGCCTTCAAATTTTTATTATAATCAAAACAAGCATAATCAAAATGTTACAACATATGTTAAAACTTAAAAAAAAAAAATATAAACTTTAACTTAAGTGTAAAAGCTAAATTTTCATAAATTATGCCAATTGAACTGGACATTCCTTCGACAAGTAAAAGTCATCAATTATTATATTAGTACTAAAATCTTGTACAGCCGAATATAATCAAAATTTTAAAATCTTCGGAATAAAGGGCTCATAAGTTATTGACAAAGGCATGAAGCAATGTTAAAATTTAACCAAAATAAAATAAGTACAAATAAAATAGCAATAATAATATTTTTTTTAGAAAAAAAAATAGAGCAATAATATTTTAATTAGACAATAATAATGAAATGAGTTTGTTTTTAAAAAACAATAATAATTAAATGTAATAATATTTAGAATTCTAGCTTTGAAGAGGAATTTTTTGTGTGCAAAGCAAAAATTTTATTGTATTAAATGTTGAATATGAATTTTGTTATTTTCTGTATATGAGGTAAAATAATAGAGAGAGAGAGAGGTCATTGAGAGAAAATCTGAACAATAAGAGTGTAAATAGTAGAGAGAGAGAGAGAGAAAGAAAAGTAGAAAATACACCATCTAGAAGAGAGAGACAGAGAGAGAGAGAGAGAAAGACATTCTAGAAAAGAGGGAGGGAAGGAAGAATTTTAGATAAAAATGGAAGGAGAGAGAAAAGTAAAAAAGACACACTTAGTATTTTTTTTTTCTTTTAAAAATTTGAGGGCTCACTTATAATGTAGTTATTTCTCATCTCACGTTCTTTTTTCCTCTCATGTTTAATTTTTCCAAAATTTTGGAGGGGCCATAAAAAAATTACTATCAATTTTGCTCTTATATTAAAAAAAATTTGTAAAAATTTGAAATTTTACCCACATGTGAAATTTTTTTTTGGAAAACTTTTTGGTGGGGGGGGGGGTCATGGCTCCACTAGCCCCCCCCCCCCCCCCTCCTAGCTTTGTCCCTGCCTTCACCCATGTCAAGCTGCCTTGGGAAGGAGGCCGGAGCTCCGGCTCCTCCTCCCTTCCCTTCCCCTCTTTCTTCCTCTCTCTTATTCTCTCTTTCCCTTTCCCTTTAGTTCTTATTCTCCTTTTTTTTTTTTTTTTTTTTCTCAGCAGTTCTTATTCTCCTTTTGATCGGGAAAGTGGCGCTTCCGTTTCATCCCTCCTTTGATGAAATCATTCAGATATACATATTTCTCTCTTTTGTCCGGAGTCGGTTCGTGCTCTTCTTCTGCCGTCAACAGAGTTCGGTGTGGCTTCTCCCTCCAACTGCTCCTGTTCTGTCACCAAGCCCCTTCCTGTTGCAGTTTCGACCTTGTGTTGGTGCTGTAGCAAATGTTATTTGCAGTCTCTCTAAGGCTGCAACTTGTAACCGCTTTCACGGTGACCCTGCCTTGGCTCTTGACCAAGGGTTTTTTTATTTTTTTTTTTTTCTGTTTGTGGTGGCTGAACGGGGGTAGGGTTTCCCCCACCCGCTCAATTGTACTGCTCTTTTGTTTAATGTAATTTCGCTTGCTGAGAAGAAAAAAAAAAAGAAGAACTACGGTTGAAATTAAAATAAAACATTCCTTGTTCGCTGTAATACCTGAGAACTTAAACTCAGAACAAAAAAAAAAAAAACTTGTTGCAATCACAGAAAAGGGATCAAAATGGCCGGCCACATTCTCTTAACGAAACCCAAAGGTTTCATTCAAACTGTGAGCCAAATCCAAGCACACAAATCGAATACTCCAAATAAGTCATAAACTTTGTAACATTAAATCGAATTTGTGAGCAATATTTACCAAACAGAATGAATTTTTCATATAGAAATTCATTTAAATAAAAAGCCCCATGCGCATAAGCAAAGAAGGAATCCATCTTTTGTTTTATAACGTGAATGACGTGAGACTTGAAGCCTTATAACAGTGAAGTGAAAAAGACTTTTCAAAAACGAATTTACTTTGACGCAAATCGTGAAGATTTGTCTTTTTCACAAATCGAATAACCAAAATTCCTTTAGAAATTTGTCGAACGCTAGAATCATGCATCAATTGATTTGGCCCAAACATACGGATTCGACAGATCCAAAAAACTTTTATCTATCTGTGGAAACAGAATCTAAGATCGGGAAAAAGCGATTTTTCTTAAAAAGAGTTAGGCGGAAAACATATACGGAAACCAAAGTCTTTTTAACAGATATATGCCTTATCAAAGAAGGATTTTTCCTTTATGAGATCTAGAAAATCAACTCTACATATACAAAATAATTGAAATAATATTGCTGATCAACAAAATTGCCCAAAGGCTGCTCCCATACTACATGTAATAATTAAAGGTAGCGGAAACAATAATAGAATCGAATATACCTTTAGCTATATTTATTAAAACACAGCACAATATAACATCTTAATCTACACCTAGAGATCTAAAATTCTGCATTTGAGGGATCTTTTAGCCTATTCCTAACTTTAAAGCCATATTGATAGAATACACAACATGTATATATAGGCTAGGACTAGGACTCTCAATTTGAATTTAATTTTTAAATATTCCTTCCATCAATGATTAATCTTTATTGGAATAAATCTCTAACTACCGAACCTAATTAAAATTTTAAAACATGTGACGTGGGACACACTTTAGTGGATATCAAAATAAATATCTTACAGCTTACACGTAGAATCAACATGTTTCGTATCGGAATCAATACTACGCCGGCAGGAATTTGTTCTTCTCGTCCCGTACAATAATTATGTTTTCATCTAGCATTAACCGCGGGTGACGTGATTATAGTTTTTATTATTTACACATCCAGACCCTTATAAATTAATTAATGTCCTCGACTGTTCCTGACTTAATTTGGGTGAGCAAGCGTTTCACAAAGATGAAAGAAGAAGAGGATGTGGTAATAGTTGGGGCAGGAATAGCCGGGTTAGCTACGGCGGTAGCCTTGAAGAGAGTTGGAATTCGAGCTTTGGTTTTAGAAAGAGCAGACGGGCTGCGTGCCAGTGGTGCAAGCTTAAGTCTCTATCCTAATGCCTGGGTTTGCCTTGATGCCCTCGGTGTCGCTCGCAAGCTCATCAACCTTTATGCACCTTGCAGAAGGTAAGTAATGTTGGTAGACTTGAAATCTCTTTTTCTTCACATGAATGAAATGCGTTTTCTTCAAACTCTTAGTACATATATAATTTCGCTTATATCTCTTAAGGAATATATACTTTTTGGTTTTGTTACTAATTACAGGGTAGCCATAACAAATGTTGATACTGGAGCAGCTCAAGAATTTTCCTTCACCAAAGCTTTTAATTATAGGTGATGATCGACTCAAATTCAAGAACGTGTGATCTTTTGTGTTTTCTTAAAAGAGAATCCATTGTTCAAGTCAATTTGCCCAACTCACTTTAACTTCATAAGGCATATATGGGCACCCTGGAGCGGTGGGGTAAGTGGGGGATTACTTACTGAATCTTCTCTCTTATGCCTTCTGCCAATGTTTCAAATTGATGAGATGTAGGAGCGGAGCTGTTCTAAGAGTCGTGCACCGCAAAACCGTAATGGAAGCTCTGGCAGAGGAATTGCCAATCGACACCATCCGTTTCTCTTCCAATATCACTTCCATTAGAATCCAAGCCCAAGAAAGCTCATCCAACAATGGTACTCTCATTGAATTGGAAAATGGAACTTCTGTCAAAGCAAAAGTAAGTGCGTCCAACTTTTTCGCTTTTCAGTTCGACTTTCAAATATATAATCGCAAGTATCATAATGGGGTAACTGTACAGTGTACTAGAGAAGGGAAAAGAAAATCCTATACCAAATGCGTGACACGAACAATATAGGGAAATCTATCGGGAGCCTCTTCGGGGTATTTCCTGAAAAAAAAACTTACATGAACTTCTACGAGCAAACTTATAAGTTGAATAATCATCTACGAACTATATACGTATTTTATATTTTGCACTATAAATTATCACATATACATCACGTCTCCAAATTATCTATCCCTAATACATTGAACTCTCAATTTGACTTTTTAAATACAAAATGACGATTATACTCTTAAAAAGTCAATGTACATGTTACATTTAAAGACATAATCGTTATTTTTGTTAAAAAACAAAAAGACAATTTCTATTCAATTTGACAAAAAATAAAAATAAACAAAGGGTGTTTAGAGATGGTTAGTTTGGGATGCAATGTTTCAAACATATAATTTATAGTGCAATTTGCAAAATCTATGATAATTTGTATGTGAGAATTGTATTTTCCCCTTCAATAATTAATGGAACATTTCATGAGAAACGTTCAATAATTAATGGATCATTTCGAGAAATGCCACCCGAGTCAAAATATAAGAAGATATGCCGTTCAATTTGTCTCCAAGTATTCCCAATTCATCAAATAAACAATTAAACTATTGTAAAATCATTTATGTAATAAAACAAACTGTTTTTTTTTTTTTTTTTAACTTTATCCATTAATTACACTTACTTTTTCCATTTTGCAAAATGAAAGGCTTTGATTGGGTGTGATGGGGTAAACTCAGTGGTGGCAGCACGGTGTTTAGGACTCGCTGCGCCTGTAAATTCTGGAAGATGGGCAGTGCGTGGGCTGTCCATCTTTCCCCAAGGCCACGGCTTGAACCAAGACTTCCAGCAATTTATAACCGCTGGCAAAAGGGCTGGCTTTGTTCCTCTCAATGAGAGAGAGCTTTACTGGTTTCTGACTGGCAAAATTGATACTGCGAAAGGTATGCCTTGGTGCACTCTTCTGTCCATTGTAGATATGTAGATATGTGTTATAAAGCAATAGTTTTCTCATACATTCAAAAGTAAAAGTATAATGTATCTTGTCAGGTTTGAGAACCAAGAAACATAGAATTACCTATTTTCAAAGAACAGTGCCAGAGCCAAGAAACATAGAATAACACTTCGAAAGAACAACCTATTTTCGCAGTTGTTACTGCATATTTTTAAAGAACCAAGGAACATAGAATTACGCTTTGAGCGAGAGAGAGAGAGAGAGAGAGAGAGAGAAAGGTTGTGCAGCTTGTGGAGAAAGGGGCATAAATAGTTAGCATGCTAAGCCAGCCTCAGCGCTTTGGAGGAACAGAGCAAGAACCAGTAAGGGGGCATTCTTTAATTATACACCAATTGTTAGATTTCATATCTCAACATTTTTGTGTGCTACAACAATTCACAATGGAATTTAACATATTATGATATCAATAATTAGAGATCATTGTCCCCCTGTAATGTTAAAAATTGAGCTTCTAGAAATTCATCTTCTTTTGTCCGGATCAAGACTCCCTATTGACCTTTGCCTCGAGCATATTTTTATATTAAATAAGCATCCATACACATGGGCTTGGATTTCAAGCGGCTATCCTTCTTCTCAAGGCAAGCTTGGTGTACTAGCCTTCAAAGCAAATCAACCACTAGATCTTATAGATGTCTAAGGTTTACTGTCACTCGTGTTAATTAGCGGTTGAACTTTTTTGGATTTTCAGGTAAAGGCATGGAAAGAGACCCAGAATTGATACAAAGAAAAGTGATTGAGAATTTTGCCACAGACTTGCCTCCATTGTTCACTGCGATCGTCCAGCACTCTGATCTTTCAACATTAACATGGGCTCCTCTGATGTACAGGTCTCCGTGGGATATGATATTCGGGAATGTTTACAAGGGAAATGTGACTGTGGCAGGTGATGCCATGCACCCTATGACGCCTGACCTAGGACAAAATGAATGCGCTGCACTTGAAGATGCTGTGGTTCTAGGCCAGCAACTGGGGGAATTGATTGCTCGAAGCACAAGCCTTGTGTCAGCAGAGGTGGCTAAAGCGTTTGGAAGATATGCTGAGAGAAGGAAGTGGCGTGCTGCTGGTTTAATTACGATCTCGTACCTGTCAGGTTGGGTGCAACTAGCTGGGTCTGGACGCCTGATGAAATTCTTACGGGATGTATTATTTTATAAACTTTTGTACAGTAGGGTATTGAGCGTAACATATTACGATTGTGGGAGGTTACCTTTTGTTAACTCTGGCAGTGGATCGGAAGATTTAGATTGACGTTATTCCAACCTAAAAGCATCTACTCCTGTTATGTGCTTTTGACTGCATGCTGAACTTAATGATCATATGGGGGATTCTATGATCTTCCCTTTTCCTGTGGGATCAAGCATAAATAGAAATCTGTGGTGCAGTTTAGTGGGAAAATTACCTAATGAGTTTTATATATACTGACTCCCTCCTAATTGAACTCCCTCAAATCTTTTTTTCTTGACTGTTCTGTTTTTCTTGACATGTGCTTGGAAAGCAGGACAAAACATCCTTACGCAACTGTTTATAATAAAAAAAAGGGCACGCGAAGGGGTTCCAGTTGAGCAAAAACTCAGCAATGACTGTTTGGCTAAAGCAATCAGATCATATCATATCGTCATCCCTTACGACCGAGCAAGAGCAAGTTGCATCTCATCATATCCTCCTAGTGGTCCCAGCTCCTGAGGTGGCGTAGTGACAGGTGGTAGAAGATAGACACGGGCAACTTCACTTTCTTTGCCATAATATCTGCTTGTCCCTTCTGAATTAACCCTATCAGTTGTTACTGTTGATATAAAGCAAAGAAAAGAAATAGATTACAAATCTGGGATGAATTACTATATAAATATAGGACACCCGGACCGGTACATCCCATGGCCACATGAACACTCGAGTCTATCGAATTACTTTTCTCTAATCGAAACTTTTCAGTCATTTGCAAAAGAACATCGTAACAAAGTTGTTCAAGGAGTGACAGACTTTCTGGATGACATCACGTGTTGGAACAGACCAACAGATTGAATACCTATATAAACAGAACACCCAGACCTCCAGAATGCGCGTGCATACTTCAGGGAGAGAGAGAGATGGAGGAGGCAGATGTAGTGATAGTGGGAGCAGGTGTAGCTGGTTTGGCAACAGCGGTATCCCTGAAGAGACTAGGGGTTCGAGCCCTGGTATTAGAGAAAGCGGAAGGACTAAGAACTACAGGTTCAGCCTTGGGTCTTTCCCCAAACGCTTGGTTCGCCCTTGATGCTCTTGGCATAGCTCACAAGCTCACCACCGCTTATGCCCCTTGCAGAAAGTAACGCCGGACCCTTTTCATTTAAGAAATTTATGTGTATTGATTTCATTTGTTAGTTGTAAATTCCTGAGTGGATGTAAGTTCGTCCTTCTCTTTCTCTTGAGGATGTTAATCATGTTATGTTATTTGCATAAACCTCTTCTATTGCGTCGGTTCATGGACCATAAACTATTTTTGCTTGATTACTATGCATTAGTTTTAACAGAAAAAGCATGGGGAGAACAACTCTTCTAAAGACTAATACTATTTCAACTTTCTTTTTTCTGCAACAGGGGATACGTAATGGATATCCAGACTGGAGCAATTCAAGAGATCTCTTACGCCAATTTTGACACGTATGCTACTTAAATTCCATATTTGTGTTTCAATTACTCGTTTTCTTGCGCACAAATTATGCTATATACTCCTAAGCTGTTATCCATTTTATACTATTCAACCTTAACACAATATGCTCTGAATCACGAATATGATATTTGACACAATATGCTCTGAATCACGAATATGATATTTGGTCGTTAATCACTTTATGTTGACCCCGTTATTCGTCCATTAATTTTCCGCTGTTTTTAGATTTTCTGTTCATGGCCATTTATTTCAAACTTAAATACAGGGTGGACAAAATGTTTCTCCCCCTATGCAGATGTTAATGGGCAAGTAGCAGTAATAAAATGTTGTTGTCCTTTATGTTTGTCTTCTCTACCACCACATTGTAAAAAGTGTGGACTGGAGTTATGATCCACCTTGATGTAAACCGTATCAAATTGGTGAGTTATTGGCTCATTGAGAAAAAAACTACATATGGTGATGCAGGGGTGGACATGTCTTTAGAATGGTGCATCGTAAGGCTTTACTGGAAGCTCTGGCAGAAGAATTGCCAACTGACTCCATTCGTTTCTCTTCCAAGCTCAAGTCCATCGGAAACCAGGCACAAGAAGGCTCATCCTGTGCTGTCATTCATATGGATGATGGAGCTAGCATCAAAGCAAAGGTATATAGGAACGAAATCTAATTTGCAGATGTTGAAATGCAGTTCTTCATATGAAATTACTATTACGACTCTATAATTTTAATAGTAAGTGCTCTAGAGTTGACATGCTTCGATTTCAAACTTTCTTTTATCATTTTGCATCTTACAGGCTCTGATAGGGTGTGATGGAGTGCACTCTGATGTAGCACATTGGTTAGGACTCAGGCCACCAGTCAATTCAGGCCGATGGGCAGTGCGTGGTTTAGCCGTATTTCCTGAAGGCCATGGGTGGAACCTTGAAGGCCGACAATTTGTAACTGCTGGAAAAAGGGCTGGTTTTGTTCCTCTCAATGATAAAGAGCTCTACTGGTTTCTAACCTGCAATTTCTCTTTCAAAGGTTAAGCTTTTTCCTCACCTTGTCTCATAAACCATGCAGCCGCCTGTCCTGGCACAATTTGAATTCAAATTAACATGCCTCTTCTCTTTACAGTAGTTGCCATTTTTCTAAGCTCTTTACCCATTGTTGTTAGTACTACAATTTTATTGTTTTGTCATTAATTATAGAGTTTATGAACCAGTGTGGAAAAACCTCCCACCTGCAGACAGAGTATAGATAATCAGGTCAAGAAGGCTACTCCTCCTTTACATGACATAAACCCACTTGAAATTGAAACTAAATTGACCTCACATTTACTGGATACCAATAGAAGGGCAGACCAACAATTGGTTAAATTGCAACTTTGTAGCTACTTCGCAGTTCTAAAACCAAAAAAAGTGAAGCTGATGGATTGATGGGCCACTTTAATTTTACACCCCGGCCTGCGGGAGTCCGTCACTTATAGCAGTGGAATTTTTGTTGTCATTCCAGGTGAGGACATTGCACATGACCCTGAGCTTATAAAAAGAGAAGTTACTGATAACTTTGCCAAGGAATTTCCCCAGTTGTACTTGACGGTCGTCCAGCATTCAGATCTTTCATCAATCACATTGTCTCCGCTGATGTTTAGGCTTCCGTGGGACATCATATTTGGAAACTTGAGCAATGGGAATGTTACGGTGGCAGGTGATGCCATGCATCCTATGACACCAGATATGGGACAAGGTGGCTGCTCAGCTCTGGAAGATGCTGTTGTTTTAGGCAGGCACATTGGGGACTCAATTATCCGAAATACAAGACTTGTGGCAGGAGATCAAATGGCCGGTGCCTTGAAAAGTTATGCCGAGGAAAGGAGGTGGCGCGCTGCTGGCTTGATCACGGGCTCGTATCTATCAGGGTGGGTGCAACAAGAAGGATCTGGATGGTTCACAAAATTCCTTAGGGATGTGGTATTCTATAGGCTTCTTTACTCTGTAATATTTGGTGCTAGACGTTATGATTGTGGGAAATTGCCCTGTGTTTCATCGAAGAATCGTGAATTGGAGAACAACCAAAGTAAGATTGACTAGCCAGAACGCCAGAACCCTGGCCCAAGTGGATTTGATTCGATATAACTTCTGTTTCTTCATATAAGGGTTTTTCATCACAGCTTACTTAACCAATGGTCTTTGGGTTCGATGGATCTGCTTTCCCTTTCAATGCAGCCTTCACGACCTTTGGAGTATATGTTGCCCATCCTACTGTTTGTGTCATGTATGACAACTCTAGATGAGTAATTTTTTCTTCCTAGACCTTGATGAATATTTTCATTTTCCATTTGATTGGTTCGTGAAAGCAACATTAATTTCCATAGATTGCTAATGTTGTAGCTAATGGTGTAGTCTATAGATAAAGCCTCATTTATACTGACTTCAAATTTCCTATTTGAGCACAAAACAAACGATCGAACAAAAGTTCCTGTAGGAGCTGAGATTTCTTTTGTCCAATGTTAGAATCAAATGTCTCTCCCTTGGTGTCATTGGAGACGGCCAATGTAATTAATATGATGGCTATTCAAGAAGTTCCTTCCCGGGAGGAAAAAGGTTAGCAAATAGCAACTCAATTGAAAAAGAAAGAGAAAAGAAAACAACAAAGATATGTTTGTGATGGGTTCCTAGCCTCCTTGACCATATTAGTCAAGTATTGGACAATCAATAATCAGTCAATCGTAAGGCCTAGGCCCATTTCCCCCATAAAGACTATTAATATGATAGGTGTGTCTGCGGGACGGAGCGAAGGGGGAGGGGAGGGGGGCGGCTGTGGTCCCTCCGAAAATTTTGTGAAAATTTTTGGAATATATATATTTAGAGGCTTGACTGAAAAAAATTTACAATTGGCCCCTCTAAAATTTTAATATTTCTATTTGGTCTCCCCAAATTAAAGTCCAACACATTTATAAAATGCCAAGCCCACACGTTATACGTGAAATCCAAAAGGGTTGAAAGCCTGAAAGTGCTCTAGCCTCCAACACAATTACCAAATGCCAAGGCCCACTCGTGAAGTCTAAAAGGGCAGAAAGTGCTTGAAGTTTTAAAAAGCTACCTTTTGTCTTTCTCCTTGAAAATTTAAAACCAAAAATTGCTTTCACAAAATTTGTCTTTTGTGTACTTTTTTTTTTTTTTAGTATATCCACAATTAAGTAAATAAGATAAATTTTTGTGTACCTTTTTTTAGTTCTAAATCAAGGTTAACTTATAATAAAATACTGTTGCAAATTTTTTTTATGTCTTATAATATTTGAATTTTATTTTTAATAATATTATTTAATTAGTTTGGCCCCCCTAATAACAAATTCTTAGTTCTGCCACTGTGTGTCTGCCTGTCAGCTCATTGGGACCCACGTGCATTTTCATTTTGTTTGGCCGACCCTCTCCTCCATTGTCACCTCTGCCGCTCTACTTGGTTGTCTTGTTCTTGTTCTATTGTTTTCAGCTTGCCGCCCGTTTGGGTATTGTATGACCGTGAGGCCTTCTAGTTTCTTGGTCTGTTGCCTCTTCAAATGATCTGACATATATTTTAGAACATGTAATTGAGATCTATGAACCTCCTTAAATTAATAAAATTTCGGAGTTGTTCTGTTATGAAAAAAAAAAAAAAAAAAAAAAAACAAGTTGGATCTTATCATAAAAGACAAGCACAAGTAAATTTTTTTTTTTAAGACACTGTAACCTTCATTACATGAAAAAAAAGGCACATCTAACAGGGATTTGGAGTATGAAACTCCCTGGTTAGATTCGTAAAATGCTCAGGTACAATGGGGTGGCCTCCACAAGAAATGATGGAGGCGACCCCACGAGCTAATTGGTGCGCAACTCTATTTGCACCTCTACCCGCATGCTGCATCTTCCAGCCACAAGTAACTTCATTTTCTTTAACATGTGGCCCATGGGAAGTGTGAGCTTAATATTAGTTTCTGAGCAATTTCTCAGTTTCAACAACCTCTCAATATCTGACTGTTCCTTCTGAATTTATCGTAAGAATTGTTAATGTCGTCCGTTGATAAGAAAAAACTTAGAAAATAAAGAAAATAAATAGCTTAAAAAATCAGGGATGAATATCTATATAAATTCTTGTCTCAACTATTGGACAAATTTTTTTTTAGAGTCTAAACTACCAATTTCTTCACATTCCGCCATCAAACTATTGAAATTCGTTAGTTTGCACTCTTTAATCAGATCCTAAAGTTTAGATCAATGAAAAATATATTATGTAGCATAATCTTGACAATCGAATCTTAATAAAAGACGAAAATTAATGAACTTCAATAGTTTAAAGGTCAGATGTGATGAAGTTAATAGTTTGGACTATAAAATGATATTTGTCCAATAATGGGGGCGAAAAGTAATGTTCGCCTTTAATTTTCTATGGGTTGATTTCTAACTTTCCAAAATCCACTGTGTCAGCAAGCTTGACCCCGTTATTGGACCATTATCTCTGTTTTTCAATTCCTTGTTCATGCCTAGCAAAAAAAAAAAATCCTTGTTCACGGCCTTTTCTTTTGAGCTTTACCACCTCTGGCTCTGGTGATGCAGGGGATGGGCAGCAAAAATAAAATGTTTTGGTCCTTTATGTTAGTCTTCTCTACCAACAAATATTCGAAGTGGGGACTGGTGTTATGATCCACTTTGACGTAAATTGTATCAAATTAATTAATTATTAGAAACCCCAAAAACAAAAACTAAATCATATGGTGATGCAGGGCTGGACATGTCTTTAGAGTGTTTCATCGTAAGGCTTTACTGAAAGCTCTGGCAGAAGAATTGCCAATTGACACCATCCGTTACTCTTCCAAGCTCAAGTCCATTGGAAACCAAGCACAAGAAGGCTCCTGTGTTGTCATTCATATAATGTCATTCTCTGTAAGTTCCCTTATTTGTCCAATAATTTCGGGGCTGCTTACTGAACCTGTCACTGTCCTTCCTAATTGAAGTCTCTCAATTATAATCTCTCCCGCTGTGTTTTTCTTGAATGTGTTTGGAGAACAGGACAAAGCCTAGATAATTGTTCGTCAAAAAGTATGGGAAGTGGGAACGGGTTCCAGTTGAGCGAAAGGTAAGTAGCTGCCCCGGACCAATTGACTTTTTTTTTTTTTCTTGATAAACAGAAATTAGTAGCAACATTACACTAGGAATCAAAACCAGAAATTTCAGCCGGGATAGACGAAAGTTACAGAAATCCTTGAAAACCAGAGCGAAGCGCCCACTGGGCAGCTTGGTGGGCTAAGTGTTTGAGTGCACTCAAAATTTTGGGCAGTCGTGGTGGGGAAATTGTTAGAGTTTGTATATAATTTTTTGAGATTTTAGATATTAATTTTATAAATTTTATTTATTTATTGTCTCCTATAATACTTTTGCAAACGAATATATCCGTATTAGCGCATTTAATGAAAAATGCATTGTTCAAATTATTTCAAAAGACGGGTTGAGGGAAGTACATTTCCATAGTATAGTCCACGAATCTGGGCCTAGTTACATCAACCTGATTTTTCAGCCCCAATTCTCTTTTTAGAGAAGCTTATGCGCTTGTAGCTGCTATGAATATTGGAAGAAGATTTTATTATTTTAATTATATTCTCTAACATTTTTCCTCACGTATGAGTCGGATTCTCTTTTAATTGAAAAGCCTAATATATATAATATTTAATTAAAATTAGAGTAGAGTGCAGAATAAGATTTCGAATTCAGGACAATTGCATATTTACTGGAGGGGCGCCGGGGGCGGCTCCCCACCCCCCCCTTCCCAGTTTTGTAAACTTAAAGACCCAGGTGGCGTAGATAAATGGAAATAGAGAGGGTAAATCGGGAATCCTACGTTAACCAACGGCTTTGATTCATTCTTGCGAAACAGTTTTGTGGGACCATCTCAGTAATGCATATGGTCACGAATGCCAATAAGTGGTTGCGACAACCTTGTGATCAAATGCTTCTGTTTCGCTGTTGATTTTTCGAGCTTTGAGCCAAAGCGAAAGTGGTTTTGTTACCTTCAAAAGTTGGTTTTGTTACCTTCAAAAGTCAGTGGGCTTGAGGCGAGCCCATTCAAGCTAATCTTTCACCTTTGTTTTCTTACCTTCTAGAAGACGGAAAGGTTATTCAGTGCTGATGATTTAACCCATTAGGCAATTACTATGTCAAAGCCGGAGATATTTTGTAAACTTAAGTTACAAATTTTTGTTCAATTAAGTTTATGTTGAATTAAATTTTGTGATTATTTATTTATATGTAGTCAACTGTAATTTATTGAAGGTTATTGTTCTTAATTAATAAATTGGTTAATGAATTTTCGTTTTGTTTAAATAATAAATAAGTTTTTGATAAAAAAAACTCAGTCTAATGTAGAGTCTTCTAATACAACTAACGTAGAAAATTTTTTTTAACTCTAAGATATTTTTTGCATTATATAGGAAAAAATTTTTTTTTGTCATTTCACCTTAAGAATTTGTCTTCCCTCAACTTGAGTTCTAGTTTTGCTACTGACTCGGGACCTTTGATACTATGTGAATCTATCACTCATTTTAAAACTTAAACTGATAGGAAGAGAAAGATTTTATTATTTGAATTATATTCCCTAAGATACTCAATTGGTGTTGGATCGCTCTAGGCAATCCAATCTTCTGCTGGTGAAAAATTTATGGGAGTTTTTTGAGCTGCACCGTGAATGTCACGTCTCTTGGATTCTTCGAAGTCGCAATTGTCTACCGCACCTGATTGCGAAGTGGGCGGCATCCAAGCAGCTCTTTATTAACTCTTCCTGTTTTCCTGCTTATTTCCTTATACCTTGATGTTTGCTTTCCGGTTTGTTTACCGTTTTCATAGTCATATTCTTTCTCGATTACCAACAACAACAAAAAAGAAAGATAAAGAATGAATCTGGCAAATTGGGTGCTTAAGGACTTGCATGTGCGCGCCACACCACACCAAAAACACATCCGTCCTTGACGAAGATGTTCAAGAAATGACGTACTTCCTTTAAATTTTTTTTCTTCCCATTTTGCTTCTGTGAGGGAGAGGAATCAGATCATATCGTCATCCCTTACGATATGATCTGTGGCCCAAGGCAAGTGTGCTTCTAAGGTAAGATTTTGACCAATTCCTTGGACGCCTAACTGTTTTTTTTACCATTTTTTTAAGCCGCCTCTCCACGTAAAGTTTGTTTCAAAATTTTTAATTTTTAATTTATAACCACACTTTTCATCACTTTTTCATAAATTTCAATAAATTTAATAAAATAAAAATTCTTAAAATTTTAAAAATAATATTCTTTAAAATTTTAACAAACAAACACCTCCATATCTGTTTGTACCTTCGCAATTACCGTAGGGAGTAGCCACTGCTGATTAGAACAAAAACAAAAAAAAAAGTGCCTTAAAAAATTGGGGATGAATATCTACATATACAGGGCACAGCCGGACCGGGACCTCCCATGGCCACGTGCTCACTCGAAACATTTTACTCTTTTCTAATCCAGACTTTTCAGTTACTTGCACCACAAGAACATCATTTTCTTTTCTAATGTACCAAAAGAACATCCGCAACAAAGTTGTTCAATGAATGACCGTCTATCTACGCAGAAAAAAAAAAAAAAGAATGACGGTCTTTCTTTACATTTGACCTGACTGTTTTGACTCATTTTTCAGCAGCTTCCTCGAACCCACTTTTTCTATTCTGAATTACCTTAAGAGCTGTTAAGATTGAATACCTATATAAACAGAACACCCAGACCTCTAGAATGCACGAGCATACTTCAGCGAGAGAGAGAGAGAGAGAGAGAGAGAGAGAGAGAGAGAGAGAGAGAGAGAGAGAGAGAGAGAGAGATGGAGGAGGCAGATGTAGTGATAGTGGGAGCAGGTATAGCTGGTTTGGCAACAGCGGTAGCAATGAAGAGACTGGGGGTTCGAGCCTTGGTATTAGAGAAAGCGGAAGGACTAAGAACTACAGGTTCAGCCTTGAGTCTTTCCCCAAACGCTTGGTTCGCCCTTGAAGCTCTCGGCATAGCTAACAAGCTCACCACCGCTTATGCACCTTGCAAAAAGTAATGTCGGACCTTTTCATTTAAGAAGTTTATGTATATTGATTTCATTTGTTAATTGTTGTAAATTTCTGAGTGCATAAACATCTTCTATTGCGTCGGTTCAGGGACCATAAACTACTTTTTGCTTAATTACAATGCATTAGTTTTAATACTATTTCAACTTTCTTTCTTCTGCAACAGGGGATACGTTACAGATATCCAGACTGGAGCGATTCAGGAGGTCACTTACGCCAAATTTGACACGTATGCTACTCAAATTCCATATTTATGTTTTTGTTACACATTTTATTGCCAACAAATTAATACTATATACTCCGAAACTATTATCCATTTTATACTATCCAACCTTAACACATTATGCTCTGAATTAAGAATATATATTTTTTGTACACTTTACCTTTATCGACTCACTTTATGTTGACCCCATAATGCGTCCATTAATTTTCTTCTGTTTTTAGATTTTCCGTTCATGGCCATTTATTTCAAAACTTAAGTGGACAAAATATTTTGGTCCACCCATGCAAATGGTAATTGGTACCACAAATAAAATGTTTTGGTCCTTTATGTTTGTCTTCTCTACCACTACCACTAAACCAAATGTTAAAAGTTTGAACTGGTATTGTGATCCACCTTGATGTAAACCGTATCAAATTAGTGAGTTATTAGCTCAGAAAGAAAAAAACTACATATGGTGATGCAGGAGTGGACATTTATTAAGGGTGTTACATCGAAAGGCTTTACTGGAAGCTCTGGCAGAAGAATTGCCAATTGACACCATCCGTTTCTCTTCCAAGCTCAAGTCCATTGGAAACCAAGCACAAGAAGGCTCATCCTCTGCTGTCATTCACATGGATGATGGAGCTAGCATCAAAGCAAAGGTACATAGGAACGAAATCTAAATAGGCGGATGTTGAAGTCCAGTTCTCAATATATATTACTATTACGACTCTATAATTTTAATTGTAAGTACTCTAGAGTAGACGTGCTTATTTCAAACTTTCTTGTATCATTCTGCATCTTACAGGTTCTGATAGGCTGTGATGGAGTGCACTCTGTGGTAGCACATTGGTTAGGACTCAGGGCACCAGTCAATTCAGGCCGATGGGCAGTGCGTGGTTTAGCCGTATTTCCTGAAGGTCATGGGCAGAACCTTGAATTCCGACAATTTGTAACTGCTGGAAAAAGGGCTGCTTTTGTTCCGCTCAATGATAAAGAGCTCTACTGGTTTCTAACCTGCAAATTCTCCTCTAAAGGTTAAGCTTTTTCCCTCGACTTGTCTTATATTTTCAGTTGTACTCTCAGAGGTTTCGGATTTTCCATCCCTTTTGAGCTCCTGCAGTTGAGTTACTATCTGAATCTTTCTTCGGTATAACATAGGATAATCTGCTTAATAAACCATGAAGTTGCCTGTCCTGGCAAGATTTGAATTCAAATTAACCTGCCTGTTCTCTTTACAAGTGTCGTTGTTTTTCTAAGCCTCTTTACCATTGCTGTTAGTTCTACAATTTTATTGTTCCGTAAGTAATTAAAGAGTTTATGAACCAATTGGAGAAGCCTCCACTATACCTGCAGATAGAGTATAGTGGAATTTTGCACCCCGGCCTGCAAGAGTCTTGTCACTTACAGTGGAATTTTTATTATCATTGCAGGTGAGGACATGGCACATGACCCTGAGCTGTTAAAAAGAGAAGTTACTGATAACTTTGCCAAGGAATTTCCCCAGCTGTACTTGAAGGTCGTCCAGCATTCAGATCTTTCAACAATCACATGGGCTCCGCTGATGTTTAGGCTTCCGTGGGACATCATATTTGGAAACTTGAGCAATGGGAATGTTACGGTGGCAGGTGATGCCATGCATCCTATGACACCAGATATGGGACAAGGTGGCTGCTCAGCTCTGGAAGATGCTGTTGTTTTAGGCAGGCACATTGGGGACTCGATTATCCGAAATGAAAGCCTTGTGGCAGGAGATCAGATGGCCGGTGCCTTGAAAAGATATGCCGAGGAAAGGAGGTGGCGTGCTGCTGGCTTGATCACGGGCTCGTTTCTATCGGGGTGGGTGCAACAAGAAGGGTCTGGATGGTTGAAGAAATTCCTTAGGGATGTGGTGTTCTATAGACTTCTTTACTCTGTAATATTCGGTGCTAGACGTTATGATTGTGGGAAACTGCCCTGTGTTTCATCGAACAATCCTGAATTGGAGAACAACCAAAGTAAGATTGACTAGCTAGAACCCCAGCCCAAGTGGATTTGATTCGATATGCCTTTTGTTTCTTCATATAAGGATTTTTCATTACAGGTTACTTAACCAATGGTCTTTGGGTTCGATGGATCTGCTTTCCCTTTCAATGCAGCCTTCACGACCTTTGGAGTATATGTTGCCCATCCTACTGTTTGTGTTGTATGACAACTCTTGATGAGTATTTCCATTTTCCATTTGATTGGTTCGTGAAAGCAACATTAATTTCCTTAGATTGTCAAATGGTATAGTCTATAGATAAAGCCTTATTTATACTGACTGTAAATCTTCGTATTTGAGCACAAAACAAACGAACAACAATGGAACAAAAGTTCCTGTGGGAGCTGAAATTTGTTCTGTCCAATGTTAGAATCAAATGTCTCTCCCTTTCTCTTTTTCTTTTCTAAGCAAATATAATCCACCTTGGTACGTGCCATATCAAGGTGGATTATAGGTCCAGTCAATTAGTACAAGCGGGGAATTAAACATAAGACACAGAAACAATTTATCGCCAACCGATGAGCTGGATTCTGCTCTGAGATGGTCAATCAAAGATCCAATATTCTCCAAGGCATTAGTAACGGTTAGTGGAAAAGCCATGAGCCGATCCGAACCGAACCAGAAAAACATTGCGATGCCGGCCCACCAACCGATTCTTGGCCGTCTTTTTCGGAATATCATGTCTCCGTATTTCCGACCCGACCCGACCCGGACCCGATCCGAACCGTACCACTGTCCTCGGCCTTCCCACCTTCAAGTCCTTTGTTCATTTTTTGCCCTAACGCCTCCGCCCCTCTCTACATACTCTACTCTCTCAACCTCTCTCCCTTCTCCTTTGCCCCCTCTCCATCTTCTCCCTCTCTACGCCGCTGGCCTTCAAGTCTGTCTTCAGCCCTTCACGAAATCCGGGAATACGCCTCTACCTCTCTGCACTCTCTCCTCTTCTCCATCCCCCTCTCCTCCTCCTTGTCTATCGCCGCTATTCATGTCTCCAGTCTTCAGACTTCAATCTCATTCGAAATCACGGGAATACGCCTAACGCCAGTATGCTGCACGTCTTCATCCTTCTTCAGCCATCAGGTACGAATTCCTGGAACTCCTTGGGACCTTGTCTATCGTTTAATTATTAGTTCCTAGAGATGCAGGTAAAATTTATATATATAGATGCCATTTAACCGAAAGTCTAATCTAATGCTATCTTAATTGTGTATATAAACTTTAGGGATTTGTGTATAGAATTTCTTAATTGTACTTTTTGAGGGTGCAATGAAAGTTCCTAGAGATGCAGGTAAAATTTATATATATAGATGCCATTTAACCGAAAGTTTAAGTCTTTAGGGTGCAATGAAAGTTCTAGAGATGCAGGTAAAATTTATATATATAGATGTTTAGTTCAATGCTACGTTATATTAACTACCTACACTTCGTACTTATTTCTAATGTAGGATAAGATTTTTACATAATGTTCAACAATTTCTCCCTTACATTGTGAGTTTGATTTATTTTTTCTAATCTAATGCAATAGTTCCTTAGGAAACATGTGCTAGAATTGCAGCTAATCTATTTGAAACATGTGCTAGAATTGCAGTCGGAATTTGATGAAAGCTTATAACTACTGAGAAGCCCTTTAAATCCCAACAAATCCATGCTCTGCTCCCTAAAAGCATGCATATCTTGAGAGGAATATAGATGGATGAAATAAAACAATTAAATGAAATGATTATGAATTGACACGTGTAGCATGTCTTCCTTCCATTTTGTAAGGTTTTTGCATTTTGGTTTTCTTTAACGTTTCTTTGTGGATAAATATAATTTCTTAATCTTTAAAGATTGTCATTCCAATTGGCAACACAGTTAATTTCTTATTCTATTTTTATAATCGTACTTTATTACAATGCATCATGAAGGGTGATTAATTTATGGGCTGTTTTTGGTTAGTGGTTAAATATTGTTTTTGCAATTGACACAGATGGAGCCTATGGATTGTAATGAGTTTAATGACGACATCAGCGTTGGTAGAGATGTTGGCACGCCTACTTCAGGGGCTGATTCAAATTTGGGACCAAGTCCAAGTCCCGACACCCCAAGGTCCCAAACAAATCAAACATTCTCCACGGACAATACTCAGCCTCAAGGTACTTCTGGAGGTCGGCCTCCACGTTATCAGAGAAGAACTGAGCTTAAATCCAAAGCATGGGACCACTTTGAGAAGATTGAAGATAGTAATCCACCTAAAGCTAAATGTAGCCATTGTAAGAGTGAGCTTTTTTGTGACTCAAAGAAGCAAGGTACCTCTTCCTTACTTTATCACTTGAAAAAATGTAGACCTTACCTTTCTAAGGAACATCTATTAGATGACAAACAAATGAAGTTGGCTGAGATTTTCAAGAAGGAGGGAGAAAGTAGAAAGATGGGCCTTGTTAAATACAATGAGAAAAAAATAAGGGCTGCACTTGTAAGGATGATAATCATAGATGAGTTGCCTTTTAGGTTTGTGGAGGGGCAAGGGTTTAAGGATTTTGTGAGGTCTCTTGAACCTAGATTTCCAATTCCTTCTCGTATCACTATAATGAGGGATTGTTTGGACTTATTTATCCAAGAGAAAGAAAATTTGAGGAACATGTTTATCAATACTGGTCAACGTGTTTGTTTGACTACTGATACGTGGACTTCCATTCAAAATCTTAATTACATGGTTATCACTGCCCATTTTGTTGATAATGGTTGGAACTTACATAAAAGAATCATAAATTTTATTAAAGTTCCTAATCATCAAGGAATCACAATTGGGAGGACGATTGAGTCATGTTTATTGGAGTGGGGGATAGATAGCATTTTCACAATCACAGTAGATAATGCTTCAGCTAATGATGTTGCTGTTGATTATATGAAAAGGAGGACAAGAGATAGGGTTGGCACTATTTTGGATAATGAATTTATGCATATGCGATGTTGTGCCCATATACTTAATCTTGTTGTTAGTGATGGTTTGAAAGAAGTGAATGACTCAATTGTGAAAGTGAGGAATGCAGTTAAGTATGTAAAGGCTTCTCCTTTACGGCTTGATAAGTTCAAGCTATGTGTGGAAAGACAAAAAATTCCAAGCGGAGGTCTTCTTTGTTTGGATGTTCCAACTAGATGGAATTCCACGTACTTGATGTTGGATGTAGCACAAAAATATCAAAGTGCATTTGATCTTATGCAAGAGGATGATAGTCAATTTGTAGAGAGTTTGACGGAGGTTAGGCAAGGGAGAAGAGACTTGGGGCCACCTAATGATGATGACTGGGAGACTGTTAGAGTCTTTGTGAAGTTCTTGAAGATTTTTCATGATGTAACTGTACGCATTTCTGGTTCTTTGTATACAACTGCAAATTTATATTTTCAAAAAATTTCTTTGATCTACAACCATTTGCAACAATTTCGTAAGAGTGATGATTATATGTTGAGTCTTATGGCTGAGAAGATGATGAAAAAATATGACAAATATTGGGGAGATTTTGAGAAGGTTAATATGATGCTTTTTGTTGCGGGTGTGCTTGACCCACGATATAAGATGGAGTTTTTGGAGTTTTGGTTTGATGAAATTGTTGGTACTGAACGGGCAACTGAACTTATTCAAAAGTTGAGGAATGTCATCGATCGCTTGTTTAATTATTATGCCAAATTTGGTGGAGGTTCCTCTCGAAGTGGGGTTGAGTCAAGTGGTGATGAGTCAAATGTGAGTGGTACAACTTCGGTGGATGATAATGATATTATGTTCAGATTTCACAAGTTTCGAGCAGCAAAGGGTACCAGTGTAGAGTGTAAATCAGAAGTGGATCGATACTTGACGGAGGAAGTTGAGTTAGGAGGAGATACTTTCGATATACTCGTTTGGTGGAAGGTGAATTCAACAAGATATCCAATTCTTGGTGAGATAGCACGAGACGTACTAGCCATTCCTATCTCAACCGTAGCTTCTGAGTCTGCTTTTAGTACTGGAGGCCGCATCTTAGATCCTTTTCGAAGCTCATTAGCTCCGAAAACGGTCGAGGCTCTTATATGTACTCAAAATTGATTAAAGTCTTCACCTACTCCTTATGACTCCCAAGATGTAATGGATGATGTGCAAAGCTATCAACTAGAATCAGGTATCATTCTCCAATTTAATTTTTATTTCATTTATGACGAATGCTATCATGTTTAATTTTTCTTATTCTAACTTTTTTTCACTTAATCTTGTTGTAGAGGTGAATTTGAAGCATGGGTATATTGTGACATTGTGAGTTCTTGAAGATTTTAAGGTGCATGAAGATTATGAGTTAGTACGTGTAGTTTTCTCTATTATTTGTTGTCTTATCTATGAAGTTGCATGATTATAAATTTATAAGTATCTCACTTTGTTTTATTTTGTGCATGTAGGTTATGGGTGATGGAGAACTGAGGAGATGTTTCTATATTTTGTTGGTGTTCTTGAAACTTATTTATTTAAATTTTTAGTTGTATTGATTCCATATTTTTTGTTGTTGTTGTTGTTGAAACTTGTTTATTTGAATTTTTAGTTGTATTGATTCCATATTTTGTTGTTGTTGAAACTTGTTTATTTGAATTTTTAGTTGTATTGATTCCATATTTTTTTTTTTGTTGTTGAAACTTGTTTATTTGAATTTTTAGTTGTATTGATTTCATTTTTTTTTTGTAACTTGTTTATTTCATTCCATATTTTTGTTGTAGTAACTTGTTTATTTGAATTTTTAATTGTATTGATTCCATATTTTTTTTTTTTGTTGTAATTTGTTTATTTGAATTTTTAGTTGTATGGATTCTATATTTTGTTGTTAGATCTAGAACAAAGGAGGACTGAGGAAATCAAATCATGGTGGATTTCCAATTCTACCGCATGTTTTTCATTATAATTTTAGGTTTTTTGTTTTTTCCGAAATATATGAAGTGGCCTAATTTTTTGTTTGGTTGAACTGCTAAATATGAAGGCCCTTGGATTACGTTGCAAATGTTGGCAAATGTTGCAAATGGGCTTAAAAATATTTTAAATTACGTTGCAAATGTTGGCAATTAGCATATGAAATGGTTTTGGGCTTCAAAATCACCTTATAACCGGTTGGCAATTGGCATATCAAATTATTTTGGGCTTCAAAATTGATAAAATTGGGCTTTAAAATCCAAATCTAATGATTTTGGGCTTTTGGCCCATTCCGAATTTCGACCCGTATTTCGACCCAATTTCGGAATACAAATTTGGCTCGGAATATGCAGAGATTTCGGGCCGGCTCAGAACACTTTTATGTGTTCCGAAAATTCACGGGTCGACTATCGGAAGGCGGAAATTTCGACCCGTAGGGTCGGGTGTACAGCCCTAAGAGTAAATTAGATCATTTCTCATGTCAATCCTTTACGAGCACAAGAAAACTTTGTCATGTCATATCATCATCTGTATATCATCCTCAAAGAGAGGATGGTAACTTCTGTGCGTTTACCCTCCTTTTTGGTTTGGATCAATGCCTCGGGAGATAGGATCATCTCCCTGTTAATGGGCCAATTCTTCTGCATCCTCCTTACTGTACATGCAAGGGAGGTTTCCCCACCTCGCACCTTCCCCGACTCGTTTCTAGAGAGTTAGCAAGCGCCTTCTCTCTAGAAACCTTCCCCCTCCCCCTCGTTTGCACTCCCCCTCCAAAGTTACTGCCCCAGGCCCGCCCCCTTTCCCTTCCCGGCCCGGCCTCTTGCGGGCGGGATATGGTCTTTTCTTCCCGTCTTTGGACCGCTTTTTGGCTCTCCTCTCCAGTGGCTTTAAGGTCAGATCTCAGCATTTTGGGTGGTCTTCAGCTACCATATCCCCTTACGCTTGCGTCATCTGCTCCAGATGCTCCGTTCTACCCATCTTCGTCGTCGATCTGCTAGAGCGTGACATCTCACGCCGCGTCCACGCGCGTGGGTGGATCTCACACACCCGATCCCTTCGCCGCCTTTTTGGACCATTTCCGGTGGTCGTCGAAGGACACGCCTTCCACAGCGAGCTTCAGCGTCTCCTGGCATTCTGTTTTGCTCTAGTCCGCCACCTCCTTTGGGGTTTTTGTTTTGTTTTTGTTTTTATTTTCTGTTTTTGTTGTTGTATTTCCTTTTCTGTACAGTTGTTTCTGGGCTGGCGCTTATGAGCATTGTACCGCCGTTTGGCTGTGTTCGTTGGATCGCCGCCTCTATTGAAGGTCTAGCTCATCCATTAGAACAATGTTCGTTGTATTTTGATCCCGTGATGAAATACAGATCTCCTCTTATTTACCCAAAAAAAAAAAAAAGGGAAGTTTCCCCACTGATCGTCACCCTCTTTGTGGTTCGAAAAGTGGGGGCAGCACAGAGGAGAGGAAGGTTTTTTTTTTTTCCCTTTTGTTCCCTTTTGTTATTTTCTTTAAGCTTCCTTATAAATAAAAACTAAAGTAAATTATAAATCCCTACAATCTACCACCATATTGTCAAAAGTATCTCTAAATTATAACTCGTTGTAAGTAAGCCTCTAAATTCATGTTTCTGTTGCGATTCCAACTCCAGATACATTGAAGTCGTTAACACATAGAGCTCCCGTTGCACATGTCCTTCTCCCTTTGTTAAAAATATAATTATGCTCTCATTCACAGTGTTATGCCCTAGATACTAAGGGTGAGGGACATGTGCGGGTCACATGGGATTGAAACCATCTGAGTTAACAGCTTCTTCGATTCTAGGGATGGAATCTCAACAAATATTGATTTTGGATAAATTACAACGAATTATAGTTTATGAATAATTTTAAAAATAAGGTGGTAATTCAAGTCCAGTCTAGGCTTAGTCCAATCTAGCCTAGCTTAGTTTTGGCTATCATTCGGTAGTAGTTTTGACGGCACTCTGGCTGACTTTTGTTTATATTTTCTTGAGCCTTCCACCGGCGAACTTCCTTTCTCTTTTTGCCTTTTCTGGCCGTCGTCTGCTGCCACCTACAAGCGCCACGGTCCACTTCTTGATTATCGTCACCCACTTTCGACGACCATCCACCATTGGGGCCCAAGCACATTGTCATTTTGTTTGGCCGACCCCTCTCCACCTCTCGCCTTTGCAGCTCTACTTTGCTGTCCTGTTCTTATTCTATTGTTTTCAACTTGCCATCCGTTTGGGTATGTATGACCGTGAGTCCTTCTAGCTTGGATATGTAGGACCATGAGGCCTTCTAGGAAATAACATGAGATCGGTGCTATGATCCACCTTGATGTAAATTGGTCAAATTAATTAATTATTAGAAACCCCAAAAACAAAAGCTTCATATAGTGATGCAGGGGTGTACACCTCTTTAGAGTGTTTCATCGTAAGGCTAAATGGAAGCTCTGGCGGAATAATTGCCACTTGACACCACCTGTTACTCTTCCAAGCTCAACTCCACCGGAAACCAAGCACAAGAAGGGTCCTTCTGTGCTGTCATTCATATAACGTCATGCTCTGTAAGTTCTCTTACTAGAACAATAATTTTGGGGCTGCTTACTGAACCTTTCACTGTTCTTCCTAATAGAAGTCTCTCAATTATAATCTTGGCCGTCGCGTTTTTCTTGACATGTGTTTGGAAAACAGGACAAAGCCTTGCTTAACTGTTCGTCTAAAAGGATGGGAAGTGGGAAGGGGTTCCAGTTGAGCGAAAGCTAAGTGGCTATCCCTGACCAATTGGTCTTTCTTTTTTTGTTTTCCTTTTTTTGAAAAACAGAAATTAGTAGCATCATTACACTCAAGGAATCAAAACCAGAAATTTCAACAGGAATAGACGAAAGTTCCAGAAACCCTTGAAAACCAGAGCGAGCTTGGCGGGTTAAGCGGTTAAGCTTGCGAGGGATCCAATTCACCAACCAATCTGAGGAATCAGAGAACAGATCTCTGAGAGCCGATATCTTGTCACGAGCAATCCAGCTAAGAAGACGTTCGGTTAAAAAAAATTTTCAGGATTTTTTTAAATTCTCATAATACAAAATATTCTACAACCAAACATTATTCTTAACACTACATAAAAATAACTAAAACACGCATACTAATAAAGTTAATATCACTTAAAAATTCTCAAAACACAAAAAATTCTCAAAAAATACCACAACCGAACAACTTTTAAGTTTCAGACACGGCTCTGATACCCATTTGCATAAAACCTGATAGTCGGATTCTATGACCAATTGACTGTTTGGTTCAAGTCCCTATCCTTCATCTATTGCCTACGTCCCTTTAGGGCCTTTATTGAACTTTGATAGCGCGTTCAATGAAAAATACATTAACGGAGATGTTCGGTTAACGTGTTTTGTGAGAATTTTTTTTTATGTTTTAAGAATTTGTAAGTGATATTAATTTTATTGACATGTGTATTATAATTTTTTTTAAGTGATGTTAAAAAATATATTCGATTTATGTATTCTTAAAATTTAAAAAATTCTTAAAATATAAAAAAACCGAACAAACTCCGATTTAGATTATTTCGGAAGACGGGCTGAGGGAAATACATTTCCATAGTAATCCACGAATCTAGGGTCTAGTTACGTCAACCTGATTTATTACCATTGATAAAGCACGAATCGGGCAAGGAATTGCATGTGCATGCACCGCACCACACCAAAAACACATCCGTCCTTCACAAAGACGTTCAAGAAATGACGAACTTCCATGAGATATTTTTCTCTTTTTTCTTCTCTGACGGAGAGGAAATCAGATCATGTCGTCATCCCTTACGATAGAGCAAGAGCTAACTACAGCTTTTGTAATAATGTGGCCAATGGCAAGTGTGCTTCTAATGTAAGTTTTTGACCAATTCCTTAGCCGCCTCTCTTTTTTTTTTTTTTTAATCAATTTTTCAGCAGCCCCTTCATATCTGCTTGTCCCTGCTGAATTGTCGTAGGACGTTGTCACTGTTGATTAGAACAAAAACAAAAAAATTAAAATGTTTTAAAAATTGGAATACAGGCATACCCGGGACCTCCCATGGAACGTGCTCACTCGAGACATTCGAATTACACTTTTCTAATCCACACTTTTCAGTTACTTGCACAAAAAGAACATCCTTTTTTTTTTTTTTTTTTTTTAAATGCACCAAAACAACATCCGCAACAAAGTTGTTCAATGAATAACAGTCTTTCTTCATTGACTTGACTGTTTTGATCCATTTTTTAGCAGCTTCCTCGTGCCTTCTTTTTTATATTCTGAATTACCTTAAGAGCTGTTTAGATTGAATCCCTCTATAAACAGAACCCCCAGACCTCCAGAATGCACGGGCATACTTCAGCGAGCGAGAGAGAGAGAGAGAGATGGAGGAGGAAGATGTAGTAATAGTGGGAGCAGGTATAGCTGGTTTGGCAACAGCGGTAGCCCTGAAGAGACTAGGGGTTCGAGCCTTGGTATTAGAGAAAGCGGAAGGACTAAGAACTACAGGTTCAGCCTTGGGTCTTTCCCCAAACGCTTGGTTCGCCCTTGATGCTCTCGGCGTAGCTCACAAGCTGGTCACCGCTTATGCCCCTTGCAGAAAGTAACGTCGGACCCTATTTCATTTTAGAAATTTATGTGTATTGATTTCATTTGTTATATGTTGTAAATTCCTGAGTGGATATACCTCTTCTATTGCGTCGGTTCATGCGCCATAAACTAAACTTGCTCGATCACTCTGCATTAGTTTCAACCGATAGGGCATGGGGAGAACAACTCTTCTAATGACATCTAATAGTACCATTTGAACTTTCTCTTTTCTACAACAGGGGACTCGTAACAGATATCCAGACTGGCGCAATTCAAGAGGTCTCTCATGCCAAATTTGACACGTATGCTACATAAAGTTCATATTTATGTTTTTATTACACATTTTATTGCACACAAATTATACTTTACTCCTAAACTGTTATCCATTTTATACTATTCAACCTTGAAACATTATGCTCTGAATTATGAATATATATTTTTTGTCCACTCTACCTTGATATTTCGTCATTAAGATTAACTCACTTTATGTTGACCCCATTATTCGTCCACTAATTTTCCTCTGTTTTTAGATTTTCCGTTCATGGCCATTTATTTCGAACTTAAATACCTCTGGTGATGCAGGGGTGGACAGAATGTTTTTCCACCCATGTAGATGTTAATGGGAACGTAGCACTAATAAAAAGTCGTTGTCCTTTATGTTTGTCTTCTCTACCACCACATTTTAAAAGTGTGGACTGGTGTTATGATCCACCATTAATGCAAACCGTATCAAATTGGTGAGTTATTGTCTCAGAAAGAAATAAACTAAAAACTACCCATGGTGATGCAGGGGTGGACATGCATTAAGAGTGTTACATCGTAAGGCTTTGCTGGAAGCTCTGGCAGAAGAATTGCCAATTGACACCATCCGTTTCTCTTCCAAGCTCAAGTCCGTTGGAAACCAAGCACAAGAAGGCTCATCCTGTGCTGTCATTCATATGGATGATGGAGCTAGCATCAAAGCAAAGGTACATTGGAACGAAATCTAATACACAGATGTTGCAGTCCAGTTCTCAATACATATTACTATTACGACTCTATAATTTTAGTAGAAAGTGTTCTAGAGTTGACATGCTTCGATTTCAAACTTTCTTTTATCTTCTGCATCTTTTTTTCTTTTCTTTTTTTAAGTTTTATCGTTCTGCATCTTACAGGCTCTGATAGGATGTGATGGACTGCACTCTGTGGTAGCACAATGGTTAGGACTCAGGCCGCCAGTCAATTCAGGCCGATGGGCTGTGCGTGGTTTAGCCGTATTTCCTGAAGGTCATGGGATGAATCTTGAATTCCGACAATTTGTAACTGCTGGAAAAAGGGCTGCTTTTGTTCCGCTCAATGATAAAGAGCTCTACTGGTTTCTAGGCTGCAATTTCTCCTTTAAAGGTTAAGCTTTTTTCCTCGCCTTGTCTTATATTTTCAGTTGTACTGTCAGAGGTTTTGAATTTTCAATCCCTTGTGAGCTCCTGTAGTTGAGTTACTATCTGAATATTTCTTTATCATAACGTAGGATAATCTGCTTAATAAAACATGAAGCCGCCTATCCTGGCAAGATTTGAATTCAAATTAACCTGCCTCTTCTGTTTACAGTAGTTGCCATTTTTTTTAGCCTCTTGACCGTTGTTAATCTTACAATTTTATTGTTTGGTAAGTAATTAGAGAGTTTATGAACCAATGTGGAAAAACCTCCATCCTGATGATAGAGTACAGATAATCAGGTCAAGAAGGCTACTCCTCCTTTACAGGATATTTACTGGATACCAATAGAAGGGCAGACCAACAATTGGTTAAATTGCAACTTTATAGCTACTTTGCAGTTCTAAAACTAAAAATAGTGACGCTGATGGATTGATGGGCCACTTTAATTTTACACCCCGGCCTGCAGGAGTCTGTCACTTACAGAAGTGGAATTTTTTTTGTCATTCCAGGTGAGGACATTGCACATGACCCTGAGCTTCTAAAAAGAGAAGTTACTGATAACTTTGCCAAGGAATTTCCCCAGTTGTACTTGACGGTCGTCCAGCATTCAGATCTTTCAACAATCACATGGACTCGGCTGATGTTTAGGCTTCCGTGGGACATCATATTTGGAAACTTGAGCAATGGGAATGTTACGGTGGCAGGTGATGCCATGCATCCTATGACACCAGACATGGGACAAGGTGGCTGCTCAGCTTTGGAAGATGCTGTTGTTTTAGGCAGGCACATTGGGGACTCAATTATCCGAAATGCAAGACTTGTGGCAGGAGATCAGATGGCCGGTGCCTTGAAAAGATATGCCGAGGAAAGGAGGTGGCGTGCTGCTGGCTTAATCACGGGCTCGTATCTCTCCGGGTGGTTTCAACAAGAAGGGTCTGGATGGTTGAAGAAATTCCTTAGGGATGTGGTATTCTATAGGCTTCTTTACTCTGTAATATTCGGTGCTAGACGTTTTGATTGTGGGAAACTGCCCTGTGTTCCATCGAACAATCCTGAATTGGAGAACAACCAAAGTAAGATTGACTAACTAGCTAGAACGCCGGCTCAAGTGGATTCGATTGGATATGCCTTTCGTTTCTTCATATACGGATTTTCATTGAAGGTTACTTAACCAATGGTACTCTTTGGGTTCGATGGATCTGCTTCCCCTTTCAATGCAGCCTTCACGACCTTTGGAAAATATGTTGCCCATCCTACTGTTTGTGTTGTATGACAACTCTTGATGAGTATTTTCATTTTCCATTTGATTGGTTCGTGAAAGCAACATTAATTTCCATAGATTGCAAATGGTATAGCCTATAGATAAAGCCTTATTTGTACTGACTGTAAATCTTCGTATTTGAGCACAAAACAAACGAATAACAATCGAACAAAAGTTCCTGTAGGAGCTTTGTTCTGTCCCATGTTAGAATCAAATGTCTCTCCCTTGGTGTTATTGGAGACGGCCAATGGAATTAATATGGTGGCTATTCAAAAAGTTCCTTCACCAGGGGCTAAAAGGTTAGCAAATAGCAACTCAATTGAAAAAGAAGACAAAAGAAAATAACAGAGATATTTTTGTGATGGGTTCCTAGCCTTCTTGAGCGTATGATTCAAGTATTTGACAATCAGTGATCCGTCAATCTTAGGGCCTAGGCCCATTTTTTGTTACTCCTGCGACTATTTATATGATGGGTGGGTGGGATTCGTGAGAATGACGTTTGAGGAATGCCGACTTTCGTGTGGCTCGCTTCTTTTTCTTTCTTTTTGTTTTTTTTCATTTAAATTTCCCCTTCTCTTAGCAAGAGTAAATTAGATCATTTCTCATGTCAATCCTTTACGAGCACAATAAAACTATGTCATTTCATATCATCGTCTTATATGATCCTTAAGAGATCCTCAGGAGAGGATGGTAACTTCTGTGTACATGCAAGGGAGGTTTCCCCACAACCCGCCCCCCTCTTTGTTGTTTGAAAAGTGGGGGCAGCACCGAGGAGAGGAAGGATTTTTTTGTTCCATCTTGTTATTTTTTTTAAGCTTCCTTATCAATAGGGCTGTGCATAAGCGGTGGCAATGGCAGTTATGCCCTCCACCGCCACCGCTACCACTATGGGTGGTTGTCCAAAAATGGATATTGCCTCCGCCACCGTGAAGGGAGGAAACCGGCACCTAACGGTGGCAGTCTCGGTTACTGCCCCTACATCGGAGATGACAAAAAAATAGATACCAAATCTAAATTCAAATCTATAATCAATACGAATCAAAATCAAATATGTAATTAAAACCAAATCGAAATCCACTCTGTAATCAATACGAAATCCAAATCCAAATTCAAATTCAAAAAAATTTATAAATCTGAAATCTAAACCAAATCCTAAACAACCTAAAAAAAATTTCAAAATTGTAAATTGCAACCAAATCTACAAAAAAAATTCCAAAATTGCAACTCCTATAATCAATACCAAATCGCAAGAAAATCTCCACATATTTGAAAAGCTTTCCAAATATCAATCAAATAAAAAAAACCTAAATAAAAAATTTCCTCAAACCCAGCAAATCTCGAAATATAATATCAAATCGCAAGGAAATTGGGGGGAGAGAGAGAGCAATAGTTGATAGAGTTGCTGGGGAAGAGAGAGCTAAAGAGAGTTGTGGTCGTTGCTTACTAGCTGCTGCAAAGAGGCAAAGAGGGAGTGCGTACTATGCGCCTTGTGACTAAAGGAGAGAGGCAGAGCTGCCTGCTGAGTGATCTAGAGACGGAGAAAGAGGTAGGGTTAGGTTTAAAATCACTAAAAGAAACAATGTCGTTTTATTATGTATATTTAATTTTTTTTTTTTTTTTTTAAAAAAAGTGGTGAAGCGGTGAAACCACCCAGTAGTGAGTGGTTTCATTGCCACCAGCAAAACGCAAATATAATATCAAATCGCAAGAAAAATAGGAGGGGGAGAGGGGGGGGAGAGAGAGAGAACGATAGTCGATAGAGTTGCTGGGAAGAGAGAGCTAAAGAGAGTTGTGGCCATTGCTTGCTAGCTGCTGCAAAGAGGGAGTACGTATTGTGTGCCGTGTGACTGAAGGAGAGAGGCAGAGTTGACTGCTAAGTGATTGAGAGACGGAGAAAGAGGTAGGGTTAGGTTAGGTTTAAAATCACTAAAAGAAACGATGCCGTTTTGTTATGTGTATTTTAAAAAAAAGAAGTGGTCAAGCGGTGAAATCGCCCAGCGGTTTCACCGCTATTAGTGCATTTTGTATTGGCATAATTCCATGTCAAAATATGTCTTAATCGAGTTGTATTTTGGTCTCACATTTGTTCAAGAGTCAGAGTTGATAGTCTGTCCAAAGTCTTCATCACGTTTGACCTGCATTCGACAAGCGCTCGAGCGACCTTTGAAAAATATCAGACAGAGTCACAGCGTTTGACCAGCGCTCGACCCACGCTCGAGCGACTTCCGGCGAATTTCAAAAATTGCTAAATTTTTGGATTTTCATTTTGAAAACTTGTGAAACCCTACTAGGTTTCGGGTAGGCCGCCTAAAATTATTGAGGCCTCTATTGAGCATACTTGTGCCTCCTTCCTTGAGAGAAAAACCGAGAAGATTTGTGCTTCAACATTGATGAGTTTTTCTCTATTCTTTCTCCAAATATCTCTGTAACCTTCATGGTGTTGAAGGTGTGCTGAAGAACAAGGTTTGTTCGTGAAGAATCCATAAGAAGATCCTCAAAGGTCTGAGGGGAATGCCGCACGGAGCGGGTCTAAGCAGGGAGGCTTAGATTATTACATCAGGGTTGTCAGAGTCAAGCAACTGGGGTTGCCCGTGTCTGAATCACTGTTTGTAAGGTTTTCTTCTTAGTGGATTCTAGGTGGCTGCTAGCCCGAGTGGTTTTTCCTTTGAATGGTATTTCAAAGGTTTTCCACTTCGTCACCAAATCCTTGTCTCTTTGTGTGATTGAAGTTTGTTTTAATTTTCCGCTGCTTATTTGTTGATTGAGTTGATTATTATGCATATCTAGGCTGAACAATTTTAGAACATGTTTTAAAATTGTTATTGATTTGTTAATTAGAGGGAAAACACGTATTCACCCCTCTAAGTGTTATTAGGGTCTAAACCGGATTTTTCAATTGGTATCAGAGCCTAAACTCGGTCCTTGACCCTTAGTCTAGATGAATCAAAGTCAGTCTTTGTCTGTGCCTCCATATTTTGATGGAAGCAATTATGCATACTGGAAAGTTGCATGAAACCTTTTTGAAATCTCTTGATGAACAAGTTTGGAGTTCTTGTGTTAAAGGGTGGTCGCCCTCTTCTAGGTTGAAGGTGTTAAAACACCTAAAGATATTGGTAACTGGACTATTAATGAATCAAGTGAATGTAATTGGAATAGCAAAGGTTTACATTCTATTTTTATAGCTGTGTCTGCTAATGAGTTTAAACGAATTTCCATGTGTGAAACTTCTAAGGAAGCTTGGAGATTTTAGAGACTACTCATGAAGGTACAAGACCGTTAAAAACTGAAGCTTCAGATGTTAACCACAAAGTTTGAAGAAATTCGAATGAAGGAAGATGAGACGTTTGATGAGTTCTATGCAAAGCTAAATGACATAGTTAACTCAAGTTACAACCTAGGAGAGAAGATACAAGAAAGTAGAATTGTGAGAAAAGTTATGAGATCTCTTCCTGAAAGATTCAGACCCAAAGTTACAGCAATTGAGGAAAGTAAAGACCTGGACACGATGAAGATTGAAGAACTAGTTGGGTCTCTGCAAACTTATGAACAGACATTGCCTCAGCCTAAGAAGAACAAGTCTATCGCCTTGAGATCTAGTAAAGAAGAAGTCTGTTCTGAGTCAGATGAATCTCTAGATGATGAGAACTTCAGTGTTCTAGTCAAAAAATTCAGAAAGTTTTTGAGATCAAAGGATGATCAAAGAAGATTTAATAAAAGTGCTGAAAAGAATCATGGTAGCTCCAGTGGTTTAGAAAGGAGAAGAGAGATAAGCACATTGCTAATGAGTCCAAGAATAAAAAATTGACTTGTTTTTGAGTGTCAAGGATTTGGTCATGTCAGATCAGAGTGCCCAACATATCTTAAGTCGAAAGGAAAAGCTATGAATGCTTCACTGAGTGACGACGAATCAAATTCCAGCAGTGATGAAGAAGAACAGGTAAATTTTATGGCTTTTATGTCTAGTACTGATAATTGTGATTTGCAGGATATTAACTCTGAAACAGAGACATCAGAGGATGAATCTGATGCTGAAGAAAGCTTGCAAGAGGTGTATGACAAACTCTTTAGGGAAAGCCTGAAACTACACAAGGTAAATAAAAGGACCCTAGAGAAACTTCATGAGACTCAACTTGAAAGGGATAACCTCACTATCACGCTTGAAGAATACATCAAGTTGTCTGATGACTTGAAACTGAAGAACTTGGCCCTTGAAGCTGAAGTCAAAGACTTAGAGTGCAAACTAGAGAAATCTAATGCTCAACTTCAACAATTCTCTAGTGGGTCTAAAAAGCTTGACCACATGTTAAGCCTGGGAGCAACACCTGGAAATATGAAAGGTTTGGGATACAACGAGTCGAGTGGTGCATCAACTTCAAATACTGTCTTCGTTCCGGCATCATTGCCAGTCAAACAAGCAGAAATTAAAGCTCCTCAGAGAAAGGTGAGTGAAGGTAAAAAGACTAACTCTTCGTCCATGAATACTCATTCTCATATTGTTCCACCTAAAACACACACTTCACATCGGTTTGTTCCTACTTGTCATTTTTGTGAAAAATAGGTCACATCAGACCTAATTGTTTTAAATTGAGAGCACAAGAGCACACACATAGTAACCCTTTCTGCAGCACTGAGCATACGAATCTTGAAAACCAAATCAAGGTTCTCACTAAGCACACCATGATTATAAATGCAAAGTTGGAGAACTTGACCAAACAATCAACATATGTCAAGAAGATTTGGGTGAAAAAGGATGAAAACCTATTAGCCAACATGAAGGCTATTGGTACATGTTCTTCTCCTTGAGTATTTTTTGTTCTTGCTTGCATTAGCTTAGGTTGCATTTATATTTTTTTTTAAATTTATTCTTGTGTGTTTGCTTATCTTGTGAGTTCATGTTCTTTTAATAATAATAAAAAAATTGATGATTGTTGTGTGCCTTTTGTCAGCACATTTGGTAATTGGCCTGATTGACATACTTGAGATTTTCGAGCATGATCTTTTACATACTTTCTCAATTTATGTCTGGATTATAATATGATTTGAGAGTCATGCCTATTGTCTCTTTTTGGTATTAGCTGACATGATTTTCAAATGTATTTTTGCATACCCAATCACAGTGCACACTGAATATGGTTAGATGAGGCTTGACCGCATGTGTGAGTTTTGGGTCTGCAACCACAAGTGAAAGAGATCATGTTCATCAGATTGAATTGACCTTTGACTAGCTGACCTTATTCATTGCCCCTCTCAGAGTCATAGGCTCCAAAAGATTATCTCTACTTCAAAAGAAGTTGTTACTATTCTAGAAAAGAAAAGAAAAAAAAAAAAAAAGCAAAAGCAAAAGATGCAACATATTTAGGGGGAGAAAAACAAGCAACAAAGTTGCATACTCAGGTCCTAGTGGCATTGGGTTTGACTTTCATCAGGTGTGATATGTCTCTCTTTTCACTCATGGTTTCATTTGGCTAGCTTTGACCTCCCTCACAAAATTAAGGTCTTAAGCCTCTCTGATTGTGTTTCGTATTTCACACACGTATGCAGTTCACATTTTTTAATTATTGATGTTAAAACCGTTTAGAGACGTGTGGCATACAATCAATGAATATTATTTTCCATGATCATACAATGAGCTTGTATTGATTTTCCATGCTCTTGAGAATTTTGGTTATGTCTCTTAGTTCCATGAATTTTGTGCTAATTTTTGGCATTTGATCATTTGCTCTTTTCAATAATTTTTTCTTATTTCATTATCAAATTGTGTGTTGTCTTTCTTATTCACCTCTTCCTTTGTGCATTGTTGTTGGTTTTGATTGATTGTGCCTTGTTATGCCTTTAATTTATCTTATTTGTGATATGCAATTCTTATGTCGGTTGATGCTCATTTTCATGTTTGCATGCATTTTATTTCATCAATGAGCGGTGGCATTTTGTTTCCCTTTGTCCATTCGTGACAAAAAGGGGGAGGATGAATAACTAATAGATTAAGGGGGAGCAATGTATGAATAACTGGGAGCTAAGGGGGAGCAATGTTTTGTTCTGTACTTCATTTGCAATTCTATATATATGTTTGTTCTCTATGCTTTCACTTGGTCTTTGAGATTATGTTTTCAGGTAACAGATTCAAAGACTCTTGAACACGTCTTTTAGGTCATAGGGTTGATATTCATGTAAATAGATCATTGCTTTGGTGATTGCAAAGATCTATGTTTTGTTTATTTTATATATGTGGGTTTTGTCATGGAATTGTCAAAGGGGAAGTTTGTTAGTGCATTTTGTATTGGCATAATTCCGTGTCAAAATATGTCTTAATCGAGTTTTATATTTGGTCTCCACATTTGTTCAAGAGTTAGAGTTGATGGTCTGTCCAAAGTCTTCATCGCGTTTAACCTGCGTTCGACAAACGCTCAAGCCCTTTGAAAAAATCAACAGAGTCACAGCGTTTGACCAGCATTTGACAAACAACACATAGCGTTTGACCAGCGCTCGACCCAGCGCTCGAGCGACTTCCGGCGAATTTCAAAAATTCCTAAATTTTTGGAATTTCTTTTGAAATTGGAAACCCTACTAGGTTTCGGGTAGGCCGTCCTAAAGATTATTGAGGCCTCCATTGAGCATACTTGTGCCTCCTTCCTTGAGAGAAAAACCGAAAAGATTTGTGCTTCAACATTGATGAGTTTTTCTCTATTCTTTCTCCAAATATCTCTGTAACCTTCATGGTGTTGAAGGCGTGCTGAAGAACAAGGTTTGTTCATGAAGAATCCATAAGAAGATCCTCAAAGGTCTGAGGGGAATGCCGCACGGAGCGGGTCTAAGTAGGGAGGCTTAGATTATTACATCAGGGTTGTCAGAGTCAAGCAACTGGAGTTGCCCGTGTCTGAATCACTGTTTGTAAGGTTTTCTTCTTAGTGGATTCTAGGTGGCTGCTAGCCCGGAGTGGTTTTTCCTTTGAATGTATTTCAAAGGTTTTCCACTTCGTCACCAAATCCTTGTCTCTTTGTGTGATTGAAGTTTGTTTTAATTTTCCGCTGCTTATTTGTTGATTGAGTTGATTATTATGCATATCTAGGCTGAACAATTTTAGAACATGTTTTAAAATTGTTATTGATTTGTTAATTAGAGGGAAAACACGTATTCACCCCTTCTAAGTGTTATTAGGGTCTAAACCAGATTTTTCAACAGCCATCAGCAAAATCACCGCTAAAAGGGGATTCTGTTTATTGTCAACAGTGCCGCTAGGCGCCAGTGAACGGTGCCGGTTAACCTGCACACCCCCGATACTGGTGATCAAGCCTACTTATAAATAAAAAATAGAGTAAATTATAAATCCCTACAACCTACCACCATATTGGTAAAAATATCTTTAAATTATCACTCATTGTAACTAAGCCTCTAAATTCATGTTTCTATTGCGATTCCATCTCCAAATCCAGTGAAGTCATTAACACATAGAGTTCTTGTTGCACGTGTCCTTCTCATATTGTTAAAAATATAATTATGCTCTCATTTGCAGTGTTATGCCCTAGATACTAAGGGTGAGGGACTCATGTAGGTCACATGGGATTGAAACCATTTGAGTTAACACCTTTTTTTGAGTCTGGGGATGGAATCTCAACAAAAACATTGATTTTGGGTAAATTATAATGAGTTATAGTTTATAGATACTTTTGAGAATAAGGTGGTAGTTCAAGTTCAGTCTAGACTCAGCCCAATCTAGCCTAGTTTAGTTCTGGCTATCATCCAGTGGTAGTTTCAACGACACTCTGGCCGACTTTTGTTTATATTTTCTTGAGCCTTCCGATGCCTTATTTGACTTCATTCCAGTGAACTACCAATCTTTCTTTGCCTTTTCTAGCCGTCATCTGCCGCCACGGTCCACTTTTTGATTTTCTTCACCCATTTCCAGCGACCATCCACCACTTTTCAGTTCACTTTCGGTGACCGTTTGCCACCATCCAACGTCTTTTCAGCTATCTTTTGACGACTTTCTAATGCTAAATTTTTTTCCCTCGGGGCAATTTTTTTACAAGTTCAAACTCAACGTTTATACACTTTGAGTTTGTGGGGGAGTATTAGACTCCCACATTGCTTTAGCAATGTAGGCTCTTATAATTGAGAGCGTATAAATAAAGCTCTATTGTAATCTCATCGTTGCACCAGTGAGTATATTGTGCCTCATGGACTGAGCTTTTCTACAGTGGATATAAGTCAATGAATTGAACCAAACTCCATTCACAGCGTCATCTACATTAAAATCAAGCTTTTATAGACACAGATAGAAATTATGGGCCTTGTGGCACAGTTGTGTGGGGTCTTTATGGCCATTTGGACTTAGCCATGTAAGGTCGTTTGTTGTATGGCCCTTTGGGGCTTAAATGTTGTTGTAATGAGCTTTATGCTCTTATTATTAGTAACCGTCCTTGGAGGTATGTTTGCACTTAACCCTCTTATGAAATGTAATTCACTATTGCCAAGGAAAAAAAATATCATTTTTTGTCCTTCAATTTTACATCAGTTTCATAATAGGTCATTGAGTTTTAAAACTAAAAAGTTAAGTCCATGAGTTCTATACCGTTTTCATATTAGATCATTTTGGGTTCTTTAAAAAAAAAAGGCCTCTGATAGCTCTATGTCCAGTCTACTAACGACATAAGGTTCGTCTTTGCAAAAATTCAACTTAGCTGCCCACATGACTCTCTCACCTGTTTGATAAGTGAAAAATAATGCGTGAGAGCTGACGGAGGACCGCTTTTTTAAGAGTCGAAAACTTAAGGACTAAAATTTTAATTTGAAAAGCTAAAGACCTATAATGAAAACAGTACAAAACGTAAGGACTAAAATTATTTTCAAAATTTTGGCCTCAAATTAAAAAAATAGAAAGAATCATTTTGAGCCCTCTAACTAACAGTTCAATTGCAAATAGGGGTATAAACTATTGCATTTGACATATTGAGCCCACGAACTACCAAATTTCATCAATTTCCACTCCTAAAAAAGATCCAACGATATTCTAACTTATGCAACGTGTGTTGTGAATGGACCACGTGGCACGATTTTAAAACTTAAATTTTATATTAAGGTGCAATTTGATTAATTGTGAAAATTAAAGGTCTTAGCATGTCAAAATTGATGGTTTAGACTCCTATTTGAAATTGAATTATCTCTCTCTATCAAATTATTCTTTTTCATTATAATATTTATTCAAATCTTATATCTCTACACTTTTTTCACAAGCTACCATAAACTATTTAAATTTTTGCACTCAAACACAAGAGTTTCCAAGTTGGATGAATTTTTTTCACCTCTGCGTCTCTGGGGAAGGAAATGAGATCAGATCATATCGTCCTCCCTTACGATCGAGCAAAGAGCAAACCCACACCTTCTTTTAAATTTTTCGGCAGCTTGTCCATATCTGCTTGTCCTTTCTGAATTGCCACAGAAAGTTTTTACTGTTGATTAGAACAAAAACAAAAAAAGAAATGCCATAGATATTAGAAACTGCTGATGAAATATGGGGATGAAGAAATGAGATCAGATCATATCGTCATCCCTTTCGATCGATCGAGCAAGAGCAAATTACCACAGCTTTTAGTCACGTGGCCCATGGCAAGTGTGATTTTAATGCAAGTTTTTAACAAATTCCTCAGAGGCCTCTCCGTTTTTTTGACCAATTTTTCTGCATCCTCTCTATAATATCTGCTTGTCCTTTCTGAATTGCCATAGAAAGTTGTCACTGTTGATTAGAACAAAAACAAAAAAAGAAATGCCCTAGAAACTGCGGATGAAATATCTATATATACAAGACACACCCGGAACGGAACCTCTCTTATGGCCACGTGCTCACTCAAGACTTTTCTTGCACCAAAAGAAGCATCCAACAAAGTTGTTTAATGAACGAGAGTCTTTCTTGACATTTCAGCCGACTGTTTTGACCTATTTTTCTGCAGCTTCTCGTATCTTTCTTTTTTTTTTCTTTTTTTTTTTTAATTTTTCTCTTCTGACGTACCTGATTCCTATATATAGAGAACAACCCAAACGTCTGGTATGCATGTGCGTACTTCACAGAGAGACAGAGAGACAGAGGGAGAGACAGATGGAGGAAGCAGATGTAGTGATAGTGGGAGCAGGTATAGCTGGTTTGGCAACAGCTTTAGCCCTGAAAAGACTAGGTGTTCGAGCCTTGGTGTTAGAGAAAGCGGAAGGACTAAGAACTACAGGTTCGGCCTTGAGTCTTTCCTCAAACGCTTGGTTGGCCCTTGATTCTCTCGGCATAGCTCGCAAGCTCACCACCGCTTATGCCCCTTGCAGAAAGTAACGTCGGACCCTTTTCATTTTAGGAATTTTAGTGTATTGATTTCATTTGTTAGTTGTAGTAAATTCCTGAGTGGATATAATTAAGTTCGTTCTTCTCTTGAGGATGTTGTGTTATTTGCATAAACCTCTTCTATTGCGTCGGTTCATGGACCATAAACAATTTGAAATTTCTTTTTTCTGCAACAGGGGATACGTAACAGATATCGAAAGTGGAGCAATTCAAGAAGTCTCTTTCTCCAAATCTGACATGTATGTTTGCTACTTAAATTTCATGTTTATTTGTTTTTACCGCATATTTTATTTTGCACAAATATATTATACATTCCCAAACTGATATCCTTTTTATACAATATTTCCAACCTTAACATATTATATCCTAAAGTGCGAATATATATATTTTTGTACCACTTACGTATGTTGATATTTCGTCGGTCACATATAGTCTATTCTTCATATCTTGTCCTAGAGTTTATATAAAAACATATTGAAAATTTATAGGGGAATGTTTAAAGTTCGTAAGTTTAAGAGATATTACAAATTACATTAGTGACAATTTGCTGATAAACTTTTCATTTTCTTTCTATAGAAACCTATATTTTTCACTAAGTCCTCAATTTCAGCTAGCTTGACCCCATTATTGGTCCATTGATTTCCCTCAGTTGTTAGATCTTCCGTTCATGGAATTTTCTTTCGAACTTAACTACCTCTGGTGAAATTGAGGTTATCTAAAAATAAAGACAAAAACTATCTCTGGTGATGCAGGGGTGGACAAAATGTTTTTCCACCCATGCAGATGTTAATGGGTACGCAGCAGTAATAAAATGTTTGTCTTCTCTAGTCTCTACCACCACATTGTAAAAAGTGTGGACTGGGGTTACAATCTACCTTGATTTAAACCGTATCAAATTGGTGAGTTATTGGCTCAGGAAGAAAAAAACTACATATGGTGATGCAGGGGTGAACATGTCTTTAGAGTGGTACGTCGTAAAGCTTTACTGGAAGCTCTGGCAGAAGAATTGTCAACTGACACCATCCGTTTCTCTTCCAAGCTCAAGTCCATTGGAAACCAAGCACAAGAAGGCTCATCCTGTGCTGTCATTCATATGTGTTAGAATATTGTCCGCTCCAGGTCAATGCTCCAGCTTTGCTGCCCCTTCCAGCAAGTCCTCAACGTCAGCAGATGCCTCCTAAGGTCCAGAAGATTCTCATATAACCACCTGATATACACGCGTCCTTTGTACCGCAGTTTCAGGATTGTTATTCCTTTCTGTAACGGCTTTGGATAGCCTTTATATACTCATTATATTCTTGCATGAAAGAAATGAGAGTGAAAATATTCTTCGCATCATTTTTCTTTGCGCATTCTTTATGGTATCAGAGCCAGCCTGACTCACGTCAAATGGCTGAACCTTTGGGTGGAGAGGAAGCTCGCGATACTCCTCCTCCTCCAAAGGATAATTTTGTGCTCTCCTCTGGACCTGCTCTAAACACCATCACGTCCCTTCCTCATTTAGTGACAGTGAAGTTAACTCATGAAAATTATTTGCTATGGAAAGCCCAGATGGTACCTTACCTACGGGGTCAACATTTATACGGGTATATTGATGGCAGCTCACTCATTCCTCCTCTGTTTCTTGAGGGTTCATCTGACACCAACACCGCATATAACCATTGGGTACAACAGGATCAGCTCATTTTAAGTGCCCTTATCTCCTCGTTATCTGAGCCTCTCATTGCTCAAATTGTCGGTCTCACTACCTCTCAAAGTGTTTGGCAAGCTTTGGAGAACCTTTTTGCTTCGACCACACAAGCACGATTGGGTCAACTTCATTACCAGCTAGCTACCTTGAAAAAGGGTTCTGACACTATGGCAGAGTATTTTCGGAAAACAAAACTGTTGGCTGACACCATGGCCGCGGTTGATCGACCGCTTGCCTCTGGAGAGTTTAATACTTATCTGTTAGCTGGCCTTGGTCAGAGTACGACTCGCTTGTAACATCTACTACTACTCGGTTTGACCTGAACCTAAGAATCTGTTGAGCCCACGGCTTTTAAACAAGCCTTAGCTCTTACTACCTCTTCTGAGATTACTGCCAACGCTACTTCCAAGCAAGCCTCTCCTCGCGGACGCAATGGTGGACGAGGTCGTGGATTCCATCGTGGTTACCGTGGGCGAGGTTGAGGTCGTTTTTCGCCTCAGTCCTCACCATTCACTAAAGACCGCCCTACCTGTCAAGTATGCTTCAAATCCGGCCATACAGCACTTCAGTGCTATAATCGCTTTAATCATGCTTTTCAGGCTCCTCCACTAGCTTCTTTTACAGCCAACTACTCTTCTATTCTTGCTGGTCCAGATTCATATTGGTATCCTGACTCTGCTGCGTCCAACCATATGACTCATGACTACACAAATTTGTCTCACAATCCTACTGAGTACACTGGTGAAGAGCAGGTTTGCGTGGGTGATAGGTCTGCCCTTCCCATACATCACACCGGCGGTTCTTCTCTTTCCACTCCCTCTCGCTCTTTACGTTTTTCTAATCTACTGCATGTTCCTCTTCTCACCAAGAATCTCATCTCAGTTCGTCAATTTTGTGCTAACAATTCTGTGTTCTTTGAGTTTCACGCTGATTCTTTTTGTGTCAAGGATCTTCGCACAAGGAGCCCTCCTTCGCGGCCCTACTAAGCACGGACTCTATGTCTTTCCTTCCACCTCCACAGAGATCGGTTCCACCTCCTTTCCTCAAGCTTATGTTGGTGACCATACTTCTGTTCCTCACTGGCATCATCGCTTGGGCCATCCGTCTCTTCAAGTTGTCCGAAAAATTCTTCATCGTTTTCAATTACCTGTCGATGTTCATCCTGCCACTTCTGGTCTTTGTTCCGCTTGTTGCCAGGCCAAGTCTCATACTCTGCCGTTTTCCGTTCAACATCTCCCGTGACACGCCCACTTCAACTTTTGTTTATGGATGTATGGGGTCCTGCCCCTATGTTATCTCGGGATGGATTTAGTTGTAGATGTTTTTAGTCGGTATAATGGTTGTTTCAATGGCACTTATCAGTTTATTAAATTTCAGCTTCCGTCGAACGTTTCTTTGACATTGACTGTTCAAAAACTGGGGGCTGAATTCCGCTCCTTACCACATATTTAGTGTCTCAGGGCATTCTCATCGTTTGAGTTGTCCCCACACGCATCAGCCAAGTATGGTTGAGCGAGCATCGACATATTGTCGAAACTGGCCTTGCCCTTCTGACCTCTGCTGCCCTGCCTCAGTTTACTGGCTGATGCATTTCAAACTGCTTCTACCTCATAAATCGTTTGCCCAGTCCTGTCACACGCCGCGTCTCCCCTTATTTTCTCCTTTTTCACAAACATCCCGACTACACCATCCTTCGGATTTTTGGGACCACTTGTTATCCTCACCTACGTCCGTATACTTCACATAAGTTAGACCCTCGGTCATTGCCCTGTTTATTTCTTGGGTATAGTCCATCGGGGTACTTCTTCACCTACCTCCCGAGTCTATATCTCGAGAAATGTAGTGTTTGATGAATCACATTTTCCCTACCTACTTCACACAAGCTTGTTCTTTCCATTGCTGTTCAATCGGGGTGGTCTCTTCGGCAACTGGATGTTCAGAACGCCTTTTTGCATGGTGACTTACAGGAGATTGTTCACATGGCTCAGCCGACTGGTTTTATCCATCCTGACTATCCTCATTTTGTCTGTAAGCTTAACCGGTCTCTGTATGGACTCAAGCAGGCGCCTCGCGCCTAGTTCTCCAAGCTTAGCTCCAAACTATTAGAGCTTGGCTTCTCTGCCTCTCGATCCGACGGCTCCTTGTTCACTTTCATTCGGCCACATCTTCAGCTTTATTTTCTCGTCTATGTCGATGACATAGTGATTACCGGTTCTGATGCAAGTGCCATTGATCATCTTATTGCTTCTCTACAGGCTAATTTTCCTCTTAAAGATCTTGGTCAACTGCACTACTTTCTTGGTGTGGAGGTTCATCATCTCTCTAGTGGTCTTTTGCTTACCCAACAGAAATATATTGCCGATCTTCTTCGTCGCACGAATATGTCCACTGCCAAGCTCGTTCACACTCCTATGGCCACGACAGCCAGCTCTCCGCGCGTGATGGTACTGCCTTTGATGACCCTACTTTGTACCGGAGTGTTGTTGGTAGTCTCCAGTACTTGTCTTTTACGCGCCCCGATCTGTCTTATAACCGGGTCTGCCAGTATATGCATGCCCCTCGTACACCTCATTGGCAGGCTGTTAAACGCATCCTGCGTTATCTCCGATTCTCAGCACACTTTGGTCTCTTTTATTCCCGCTCTTCCTCTCGGGTCCTTTCCGCTTACTCCGATGCTGATGTCCTGAGACCAGGTGTGTATTGTTTTTACTCCGATTGTGGCTTTCCTACAGTTATGTGCCGAGGTCATCATAAGGCGAAACAATGGCGGTACTGCCACCACCTCCCTCTACGTGCTCTTGTCTCCATTTCGCCCGTCTCCTATGTTCGATGCTCTCCGCGCGTGATGGTACTGCCTTTTACTTGTACCGGAGTGTTGTTGGTAGTCTCCAGTACTTGTCTTTTACGCGCCCGATGTCTTATGCTGTTAACCGGGTCTGCCAGTATATGCATGCCCCTCGTACACCTCATTGGCAGGCTGTTAAACGCATCCTGCGTTATCTCCGATTCTCAGCACACTTTGGTCTCTTTTATTCCCGCTCTTCCTCTCGGGTCCTTTCCGCTTACTCCGATGCTGATTGGGCTGGCTGTCCTGATGACCGTCGCTCCACCGGAGGTTCTTGTGTCTTTTTTGGTTCTCATCTAATTACTTGGAGTTCTCGGAAACAGCTTACTATTGCTCGGTCGAGTACCGAGGCCGAATATAAGGCGGTCGCCAATGCCACCTGTGAACTGTTATGGGTCCAAGCCCTTTTACGTGATTTGGGTGTCTCTATTTCTTCTCCACCCGTTCTCTGGTGTGACAATTTAGGAGCCACTTACTTGACTTCCAACCCTGTTATGCACTCTCGCACCAAACATGTTGAGGTGGATTATCATTTTGTGCGCCATCGGGTTGCCTCGAAGTCTCTCCGTGTGTCTTTTTTGTCCAGCAAAGATCAGCTTGCTGATCTTTTTACTAAGCCATTGTTTGTTCATCGGTTTTCCATGCTGGGCACGAGCCTTGCTGTGCATCCTTTACAGCTCGGCTCGAGGGGGGCTGTTAGAATATTGTCCGCTCCAGGTCAATGCTCTAGCTTTGCTGCCCCTTCCAGCAAGTCCTCAACGTCAGCAGATGCCTCCTAAGGTCCAGAAGATTCTCATATAACCACCTGATATACACGCGTCCTTTGTACCGCAGTTTCAGGATTGTTATTCCTTTCTGTAACGGCTTTGGATAGCCTTTATATACTCATTGTATTCTTGCATGAAAGAAATGAGAGTGAAAATATTCTTCGCATCATTTTTCTTTGCGCATTCTTTAATATGGAAGATGGCGCTAGCATCAAAGCAAAGGTACATAGGAACGACATCTAAATACGCAGATGTTAAAGCCCGATTCTCCATATGAAATTACTATTACAACTCTATAATTTTAATAGTAAGTATACTCTGAATTGACATGCTTCGATTTCAAACTTTCTTGTATCATATTTCTGCATCTTACAGGCTCTGATAGGGTGTGATGGAGTGCACTCAGTGGTAGCACATTGGTTAGGACTCAGGGCACCAATCGATTCAGGCCGATGGGCAGTGCGTGGTTTAGCAGTATATCCTGAAGGTCATGGGCTGAACCTTGAAATCCAACAATTTGTAACTTCTGGAAAAAGGGCTGGTTTTGTTCCTCTCAATGATAAAGAGGTATACTGGTTTCTAACCAGCAAATTCTCCTCTAAAGGTTAAGCTTTTTTCCTCGCCTTGTCTTATATTTTCAGTTGTAGTCTCAGAGGTTTTCGAATTTCCAAACCCTTTTGAGCTCCTGAAGTTGGGGTATGATCTGAATCTTTCCTCATTGTAAAGTAGGATAGTCTGGTTCAGCCTTTAGCCGTTGTCCTTTTCAAGAATCTTTCCCATTGTTGTTAGAACTAAAATTTCGTTCTTTTGGTAAGCAATTAAAGAGTTTAGGAGCTAATGTGTAAACACCTCCCATCTGATAGAGGAGAGATAATCAGGTCAAGATCAAGGCTACCCCACCTTTAAATAAAATAAACGTACTAGTTAGATTGTTGAAACTAAATTCACCTCACATTCGTGGATACCAATAGCAGGGCAGGCCAACAACCGGATATCCTTAATTCTATAGCTACTTATGCACTTAACAAAACAAAACAAAACAAAAATAGTGCCCCTCATGGAGTGATAGGCTACTAGATTCATAGACTTTGATATGGAAATGGAGGGTTTTTTTTTTTTTTTTTTGTAAGCATATGGCAATGGGTTGGGTTCGCGTATAGCTTCACATCCCGGCATACTGTAGCTTGTCACTTAAAGCAGTGGAATTTTTATTATCATTCCAGGTAAGGACATGGCCCGTGACCCTGAGCTGATAATGAAAGAAGTTACTGATAACTTTGCCAAGGACTTTCCCCGGCAGTACTTGAAGGTAGTCCAGCGTTCAGATCTTTCAACACTCACATGGGCTCCGCTGATGTTTAGGCCTCCATGGGACATGATATTTGGAAACTTGAGCAAAGGGAATGTTACGGTTGCAGGCGATGCCATGCATCCTATGACACCAGATATGGGACAAGGTGGCTGCTCAGCTTTGGAAGACGCTGTTGTTTTAGGCAGGCACATCGGGGACTCAATTATCCGAAACAAAAGATTTGTGGGAGGAGATCAGATGGCCGGAGTCTTGGAAAGATACGTCAAGGAAAGGAGGTGGCGCGCTGCTGGTTTGATCACGGGCTCGTATCTATCAGGGTGGGTGCAACAAGAAGGGTCTGGATGGTTCACGAAATTCCTTAGGGATGTGATATTCTACAAGCTTCTTTTCATTGTGCTATTTAGTGTACGTGATTATAATTGTGGGAAGCTGCCCTCTGTTACATCAAACGGTACTCCACGATTGGAGAACAACCCAAGGAAGGTTGACTAGCAATAAGTACCCTGGCTCAGCGGAAAAGTAGTAGTGCAAATCTGCAAGAAGAGGTGTATTCATATCTATAGTTTGTTGCCTATCCTATTGAAGGAGGCAAAGGGAGTTCATGAATATTATATATTTGGTCTTTTATCAAATATATATAGTCGCAGGCTAGTACTCCGTTCGTTATTATTTTGTCGTTTGTAGATTTGTGCCAACGGCGGATAGTAGTCCCATTTAGGTAAATAATCTTTCGAGTGATAATACAGACCAACGTCGATACAATTTTCAATTGTTATAAATTGTTAGTGTATTTTTGTTTTTTTACAAAATTTTGTATTAAAATATGTCTATTTTGAATTGTAATTATATTATTTTAAGTTTATCTTGTCGTTCAAGAGTTTTGGAAGCTTCTCATGTTGTTATGAAGGTAAGTTGAGTTTCATGCCTTCTTGATGTTTGACTGATGCCCTCTTTGAGATTTGATTGATGCCCTCTTAAGTTTAACCTCCGCTCAACCATATTGCTCAATAGATCTATGAGACTGAGAGTTCACGCTCGACTCAAGCTTGACCTACAGTCAAGTGAGAATTTCTGGATTTCAAAAAATCTTAATTTTCAAGTCTTATATATGGACAAACTCAAGGTATCTCTGATTTTTCTTTGGTAGGCCGTCTCAAACCCTAGAGAGGTTGTTCATAAATTCCCTAGAGCCTCCATTTGAGAGAGAAAAAGTCCCAGAGATTCGTGACCTAAATTGATCAGTTTTTCTCTTATAAAATCACCATATCATTAAATCATTCTTCCTTAGTGAAGCTTCAGAATGCTAAAGGGATATTAAAGAATAAAGTTGTTCGTGAAGAGTTCACAAGAAGAACTTCAGAGGTTTGAGGTGAAATCTAAGTAGGAATGTTTATATTATTACATTATGGTTATTAAAGTCAACAACAGGGTTGTCCGTGTCTAAATCGTTGTTTGTAAAATTTTCTTCTCAGTGGATTTCAAGTAGTTGCTGTCCAGATTGGTTTTTCAGTAAATTTCAAGTAGTTGCTAGTCCAATTGGTTTCTCCTTTGAATGATTTTTCAAAGTTTTCCACTTCATCAACAAAATCCTTGTCTCTTTTGTGATTGAAGTTTGATTTAATTTTTTGCTACCTATTTTATTGATTGAGTTGATTATTATACATATTTAGACTGATCCAATTTTAGAACATGTTTTAAAATTATTATTAAATTTTTAATTAGAGAAAAAATACCTATTCACCCTTGTAATTGTTATCAGGTTTAAACGGATTTTTCATAAATAATTTAGATATGTCTTCGTGTTTTCTTTTTGTTGAGTTTTCCTAAAACACACCCTGATCTCCATTCAGTCACGATTTTACCTCTCTTTTTTTTCTTTCGTAATTCTTTTTACTGGGTCACGCTTTCCAAACTTTGGGGCTCCACGAAGTTTGGTCCTGTCCATTTGTTCGTCTAGTAAAGGTCCTAAAGGCCCAAAGTACAACTACATGTAAGAAAAATCACTATTTGTTCGAGTCAAATACCCACTTACCAATTATTGACGCGACACTAAAATGAAAGATGTTGTACGGGATGAATGACGAAAGACATGGGAAAGGAAACAAATTCAGAGCTTGAGATGTTGATAACAATGCTTGGTTTCTTTCCTCTATTTAGTTTTTTTGTTGGTTTTTGGCAATTTTGCATTATATTCTATACGTAACCACAAACAACAAAATGCCAAATCCAACATAAAGAACTGCAAATATCGCCGAGAAAGGGACCAAATTTTTTGTGGACACGAGCTGCAGGGGTTCAGGATAAGACTTGCGCTACGGGGAACGCATGGCTCTTTCACAGAAGAGAGTGAAAGAGAAGTTCTGACCGACCTCATTGGTACGCCCGCTACATCTAAAGACGACGTCGACGTCCATGTGCTCTCATGGCAGAGTCCTGGATGTAGCGTCAATAATGCCACAGGACATTGACAGGTCACTGGGCAGCATACCGATTGGGCTCTCCCTGACCCTACCTGCAACCTGCACAAAGTGACTGTCTCTCTTTTTTCTTTTCAAGGGCCCGTTCTTTCGAAAAAAACTGTAAAATTTATTTTTTCTGTATTGGATCATTTTATAATGTTTTTAATATAAAAGTTAGTAAATATTTTTAAATATATTTAATTTTTATTAGCCATGTAAAGTGAATGATTTGATGTAATTATTTAATAAAAAAATATTAAAATTAAGTGAAAAAGTATCTATAATTTTTCCTTTTAAAACTTTTTTTGGAATTTTCTATCGAACACGACTTTCTCTGAATTCTTTGTCATTTCACATTGTCTTTCGCATGCGTGATTCCCAATGGGCAGTAGATTTTCGTACTGTTTTTTTTTTTATTTTTTTTTTTTTTTTTTTTATCTTTTGCTCTGAGGGTATCATTTGTTTTTTAATATTTTAAGCTTAAAAGCATTTTGACAAACAAACAACCTATGTTATTATGCCAGCTCTACGGAACTATTAGGCCGCGTTTGCCATGTAGATAAGGATTAGGAGTCAGGACCCAAACCGGTTGTATCATGATTCCTGATCTTCTTGTCCCCATTGAATCGCCTTTAGAGTTGGTCCTGGGAAGAATATACATGTACTTGATCTATTTTGAAAAGTACAAAAAAAAAAAAAAAAGAATAGTTATATTTGTGGGACACGGCATCTCTCACATCCACATGATGCATTATTCAAAGCGTCCGTAAAAAAATTCTCTCAGGTGTTACACACACTTCTTGGAGTTTTTCTTTCACATGATCACACGTTATATGAATTTGATGTACTTTTTTTTTTTATCGACTTTCCAACAGCTTTCCCCGCTTATTCTTTTCTTTTCCGACTCACTCTAGAGTCGGCCTGGAATAAACGTCTATAAAATGTAGAACACCCAGACGTCCTGCGATCACATTTTTCACTAGAGAGATAGAGAAAGAGAGATGGAGGAGGCAGATGTGGTGATAGTGGGAGCAGGTATAGCGGGTTTGGCAGCAGCGTTAGCCTTGAAGATAGTAGGGGTTCGGGCCTTGGTGTTAGAGAGAGGGGAAGGACTAAGAACAACAGGTGCAGCCTTAGGCCTGTCCATAAACGCTTGGGTCGCCCTTGATGTTCTCGGCGTAGGTCACAAGCTCACGGCCATTTATGCCTCTTGCTCGAAGTAATGCCGGACCTTTTTCATCTCAGACATTTGCGTGTCTTCTGATTTCATTATTAGTCTTAATTTGTAAATTCTTGGGTAGATATATTATCCTTTTTTTTCTTCAGTGCGATGTGTTATTTGCATTACCTTTTGTATTGGGCCAGTTATCATGGACTATGATAAATCTCTTTCTTGAGATGTTTAATTTGTTCATAAACCTGTTATGTGTAGGTAGATTTTCTTAATTAGTGTGCTTTCGGTATGTATGGTTAGAACAAACTAAAACCACTTCTTATGACCTCTATTTCTAATTTTCCCCTTCGTTCCTATATATAATAGGGCAATTATAACAAATGTTGAGAATAGATCAATTCAAGAGGTCTCTTTCGCCACGTCTGACAAGTATGCTAACTAGCACCCTATCTTCCTTGTGTTGTTTTCATTTCCTTCTGATTTAGATCCGACTTCCCAAATCCACAATTTCATCAGTCTCGACTCCTTTTTCGGATCGTTTAAAAATTCATTTGTTCTTAATTTCGATCACGGCTTTTTCTTTCAAACTTAACTACCTATGTTGATGCAGACGTGCACGTGAATTTTCAGCTGTACATCGTAAAGCCTTACTGGAAGCTTTGGCAGAAGACTTGCCCAGTGGCACCATCCGTTTCTCTTCCAAGGTCAAGTCCATTGAAAACCAATCACAAGAAGGCTCAGAATTTGCTGTCATTCGAATGGATAATGGAGCTAGCATCAAAGCAAAGGTACATCGGAAGGAATTAGCGTACTAGGCTCATGCTGATCAAGCCGCCGCTCACATTGACGTTCCTATTTTTGACTGTAGAGAATAGAAACAGTGAGCTTTAAAGTTGACAGGCTTCGTTTTCAAATTCATTTATCACTCTGGATATTGCAGGCTTTAATAGGGTGTGATGGTGTGCACTCAGTGGTGGCACGTTGGTTAGGACTCCGCCCAGCGGTCGATGCAGGCCGATGGGCAGTGCGTGGGTTGGCCTTATTTCCTGAAGGTCATGGGCAGAATCCCGTAATGCGACAATTTGTATCCGCTGGAGAAAGGGCTGGTTTTGTTCCTCTCAATGATAAAGAGCTCTACTGGTTTCTAACCTACGTATTCTCATCTAAAGGTTAGGCTTTTTTCCCACCTTTTGTCTCATGTAGTTTCTTGTCTTATAAAAAAATTTGGAGTATTAAGTTAGTCTGGCTAATAAAGCATGAAGGCTGACTATCCTAGGCATGAGTCATGACCTTAATTCCGAAGTACTGCTTCTGGCCGTTCTCTTTGCAACGAAAAGTGATGCTGATGGACAGCATCTATTTGGTTTATAGAGTTAGAATTGGCACTTAGGGTTTTGTATAGCGTTATTAGCACTCCTGCAGCAGTCTGTCACTAAAAGCAGTGCAAATCTTCTATCGTTCCAGGTGAGGACATTCCACATGATCCTGAGCTAATAAAAAGAGAAGTTATTGATCACTTAGCCAAGGACCTGCCCCCGGAGTACTTGTCGATGGTCGAGCATTCAGAGCTTTCAACGGTGACATGGTCTGAGCTTCTGTATAGGCGTCCATGGGACGTCATATTTGGAACCTTGAGCAAAGGGAACGTTACAGTGGCAGGGGATGCCATGCATGCTATGACACCAGACCTGGGACAAGGTGGCTGCTCAGCATTGGAAGATGCTGTTGTTTTAGGCAGGCACATTGGGGACTTAATTATCCGGAACAAAAGACCAGTGGCAGGAGATCAATTGGCCGAGGCCTTCCGAAGATATGCCAATGAAAGGAGGTGGCGTGTTGCTGGCTTGATCACGGCCTCGTATCTTTCGGGGTGGGTGCAAGTAAATAACTCTGGTTGGTTGATGAAATTCCTTAGGGATATGTATTCTATAAGTTTCTTTACAAGGTAGTACTTAGTTTTAGAGAGTACGATTGTGGAAAGCTGCTGTTCCATCACAGTACTGAAATCGGAGAAAAACCAAAGGAAGATTGACTAGCCAGATCCTAGGCCCAAAATGTTAGTCTTTTCAATGAGATGGAGGAGGATAAGGCTCGTATGGTGCCAATAAATTCAACAAAAATTGACAGGGGGCCACATATATATGGAGCAGGATGTCCCTATCTGCAAGTGGCCGGCAAAGTGATTGTATCCTTGAGCGTATGATTCAAGTATTTGACAATCAGTAATCCGTCAATCTTAGGGCCTAGGCCCATTTTTTGTTCCTCCTGCGACTATTTATATGATAGGTGGGTGGGTGAGATTCGTGAGAATGACGTTTGAGGAATTTCCCCTTCTCTTCTTTTTCTTTTTTTTTTTTTCATTTAAATTTCCCCTTCTCTTAGCAAGAGTAAATTAGATCATTTCTCATGTCAATCCTTTACGACCACAAGAAAACTCTGTCATTTCATATCATCGTCTGTATATGATCCTCAGCAGAGGATGGTAACTTCTGTGTACACGCAAGGGAGGTTTCCCCACAGCCCGTCACTCTCTTTGTTGTTCGAAAAGTGGGGGCAGCACGGAGGAGAGGAAGGTGTTTTTTGTTCCTTGTTACTTTTTTTTAAGCTTCCTTATAAATAGGGTTGTGCATAAGCAGTAGCGGTTATGCCCTCCACCGCCACCACCACCGCTATGGGCGGTTGTCCAAAAATGGACACCCCCAGCACCGTAGGGAGGAAACCGGCACCTAACGGTGGCGATAACAGTTACTGCCCCTTACACCGAAGATCACAAAAAAATCAATACCAAATAGAAATCCAAATTAAAATCGATACCAAATAGAAATCCACATCTATAATCAATACAAATCGAAATCTAAATTTGTAATCAAAACCAAATCGAAATCCACTCTGTAATCAATATGAAATCAAAATTCAAATTCAAAAAAATTTCGAAATCTGAAATCTCAACCAAATCGTAAACAACCTAAAAACAAATTCAAAATTGCAACCCCGGCAAATCGCAACCAAACCTACAGATGCTAAACATTGACATTCGCTTGAAAAACACCACAGATTTGAAAAGTGTTCCAAATTTTTTTCCAAATCTGAAATCTCATAAACAACCGAAAAAAATTCTAAAATTGCAACCCTTATAATCAATACCAAATCGAAAGAAAATCTCCATATATTTGAAAAGCTTTCCAAATATCAATCAAATAAAAAAAACCTAAATAAAAAATTTCCTCAAACCCAGCAAATCTCAACCAAAACGCAAATATAATATCAAATCGCAAGAAAATTGTGGGGAGAGACAGAAAGAGAGAGACAAAGAGAGAGCGATAGTCAATAGAGTTGTTGAGGAAGAGAGCTAAAGAGAGTTGTGGCTGTTGCTTGCTAACTGCTGCAAGAGGGAGTGCGTACTGTGCGCCGTGTGACTGAAGGAGAAAGGCAGAGCTGACTGCTAAGTGATCGAGAGACGGAGAAAGAGATAGGGTTATGTTAGGTTAGGTTTAAAATCACTAAAAGAAATGGTGCCGTTTTGTTATGTATATTTAAAAAAAAAAAAAAGTAGTGAAGCGGTGAAACCGCCCAGCAGTGAGCGATTTCACCGCCACCAGCAAAATCCCTGCACCGTCACCAGTGCCGGTTAACCGACACACCGCCGGTACTGGTGATCAGGCTAACATATAAATAAAAAATAGAGTAAATTATAAATCCCTACAACCTACCACCATATTGGTAAAAAGTATCTCTAAATTATAGCTCGTTGTAACTAAGCCTATAAATTCATGTTTCTATTGCGATTCCATCCCCAAATCTAATGAAGTCGTTAACGCATAGAGTTCTCGTTGCACATGTCCTTCTCACATTCTTAAAAATATAATTATGCTCTCATTTGCAGTGTTATGCCCTAGATACTAAGGGTGAGGGACGGGTGCAGGTCACATGGGATTGAAACCATATGAGTTAACATTTTTTTGAGTCTGGGGATGGAATCTCAACAAAAACATTGATTATTGGGTAAATTACAACGAGTTATAGTTTATAGATACTTTTGAGAATAAGGTGGTAGTTCAAGTCCAGTCTAGGCTCAGCCCAATCTAGCCTAGTTTAGTTCTGGCTATCATCCAGTGGTAGTTTCAACGACACTCTGGCCGACTTTTGTTTATATTTTCTTGAGCCTTCCGATGCCTTATTTAGCTTCATTCTAGTGAAGTACCAATCTTTTTTTGCCTTTTCTAGTCTTCGTCTGCCTGCCACGGTCCACTTTTTGATTTCGTCACCCACTTCCGGCTACCATCACCACTTTTCAGTCACTTTTGGTGACCGTTTGCCACCATCCGATGTCTTTTCAACTATCTTTTCGACGACTTTCTAATGCTAAATTTTTTTCCCTCGGGGCAATTTTTTTACAAGTTCAAACTCAACGTTTATACACTTTGAGTTTGTAGGGGAGTATTAGACTCCCACATTACTTTAGCAATGTAGGCTCTTGTAATTGAGAGCGCATAAATAAATCTCTATTGTAATCTCATCGTTGCACTAGTGAGTATATTGTGCCTCATGGACTGAGCTTTTCTACAGTGATATAAATCAATGGACTGAACCAAACTCCATTCACAGCGTCATCTACATTAAAATCAAGCTTTTATAGATGCCAGATAGAAATTATGGGCCTTGTGGCACAGTTGTGTGGGGTCTTTATGGCCATTTGGACTGAGCCATGTAAGGTTGTTTGTTGTATGGCCCTTTGGGGCTTAAATGTTGTTGTAAGGGCTTTATGCTCCTATTATTAGTAACCGTTCTTGGAGGATGTTTGCACTTAACCCTCTTATGAAATGACTGGTATCTCTAATCATAACACCATAAATACATCAGTTCCCAAAATACCGGAGATCCGGAAAGAAAAACTCCTTATAGCTCTATGTCCAGTCTACTAACAGCATAAGGTTCGTCTTAGCAAAAATTCAACTTAGCTGCCCACATGACTCTCTCACCTGTTTGATAAGTGAAATAATGCGTGAAAGCTAACGGAGGACCGCTTTTTTAAGAGCCGAAAACTTAAGGACTAAATTTTTAGTTTGGAAACCTAAAGACCTATAATGAAAATAGTACAAAACGTAAGGACTAAAATTAGTTTCAAAATTTTGGCCTCTAATTAAAAAAAGGGACAAAAATTATTTTGAGTCCTCTAACTACCAATTCAATTATAAATAGGGGTATAAACTAGCACAATTGACACATTGAGCCCACAAACTACCAAATTTCATTAATTTGCACTCCTAAAAAAGATCCAACGATATTCCAAACTTGTGCAACGTGTGTTGTGAATGGACCACGTGGCACGATTTTAAACTTATTTTATATTAAGGTGCAATTTGATTAATTGTAAAATTGGAGGTCTTAAGTGTCAAAATTGATAGTTTAGACTCCTATTATGAAATTGAATTATCTCTCTATCAAATTATTCTTTTTTATTATAATATTTATTCAAATCTTATATCTCTACACTTTTTTCACAAGCTACCATAAACTATTTAAATTTTTGCACTCAAACACAAGAGTTTCCAAGTTGGATGAATTTTTTTCACCTCTGCGTCTCTGGGAAGGAAATGAGATCAGATCATATCGTCATCCCTTACGATCGAGCAAAGAGCAAACCCACAGCTTCTTTTGAATTTTTCGGCAGCTTGTCCATATCTGCTTGTCCCTTCTGAATTGCCACAGAAAGTTTTTTCTGTTGATTAGAACAAAAACAAAAAAAGAAATGCCATAGATATTAGAAACTGCTGATGAAATATGGGGATGAAGAAATGAGATCAGATCATATCGTCATCCCTTCGATCGATCGAGCAAGAGCAAATTACCACAGCTTTTAGTCACGTGGCCCATGGCAAGTGTGATTTTAATGCAAGTTTTTAACAAATTCCTCAGAGGCCTCTCCGTTTTTTTGACCAATTTTTCTGCATCCTCTCTATAATATCTGCTTGTCCTTTCTGAATTGCCATAGAAAGTTGTCACTGTTGATTAGAACAAAAACAAAAAAAGAAATGCCCTAGAAACTGCGGATGAAATATCTATATATACAAGACACACCCGGAACGGAACCTCTCTTATGGCCACGTGCTCACTCAAGACTTTTCTTGCACCAAAAGAAGCATCCAACAAAGTTGTTTAATGAACGAGAGTCTTTCTTGACATTTCAGCCGACTGTTTTGACCTATTTTTCTGCAGCTTCTCGTCTTTTTTTTTTTTTTCCTTTTTCTCTTCTGATTTACCTGATCCTATATATAGAGAACAACCCAAACGTCTGGTATGCATGTGCGTACTTAAGAGAGAGAGAGAGAGGGGGAGAGACAGATAGAGGAAGCAGATGTAGTCAGAGACAAAGCTAGGATTTGTCCTTAGGAGGGCTAAATATAGTTTTTGCTTGAAATTAAAAATTCCTAAAAGCGTAGGGTAATAAATAAAATATTCAAATTTTATTTTAATCAAAATAAGCAACAAGCCAACAAATAAAAGTCAAAATTTTATCAACTATGCTAATTGAACCTAATGTTCCTTCAACGAGTAAAAGTCATCAATTAACAAATCAGTACTAAAAACTTCAGCAATTTCTTTTTCAATATAAACAACAAGATAATCTGCAAGAAAGTCATCTTTCATTTTATTTTGAAGTCTTGTCTTGACAATTTTTATTGCTGAAAAAGTTTGTTCAGTAGTTGCAGTTGAAACTGAAAGAGTTAAAACTAGTCGAATCAATCTTTCAACCAAATAATAAACTTTTGACTTCCTAATTTTTACCAATGTTTAACACAAATCAGAAATGGTAGACAAGTTCCGTAACCATATTATGTAACACCCCTCCCTTTTTATTCCACTGTTTAATATAGTTTATGTATAAGTTATAATAGTTGTGAAATATTTTTTTTTCCTTGTGTTTGCTTTTACTAGGGTCTGACAGGGCAGGCGCTTAAGTGACCTGGAAAAAAATTCCGGGGGTCATTGAGTTTTGAGGCCAAGGTACTTGAGGTTTAAATCCTGGGGTTATTGAATTGAAATGCCTAGGGTTATTAGAGTGAAAATGCCAAGGGTCACCGAGTAGGATATGCCCAGGGTCACCAAGTTTTCAAGTCCCAGGGTGTATTGAGTGCTTGGGAAAAATCTTCCCGAGGTAAATGGGGGTATGGGAGCTGAATTCCCGGGATGATCGAGAGGAGTATGCCCGGGAGTTTTGAGACCCGAGCCCGGGTAGCTGAGAACAAAATCCTGGGGCATCTGAGTGTTTCATGACCGAGAGCTGATTATTATTTTAGCATGGATGACAGAGCCCTGTATGCCCGAGTTTCCTTTTCCTGTTATCTTTTTCTACGTGTCTTAACCGTGTGGTATGCATTAAATATACTCTTACCATATCTTACCAAATCACTTAGATGGAGCTTTGTCATTGGGCATTATTTCATGTTCTGCTTGTTAAGAGATACGTGAGATATGAGGAGCTTAGATGGTTGCTATGTTATGGGTTACGCCTGATTTACAATGATTGCCTAGACCTCTAGCTTGGGGTGTGTAGAGTGGCTAAGGGGAATTCACCAGTGAGTTACGTTCGGTTTATATTGTCAGCAAAGATTTACTCGGCCAAAATTGATAACGACTTCTTGATGTTTGATTGATGCCTTCTTGAGATTTGATTGATGCTATCTTAAGGTTTAACCTATGCTCGACCCATATTGCTCGACCGATCTATGAGACATAGAGTTCATGCTCGACACATGCTCGAGTGAGAACTTCCAGATTTCAAAAAACTTTAATTTTCAGAGCCTTATATATGGACAAACTCAAGGTATTTTTTATTCTTCTTTGGTAGGCCATCTCAAACCTTGAGAGGTTTTCTTGAGTTTCTAGAGCCTCCATTTAGATAGAAAAACTCCCAAAGATTCATGACCTAAATCAATCAGTTTTAGCCTTCAAAATTCTTAAGTGATCTTAAAGAATAAAGTTGTTCGCGAAGAGTTCACAAGACAAAGTTCAAAGGTTTGAGGTGAATGCTGCACCAAACAGATTTAAGCAAGAACACTTAGATTATTAATCCGGGGTTGTCAAAGTCAGCAACAGGGTTGCTTCTGTCTGAATCGCTGTTTGTGAGGTTTTCTTCTTAGTGGATTTCAGGTAGCTGCTAGTCCAAACTGGTTTTTCGTTTGAATAATTTTTCAAAGATCTTCGGCTTCGTCAACAAAATTCTTGTCTCTTTATGTGATTGAAGTTGATTTAATTTTTCGCTGCTTATTTTATTGATTGAGTTGATTATTATGCATATTGACTGGTCCAATTTTAAAACGTGTTCAAAATTGTTATTAAATTTTTAATTAGAGGAAAAACACCTATTCACCCTTTTACATGTTATCAAGTTCTAAATAGGATTTTTCATAAATAATTTATGATAGGAATAGATTTTTCAGCCCTAAGAAAGGATTGCTACTGCAAAGGCCCAACGAGAAAGAAAACGGGCCCTGGCCGAACGGAAAAGGCTGAGGCCCATCCTAATACAAACAAGTTCTCATCGACTGCAAATCAGTATTTGGAAAAGATTGACAACCCTCTTAAATAGGGGTCACGCTGAGCATGAAAATGCGAGGCCTAAGGGATAGTTAATCATCTGATTTCGGACAAAAATAATGCTAGAAAGAATAATATCTAATAATTAAATGAGCAAACAGAGACCGCCTTCCTTAGGACCAATGGGAAGAAGGAAGGGAAAAAGTGGGCCCCACTTAATAATGAGGGCAAAAGTGCATGATGAAGAAAAAACGTCATAAAAAAGAGGAAGACGGAGGCTGGCACCTTGAAGAGACAGAGAAAAAAGAAGGATAAAGATCAAGGTTGCGGCCCATCGAGGCAAGGCTCAGATAGAAAAAAGAACAAGGATATTAGAGAAAAGGGAGAAAAATGGAACAATAAACATACTCTCTCTCATATGGTACGCATACTCTCTCACTAATAATTGAACCAGAAAACAAAATATATGGAAAGATGGCGACTAACAAATGCATTGGAGAAATCCTCTTACGAGGAGGAACACTGGTCCTAACTTATTTTCTTTGCTTGTAAAAGGAAGGAATGAGCGCTTGAGCTTTTCAACTCATCCCAAGTGCGGGATTTCAAGTCCAGCTTCCTTGAGCTCTTGGCTTAGTGGACACTCTGATAGGTTGGTTAAAAATGGCTCTATCAACTGACTTCGTCTTTGGGAAAACTTTAATTGGTTATCAGATGGCCGGAGTCTTGGAAAGATATGTCAAGGAAAGGAGGTGGCGTGCTGCTGGCTTGATCACGGGCTCGTATCTATCAGGGTAGGTGCAACAAGAGGGGTCTGGATGGTTCACGAAATTCCTTAGGGATGTGGTATTCTACAAGCTTCTTTTCATTGTGCTATTTAGTGTACGCGATTATAATTGTGGGAAGTTGCCCTCTGTTACATCAAACGGTACTCCACTATTGGAGAACAACCCAAGGAAGGTTGACTAGCAATGAGGACCCTACCTCAGCGGAAAATTAGTAGTGCAAATCTGCAAGAAGAAGTGTATTCATGATATCTATAGTTTGTTGCCTATCCGGTTGAAGGAGGAAAAGGGAGTCCATGAATATTATATATTTGGTCTTTTATCAAATATATATAGTCGTAGGCACTCCGTTCATTAGTATTTTTTTTGGGGTAAATCATAATTAGCCCCTTATGTTTGGGCAAAAATCAATTGCTACCCTTAATTTTCAATCAATTTGAGACCCATAACTTTCAAAAATCAATCTTACCCCCCGTCTAAATTAGGCGTTAAGTCCGACGGAAAATAATGCAAAATGACCGAAATGCCCCAAGGCTAAATTTTTAAAATAAATAAAATAATTAAATTTAAAAATAAATTAAAAATAAATAGATTATTGAAAAAGAGTTTCAATATTTTTATTTAAAAATATCATTTTTTATTTTTAATGAATTTTTTAAATTTTTTTTAGTAATTTTATTTTAGAGGGGCATTTTGGTCATTTGTCATACTTTTCCGTTTGATTTAACGTCTGATTTAGACGGAGGGCGAAGATTGATAAGTTTTGAAAGTTATGGGTCTCAAATTGTTGGATTGAAAAATAAGGGTAGCAACTTGATTTTTACCAAACAACTATGAGTTTATCCCTATTTTTTTCGTTTGTAGGTTTGTGCTAACGGCGGATGGTAGTCCCATTTAGGTAAATAATCTTTCAAGTGATAATAGAGACAACGTCGATACAATTTTCAATTGTTATAAATTGTTAGTGCCTTTTTGTTATTGGCAAAATTTCATGGTAAAATATCTCTTTTGAATTGTAATTATTTTATTTAAGTTTGTCTTGTCGTTCAAGAGTTTTGGATGCTTCTCATGTTAATTATGAAGGTAAGTTGAGTTTATGCCTTCTTAATGTTTGACTGATGCCCTCTTTAGATTTGATTGAAGCTCTCTTAAGGTTTAACCCACGCTCGAACCATATTGTTCAATAGATCTATGAGATAAAGAGTTCACGCTCGACTCAAGCTTGATCTAAACTCGACGCACGCTCGAGTGAAAACCTTCGAATTGCAAAAAACCTTAATTTTCAAAGCCTTATATATGGACAAACTCAAGGTATCTCTGATTCTTCTTTGGTAGGCTGTCTCAAGCCCTAGAGAGGTTGTTCTTGAGTTCCCTAGAGCCTCCATTTGAGAGAGAAAAACTCCCAAAGATTCGTGACCTAAATCGATCAGTTTTTCTCCTATAAAATCATCATTAAATCCATTATTCCTTACTGAAGCCTTCAGAATGCTAAAGGGATATTAAAGAATAAAGTTATTCGCAAAGAGTTCACAAGAAGAACCTCAGAGGTTTAGGTGAAATCTAAGTAAGAATGTTTAGATTATTACATCAGGGTTGTCAGGGTCAACAACAGGGTTGCCCCTGTCTAAATAATTGTTTGTAAAGTTTTCTTCTTAGTTGATTTCAAGTAACTGGTTTTTTTCTTTGAATAATTTTTTCAAAAGTTTTCCACTTCGTCAACAAATCCTTGTCTCTTTTGTGATTGAAGTTTAATTTAATTTTTTGCTACCTATTTTATTGATTGAGTTGATTATTATGCATATTTAGACTGATCAATTTTAGAACATATTTTAAAATTGTTATTAAATTTTTTAATTAGAAGAAAAATACCTATTCACCCTTCTAATTGTTATAAGGTTTAAACAGGATTTTTCATAAATAATTTAGATATGTCTTCGTGTTTTCTTTTTGTCACGTGAGTTTTCCTAAGACACACCCTGATCTCCATTCAGTCACGATTTTACCTTTTTTTCTTTCTTTCTTTCTTAATTCTTTTTACTGGGTCACTCTTTCCAAACTTTGGGGCTCCACTAAGTTTGGTCCTGTCCATGTGTTCGTCTAGTAAAGGTCCTAAAGGCCCAAAGTACAACTACATGTAAGAAAAATCACTATTTTTCGAGTCAAATACCCACTTACCAATTATTGACGCGACACTAAAATGAAAGATGTTGTACGGGATGAATGGCGAAAGATATGGGAAAGGGTAAAACAAATTCAGAACTTGAGATGTTCATAACAATGCTTGGTTTCTTTCCTCTATTTAGTTTTTTGCTGGTTTTTTGCAATTTTGCATTATATTTTATACGTAACCACAAACAACAAAATGCCAAATCCAACATAAAGAACTGCAAATATCGCCGAGAAAGGGACCAAAATTTTTTATGGACACGAGCTGCAGGGGTTCAGGATAAGACTTGCGCTGCCGGGAACGGATGGTTCTCTCACAGAAGAGAGTAAAGAGAAGTTCTGACCGACCTCATTGGTACGCCCGCTATATTTGGACGGGGATCTCCTGCAATTCGGAGAGAGAGAGAGAGGCCTCTACCTCTCTCCGAATTGCCCCCCCGAATTGCAGGGGATCCGATCCGCTATATCTAAAGACGACATCCATGTGCTCTCAGGTCAGTGCTGGATGTTGCGTCAATAATGCCAAGGAAATTGACAGGTCACTGGGCACATCCTGATTGGGCTCTCCCTGTAAACCGTGCAAAGTGACTGTCTCTCTTTTTCCTTTTCAACTTTCTTTGGAATTCTCTATCGGATCACTTTGTCTTTCCCATGCGTGATCCCATTCCCAATAGCCAGCAACCGTGCAAAGTGACTGTCTCTCTTTTTCCTTTTCAACTTTCTTTGGAATTCTCTATCGGATCACTTTGTCTTTCGCATGCGTGATCCCATTCCCAATAGGCAGTAGATTTTCGTACTGTTATTATTATTATTTTTTCTTGTTTGCCCTTTGCTTGTCATCTACGGAGCTATTAGGCCTTTTTTGGCATGTAGCTTAGCATTAGGAGTTAGGACTCAGAACCGGTTTTATCATGACTCGCCTTTAGAGTTGCGTCCTGGGGATGAATATCTATCTATACATGTACTTGATCGATTTTGAAAAGTACAAAAAAAAAAAAAAAAAAAAAGAATAGTTATATTTGTGGGACACGGCATCTCTCACATCCACATCCATATTGGACGCCGCTGAATTATTCACAACCAAAGCGTCCGTAAAAAAATTCTCTCAGGTGTTACACACACTTCTTGGAGTTTTTCTTTCACATGATCACACGTTATATGAATTTGATGTACTTTTTTTTTTTTTATCGACTTTCCAACAGCTTTCCCCGCTTATTCTTTTCTTTTCCGACTCACTCTAGAGTCGGCATGGAATAAACGTCTATAAAATGTAGAACACCCAGACGTCCTGCGATCACATTTTTCACTAGAGAGATAGAGAAAGAGAGATGGAGGAGGCAGATGTGGTGATAGTGGGAGCAGGTATAGCGGGTTTGGCAGCAGCGTTAGCCTTGAAGATAGTAGGGGTTCGGGCCTTGGTGTTAGAGAGAGGGGAAGGACTAAGAACAACAGGTGCAGCCTTAGGCCTGTCCATAAACGCTTGGGTCGCCCTTGATGTTCTCGGCGTAGGTCACAAGCTCACGGCCATTTATGCCTCTTGCTCAAAGTAATGCCGGACCTTTTCCATCTCAGACATTTGGGTGTCTCCTGATTTCATTTATTAGTCTCAATTTGTAAATTCTTGAGTGGCTATATTATCATTTTTTTTCTTCAGTGCGATGTGTTGTTTGCATTACCTCTTGTATTGGGCCAGTTATCATGGACTATGATAATAAGTCTCTTTCTTGAGATCTTTAATTTGTTCATAAACCTATTATGTGTAGGTAGATTTCCTTAATTAGTATGCTTTCGGTATATATGGTTAGAACAACCTAAAACCACTTTTTATGACCTCTATTTCTAATTTTCCCCTTCGTTCCTATATATAATAGGGCAATTCTAACAAATGTTGAGAATAGATCAATTCAAGAGGTCTCTTTCGCCACGTCTGACAAGTATGCTAACTTGCACCCAATCATTCTTGTTTTGTTTTCGTTTCCTTCTGATTTAGATCCGACTTCCCAAATCCACAATTTCAGCAGTCTCGACTCCTTTTTCGGATCGTTTAAAATTCATTTGTTCTTAATTTCGATCACGGCTTTTTCTTTCAAACTTAACTACCTATGTTGATGCAGACGTGCACGTGAATTTTCAGCTGTACATCGTAAAGCCTTACTGGAAGCTTTGGCAGAAGACTTGCCTAGTGGCACCATCCGTTTCTCTTCCAAGGTCAAGTCCATTGAAAACCAATCACAAGAAGGCTCAGAATTTGCTGTCATTCGAATGGATAATGGAGCTAGCATCAAAGCAAAGGTACATCGGAAGGAATTAGCGTACTAGGCTCATACTGATCAAGCCCGCCGCTCACATTGACGTTCCTATTTTTGACTGTAGAGAATAGAAACAGTGAGCTTTAAAGTTGACAGGCTTCGTTTTCAAATTCATTTATCACTCTGGATATTGCAGGCTTTAATAGGGTGTGATGGTGTGCACTCAGTGGTGGCACGTTGGTTAGGACTCCGCCCAGCGGTCGATGCAGGCCGATGGGCAGTGCGTGGGTTGGCCTTATTTCCTGAAGGTCATGGGCAGAATCCCGTAATGCGACAATTTGTATCCGCTGGACAAAGGGCTGGTTTTGTTCCTCTCAATGATAAAGAGCTCTACTGGTTTCTAACCTACGTATTCTCATCTAAAGGTTAGGCTTTTTTCCCACCTTTTGTCTCATGTAGTTTCTTGTCTTATCAAAAAATTTGAGTTAGAATAGGCACTTAGGGTTTTGTATAGCGTTATTAGCACTCCTGCAGCAGTCTGTCACTAAAAGCAGTGCAAATCTTCTATCGTTCCAGGTGAGGACATTCCACATGATCCTGAGCTAATAAAAAGAGAAGTTATTGATCACTTAGCCAAGGACCTGCCCCCGGAGTACTTGTCGATGGTCGAGCATTCAGAGCTTTCAACGGTGACATGGTCTGAGCTACTGTATAGGCGTCCATGGGACGTCATATTTGGAACCTTGAGCAAAGGGAGCGTTACGGTGGCAGGGGATGCCATGCATGCTATGACACCAGACCTGGGACAAGGTGGCTGCTCAGCATTGGAAGATGCTGTTGTTTTAGGCAGGCACATTGGGGACTTAATTATCCGGAACAAAAGACTAGTGGCAGGAGATCAATTGGCCGAGGCCTTCCGAAGATATGCCAATGAAAGGAGGTGGCGTGTTGCTGGCTTGATCACGGCCTCGTATCTTTCGGGGTGGGTGCAAGTAAATAACTCTGGTTGGTTGATGAAATTCCTTAGGGATATGGTATTCTATAAGTTTCTTTACAAGGTAGTACTTAGTTTTAGAGAGTACGATTGTGGAAAGCTGCCCACAGTACTGAAATCGGAGAAAAACCAAAGGAAGATTGACTAGCCAGATCCTAGGCCCAAAATGTTAGTCTTTTCAATGAGATGGAGGAGGATAAGGCTCGTATGGTGCCAATAAAGTCAACAAAAATTGACAGGTAAGTGGGCCACATATATATGGAACAGGATGTCCCTATCTGCAAGTGGCCGGCGAAGTGATTGTATCCTTCTTTTCTTCGCCTTTGAGAAAGTTGATCACCTGTCCATATGATGGTGTCTCCTCTTCGTTTTCAACTTCCATTTTGACCAAAAAAAAAAAAAAAAAAACTTCCATTTTGAAATCCGTACGTATCTCGGGCCACATGGTTCTTAATGCTTGGTCTTTCGCATTCCTCGTCCCAATAACAAATTGATAGTTTAAACTTTAATAAAAATCACATCACCCTTAGTAACGCCAAGCAAAAAAATGGCATTTTCTTCTTAAGAATTCTTTAGCACCGCGTTTGCAAACCTTAATGAGCGGAAATATTTAAGAAATATTATGAAAATTGAAGAGATGGAAGAGATTGAAATTTTATTAAATTTTGTGAGAATTTGCTAATTAGTAGAAATATTTAAGGAAAGTTATAAAAATTGAAGTTTTATTGAGTTTTGTAAGTATGTAGTGAAAAAAATAGAATTTTAAGAAGTTAGTAAAATGTGGATAGAGATATAATTTGAATGAAATTTTTTTTATATTTATTATGATGAAAATAGATGATTTTAACGAAAAGAGAGAGAATTTTGAATTTTTTTTTTTGACCCCTTGATTTGTGGAAAAACTTAAAAAGCTTAAAATTTTGGTGACAAATTCATTTTTGAATCTAAAAATTCTTAACCATTCCAAAATTCTCACAAATTTTGACTTTGCAAACCCGCCCAAATTAGAGCTTTGTTGACTCTAGATTCAAGACTTCATGTTAACTGTTGGGCCAAAATTGACCGGCCCGTTAGAAATTAATTGAGCCGACCGGTTTCCATTTTGTCGGTTCTCCTATCTTCCATTTCGGAGCAACATTCAAGGAATAAAAATGACTCCTGTTCGAAAGCGGTTTATACCCTTACTTGTGTTTAAACCAAACCACGATGGGAACTATTCCGTCGATCTTAATGTAGGCCTCACAGGGTAGTTTTTCCTTTGATGGTGCGCCCGAAACTGACATCAGAGTGTCGTGCGCATTTAATCTGAGATTCATCCAATAACAGGAGCATCAATTTCACGAGCATACGATTTGAAGTTAGTACGTCTAGCTCGTACAAAACGACACCTAATGGTGGAGCTAGCCAATTTACGCGCTAAGTAGATAATTTAAGGGTGAGTATCGGAATCGATAAAATTCAAATGACCTATTTGGGTTCCGGTAATCACTGGAATCCTTATTTTCATTCCGGTTCCATTCCAAAAAATTCTAGAATGGAACTAAAAGAATCTAAAAATTCTAGAGAGAGAGAAAACAAGAAATATCATCAACCCTTGTTAAAACTTCCTTGAACCTCTGGAACAACAACAGCAAGTGAATGAAAAACAAAGCACTATGTTTTGCAAACAAAAGGCAAAAAAACAAGAACAGAAAACTAAAAAACATAAAAATAAATCAAAGGGTGAAAGGAGCGAACCAAATTGTATATTTCAAATGCAGTGGACAGATCAATTTGCTGAAAAGATCTGGACCCTCAAATCAAGAACCAAATATATTTACCAACAGATAAAAACACAGGTCTAATAATTTTAGAAGTTTGAGAGTTGAGAGTCCATGTCGACCAAATTCCAATCAAAGCCCTAAAACTCAAATCTGCCAATCAAATCTCCAATGTATCAAACCCTAAAACTCTAGTTCAAAGAGAGATAAGGCATCATGTTTAGGTCAGACGAAAATAACTATACCTTGGTGAGAGAGATTCGACGCCCAAAGAAAGAGAGATTTCGGCCAAGAGATAGAGAGAAAGAGAGAGTTGTGCGTCTATGAGACAGAGAGAGAGAGAGATCAAGGGAAACAAGGTCGCAGGAAAAATGAGAAGGGTGAGAGTGGGGGGTTCCTAATCCTCAAATGACTTGGGTCGTTTTGACCTAGATCTAGATATATATATATATATATATAATATATATATATATATATATATATATATATATATATATATATATTGTAAATCAAGCCGAGTTTTGAGTCATAAAATATATATATAATTTCCAGTTCCGAAAAATCAGGAAAATGATATCTAATTTCGGTAATCATCAAGTGACCTAAGTTGTTTTGATTCAAATCAAAAAATATATATTTTTTAAAGTCAAAGTTCAAAAAGTTGAGTTTTGAGTCATAAAAAATAAAAAGTAATAATAATAATATCCGAGACCGGAACTGAAATTTATTGTTCCCAAAAACCAAAAAAATGGGGCATGTTCGTTTTCATCATTTTTGTAAGATTTGAATCCTACTTTTATTTTTACAATCCAAACATCATAACATACACGCATTTTTATACAACACTTTATTACTTTTTCTACACAAACCAATCCCTTTCAACAACTTCTACACGCATTTTTATACAACTTTAACACCACCTAAATATTCACAAAACTATCAGAATCCTAAAAAAAACATGAAAACGAACATGACCATTGGTATCCGGAATTTCCGAAGAATCTGGATAAAATTCTCAACTTAAAGATTCAACCAAAGTCATCATTTGATGTGAGCCTCGTGAGATAAGTGGAATAAATTGTCCCTCAAGATCATGATAAGATGTCACGTACATTGGGTATGGGTAAGATTGATGGGATAATGGCAGGTATGGGTGGAGCAGTAGTGTTTTCTATTCTTGCATTTAATTCCCATTTCCTCCGGGCACGCTTCATGAAAGCATAAGCAACACTCCAAAATATGAAACCATTTCCTTGTAAAACGTTTTCCTTCAAAATAAGTACAGCCTTAAACACGGAAATACATGTGATTAAGTCGGAAGATGCTTTGTGTCCCTGGCGTATCTCTATTGTCATCTGTGATGTTAAGCTTTTAGTTTCTTCTTTAGTTCTTTTGAGTCTCGGCAGTTTTCTTTAAGTGCAAACGTTGTTAGGCTTTGTATTATATCACTCATTGAACCGTTTTCTCGTCTTTCGAGGGATGCCTGTCTGCGTCTCATGAATTTTTGATGAACTATACTTCTGTGTATGCAATTTTCGTCCCCAGTAAAAAAAAATTAGCTCGGAAGTTTCTTATGTAAACCTCAGGATCCCGCAGGATCTTTTACAAAATTTCTGAGCATTGTTCGTTTTTATAATTATTCTAAAATATAAATATATTCACAAAATTAACATTTAAAATCTTAAAAATTTATACACAAATACCAATATATTTTACACAATTTCAACAACTTTTCACACAAACTCCAATACAGTTTCAAAAAAAATTATAACAAATATTATTTCTCTATACTTTTTCATCTAACTTCAATATTTTTTATTAAACAATTACATCAAATCATCTCTCTCTAAACCCTTTTACAAATTTAACAAAAATTAAATATCTTTAAAAATTTTCACTAAATTTTACACAAAAACCTATAAAACTCTAATCTACATGAATATTCACAATTCTACTAAAATTCTACAATTTTTCACAAAAGAACACCCCTTTAGTCTTAACATCCTGATAAAAAAAAATAGACAATGCAAAGAATGATGCATTTGAATTAAAGCACAAATCAAAAAATGGTTGAGAGAGGATTTTTGGATATTTTCAGTAATTGACAAATATTGTCTCAAGTATGTTTAAATCCTTTTAAAGATAGTTTTTAATTGTTAGTTAAGGTTTAAATAGCTAACAATATCTAAGGTAAAAAATTTAAATAAATAAAGAGATTGCAATTATATCTTTAAATAAGAAGATTTTCTGTGGTTGAACGGAGACTTTGTAAATATCACAAAAAGTGAAAAGTGAATGCTCCTTAAATCAAGGAGATTTGATAGGCCTATTCAATCAATATGCTCTTTAAGTTAAGTTTTTGAGGCCTAATATTATATTTTCTTTAAATATATAGAAAAATTTAAATTAGGGCCTTTTAAATTTGGGAAAAAATTAATGCTCTTTCGATTAAGGAGATTTAATAGGCCTTTTCGATCGATACACTCTTTAAGGTTAAGTTTTTTAGGCCTTAATATTAAATTTTCTTTAAATATATCATTAAAAAAAATTTGAATTGGAGGCCTCCTAAATTTGGGAACTTTAGGCAAACCGCCTATGCTGCCTATAGCTAGAGCCAGCCCTGAGGACTCCCTAGTCCCCATCACCATGGCTTTGTTTTAATACCCAGAGGCTCTCCCTCCATTAGGGGCATTGATTACTCTCAGGCGTTTCTGTTCGCCTTGCCAATTACTGGAGCTTAGCGAGTCATCTACGCATCTTTCCTGAAACCTATCTACATTTTCTTCCAACTCAATGGCCTGAGTTGGAAGAATATGTTTCTTTCCTATTTGAGTTTCCATATGGCAAGCTACTAGCTAGTGAATGCTGAGCAAGCAAAGAGTTGAGCTGAGCAAGCAAAGAGTTGAGTATCTAGAAGTGCGTATGATCCCAAAAGCACCAAAACAGCAAAAACAGAGAAGAAAAATCTTAAAAGCTTACAGGGATATCATTTCCAGGGTCGACTCAACCCTGAATCGTCATTTAGGATTTAGCATGTTACTAATTTTGAACCTTTCAACGTATCAGATCTTTGCTCAAAATTAATGTCATCGAGCACTTTTGTGTAATTCTTTTAATAGGCAATTAATCAACCACTTGTTTACGTCTACAAATTGACATAGTACTCCTAGAATTTTGCTTAGTTCAGTTGCGTTGGCTTTCTTGGGTAAGTTCAATTCGTTTGGGATTACTTTCTACCCAACATGATTGATTGCTCTGTTTTCGGGGAAGGTTGATTAGGGTGGTATTGAAAATCTTATAGGGGTGGAGATTAATATGTTGCTCCCGGCAGCTATATATGGGACTGATACGAAGATTTCTACTCTTCAGGGTGTGGGGTTGAGGTGAGGACGTGCCTTACCTAACAAAATTGCAAAAAAAAAAACACACTTCAGCCCATGGAATTCTTTCTGTTACAAGTAGGATCTGCTCTGCTTTCATTGAGAGACTACGACTATGTTTAGTTTGGTTTTAAAAACATTTGTTGTGTTTGTATTTTTGAGAGGTAATGTAAATTCTTTTCAGATTGATAAAAAATTTGTTAAAAGTTATTGAAATTTGTAAAAAGTTATTGGAATGAATGAAAAAGTGGTTGTGAAAATTTTTGAAAATGTTTTGAGATTAAAAAAAACAAACATAGCCTACCCCTCAGATGCTTTTCAGAATACACAAGTTGCCCTTCACAAGATTGATGAAAAGCTGAAATATTGTGCACTACCAAACAACTAACAAGACTAACTCTCCTCTAAGTTTTTCAATACTTTTTTCTCTTTAGATAATGGGACAATAATCAAGGAGCGTCAGAGTCCTCGTACACAAGCTCACATGATAGGAACTGAACCCTCATTCTTAGAAACGACGACCCAACGAGCAACTCGGCCAAAAGACCTTATAGGACATAGAGGCATAACGGGCTGAGAGACACAATACCTAATGAGCTCAAATGCTCACACAGATGAGATGGAGGCAGTTGGTCAGGAGCTTAAAAGGTAGATGAAAAATTGAAATATTTTGCACCACCAAACAAGATTAATTCTCCTCTATTTTTCAGTACTTCTACGACAAAGAAAAATAGCTTCTTTTTTTTTTTTTATAAGCAAAATGGTTAAAGGAGACGATCAAGTGTGACAAGCTCTTTTAGACATAACCATAACTCACATTGTACGATATATTTAGATCGAACAATAACTATTCAACCGAGAGATTCAGTCTATCACCATAGTCCTGCAAAAGTTACAGAAAAAAGTTTAAAAGGTAGAATATTGATAAAGATGTCACATAAGTACGAATGACCAACTACATGATTGTGATTCTATGTTAAAGATATCGCATGAGTATTGATGATCAACTACAGGATTGGTACAAATGTTGTTGGAAGATGATTAATGGTTTGAATCCACAATATTAATTGTAACATTTTTTTAGCAATAATACTTGAAGTTGAGCAATAGGTAACCCTGATGCTGATTGTTTTATCTGAAATTAAACACATGTCCAAAGTTAAAAGATAACTCAGATGAAGATCATATAAATATGTAGAATTTGTAGTTTGATTTTCTTTCCTTTTATTTATTTATTTAAAAAATTCGCCAATGCCCACCCGGATCTATTTTCTTAAATGTTCTTTTGTTCCGTGCAACGACCAGCCTGTCGGACAGAACCTTTATGGTTGTTCCTAATTCTACGGTCACACTGGCGGTGTAAATGGTGGTAGCCCTGAGCCTTAAAAACCATATTTATGTTTCCAACTGTCGCCTCCCATGCGGATCGATAGCAACCAATTTATTTTATTTTTTGTCACAGCTTTCACTAGTAACTTGCCAGAATAAAAAAAAGGGCATAAAGAAAGTGACCCTCCAAATTAAAGCAAATACAAACGCAATGGAAACTTCCAAAGTGACATCACAATTGAAGGTAGGAAAAGCACGATTCTCTACTAGGGAATTTGCGAATTGAGATGGGAAATTCTAGAATCAGAACTTGCCAAACAGTCGAACAAACAAATTTTCCATACTGTTCCCATTTCCTATTTATATGCAAGCTCAGTGCTGTTCCGTCAGTATTCGTTCAGAACCAGCCAAAAGAGAGATTTGCATAGTGGAGAGGAGTGAGAGAATGGCGAAATCACCAGAGGAAGAACACCCACAAAAAGTTTTTGGTTGGGCTGCCAGAGATTCTTCTGGGGTTCTTTCTCCCTTCCATTTCTCCAGAAGGCAAGTTCTTTTCCTCCCTTCTGGTTTGTTATTAGACTCTGCAGTTTCGCCTTCGCTTTCTTGTGAAGCGTTAAAAAGAAAAAAAGATGTTTTCATCAGGGCTTTTAGTACCCTGAAATGCTTCGATCATTCATAGCTCTATTAGCCATTTAGCCATCTTTGTACTACGTAGGTGACATGTTATTGTGTGGCTCTGTATTTGCGTTTGTGTATATTATTCTGCATGCCTTTCGCCTTTGATTTGTCAAAAGAAAAGGTTCGTTGAATACGACAATGTATTTACCTTGTCATTGAAATAATGGGTTACGCGATATTTCAGGGCTGAGGTTCGAAGTTTTGTGCCTTCTAGCTGGTTCTCTGTTTATGGGAGCAGGATAGTAGTTGTATTTGCAGCTTCATTATAATCAAATCTGGTGCCAAACATAGGGTTTCATTGTTTTGAGGTGTGCTGCGGCATGCGGACCCTTCATGTTTGGAAATATAGTAAGAACCAATATACTATGATTCTATGAAGCATAAAGTTCAATTACGCGAATGCCCCTGTTTTGATGCAAATGACGAGAGCTCTTCTCTAAATGTACATGTGCACAACGATTGTTCTTGTGGTGGGTAACCTGATACAGAAATTTAGATCACGACATTAATGTGTCTTCAGCAATTTTGTGGTGGATAATATAAGGTGGACTTTGTGCTAACGCTGGTATTTCTTTAAGCTGATGTTTTCGTCTTTTTTATTTACTCTCTTTTTCTATGCTGAGAGTTATATCACGACAGGGAAAATGGTGATGATGATGTCACGGTAAAAGTACAGTACTGCGGGGTTTGCCACTCTGACTTGCATACCGTCAAGAACGATTGGGGGTTCACGAGGTATCCTGTTGTTCCCGGGTACGTCTCTTATCTCACAACAATCCGCAAGATGCAATTTTGGGGGACGCATTTTGAGTAACTATCCAATATGATTGACTGTGGTGCAAAATTTTCTGATGTGATGTATTAATAACACTTTTGATAGGGGCAATGGAGGTCAATTCAGGTTATTACGGAGATGTTTCCAATCAAAAGGTCTTAGATGATAAAAATGTTTAGCGGTTGTCTAAAAACTAAATTCAGTCAAGAGAGCAGGAAGAGATTTTAGCAAGTGAAGTCTCTAGGTGTTTTACAGTTGACTGATTATGGAATAATTTTGTACTTCTAGAATGTGGTGAACCTCTTTCTTCATTTTCTTTTTGTTTTATTTAAAGACCAATATTTCTATGAAAAGATCTTGTGAGATGAAAATATTTGACGAACATGATGGTGTCTAATGATGCACTTTATTGGAGTTTAATCTGTGTTTATAGTTTTTGCTCCTTTTAATGTGACACACCTTCATCAGATCCTTCAGGATAGCTGGTAAGAAATTATTGGTATGCTCTAGTCAATAGTGTCTTCCATTCAGTGTTATGTCATATAATTATAACTCAAACACCAAAGCTCTACGAGGTTGTGTTTATGAAATTCTTCTACAAAGTAGAATCTTTTGTCAAGAATCCTTGATGTCTGTCAAAGTTGCTAAAGTCCTTCAAGCAGAGCGTACAGGACGTATGCCCTGGGCAACACACGTCCTGGCAAGCTGCCCAGGGCCAACACGATTGTATCCCCAATATAATGGGATTCTTGCCAGCTTAGCCTACTAGCATGCATCCACCAATCAAAAGAAGCAAGGCGTTTTAAGTAATGTGCTCACTGATCATATATCGACACACAAAAAGACTTCCTCACTTGTCTAGTTGTAATCTTCGTCTGTTTAGCAGTTAGCTCACATCGTATGACTGTCCAATGAAACATCATGTCAGCTTTGATCTTCAGTTTCTTTATTAATCATTGAAGTCTTGCACGAATCGGCTTCAATTCTTTTCGATTCATTTTCATCTCCAAATAACTGGAATCCGAACACCTGAATATGTTTTCCCCTGCTTTTTTACGAAGCCAGTCATGGTGGAGAACCTACATAGATAGTCTTTGTGATTGGTATTTTGCAGGCATGAAATTGTTGGTGTTGTTACCAAAACTGGGAAGAATGTGAACAAATTCAAAGTGGGTGACAGAGTTGGAATTGGAGTCCTAGTTGGTTCGTGCAAGACATGTGAGAGTTGCCAACAGGACTTGGAGAATTACTGTCCTCGAATGATATTTACATATAACGCCCGTTACCATGATGGGACAAGAACTTATGGCGGTTATTCTGATATGATGATTGTGGAGGAGCGCTATGTGCTGCGTTTTCCTGATAAATTACCCTCTGATGCTGGTGCTCCCCTGCTGTGTGCTGGGATCACCATATACAGCCCTATGAAATATTATGGAATGACTGAGCCTGGCAAGCATTTGGGTGTCTCAGGACTTGGTGGGCTTGGTCATGTTGCTGTGAAGTTTGGTAAGGCCTTTGGGTTGAAAGTTACTGTCATTAGTACCTCCCCAAGGAAGGAGGAAGAGGCGATCGACAAACTTGGGGCTGATTCTTTTCTTGTTTCTAGTGACCCTGCGAAAATGAAGGTGCACAATAATTACTTTCGAAAGAGTAAATGAAATAAACTCTTTGGGTTATTTTAAGTTGCGATTCAGGTAGCGCTGACCTGTTTGAAGGTGGTGATTGATCCCAGGTTTCAATTATTTGGATTGAATCGATGATATAGCTTAAGACATCTTTTGAATCTGTCTGCAAATTGATGTAATAATGATGATCTTATTGCACCACACAAATTAGTGTTTGAAAACTGAGTTGCATGGAATCCAAATTTCCTAAAATATGCTGTTATTGTGTGCTTCTGCTTTGCAGGCAGCTATGGGTACTATGGATTACATCATTGATACGGTGTCTGCAGTTCACCCTCTGGCTCCACTTCTTGGTCTACTGAAGCTGAATGGGAAGCTGATTATGCTGGGTTTGCCCGAGAAGCCACTAGAGCTGCCCATCTTTCCTTTAGTTTTTGGTAAGGCATGCCAGGCCCTCATCGCAAAGCACTAATGAGAATAGCAAACCCTCTTTTGAGGCGTTCTCTATTTGGTAGTTAGTAACCATGAAATTACCACGGCACATGGAGTTCAATATATCCTAACCAGGTTGTGCTTACAGGGCGCAAACTTGTTGGAGGAAGTGATGTAGGAGGGATGAAAGAGACGCAGGAGATGCTAGACTTCTGTGCAGAGCACGGTATTACTGCTGACATTGAGCTAATCAGAATGGAAGAGATCAACACAGCCATGGAAAGGCTTGCTAAATCTGATGTGAGGTACCGATTTGTTATTGACATGGCAAACTCTGTGTCACAGTAGCTTACTCGATACACCTTGGCTGCTGGCCCCAGTTGAACTGAGTCATCCATATCAGAATAAGTTCAGAATGTATTAACTTGTCTATGCAACATTAAGGAGAGTGTCTATGCAACATTAAGGAGAGTCTTGTTGTCTTGTGGACACATAGTGGTGTCTTCTATGGTTAAATGGAGAACATTTCCTTTTTCGTTATGGCTTTCTCTATCCAATATGGCATCCATTCGACCCATTGCTATTGAAGTTCATGATACGGTGTCCATCCACTACACAATTGATTTATTTCCATGAATATGGTGTACTCCTTATCATAATATACTTATAGGAAATAGATTTAGACACATTCATCAACAATATTATATGATGTTCCAGCTTTTTCAAGTAAATAGTATATGTATATACTTTACCCTCCCATATAATATAGCACAATAATTATTAGCGTACGATTTCTTCTTTTTCTTTTGAGGTTGTCTATTATTAGGTATTTTTTGTATCGTCTATATTTCCTTCTCACCATCTCACGTAGGCTAATCTACATATCCATGGTATGCTTGTAAAGCTATCTATTGAATTAGACTCAAACCACTTAATTCCGGCTTCATATATGAATATCCATAGTATGCTTGTAAAGCTATCTATTGAAGTAGACTCAAACCACTTAATTCCGGCTCCATATATGATTCATTCTGTAACCAAGAGATAGATATGGGTCGCACAGGTTATCTTGATCAATGGCCTCATATCAAGGGTCGGAACCCCCTGGTGTAGTGGCTCTGTAATCAAGGGTCGGAACCCCCTGATGTAGTGACTCTGTAATGACCTCTTTCTGTAATGAATGCAAGTAGTATGAGGTTTTAAATTTTTTTTTTTTTTTAAAAAAAAGGTGACGGGGAGAGTGAGGCAGCAGGTGACTTTGGAGATGTGGGTTGTGTGCTCTCTAATTTCCAGGGATTCTGCATGGTATTTAACAGTCTCAAAAAGAGATGATTGTAATTAGTTAATTATTTCTTGTCCTTTTGCCCGCTTGGCCTATTTGGAATTCAATGTCCCTTCACGGAAGCATAGAATGATATTCCGGCAAGGGTGGGTTGGTGGGTGGATCCCTTGCTGGGCTCCACGATATGCCCCACTTAAGTGACCCACCGCACAGCGGCACAGGCACCTCCAGCAAGGTGGACAGGGCTTCGCCAATTGTTACCAGGGATGAATGTTATCTTCGCCTATAGGATCTCGCACTTTAGTTATGCCAGTCGATGGTTAATCATCAATGACGATCGAGTCCTTGGCAAATCGCGCAATGACGATGAGTTGCAAGCAGTTGAGCAACAAGTTTTGACCAAGTTTAGAGGGAAAAAAAAAAAAAAAAAGTAGTTTTGACCAAGAAAGGTACGAATATTTGCCCTCGTCTGTATTCGACAGAAACCCGATACCTACCATTCTAATCATACTCCCAACCAAAATACTATAAAAAAGACCAACACACCACCGTATTTTTCGCGTACGTTTTATCTGAACCCTTGATATCTTCCATTTTCCTGCAAAAATGGCCTTGAGGGTTCGGTTAGCGCTTATGTCTTTGGGCCTCTTTTTCATCATAGGCCGAGCCTGTGCATCGAATACCACTGATCTCACAGAGGGGTTCATTTCCCTCCCACTCGACCAATCTAGTTTCGTCATACAAAGCCCCTACAACGTCCCCCAATATCAGAGATACAGTTTAATCGACGAAGTTCACAGACTATGGGTGTACTCTACAGACAAGCCTCACACTCCTGCCAGCAAAACTAGCACTCGCACGGAGATCCGCATATATGTAAGCAAATATGAAAAAGCATCAAACTTATGGCTGAATTTTTACGTTAGATTGCATATTGTACTAAAAATCTTATTGTTTTTTTCCCCATGGAGAAGACAAGAAAATATATAGAATGATGATTTAGTCAATGTTTCAGAAGTAAATTTTCTATGATCTGTTGTTATGGGCCAAATTTCTATGCAGTTGCCTCATATATATATATATATATATACATCTCCCTGATCAGTAATTCTCTAATCTCTTTCAGGGATATGACTATTCTTCTGGGGTTTGGCAATTCGAGGGATATGGGTACGTGCCACAGGGGAAATCAGGGGTGTGCATCATGCAAGTGTTTGGAGCAAGCCCTCATGCCACTACCCTTATGCTTAGAGTATACAATGGTTCGCTCTATTACAATACTGGTCCAGTCCTAGTCCCCAACATCTACGACCGATGGTTCAAGTAAAATGTAATCCATGATGTCGATGCCTCGAATGTGAAGGTCTACATCGATGACATTTTACAGCACGAGGCACCTAGCCGCGGGGGAGACTTGCATTACTTCAAATGGGGAGTCTATGCACAGAATGATGATTCCTATTACATGGAGTCCCGCTGGAAGGGAATTTAAGTTCTTCAAATTATGTGATGGATCCTGCATTTTGGATTCTTGTGTTCACGTGATTACAAGTCTTTTGTAATCTTTCATTTGGTTACAAGTCTTGTGTATGTTTTCTTATTTCTTTACCATTTGTGTCATGGAGTTTTGTCTTTTGTTATCAATCTATATAGTTCCACTTACTGGAACACCGTTGATAGAATTTAAATAATATAATTTTTTTCTCAATAAAAATTTATGAAAAGTTGGTTGCATTAAGTCTACCAGTGGCCTAATTAAAATTTCGGAGATATTTATTCCAAAAAAAAAAATCGGAGATAAATATGTTTACTCCTTACGGTGACAAATGCAGCCGTCCATGGCCAACCCAAGCTCTATTTCGGCCCAATGTCGGGGAGTGAAAAAAAAAAACACAAAATAGCACAGGAGTCAATAGATCAGGCTAGCGATCGCAGTCGTCTCAAATTTAAGAGATATTTGATAGTCATAATTGCACGTAATATTTTGATGGATGACGCTTGCTCCAAGCATCACTCACATATGTGACTTAAAACTCTCAGATAATAATTGCCCAAAACATTTCGTGGATATTATTTTTCTCTTATTAAGGATATCAAACTAAGGTAACATTAGGTAGTGGGACTAGGGGATTGATTTCATAGAAATGGTCTCTGCAACACCATCATCTGATGGTGGTGTTGGTGTAGGTGGCAGTAGTGTAAGCTGGTCCCCTTCGTCACCAGCGTCGCAATAGCCACGGAGAATATCACCTTCTTGTTCAGTGAACCCGAGGGTGCCAATCATGGCGGGCCAGCACTCATGCTCTACGATCCGGATGGCGCGGCAGCAGCTTGGGCCCAGATAGGCCTCTCCATTGAGGAAGAACATGACGACCTCGCCCGTGCAGGATTGGAGCTTGAACAAGGAATCCCAGCAGTTGGACAGGGCGTCCAACTGTAAGCGAGCAGCGAGTGTCGAGGCGGGGTTTAGTGTTCTTGCTGTGGCGCCTGTTGAGGTCACTGTCCATGCTAGGAGAAGTGTGACAAGAAGCTTGAAAAAGGAGGCCATGATGATGATGATGATCAGATTAGACAGATGAGGAGCTCTTCAGGGGTGCGAGAGGATGTGTTATGCCTCAGAAGGGTCAGGAATGGCTTTCTTATATACACGAGAAGTTTGTGCGCAGGAAAGTCCAAAAGAATTGAACGGAGCATAAGTGGGGAGGCCAAGAGATAGAAGAGAACGGGAATTTTAACAGTCAAGCGGTTTGATCGAGTAGATGTAAAGTCCATCTACGCTTGTGTGCTCTGTGCCTGTTTATGTGACTGAAGAATGAAATTAATTAATCTAGTAATTATACCGACGTGTAATTGCGTTTCAACTCCATGCATTCCCGTAGTACTGAAACCGCACAATAAATAATCGAGTTTATTAGAACCAATCTGGGAATTCCTCGATCAGTAACCAGGATGGTTAATTTGGATCATTGTCCACTACTTGCACGTTATAGTAAAACCACATTTGAGACCTTTGGTTCCATCAAATATATGTGGGATTCATTACACTAATCTTTATGATTTTACATAACCTTTTGTATATGTGCTTCCCCCGTGCTAAGCCCACGACTGAGTACTCATGAAATTGCTCTTGAAACTTTTGCTCTATAAACCAAATTCACCTTTTTCCCTTAAAATTTAGAATAAATACGTACATTGAAGAGATACACGAATAAATACCAACCTTTTCTAAGACCAATATTTTAGCCCGAAAAGTGTTCTTTTTCTTTCTTTGTTAATGGAGTGCCCATAAAGTACTATTCACTAGCTAGCTAGCTAGCTAGCTATGTGCTTAGCAATATAACAAATTATATAATGTACCGATTTCAAGCCGTTCTTCAAGTGTAAAACCTCTGACATGGATGGGAAAATCAATTCTTGCAACTGCATTTTTCAATAGGAAAGCAAAGACCAGGAATTTAAATATAGTCTTGGTTCTGATTATCATGGTACGCGCTTGCGAATTTGATAATTGTTCAGTTGAGGGAAAGCAAAGCGATGAAGAAAAGCCAAGGATCGATGAAGAGCCTTTTATAGGGGAGATGAGCTATAGAAGCAATTTCCAACAGAGAAACAACTGGGAGCTGATATGTACTGGCCAGTTATTATTTTTTTAATTAATCGTCTGAGCCAAATGAGTTGAGACAACATGACGAGTTCCCCTCAACTTGTTGGAGATCAAACAAGTTTTTTGGGAAGCCAAAGGTGAACGGCATTTGTTTACAATTAATTATATATATACATATATATTACGTCCAAAGTGGTGACACCATAAGAAAATGTGCAGAAAGACGTTTTGACCTTATAAGGTGAAAGCAACTCTATATCAGCTTAAGCTTAACCCCAAAAGTGAAAAAATGGCCGTATTTATAAATAAACATTATCATTGGTGGGCGACAACCAGTGGCGGAACCAGGATTAGAAGTCAACCATGGCGAACTTTTAAAGCGAAATGACTGAAATTTTTTTTCATACGTAATTATAAAAATTGTCTTAGAATTACAATATCAAAAATTAAAGACTAAAAATATTAAAAATATTGAAATACACATATTGTACTATGACTGAGAGGGGGCAATTGGATCCTGCGTTTCTGCATTTTCTGAAAATGTTGCAAAATGACTTCGTTCTCTATAGTTTCAAAAATTTCCCACTCAATGTACACTATCATGCAATCATTCATCCAGTCATCTCCCATCCTATTACGCAAATCAGTCTTGATAATCTTCATTGCAGAGAACACTCTCTCAACAGTTGCAGTTGCAACTGGTAAGACCAATGCTAACTCAATAAGCTGATAAACTAGTGGATACAAAATATTCTTTCTGTTTCAACCATCTTCACAACAAGACCTCCAATATCTTGAAGCCCAGAAAAAGCATCATGCAATCTAACATCTCTAATGTAGGTTTCAAGCTGATCTCTAAGAAACAACTTCTCAGTTGTTGAGAAATCTTCTGGATAAAACTCAGCAAGACGACATAACTTATCAAGATCAAATGTTGAGAATGAGTCCCTTGGATCAAGACATGCTATGCAAAGAAGTAACTCCGTACTTGCTTCTGTGAAACGATCATTCATCTCTTGAGTGATTAAATCAATAACCTGGCAAAACACTTCCACACGAAAATAATGCAAATAAGTAATTGTTTGCCCTCCACGTCTCGAACGACCGCGAGTTGGTATAATATCTTCCATATTGGGCACATTGATAGAATTATTCAGAAAAAATATTTTGACTTGTTCCAAAAATTCATCCCATTCTATCTCCCTCAACTCCTGCAACCGTTCCCTTACAACTTTAACCAAACTCACAGCATTAACAATATCTTGATCCTTTCGCTGTAAAGCTTGTGACAATGCATTTGTAATTCCCATTATCTTCCTTAACAAATGCATAGTAAATACAAATTCATAGCTTTGCATCTTGTCCATCAAGCTCCTAGCCATGGCTCTTTGATTTGGGCAAGTACCATCCTCATATATGTTTTCAAAAACGTCCAACACTGCTGACCACATAGCAAAGAGACACGTTATTGTGGTGTAGTATGAACCCCAACGCGTGTCACCTACAATGTTATGAGAATCTAAAACCAATAAACAAAGAAAGGAAAAATGAATGGTCTAAAATATTGTAATGAGATATAATAATTAACGAGTATCACCTGGTCGTACAAGACTGGTTTCTTGATTTTTGCCCCTTCCACTAGAAATCTCTCCATTTTCCAACCTCTCCACTATCTTCTCATGTTGACTTTGCCGAAGATTATCTTTTCTTTTACAAGAAGCTCCGACCATAGTCACAATCAAAGAAGTGTAATTAAAAAAATCACCAACTTGAAAGTTATTCTTTGCAATAGCCACAACTACCAGTTGAAGTTGATGAGCAAAACAATGGATATAGGTAGCAGAAGGATTATCCCTCAAAATGAGATACTTCAACCCATTGAACTCGCCTCGCATGTTTGATGCCCCATCATACCCTTGACCTCTCAATTTGGATATTGACAATCCATGGCTTGCAAACAATTTGTCTATAGCATTTTCAAAGATTGAGAGCAAGTATCAGGAACATGTTCCACACCAAGAAACCTTTCAATCACCTGTCCATGTCTGTTCACATATCTCAAAACCACTGCTATTTGCTCCTTCACTGAATTATCTCGAGACTCATCAACCATAAGAGAAAAAAAACTGTCTCCAATATCCTTAATAATGGCAATTGTGGTCTCCGCTGCACAAGCATTCACCAATTCTTTCTGAGTTTTTGGAGAAGTCGTTTGGTTGTTTCCAGGAGCATTACTCTTAATTGTCTTAGCAACCTTTTCATCATGCTTACTATACCATTCCAAAAGTTCAAGAAAATTGTCATTCCTCAATGAACCCTCGGACTCGTCATGACCACGAAAAGTCAATCTTGCATCAAAAGAAACCGAATGCATTCTAAAACCGCTGTTAAACGAATGCGATAAGCATTCTCTATATCATGCCCCTGTGCATATAACGCATGCGACACACTTTGTCGCTGATTTTGAAATGCTTCACATTGCATTCTAGCTTCATTGTGAGCACTATCATGTGCCCCAACATGCTCACCAAAAACTTTCACTGCGTTTTTCCAAGTGTTAAATCCCACAGAAGTAAACACATCTCCACGGACCTTGCCCCTCTAGATCGCCTAAACAAATAACACCACAAGCAATATACAGCATCCTTTGATACACTATATTCCAACCACGGATAATCTTTGAACCATGCCGCCCTAAAACCCCTCATATCACTCCCATATTTCTTCCTGGGAAAATTATGGCCGCGGTTGACAAGGACCTTTAATCAAGTACTCCCTACGAACTTGATCAATAATCTTAGCATCATATTCTTCAATGGATTTACGTAACCCTGGGTCAGCAACAATATCATTTGGACTAAACTCAATACGAGGTCTTTTCAAACTAGTATCCATTCAGAACTAGTAGCTACATTAGGAGTATTAGACGACTCCACGCTTTGTGGCTTTTTTGTGAAAAACCTTTCTATTATCTAAACAAAACAAAACAAAACAAAATTCATACAAATTAAACAAATTTATAGATTTGTGGCATATTAAACAATTTTTTGTAGCACTATATGTGTACCAACATGCTCACTAAAAATCTAGTAATCGAATAATTTCTCTCAAATTATTAACTATCTAAGATATATAGCTAAATCAATCAAGTATACCGAACGATCTAAAATTAAAGAGAGAACCTGCAACTATTCTAGACATTGACAAAAAGAAAGATGCTGGTGAAAAATTAAAATGCAATAATTCTATTTTATATATAATTAATTCTGCTTAACGTGCCCTAATTTGGAATCAAAACATAATTCAAGATAATTACAAATTCTCAATCTCAAGTTCTCAAATCTCAATCATACATTCATACAAATTAATTTCACATGACAAGATAATCATAAACTGAACAATTTCAAAATATAAGTATAAATTAATTCACAAAAAAATGCACTTAAATTCACAATTTCACCCCAAAAAAATCATTCGGAATTAGACATTCATCAGCCCTTCAAAATCAAAATGATCAAATCCAACATAATTTATAATTTTATTACCTCTTAGGAGTGGACAAGAGCCAAGAGGTCTGTGGCGCGGTGGACGACGGTGGCTGTACGGTGGGGTAGAGAAAATCTAAGAAGTGAGGCATGAGGGATAGAGAGAATCAGATCTAGAGAAGTGAGAAGAAAGGAAGGAAAGGTTGAAAGGCAAAAGCCATACCTGGGCGGCGCGGCGCGGCGGCAGTAGGCAGTAGCTGGTGGCGCTGAGACTTGAGAGTGAGCGAGAGAGGCACTGCCGCACTGGTACGCCGCTGCTCGTTGTCGTGTGTTTGTGAGAGAGAAAATTGAGAAAGAGGTGCTGAGACTTGAGAGCGGCGCTGAGACTTTAAAAAAAATTGAAACAGTGCGTTAGAAGGCTTCAGCAGCGCGAGAGAAAAATTGAGAGAGGGCTGAGAGAAAAAGAAAAAAGGGTGCGTCGTGCGTGCAGGCCAAGTGCGTGCTGCGGTGCAGGCCATGAAAAAATAGCTAACTTGTGGGCCCTGGGCTCCCAACCCAGGCCAACCTATTTAAAAAAAAAAAAAAAAAAAAATATATATATATATATATATATATATTTTTACGTATAAACATTTGTTTTGGGCGGAGCCAACCATGGCGGTCGCCAGGGTTCGCCATGGCTTGGTTCCGCCCCTGGCGACAACCATGTCTGTCAGATGGTTTGTTCGCCATGCCATTGTGAAGCTAACGCAATAGGTTTTTGCCCTCACGTACAACTTGAAAAAACCAGAATAAAAAAGCTAATTGCCGACTAAATAAAAAGAATGAAGAAATTAAAAAAAAAATTATAGAGAAATTAAAGTAGTCTACAATTTGTAATCTATCAGCCATGTTAAAGGGAATCATTTGTAGAATTTGGAGTAACCGTACGACGTTGGCAAACTAAGGTTAGTTTGTTCCACTAATTAGAAGAGATGCTTAGGTCTTATGCCAAATTAGTCACACGTAATGACGAGGAGTAAGCAGTGGCGGAGCCAGGATGAAAATCCAAGGGGGTCGAACTGTAAAGGCGGAATGACAATAAATTTTTTTTCTTTCGTAATGCAAAAAATTGTCGTAGAGTTATAATTTCGAAAATTTAAGACTAAAAGCATTAAAAATATTAGAATACATATACTGTACTATGTACTGCGACTGAGAGGTGACAATTGCATCATGCAATTTTGCATCTTTTGAAAATGTTACAAAATGACAATTGCATCCTAAATTTTGATTCAAAAATAATAAATTTAGATATTCACATATTCACAATGGATCACAACTCAATAATCCAAATTCCAATCTAATTAATTCAAATCCAAATTCCAATCTAATTACATTACATTCAATTGACATTACAATCAAATTAATTAAAAATGATACTACCAAGCATTAAGTGCTTGATGAACCAAAACCTGGATTAAGTGCCTACAGACAAAAAATTGCAAGGTTTCGTTATGATATTTGAAAACTTGGTCTGACCATTATTATTCACTGCATCCAGTATAAAATGGCTTATAGATAACTTTGTTCTCCTGTGAATTTAAGATGTTAGCTTTGATCCAAATGTTAAAACTACTTCATCATTTACAGAGTGGGGGAAGCCCTCCAATTTCGCCTTGAGACAGTGACGAAGTGAAGGTATCTCTCTCTCTCTCTCTCACACACACACACACAGAGAAGAGGAACCACCATGAGCTGTGGATTCAATATATTTGTTTTGTCCATGTTTTGACCTTTGATTGGCTACTTAGTTGGTGTCCAGGTTCAAGTATGAATTCCTTTGAGTGATTCCAAATTCCCTAATGAAGTGTTCTTCTTCCACTTATTATTAATAGGATTAATCTTACCTCTATAAACTGAGATGTACGTAATTTGGACTGCAGTACTAAAACACAAAATAATCTTACCCCTTGCTGGCTTGCATCCGCCACTGAACTATGTACGTATGGCCATTCTTATTAAAAAAAAAAATAGAGAAAAGCTAGCTAACAGCAACAGCTAGCCCAAAATTACCATTTTACACTGAGAAATATGCATAGCAAGGAGAAGATAATCTGATCATCTTTGCAGGTTTTGGTTCATCAAGCACTTAATGACATTCCAAATAAAAAATAAAAATACATGTAGGTTTTTTTTGGGGGCGTTGCAATTGGGGGCGGCCGCCCAGGGTCGCCCCCCCCCCCCCCCGCGCCATCCGCCACTGGGAGTAAGTTCCACCCACAAATAAGCAGATTTAGAACACGAGTTCTATGTACATTAATATCTGGTGGAACTCGCAAAGAACTCTCACACCCACTCAAGGAACACGCACACGCCCGAAGATTCAGTTTTATGTCACTTCAATCCCTCGTCTCGCACTCGGGGAGAGGAGAGGAAAACCCCTAAAAAAAAAAACCACATTCCCAAGAGGTACGATACGATGCGCCGATGCGGATGAGGTGCATGCGTGGTATTCTATGCACACACGCCCATGAAGTCGTGCCATATCATGAATGAACTTTTAATTTTCATCTTGGTTTGAGTTGGACCAAGACACATTATAAGTGAGTTAATGTGACCCATGCATGTCAGTTGTCACCTCCACCAAATCTTCTAATTAGGCAACTACGACAAGCAGTTGCTAACACAAATCAAGCCCGGCCCAGCAATTTTTGACAATTGTAATTTATCTAGAGGAAAAGGCTAGCTTGGTCGTAATTATGTTCAATAGACTTTTTGTTGTAGCAACCTTTTCAATATATGTCTATATAATGGTGTCGAGCGCAAAATGCAGTCGTCCCGCTTAAGTGATATCTCTTATAAGATCAGTGTACCTAGCTAGGCATCTTCTACACCAAATCTTTCAACCAAATACCTCAGTAGCTAGCAAAGGAGCTGTCAATTATAAAGCTCCACTGTCACAGTTAACAGACACTGTGCTAACATAATCTCTCAAAGATGAAATCGAATTCCAGTCACCTGCTCATATTCTTCTACACATTTGTTTTCCTTTCGTAAGAGTCAGCGAACTCACTAATATCATTCTCTTTTCTTGATGCTAAAAACGTGTTTGGCATAATACTCTTAGGTGAAACCCAATAGTTTCTGAGTGAGATGGGTCATGGATCACCGATTACTGAAGCTTGAGATAATAGATAAATCAGTAACTAATTACAAGCTGGAAAGAACCATAGATAAGCGAACCTCTGTTTTTATTTTATGGGCCTTAATTTATTACATAACAGACACCAAAAACCTGGACAACGTGGAAGAATAGAACTATTATCCAGAGCAAATCGCAACCCAAAACAAAAATAATAGGAGCTAGCTAGTATATGAGCCAGCCAATTAGTCCAATGACTAGGCCTGAGGCGCAGATGAGCCAGCAAGAGGAGCTGCAGCAGGAATGGAGGCTGCGTCACAATAGCCACGTAGTATATTGCCTTCCTCGGCTGTAAAACCGAGGGAAGTGAGCATGGCAGGCCAACAGTGATGGGTTATGATAGAAATGGCACTGCAACAGTCTGGTCCAATATCGGTCTGGCCATTGAGGAAGAACACGACAATCTCATTTGAGCAGGATTTGAGCTCCATAAGCGCGTTCCAGCAAGGGACTAGGCCTCCACTCGTTTCAAGCCTCGCGGCAAGATTGTTTCCAGGCCTAGTGATCAGCAAATCCCTTGTTGCAGTAACATTTGTCATTGCCAATAGGAATGCAAGGGGCAGTAACACGAGCACGTTTTGGACAGCCATGGAACTAAGTTCTATCGATATAAGTGTTTGTCAGATAGAGAGACTGAGAGAGAGAAAGAGAGCGAGAGATATGGGAAACTTTGGGGCTCGAAGTCTACTTATAGAGCAGCAGGTGAGGGAGAGGAGAGCACAACAAGGAAACTAAAGCTAATTCATTAGCTACCGTTATTATTATGGGCTTTAACTGCGGAATATCGAAAAAAATAATTGAATGGAGCATAAGTGGGGAGGCCAAGAGATAGAAGAGAACTGAATTTCAACAGTCATGCCGTACGCGTAGATGTAAAGCCCATCTACGCTTATATGCTCTGTGCCGGTGTATGTGTCTGAAGAATGACCGTGAAATTAATCTAGTAATTATACCGACATGTAATTGTGACGTTCCACCTCCATGCATTCCGTTAGTACTGAAACGGCACAACAAATAATCGAGTCTATAATTAGAACCAAACTGGGAATTCCTCGATCGATCAGTAACCTGGATGTTTAATTTGGATCATTGTCCATGACAACTTGCACGTTATAATAAAACCACATTTGAGACCTTTGGTTCCATCAAGTGTATGTGGGATTCATTACACTAATCTTTATGATTTTACATAACCTTTTGCATATGTGTTTCCCCCGTGCTAAGCCCACGATTGAGTACTCATGAAATGCCTCTTGAAACTTTTGCTCTAGAAACCAAATTCACCTTTTACCCTTGAAATTCAGAATAAATACGTACAGTGAAGAGATCGCACGAGTAAATACCGGCTTTTTCTAAGACCAATATTTTAGCTCGAAAAGTGTCATTTTTCTTTCTTTGTTAATGGCAACCGGGGCCAATATTGATCTTCCTTGCAACGAAGAAAGTAACAATCTCATTTGAGCAGGATTTCATCTCCATGAGAGAGTTCAAGCAGCTGACTTGACCTCCACTTGTCCCAAGACCAGGTAGGAGGTCAAATCCCGGTTCAGTAAGAGGAGGTGCAACGGGACTAGTTGCTGCATCACAGTGGCCTTGCAATATGTTACCTTCTGCAATTGTCAAACCAATGGAACCAAGCACACCAGGCGGGCACTTATGGGTGATGGTAGAAATGGTACGACAACAACCTGCGCCAAGATTGGTCTGCCTTTCAACGAAGAAAGTAACAATCTCATTTGAGCAGGATTTAAACTCCATTTATGAGAGAGTTCAAGCAATTGTCTTTGCCTCCACTTGTTTCGAGCCCGGGTTCTCTAATTAGGTCAGACCCTGGCTTGATTGGAAGGTCATAATGTCCCGGTGCAGTTGGAGGAGCTTCAGAAGGACTAGAGGCTGCATCACAATGGCCTCGCAACAAATTGGTGTCTTCAAATGTAATACCGAAGGAAATGAGCGTGGTAGGCCAACACTTCTCAGCAACGGTCGAAATAGTACGACAACAGCCAGGTCCGATATTTGACTGCCCCATGAGGAAGAAACCAACAACTGGCTTTATGCAGGATTTCATCTCTATGCTTTCCACCGAGCAATCGAATAGGTCTCCATGAGTACCGATTTCAAGCCGTTCTTCATGTGCAAAGCCTCTGACGTGGATGGGAAAATCAATTGTTGCAACTGCATTTTCCAATAGGAAAGCAAGGACCAGGAATTTAAATATAGTCTTGGTTCTGATTATCATGGTACGCGCTTGCGAATTTGATAATGGTTCAGTTAAGGAGGGAAAGAAAAGCCAAGGATGAAGAGCCTTTTATAGAGGAGATGAGCTATAGAAGCAATTTTCAATAGAGAAACAACTTGGAGCTGATATGTACTGGCTAGTTATTATTTGTTTAATTAATCATCTGAGCCAAATGAGTTGAGACAAGATGACGAGTTCCCCTAAACTTGTTGGAGATCAAACAAGTTTTTTGGGAAGCCAAAGGTGAATGACATTTGTTGGCAATTAATTATATATATATTACGTCCAAAGTGGTGACACCGTAAGAAAATGTGCAGATAGACGTTTTGACCTGATAAGGTGAAAGTAACTCTATATCACCTTAAGCTTAACCCCAAAAGTGAAAAAATGGCCGTATTTATAAATAAACATTGTCATTGGTGGACGACAACCATGTCTGTTAGATGGTTTGTTCACCATAGCATTGTGAAGCTAACGCAATAGGTTTTTGCCCTCACGTACAACTTGAAAAAACCAGAATAAAAAAGCTAATTGCCGACTATAGTTAGAAAAGGAAAAAAAAAACAAACGAAAAAGAATGAATAAATAAAAAGAAATTTATAGAGAAATTAAAGTAGTCTACAATTTGTAATCTTTCAGCCATGTTAAAGGGAATCGTTTATAGAATTAATGCATATATATATTTGGTTATTAAGGCCTTAAGTTTTTCCAAGAACTATATATAATATTATAACATCTATAATATGTCGCAGAGTAACCGTACCACGTTGGCAAACTAAGGTTAGTTTGTTCCACTAATTAGAAGAGATGCTTAGGCCTTATGTCAAATTAGTCACACGTAATGACGAGAAGTAGTAAGTTTTACCCACAAATAAGCAGATTTAGAACACAAGTCGTTCTATATACATTAATATCTGGTGGAACTCTAGTCAAAGAACTCTCACACCCACTCAAGGAACATGCACACGCACTAAGGTTAATAGCGCGTTTGGCTTTAAAATTTTGGTAAAATTTGATGTTGGTGTTAAAAAATAGTTGGTATTAGAATTAGTGAATGTATGATAAAAGTAAAAATAAAATTTTAAAATATGTTTGATAAAAGTTAAATTTTGTTTAAAATTTTGAAAACAAACAGGCTATAAGTTTTATGTCTCTTCAATCCCTCATCCGGTGGAGAGGTACGCCCTTCAAAAAAAAAAAAACCACATTCCCAAGGACGATACGAATACGATGCGGATGAGGTGCATGGTATTCTATGGGCACACACCCATGAAGTCGTGCCATATCATGAATGAACTTTTAATTTTCATCTTGGTTTGAGTTGGACCAAGACACATTATAAGTGAGTTAATGTGACCCATGCATGTCAGTTGTCACCTCCACCAAATCTCCTAATTAGGGCAACTTTTTTTTTTTTTTTTTGTTTCTAAGCTCCTAATTAGGGCAACTACTACAAGCAGTTGCTAGCACAAATCAAGCCCGGCCCAGCAATTTTTGACAATTATAATTTATCTAGAGGAAAAGGCTTGGTCGTAATTGTGTTAAATAGACTTTTTGTTGCAGCAACCTTCTCAATATATGTCTATATAATGGTGTCGAGCGCAAAATGCAATCGTCCCGCTTAAGTGATCTTTTATAAGATCAAGGTACCTAGCTGGGCATCTTCTACACCAAATCTTTCAACCAAATTCCTCTGTAGCTAGCAAAGGTGCTGTCAATTATAAAGCTCCACTGTCACAGTTAACAGAAACTGTGCTAACATAGTCTCTCAAAGATGAGATCGAATTCCGGTCACCTGCTCATAATCTTCTACACATTTTTTTTTTCCTTTCGTAAGAGTCAGCGAACTCACTAATATCATTCCCCTTTCTTGATGCTAACAACGTGTTTGGCATAGTAGTCTTAGGTTAAACCCAATAGTTTCTGAGTGAGATGGGTCATGGATCACCGAATATTAATTTATTGAAGCAAGAGATAATAGATAGATCAGTAACTAACTACAAGCTGGAAAGAACCATATATAAGCAAACCTCTGTTTTTATTTTATGGGCCTTAATTTATTACATAACAGACACCAAAAACCTGGACAACGTGGAAGAAGACTAGACAAGCAAATAGAACTATTATCCAGAGCAAATCGCAACCCAAAACAAAGCAATAGGAGCTAGCTAGTATATGAGCCAAGCCAGTCAGTCCAATGGCTAGGCCCGATGCGCAGATGAGCTAGCAAGAGGAGCTGCAGCAGGAACGGAGGCTGAGTCACAATAGCCACGTAGAATATTGCCTTCCTCGGCTGTAAAACCAAGGGAAGTGAGCATGGCAGGCCAACAGTGATGGGTTATGATAGAAATGGCACTGCAACAGTCTGGGCCAATATCAGTCTGGCCATTGAGGAAGAACACGACGATCTCATTTGAGCAGGATTTGAGCTCCATAAGCGCGTTCCAGCAAGGGACTAGGCCTCCACTCGTTTCAAGCCTCGCGGCAAGATTGTGTCCAGGCCTAGTGATCAGCAAATCCCTTGTCGCAGTAACATTTGTCATTGCCAATAGGAATGCAAGGGGCAGCAACACGAGCACGTTTCGGGAAGCCATGGAACTAAGCTCGATCGATTTAAGTGTTTGTCAGATAGAGAGACTGAGAGAGAGAAAGAGAGCGAGAGATATGGGAAACTTTGGGGCTCGAAGTCTACTTATAGAGCAGCAGGTGAGGGAGAGGAGAGCACTACTAGGAAACTAAAGCTAATTCATTAGTTACGGTTATTATTGTGGGCTTTAACTGCAGAATATAGAAAAAAAGTTAAATAGAAGATGACTGGTTTCTGTAACTGTTATTTTACCGAACAACAACTTAGGAAGCCCGAATTTCTATGAAGTTTCAAGGAATTTATGTGCCGTGAGTTGTGACCCATTATTGGTAAGTGGCAACCTAAGGCAACTAATTGATCTTCTACCATTACTCCCCGTTTCTGGGTTCAGAATTCAGATAAGCCGATATTGTTTATAACCTCCCGAACTCGTAATTAACGCACGTCTCTTGCCTTCACTTTATGCCTTACGTTCGGAAGGAGGAACAGCGCTTGGAATGCTCCAAAACCGTTTTGAAGCAGCTAATTGGACAAAATAGACGGAGTAATAACTCCCATTATATTGATTCCTTTGTATTGCTTAAGTTTTAAACGTAAAAAGTCCGATGAGTTTCAATACCTACCGTGGTCCCATACATAAAGCCTTTCTAGAAAAATTAATTAAAAACTAAAAAGATGCAGGATACTAAAGTTGGGGCCATACTTGGAGTCTTATCACGCGCGTCCAGATCAAGTCTCTCTCCACATTTATCTCTTGATAATTATCTTGGCACTTCAAACTCTTTCATCAATATCAACTTCAACAGCAATACATAATTTGATTTATTTCTCTAAACTCAATTTATCAAATTTGAATGCCTTTGTATATATAATTGGGGTTTCTAAAATCAAACCAGCTCAGTAGAGTATACCAGCTCTTCAACAAATTAAATATCCAAAATTGACACGCACACATCACTCATATAAATAGTACGATGTATGAATGTCCTGTCTTCTCCTAATTTGTCATTATTTATGATGCAAATTCATTTATCTTAACAAAAGCTCATACAATATTTGATAATTTCCAGACATGGAATTTACCGAATATTGACAAAATCCATTTTTTGAGAACTCTAAATGTCTCACCATATAAAGTGCATTATGCAGAAATTGCATAATGTATAGACAACTTCACGTAATATATGAAAGCAAAAGGGGAAATATGTTTTGTTCTTTATTTAAATATAGAAGTAGTACTCTTACACTACGAGATCAAGCCCATGGGCGTTATCATTTCATTGCTACACTAACAAACCCAAACGAAGGAGAAATAAAAGAGATGATCAGTACTTGATCTTATTGGACGCAGTTACATATGCTTTATTTGCGAGAATCATCACTGCACAACTGAACTGACTGATAAACATCAAGGAGACGAAGTGAAGGAGAAGATCACCGAAATCTTCCCGACCGAAACATTACTGCATGCTTTAGCTGAATCAAGCATATTGGCTCACAGCACTACAGTAACCTTGCAGTAAGTTGCCCTTGTTAGCTTCGAAACCGAGGGAAGTGAACATGGAATAAGGCCAGCACTTGTCTGTCACGGTGGAAATGACATGACAACAGTCGGGGCTGAGATTGTCTTGGGCTTTGACAGCGATAAGAAGAATCTCAGTCGAACAGTAGTTCAACCCCATGAGTGCAGCCCCGCAATCGAATAGGGCTCCAAATGTATCGCACCCCGACGGAACGTCGTCTCCTGACTTGATGGCTAGGTCCCTTCTTGCAGTTGCGTTTGCCAAGAGGCATGAGAGGAGCAGAAAGATGACAATTTTCTTGACGGCCATGGTGAATTTGATTGTGTATGTGTGTGCTTCTGTGAGCTACTAGTGTGGTAGAGATGGTAAGAGTAAATCAACGGCAGGGGCTATTTTATAGGAAGGTAAGGTCGACAGAGGAATTTTAATTAAGAAGATGATTAAGATGTAATTGCTATTATAATTACGCAGATTCAGTGGTTGAAGCAAACGAGGTTTCTGTGCTGCCATTGATCAAACAAGTCATTTTTAAAGCCAAAAGTATGAAACACGCAAGCAATTTGAGTCCAGTGACACACCAGAAATGGAACTAACCAATGATGTTCTCCTGCCACAAAGAACATACACATTTTAATGGTGAGGGACGCGTATCACAGCATGTGCCACGAAAGCCACTAGGGACAATTTTTAAATTGTAATTAACTAAAAGCAATATTTAAACTGCTTATTAACCATTCTCAATTAGACATGCATGCCATTGGTAATCCGCATGTGTTTTGGCTTAGTGATAGGTTACTACAGCAATGACTATAGGTTCAATCGCATTTTTTTTCTTATTTTTTGTCTAAAATATTAATTCTACATGACCGTAGTATTAGAAATTAGAAATGAAATTACTTTTAGATTTGAAACAGATAAAAAAAAAAAATTAGGAGAACTACAATGACCTCTGTTGTGATAAAATAGAAATATTATATATATATATAAAATGTATTCCTTCCTGTTTGGAATTAGGCGCCAATATCTTCCAAATCGGAAAATATCGACTATCTTCAAGGCTTTCACCGTAAAGATTTTCAAAGTAGGTCATCGTTTTGCACACTAAAAACAGACGAGAAAATTTTGAGGAAGAATATAATGTTAATTAGATGCAGACATTAATCAATTCTGCATGCTCGTCTGTTTTTAGTGTGCAAAACGATGACCTACTTTGAAAATCTTTACGGTCTTATAGTCGATATTTTCCGATTTATATATGCTATATATATATATATATATATATATATGTTATCCCGAAGTAGAATGCTACACAAATATCGAGCTAGTTTGATTTTCGTAACGAAGAAAAAATAATCAAAACTTGAATGAATAAGAAACTTAACGTGGGCATTTGTGAACATATATACCAACGAGAATGACCGAATTGGTTGGACTTTGGAGTGCTTCAAATTTCTTAAATAACTTAAGTCTATGTACGTATAGTTTCCTTAAATAATTCGAATTTCGATAGCTAGTAGTGGTTATTAAGTATAAGTTCAAAGGTTGTGGCTTGTGGTGATAATTAGTAAAACCAGGTTTCGGCAAAAGGTTCCAATAATTTAAAAATATTGGCACTCAAAATTTTGGGCTAATTAAAAAAATTACAAAATAATCTCTCTCTCCATCAAATTATTCTTTTTTTATTCAAATATTTTCTCTTTTCATTTTTTCACTAACTATTATAAACTATCTTCACTTTTTCACCAACTCTTATATCCCAAAATTTTAACCACTCCAAAATTTTAACAATCAAACACGATGTTTCTATACTTAAAACAAGATTTTTGTCCCCATATTAAGGTCAGTAAGGGTGTTCGCCGACTTAGTCAAAGTTGGTGAGGCAAGATCCAACTCAGTGTAAGCCGACTCCGATTCCGATCAATTATAGTCGGATCGTCTGGGCCTACGCAGCTCAAAATTTTTGTTGACACATTAGTCTAAATAACAATTTTTTTCTTAATATATTTAAGCATTTTGTACCCCTTTTTCTTCTTTTATTATTTATTTTTTTTGGGCCTTTGGAGCCAAAAGGTCAAAACAAACAAAAAAGTTGGGGTTAGTAAAACGACATCGCGTCATTTAAAAAAAATATTATTTTTAAATGTAAATCGAAGTTGGAGGACTCCAAATCCGACTCCGACTTAAAGCAAAAATTTGTTATGACTCCAACTCTAATTCTGCCAGACCCAACTTCGATTGGGGCATCAGAAGGGAACTCAACAGGAAAAATGAGCTCAACCGATCAACTATGTAGTTAGGATTGAGGTTTTCTGCTATTCTTTGCTCAAATTGCATAGTAAAATTTAGAGAGAGATAAATATAATAGTTAGACCCCATTGTATCATCTCTCACTAAATTCTATCATGCAATTCCTGATGGGAATTGTAGAAAATCTTGATCTATTTAGCTATAGTATTTGTAACACATATTCGAGTTTCGTACATGTTACCGAAATAATGGGTCAATTGAGAGTTTTTAATTTTAAATTACTCCGGTTGTTAAGGATAACCAAAGTTCCCCGATACTAGAATAAATTAACTTTAAATAATTTATTAGGGTATCTACGCCGATGCTCCAGATATCCAATTTGGGACTTTCTTCTGGAAGATCTTATTTATTGTATGGCTATTTTGGGCCTTTGGGCCTTTTGTTTGGCTAAGGCTTTATTTTAAACCTATCAAGAACTATGAAAATAAAAAGAAAAGAAAAGGGGAACACTGTGTGGACTTAAATAAGTCTTACACTACGAGATTAAGATTCAAGCCCATGGGCTTTATCATTTATTTCATCGACACTAATAAACCCGAAAAAAAATAAAATGATCACCGACTTCTTCTTGGACGCGATTACATGCTTTATTTTAGAGGATCATCCCTGCACAACTGAACTGACTGATAAACATCAAGGACACGACGTGAAGGAGAAGACCACCGAAATCTTCCCAACCGGAACATAACTGCGTGCTTTAGCCTAATCTAAATTCTCAAGCATATTGGCTCACAGCACCGCAGTAACCTTGCAGTAAGCTGCTCTCGTTAGCTGCGAAACCGAGGGAAGTGAGCATGGAATAAGGCCAGCACTTGTTTGTCACGGTGGAAATGACGTGGCAACAGTCGGGGCTGAGATTGTCTTGGGCTTTGACCGCAACAAGAAGAATCTCAGTTGAACAGTAGTTCAACCCCATGACTGCAACCCAGCAATCCACTAGAGCTCCAAAGGTGTCGCACCCCGACGGAACGTCGTCGTCTCCTGACTCGATGGCGAGGTCCCTTCTTGCAGTTGCGTTTGCCAAGAGGCATGAGAGGAGCAGAAAGATGACAATTTTCTTGACGGCCATGGTGAATTGGATTGTGTTATGTGTGTGCTTCTGTGAGCTATTGTGGTAGAGATGGTGAGAGTAAATAAACAGCAGGGGCTCTTTTATAGAAAGGTTAAGGTCGAGAGCGAGGATTTTTAATTAAGAAGGTGATTAGGATTTAATTGCTATTATAATTACAACGTTTTGGTAGCTAAAGCAAACGAGGTTTCTGTGATGCCATTGATCAAAACAAGTCACTTTTAGCGCCAAAAGTTCGAAATACGCATGCAATTTGAGTCCAGTGACACAATGGAAATGGAATTAGCCAATGATTCTTCTGGTGCTGCAAAGCACAAATTTTACTGGTGGGGATATACAAAGCATTTGCCACGTCGAAAATCACTGAGGACATTTTAGGTTTAATTAATTATAACTACTCGGGATTAGAAATGCATGCCATTGGTAATCCACTTTTGTTTCGGTTTAGTGATTGGGTAACTACAACAATAGCTACTAACTAGGTAATGTGATAGGTTAAATCTTTTTTTTTTTTTTTTTGCTAAAATATTTCTGAACCTTTCTATGAGAAATTTTAAATAGAAATGAAATTACAGAATTATGAAGGGACAATAAGGCCTGTTGGTGTAGACTACAATGACATTTGAAACGAACAAGACTTGAGCTCGTTTCACCATTTATTTTTCTTTTTTCTTTTTACATAGGGAAAATGTTTTCATTTAAAACAAAAAAATTCTGAAAATGTTCTACATACTATAGATTAATTAACATGGGCAAACGTCAGTCTGCAAGGAGATTTTGCATGAATTATTTGTAGAATAACGCTTTTCGACAAATGTTTTTTTGACACCAACCGGCCAAAATCATTTGATTCTAGTTATGTCCTAGTGATGACACGTTGGAATTAAAGATGTGCCCAAAAAACATCTTCAATCTTTTTTGAGGAATTATAGGAATGTTAGCAGCCAATTATTTTATGTTTATATTTATAAAGAGAATTAATTACTATGTTAAAAAATAAAATTAAAAATTACTGCCTAGATTTTAATAAAATTTTAAAAAAAACTAACTAAGTTTTTAAAATTGACAAAGGCCACTTTTATAAAATCTTTCATTCCATCACATTTTCATCTAGATTTTTAAAAACAATTGATGAGGTTGCATTCCAGATGTTTAAAAAAATTTGAAAGTAAAATTATAACAATAAATGAAATTCTCAATATTCATAAATTAAATAAAAAAACTTTAAACTATAAAATATATTCTATTTTTTAAAAAAATACCTAAAATGTCACGTGACAGTATATTGACACTTAACGTGTTAGGTTATCAATTTTGTTAAAAATCTAAATAAAAATATGACCAAAGGCATTATTTTATAAAAGTGACTTAAAGCGAGACATTAATTTGTCAATTGTCGATTCTAAAAATAAATAAATGCATGTTTTTTAAATTCTATAAAAATTTAGGCAATAATTTTTAAATTTTTCAGAAAGAAAATCAAAACCAATCAGATTGTCCGAGCATGCCCAAATCACTGTAGCACTCAGAGCCTTGGAGGTTAGTACATTCCCTAAGAGCCGTTGGATCTGCTGTCTATGATAAAAAGAGCAACGACGGGTCGTTTGCTTAAAAAAGTGGGGCGTCCCCTAGCGGCTTCTATCCCACACCGAGACCCCCTCCTGTAAGTGCTTTGCCGTAGGATTACCCACCGCGGTGCCCGAGAGCGTCCCGCCTAAAGTAGAAAGGGAACGGAGGAAAGGGGAAAATGAGCGTTTCCGACCTGCCACGGAAGGAGGTTAACGTGCTCAAGGGGCACGAGGGCGCAGTTCTAGCCGCGAGGTTCAACAGCGACGGCAACTACTGCCTGAGCTGCGGCAAAGACCGCAACATATGCCTCTGGAACCCCCACCGTGGGATCCTCATCAAGACTTACAAATCCCACGGCCGTGAAGTTCGCGACGTCCATGTCACCCCGTAACATCTCTCTCTCTCTCTCCCCCCGGGCTGTTAATACCCAATGTAGCACCAGATAATGTTAGTTCTCATTTCTTTTACCTAATTCAGCTACCAATGGGTGATTGTATTTAGGGACAACTCAAAGTTATGTTCTTGTGGTGGTGACCGACAAATATTTTATTGGGATGTATCAACAGGTCGTGTAATTCGAAAATTCCGTGGCCATGATGGAGAGGTTTGTTTATTTACAAGTTGAAGACTATTTTCTTCTCATGCTCAGCTTCTTTATTGGATTTTTAAATTTTTCCCATGGCGTGTGGTAATTACGTGAAGTCATGATCTTGTCAAACCAACTTTATTATCTAAACTAGCATTGCCATTGACATTAACAATATTCCGCTTGGAGGTTCTGGAAAAAATCTTTCTAGAAATGCCTCCTGGTTTTTTTTTTTTTTTTTCCCAATACGGCAAATTGCATAGATCTTGGAATCATTTTCTTGGGTGGCAGACAAGAGCATAACAACGTTCTTCATGGTCATAGAATTACAGTCATGAAAATTTGTAAAACTGTTGAGAGTAAATCCATCCAACTATTGCATATTGTTTTTCCCTTCATTTCTAACTTTCACTGTGGTTTCTTTTTATTCTATTTTTTTCTTTTCCCCCTCTTTTGTCAGGTGAATGCTGTCAAGTTCAATGAGTATTCATCTGTTATTGTCTCAGCAGGCTATGATCAATCATTGCGTGCTTGGGACTGCAGATCTCACAGCACGGAGCCAATTCAGGTTTACTCTTTGTTGTTAAAAATTTCTTCATGGAGGCCCTTATTAGTTTTTGTTGGCTTATCATGCTGGTTGATTTGCAGATAATTGACACATTTTTAGACAGCGTGATGTCTGTTTGTCTAACAAAAAGTGAAATTATCGCTGGAAGTGTTGATGGAACTGTTCGAACATTTGACATACGTATTGGTAGGTATGTTGCACTCTAGAGGAAAGTTTGCCAAATCCACAGGTTGTTGTGTGTTCAATAAGTTGTTCTTGTATATTTGTTTTTTAAAGTTCTAATGGAAAAAGATGTGCCATCTTTTTTTCCTCTTCTGTGTTACTCAAATTTTGTCTAAGTCAGATTATACACTTCTTCTGATGTGATTTTTTTTTTTCTGTGCGCTTTATCGTATAGAGAATTATCTGATAACTTGGGTCAACCAGTAAACTGTATTGCAATGTCCAACGATAGTAACTGCATATTAGCCAGTTGCTTAGACTCTACTTTACGTCTTCTGGACAGGTAAATTCTTGTACGTTTATTGATAATTCCTGCAGTTATCTTATCTGCTTCCTTTTACTGGTTCAATCTTTTGACAGATCCAGTGGTGAACTATTGCAAGAATATAAAGGCCATACTTGTAAGGTTAGCCTACAGATACTTATTTCTTGTTTCTTACACTTGATCATGGTGACTTTTTAGATTTACATAATTGAGAGGTTCAGTGAATTTTTAATATAATGGTTATTTACTAAACTTACATACAAGTCCTGTATATCTATATCCTATCTGTTCTAATAAGACAGTCCATTTATTCTCAAAAGTTTTCCACTGCTAAATCATCTTCTGCCTACATATGTAATGAGCTTTGTGAGTCCCAATTGTTGAGTATTGATGAGCCCTTGGCATTCTTATTGGGTGCTCTCATATCAGTCTTACAAACTGGATTGCTGTCTTACCAACACTGATGCTCATGTTACTGGTGGATCTGAGGATGGCTTCATATACTTCTGGGATCTGGTAGATGCATCAGTGGTATCGAGTTTCCAAGCTCATTCCTCTGTGGTAAGTCCTCTTTCTTTCTAAGAAATGCCCTTCCTTAATAAGATGATGCTGAATGGTCATGGCATATCCTGTACTTACACTACTGATGTTTTTAAAAGCGTTTTGCCTTCCTCAGAATTTTCAATCATTCTAATGAGAATGATTTAGATCAGCTTATGGAAATGCTTTAGAACCAAATATGTGCTCTTCGTATCAATCGTTACGGCTGTGATGCCTACTGGGTTGAAGCCGATTGTCAAGCGTTATTGATCCTAGAGTAGGCATATAGATCTAAGGGTCTGTTTGCAAACAAAAATTTTACACTCCCTAAAATTTTAACACAATAAAAAATTACAATATAATCTCTCTCTCCCCATCAAATCATTACTTTTCACTATAATAAATATTAAAAATCATCTCTCTCTTCACTTTTTCACCAAATTCAATACCCTAAAATTTTAACCTCCCCAAAATTTTACAAACAAACAGACTCTAAGTTGTGTTAACAGCTTAATGTTAAAACAACTAAATCAGAAACTTAGATTTTGTATGGCAGTATCAAGAACATTGCAACAACGAGCAGACCTTTTGTGCATCACCTCAGATAATTTAAATGGATAAATACCAATTTTGTTCTTATGGTTTACCCATTTTATCTGATTAGTCATTGGGGGTTTAAAATCCATCAAGACATTAGTCCCCCCAATAGTCTTCAAATTTGATGGATTTTAAACCCCATGGACTAATTTAATGGATTTAAACTCAGGGACTAATAAGATAAAATGCTAAACCACATAGACAAATTTTGGATTTAATCAGTAATTTAAAAAAGACATAATCCAAAATTTTTCATAATCACTGGCTTCCAGAATCTTGAATTTCCACTTTGAGCTCATATATTGTTGTGTTTGTAGTGTTAGCTTTAGCTTAAATATAATCTGACTCTTATAAGTAGGCCTTTTTTTTTTTCTTTTTTTCCCATTTGCTAAGGGATTACTGGATGAACCTCATAAGCATAAGCCCCAGGCCATTATCATTCTGTTGTGCCCACAAAGGAACTCCCTATGCGTATTTTTTCCAACCCAAACTTCTTTGTTCTGAAAAGGAGTCCTCAACTCCTACGGTAGTTTGTCAATCCTTTGGTTATTTTGAAATTGAGAAATCAAATGTAGGTATTTTTAGGACTCCAGGACATGTGATGTGATATATAGCATACACAAACCATTTTTTATTTTATTTTTTCCTCCATATCTGAGTGAATTTCCTCTGGAGCCCTTAGGTGCATCCTTTGACGGGAACCGAAAATACAATAGTATTGCTGGCAATGATTTGTTATCTCGTGGCTTTTAGTTTCTCATGGCCGCATATTGCTTTTCCTTAATGATAAACTATGTTTTCGATGGACCATACCTTGTAGAAGACCTCCTTCAACACTGTCAGTGGTCTTATGAATTAAATTTTGTTCTAGGTCATATTCCAATTGGTAAAATGCTGCAGCATGCAGCTTTGATTTATCCGTCGTGCTGAATGTCTATAATGGAAGTGTTGAGTTGTGGCTGATGCACTTGGGTTTCATTTTGCAGGTGACGAGTGTGAGTTATCACCCAAAGGAGAACTGCATGATAACGGCCTCTGTTGATGGCACCATTCGTGTTTGGAAGACATGAAGCAAAAGCAGTTAGCTCTCTCAACTTGTGCTAGCTAGCAATTTGGATTTGACAACTTACTTGTGCGAATACTTTTCCAGAAAATTTTTCGTTGGCTGAAATTGAGTTCTGTGCAAGTTAAAGTTGGAAAATTCAGGCAATCTGAAACTGTACTTGTATATATGTTGAGAGATTGTTTTGATTGTCACCAGAGTAATCTGATGCTTTGAAACCTGTATGTTGGCAGAGACGTGCTTATGGGGATTTTGGATGTTGAGATACTCATATGTTGGTTTTCCAATGAAACCTGCATTCATGCAAGTATACTTAAATGACTCGTTGAAATGTTAGACCTAGAAAACCAATCTATGTTGAGGATAAGGTTTGGTTAAACTGAGCTGTTGCGGAGTTGTCCCAAATAAACAAAGGTCATTGTGGGATCCGATATTGTTTGATATGTAGGTTGGTTTAGACTTTGAGGTTGGGCTAAATATTTTAAACTCAGGGGATCTTTGTAGCAGCCAGCAGGAATTGATCACCTACCACTGGACTTCGTCCCTGAGTCTGAGAGTTGAATGAATCGAAGCAGATAAGAATGCAATCATTTTCGAATGCCAGCGTGTCTTATTAGTTTTTTTTTTTTTTTGCATGTGATGAGCAAAGAGCTGCGCATCTCTTACTTCAGTAACTTCTGTCATGCAATAATTCTTACTGTTATGACTTGTGAGGACGAACAAAATCTTTGAATAGATGAAACCTAGGACAGGAGAACTGATACAAGTTCAGTGGTGGAGACGTGGGGCGGGAGGCCCCCCCAATTTTTTTGAAAAAATCCCCATTTCAAGGCCAAATTACTATCCCACATCCCATTTTACACCTTCAAATATCATTGTGCCCCCTAAATTTTTTGAAAAAATTCCCTTCGCAAGGCCAAAAATATTGTCCTTTTTTTAGGCCTACAAATGCCATTTATGCCCAAAATAAATGAGACAAGTTTAATGCCATTTATGCAACCAAAATAAATGAGACAAGTTTAATGCTTTAAAATTCATATATTTAAAATGACAACAAATAAGAAATGAATTGTATTAAAATAACAACAAATGCTAATAGAATTAAAATTTTATGCAATTTATTTTATGATTTAAATACAGTTTTTTTATTTTTTTATTTATTTCTCTTAATTTCACTTGAAAAAAAAAAACTTCTTTATTTCATCTCACCTTTTAAAAAGTTAATATAAAGAAATCACCTACCCTACCAAGTTTCTTTGGTTGCTTTACATATGACGATTGTAACTTGTTTATTTTTCTTTTTGTTAACTCTATCTATACTTATGTAAGTTCATTATCTTTTTTTAGCTTCTAATCTCTTTCGATCTCAAGTTTCTTTTCCTCTCTTTTAGCCATTTATTTCAGTTCAGATTTATAAATTTATATTGTTTTCTTTATAATTGTTATGTGATGAACTTGCATAACAATAATTAATACATAGAAAATAATTACTTCTAATGAAGCCATTATTAACGGGTCCATCACAGTGTCCACTAGGTCAAGAGCCCGAGGGAGGTGGACTTGAAGTCTAGCACTTAGATGGATTGAAAGGTTCAAACTCTCGTTCCTTCTACCTATAAGTAAAACAAACAAGCTAGGACTTAAAGTCCTTCCCATAAGGGATTTCTTCGATGTCATTGTCAGCTATCATTGCTTACAAATCTATTCTTTTTCTCTGGTTTGATTATCAATGAGAGAGAATTTGAGAGAGAGTATTTCACGCATACCTCTTTTGGTTATCCTCCCTCCTTTACCGTATGGGCCTGGGGATTTCATAGGCCCTAGCCCCATTTTCTCCGAGCCTTATCACCCTCCGGACCTTTTCTATTTCATCCACCTTTTATCAAAGGTCAGGGTTGTCAAAGTTGGTCTCCTCCAGGATGACTTGAGCCAACTACCTCTTACCTCTTTCCTTTTACTTTCCCGCCCATTAGTTAGTGAATAAGCAGAGAATAATCATAGTTTCTTATGTAAGCTTTTATTTACCTGATAAAGTATGGACGTCAGTTTCTTTTATAGACCTCTAATCACCGAGAGACGCATAACACGTTAGATGAGCTGATTCTTGCCTCACTATTTTTGGCCTCTAAAAATGGGCTTTTGTAGTAAGGAAATTACTCCTCCATCAACTTCCATCAAATATTAAGTAAGTTCTTTTCCTTTATCCGGTTTGCATTTTAGAAAATTGAATTATAAGAAGTAGGTGTTTCTACTTTAAAAAATAATCTAAGGTGATGTTTGGTAATAACAAATTCTCAAATTTTGTAGAAAGTTTGACAATGTGAATATGTAAGTAGATTGAAGTTTTATTGGACTTTGTAAAATGAAATTTTTTAAAGATATTTGATTGTAGGTTAATCTTTATTGAAATTTATAAATAATATAAAGAAGATGATTTGATGGAAATTTTTAATAAAAAAGTACTTTAGGTTTAGTGAAAAAGTATGGAAAAAAATAATTTGATTGAGTTTTTTAAAAATATATTAGAGTTTGTGTAAAAAAACAAAGTGATGGAGTTCATATTGAATTTTTTGAAATTTTAGATGTTTAGTTGTGAATTTTTTTTACTTTCAAAATATTTTCTTCAAGAAAAAGTGAATATTTGTTATCCTTTAATATCACCGTTATTCCCTTCTATGACTCTACCTCCCAAGATTTTAATCTTGGCTCCACTACTGTTAACAAGTTACTCCAATTATAAGAGTTTACACTTTAGTATCAGGACTCCTTAATTAGGTCAATTTAGGTGGTGTTTGTAAACTAAATTTTTGGGAGCCTATGCTGAAAAGCCCGCGACAAATGTAAGAGCGCATGCTAGACACAGAAGTGTCGTTAGGCTGCCATGGATAGAGACAATTCACCAGTATGCACTTCATACTAACGCAGGGTATTTCGCGCGCGAGACATACCTTGGTTGCATTCGAGTGAATGGGTCAGGAGGAAGCCCAAAGTGACCAAAAGAATGGGCCACTGTAGACTACGTAATATTTGGAGGGACAAAGTATGTTGGACGTGATTCTTAATCGAAATATTCAAATTCATTTTCATTTAAATAGCTTTTTCTTTATACGAGGAAGCATAATTTATTTGACAAAGAAAAATACGGTGTACACAGAAAGTTTTGCTTAGCTGTGTCCCAATTGCATGACGTTTACTAAGCTGGGGTTTGGCAAGAAAGGAGAAAAAAAAAAGACCATGGAAGCAAGGTATTTTTCTTTAACTTGCCGTGCCCGATGGGATTCGGACCAAAACTTTCATTTGCTTATTTACTTTAGTTTTACTTGTTAAAAGGTAAATAAAAATTAAATAGATTATTTAATTCTTCAATAATTATCCAAAAAATTTCCATAGAAAGAGAATTATAAAAAATCATGATTTTCTTAAACTTCATCTTCAATGTTGTTTTTAGAAAATGAGATTTATTTTAATCATAATTTGACTTTAACTTATCCTAAAAAGGATAATAATCCTCTAAATACTCTCGGTGCAATTGGAAATTTTGCCCATTCAATTGTTGTAATTGAGAATTTGTCCTTTCCACGGCTGAACCAGCAGCGCACTTATGAACCTCACTAACTTGGAGCATTAGTTTTGTCCCCACCGAAACTACGACCTTTTTGCCAACTCCGGCGGCCTTTGGAGGGGCCACACAGGCCTAAAGGCCATAGATTTCCAACTTTAGAATCCAGCTCAGCGCAGACTACCGAATGGGCCCGTACAGTAACGTTGATTTATGAGTGTGAACTGGCGCTAGGTTGGAACTGGTGAGCGGTACGCCACTCCACTTCACTCCACACCCTCCCTGCCCGCTTCTCCAGTATCTGGGACAACTCTTCTGTCTGCCCTGCCCGACGAATCCGTACCCGAATTTTGTCTCTAGATTTTTCTCGGGGGGATCTTGGGGTGGTTTCCAGTTCACTTTCCATCCAAGCAAACACGGGCGCCAGCTGTGTCCTCTGTTTCACAAAAGTGTCTGTCATTTGAGTTTTTAGCTTCAAAGTGACCTCACCGACGAGAGAGAGAGGGAGAGAGAGAGAGGAAAGCTGTACTCCAAAAGTAGAAGTAAAAGGACTTAAATGGGCAGGTCCCCACTTGACCCACGCGGTTTGGAAAATTGCTCGGTTGTCCCTGGACCCCATATTTCACATGGTTAACCACATGGCTTGTTTCAATTAGGGAGGCTTTCTAAGCAATAATTAGGTCCTATGTTTAGGGATAATGATCGATGTTAAATTATTAGTAGATCATTGTAGATACACGTAGCAGAAGTTGGAAAACGACCGCGAACAAGGTAGGACAACCTTAAACTATCTTTTCAAATACTCTTTTAGTCATATTCTCACGTAATTTGTTTCATTGTTTTCCCCAGATCACAAGTCGGGTAGGTTTTTTCTTTTTTCTTTTTGGTTTAAATATTTTTTATGCAGAAAAACCTAAATAATCAACAGCGGATGTTATAAGGAACTAATTTCCATTCATTTGGAGAACACACGCTACGTACTTGTTCATGACATTATTATACTTAAAACATTAAATTAAGTATATTATCTATGAATACGTAGGGTATTATAGCAGATCAGATCTTTACGTGTGAGGATTTATTCATTCTTTATTTTGAAAAAAAAAATGAACTGAATCTAAAGTCGTCTTCGATGAATTATGTGTGGAAATTCACGTACCCAAATTCGACTAATCTATCAGGCACAAAATGACGTCGTTGTAAGGACCCGACTCAGAAAAAAGTGCTTGTTCCGACCGTCCCTACATCTGTCCTGATAGGCATGTGTTTTCAGAAAAAAAAAAAATTTGCAGAAGGTGGCGTTCTAGAATGCATGTTCACATGCATCATATTCATAGCCGTCTGCTTATAATTCACGTCGTTGAAAATCAGAGCAAGATGAAGGGGGCTGGAAACGATAGTAGTTTGTGGATTGCCAGGTGCAATGTAGAAGGCAATCAATTAGTATTAAGAAAGGCCAGTTGGCAATTGGCAGCGTGCATTGATGGTGTAATCATGGAAGTTAACAACCCCAAAGCGAAAAGCCGGCCCTCTGAGTAAAATTCTTTTGGTAGGTAGCTAGGAGGAGGGGTAGGGTAACTTTTGATAATCTTTTAAAGCTCACCCAAAAGAAAAAGACAATTAAACATAAAATATATCTATATATTATACCGGTGCACTCAACTCGATCCACCGACGCTCGATCGGATGCAGATGTGGCAAAGAGTCAAAAAAGGAGCTTGCAGCCTTGCACCATATAATAATACGACTTAATTTTGGCAGTATTTAGAAGAAAACAAATCAGAAAAAGGCGTGTGACGTGGTTGCCTTTGAAGAAAACTTTTGTTGATTGCAATATAACTATTGGAAAAAGGTGAAAATTAAGGAAGTTTAAACTTTAAACAGAGGAATATGTTTTGAGAAAAAAAAAAACAAAGGAATAGGCTACATTCATATTGTACGTCGTACTATTATTTTCAGTGTTTCTAACCTAATTATGCACGCAACAATTAAGACACACAATATAATAGCCTAGAAATATAAATCTTAGTTAACTTTATAAGACAGACCTCCTGATAACGATGCTTCGAAAGTCATTTTGAATCCACATTCTATGGTTAAAAGGTTCATCATGCTCGTAGCCATTTGTGTCTTCAGTCTAAACCTGCCCCCACGGCCTCCACCCCCACAAATAGCTTCTTATATAAAAGGTTTCGGCCTAGTAACCTACCAGAGAACCAGCTATATATGTGCACAGTCTCGACCGCATATCCATCAAAGACGAAATTGTCGGTCTTTCTGTTGCCAACATGTTCACCATTTAGCAGATCAATCGTGTTAATCCCCGGCCGCAAATGAATGGGGCACTGACTTCCCTGGCCCTTGGTCCAACCATATGCTTGATGATAGACAGCTAGCTAGTTGCATATTTAATGATCGATTTTGCAGTGTATTTTTTTTTTTTTTTGTTTTTTATGAAATGAAAGATTTTAACGTGCAACATTTAAACGTTATGATGACCATTGAGAAAATTCACTAGTTTTAGGGTAAATAAATAAATGTTTTAAAAATAGAAAATCCGATACCACTACAAACTCACTTTTTCTAATATCATACGACCGACCCATCACACGCGAATATGGGCGTCTTTATCCGTTTGATACGGTTGTGAAACTGAAACGGCTTATTATAATGTTCTGGAAAGTGGAAAAGACGGGAGCTACAAACTCAAACCAATGGACCATAGCCCCACGAGTGTCGGGTTGGACCCGAGACCCAGATCTTACGAACCGCGAAAGGGTAAATGAGTCATTAAATAATGCAATAGTCAACACCTTTTACAGTCAACAAAAGTCCGTACAGAAAACGCTCCGGCTTACGAACAAAGTTTTGATCTCGAGAAAAAAAGAAGAAGAAAGCAAGATCAGAGAGACAGAGAGAGAGAGAGAGAAAGATAGAGGAAGCACAGTAAAAAAAGCCGACGCGTTAAGCGTATAGAGCATAATCGCATATAACAAAACAGGGAAGAATACAAAGAAAGAGAAAGTAAAGACATGAACTTCGCCGCGTGAGCGGATCTTTACTTCTTTAGGTCCTCTCTCTCTCCCTCTCGGAACTCTATCTCGCTCAAACAAACACAGCCACAGCCACACCCACTTTTTAGCTTACATACCAAAACCGTGAGTAGGAGAGACCGAAAGTTCCAACAAGAAAACACCACCAAATCCAAATCCTAATTCCTAAACAACCTATTAGACACGGATCACCGTCACACGGCAAAGCAACACAAAGAATACAGAAGTATTAATTACCGGCTCACCAGAGGAAAGGGGAAAAACTCCCTGCATTTTTTTCATTTTCAAGTTTTTCTTTACACCAACTCCTCCGGTGGGACAAAGCCCAGAGCCACCACCACCATCTGGGCCCCACCCACTTCACGATTTCTCGATCTTTCTGTGTCCCATCTCCTTCTCTCTTACGCGTCCACAGTTTCATACACATGCTCATTACTCTCTCTTTCTATCTATGACGCTCTCTCTCTCTAAAAGCATTCGTTGAGTTTTAATTTTCAGACTAGCCGGGTTACAGAGCAGACTTGGCTTGCTTAGAATCAACATCAAAGACTTTTTTTTTTCTTTTAATCTTTCTTCAGATTAGAAGTAACCACTTAGTTTTTGCAACTCTGTTGAGTTCTCTCTCCCCCTCTCTCTTATTTTGCTTTTTTTGTATGCGGGATTTGGGTTTCTTGTGATGGGTGCTGAGCTGAGTGGTGTGGAGCGCAAAGTTGAACCTTTTGGACAAGTTGGGGCTAGCAGACACGGTGCCAGATCGATTTCCCGATTGAGGCTTTCGATTTGATAGGCTGGGCTTTGTGTTCTTTACTTGGTCTAGGATTTACCAGCTCTTGCTTTAAGCCTGATGGACACCAAGGGTCGACTCGTGGCTGGGTCTCACAACAGGAATGAGTTCGTTGTGATCAATGCGGATGAGAATGGAAGGGTAAGAGGTTAAGAGAACACCTGCTTCGATTCAGTTTTTGGTTTTAGGGAATACCATTTGTGCATTTTCATAAGAGTACCTGGTTTTGATTTGTTCTTTGGTTTGAGGGATACCCTGTTTGCATACGTTGTTTTTAATTCTGGGGATTATTAGAAATGTGGAAAAAAAATTGGGACCTTCAATAGTCCTTTCATGCAATTTGGGAGCCTTTGCTTCTGATTTGCTGTGCTTGGAAATTGATGGTTGCTTTTGTGGGTGTTGGTTTTCTTGCTCGCATTTTGACTGGGGTTGGTTATGTGTATTTGGGAGGATGTTTCGGTCTCATACAAACTCAATTCCCCGAAGAATTTCTTAGAATATCTCGGGCCATTCATGTTGATTTGCTGTTTGTATCCCATCAGGAGAGCCTAATTTGAAGTGTTAGGGGTTTCTGTAGTTAAATTGTTTGCTTTTCTGTATCTCGCCTAGAATAAAGCTGCGAGTTTAAAGGTTCCGTCCTTTTGATTAGATTCTTTGAATTTGGTGAGGTTGGGGAAACAGTTAGATTCTCATTGGGATGAACTGTTCGACCCTCGCGACTGTCAAGGTTTTCTAGGTATCTCCAAACATTTTTGGAAACTGTTAGATTTGTTGTGGGCTATGCATTGTGAAACATTTGGAAATGATGCGGGCTTTCTGCATAAGTTGTAATTACTTATTGGCGTCTATTACAAATTGGCATGTAGGAGACTTTCGGTGATTTGTCCTCTAGGATCTCCGGCCTAACTTTAATATGTTTCATGTAGAAAGGCTATATAAAAAATTGGAAAGGAGGTTGATGTTATTAGTATTACTGGACTGAGATGAAATCTTTTCTGGTAAATTTCCAATCTTATTCAGGAGCATGTTAATTTAATGAAATTCAGCAAAGTGAACGTATTTAGTTTTTTGTTGTTGTTGTTGTTGTTTGAGTTGGTAAGCAGCAAGTTGGACTTTTAACACATTCATTAATTATTTACTTTATCCTTCTGGAGTGAAACTCTCTCTGTCAGGTGCTTTTAGCACTGATCCTATGGTTTCTGGGTCATTGCAGATTAAGTCGGTGAAGGAATTGAGTGGACAAATATGTCAGATTTGTGGAGATGAGGTGGAGATTACAGTGGATGGAGAGCTCTTCGTTGCCTGCAATGAATGTGCTTTCCCTGTGTGCAGGCCTTGCTATGAATATGAGAGAAGAGAGGGCAATCAGGCTTGCCCTCAGTGTAAAACCAGATACAAGCGCATTAAAGGTGAGATTTGTTATAGACTCTTCAGTTTGCTTATCTTTTGAATACTTATAAAATTTCTGTAACTATCGACGTAAATTGCAGGTAGCCCTAGAGTTGAAGGTGATGAGGAAGAAGATGGCATTGATGATCTGGAGAATGAGTTTGATTATGGAAACTTTAATGGTCTTGGCTCTCAAGAAGTTCAAGGGGCAATTCTTGCTGCACGCCATAAGACAGGTCGTGGTCACCACTCTGAAGCATCTGGAATCTCAATACCCTCAGAACGTGAGACCTCTCACTTCAGTTCTGAGATGCCTCTGTTGACTTATGGCCAGGAGGTAAGTCAGTTTGAAGTCCTCCTCTTATTCCTCTCTGTTGTCTGTGCACATAGGATAATATACCTGATGCGGTGAACACATTGTAATGGTGCTTTCTCCAGTTTCAGGACTCTGAGATTTCTTCTGATCGGCATGCTCTTATTGTACCCCCGTTTATGGGTCATGGAAACAGAATCTATCCAGTGCCCTCTCCTGATTCATCAATACCATGTGAGTCTTTTTGCTTACATAGCATCACAGTTTTTGTCTAGTTGCTGGTTAGAATTATTTTTGCTTAGAGACAGTGAGCTTAGACCTCTTTAATCTCCCTGCCATAGTGCAACCCAGACCAATGGTTCCTAAGAAAGATATTGCATTATATGGATATGGGAGTGTGGCTTGGAAGGATCGGATGGAGGATTGGAAGAAAAAGCAGAATGATAAACTTCAGGTGGTAAAGCACCAAGGAGACGACGATGGTGGAAACTCTGGTGGAAATGGCCAGGATGAGGATACCGATTTGCCCACGTAAGTGACTCTTATCTTTCCCCCTTACATTGTTGTGCTGTTGTTTGACCAAAGACCAAAAACTGTTCTCTAAAATTATGGGCTTTTTCCTGCAAGAAGAAAGTTGATAAACTACTAAAGAGAAACATCCTCTTCTCTGAATGTTCATAGACACGATAAGACGGATGGGATTTTGCTAAAACTTCCTTAACAAGAATTCAAGAGTTTACAGGAATACAATAGCCTTGGGAATGCTTCTGGTAAAGTTAGATCTCAAATTTTCAAGATGTTTAGATGTTTTGAGATCTTCTTGACTCCCTTGGTTCCCTGCCAATGGATAATTGAAAGAGGGTAAAGCCCTTTCAATTTTTGTTGCTAAGTTCGTTGCCTTAGTGGTAGCGGATGGTCTTTGGAACTAGCTGCATTCCTCGCAATTGTTCTTGCAAAAAAACCTCCTTTGAGTCAAGATTATTTACCTAGGTGCCCAGGTGTGTGCCTTTAAACTACCTTAGTGTGTTTATGTTTGCTTATGATCTTATTCTATACCTTTCTTGGCTTTTGGGGATGGACCTGTGCTTATGATTCAGACTTCTCTTTATTACATTTTTCTTGAATCCTATGTGATCTAATGATTCATGATCACTTTATTCAACACTGCTGAGATATCAGGAGTTCTGGGTTAATTTAACCAACAACTTACTCTAAGAATATAACGATGCATCTTTTTCTTCTGTTCCTTTTTTGTTTTGTTTTTTTTTGCTGCTTTTTTTTTTTTTTGGGGGGGGGGGGGTGATTCTGTGTATCCTTTAATTATCACTATGTACACGCACTTTTACAAAAGATATGTAGCACTCAGTGCAGGTACATGATGAAACTAATTCAAGAATGAGATATATTGTTTATGTTTCCTTACTTCTGTACTGTGCATTCTCCATTTATTGATTAATTTTTTGAACTATTCACAAACTTTTGTGATGTATGTACCAGGATGGATGAAGGCAGGCAGCCACTTTCGAGGAAGTTACCCATCCCTTCAAGCAAGATAAATCCATACCGGATGATTGTGATAATTCGCCTTGTAATCCTAGGCTTATTTTTTCATTATAGACTTCTCCACCCAGTTAAGGATGCATATGGCTTGTGGTTGACATCAGTTATATGCGAAATATGGTTTGCTGTATCCTGGATTCTGGATCAGTTCCCGAAGTGGTACCCGATAGAACGTGAAACCTATCTTGACAGGCTATCATTGAGGTAAAGGAAGCTAGTATAGTTTTTCTTGTGCCTTGTGTCATGTGCCCTCCTGAACATCAGGCTTGGGGTTTGAACTGTTCATATTGAATTTGTCGACTGACTATTCCCTTCTTATGCTCTCAGGTATGAAAAAGAACGAAAGCCATCTGAACTGGCCAGTGTGGACATCTTCGTTAGTACTGTTGATCCTTTGAAAGAGCCTCCTTTAATTACTGCAAACACGGTTCTTTCCATCCTTGCGGTTGATTACCCAGTCGATAAGGTTGCTTGCTACGTCTCAGATGATGGTGCTGCCATGCTTACTTTTGAAGCACTTTCTGAGACATCAGTCTTTGCAAAGAAATGGGTTCCTTTCTGTAAAGAGTTTAACATAGAGCCAAGGGCCCCCGAGTGGTATTTTTCACAGAAGATTGACTATCTGAAGAACAAAGTTCATCCAAAATTTGTCAGAGCTAGGCGTGCAATGAAGGTATTGATTCTCTGAATGATGTTTATTATGCAGAAAATATTGTGGTGGTCACAATTATAGAGTAGCAGATGATTTTAAGGCCTTTGTTTTACCACTTTGGTAATTTGCTTGTCTTAATATGCTCGTTTGAAGATCAGATACAATTAAATTATGATGAATGGAGATATTTGATCATTTGTTGTTTGTACAGAGAGAATATGAAGAATTTAAAGTTAAAATAAATGCGTTGGTAGCCACTGCACAAAAGGTTCCAGAGGATGGCTGGACAATGCAGGATGGGACTCCTTGGCCTGGAAACAATGTCCGCGACCATCCTGGCATGATTCAGGTGAGGCTTCTGCAAATACTAACAGTAATTTTTTTTTGACAGAATCAGAAATGGATCCTTGATGAAATGTCGCTTCCAATATGTTTTGTATTCGTGGATTTTGTTTGATCTTTATGCTTTGATTACTTGGTTGGTCGTTTGAGGTATACAATCTAAATCCTCAAAATTGCCACTTCTAGTGACACCATCTCTTTTTTTGACATAAGATCAGTAAATGCAATACAAATGGAAGAGGTCAGAGTTAGTTGAGATGCAGTTGAGTGCTAATTATTTATGTAATTCCGTTGCATCCAAAATGGTCCTTATGCGAATTGTCCGTGTTTCTTAACTTTCTTTTTTTTGTGAATGCTTTCAGACTGTTGACTTTCTAGTCCAATGGTCTTTGGTACCTTCCCAGCTAAAAACACCGTCATAAGATGTTGGGATTTCAAACAATTCTCCAAGTTACCTTGGCTAAAAGGATAGGATGAGACATTATACAGTGTTCTGATGTACATGTTCTGATTAAAAGCAAAATCTCTGTTTTGTAGGTTTTCCTCAGCGATGATGATGATTGTGATCGGCAAGGAAATGAATTACCTCGTCTGATTTATGTTTCTCGTGAAAAGAGACCAGGGTTTGAACATCATAAGAAGGCTGGGGCCATGAATGCTCTGGTAAGGCTGAAGTCTTTGTGTCTATAATAATGCCTCGAGATCACTCCTGGTTTTTTCTTCATGCAATTTTTAGACAATGAATGCATGACCCATGATTTTGATCTTCACTCATCCTAATATGTGAAGGTACGGGTCTCGGCAATAATCTCAAATGCTCCTTACCTTCTGAATGTTGACTGTGATCATTACATCAACAATAGCAAGGCACTTAGAGAAGCCATGTGTTTCATGATGGACCCCACATCAGGGAAGAAGGTTTGCTACGTGCAGTTTCCTCAAAGATTTGATGGGATTGATCGTCATGATAGATATTCAAACCGGAATGTTGTATTCTTTGATGTATGTATACTCTTCTTTTTTGGTGTATTATATATCTACCCATTTATTTAATTACATAAATTAATCTCATCTGCACTTCTTTTGCTAATGCAAGTTCTAATTTCCCAATTGAAAACAGATCAACATGAAAGGTTTGGATGGTTTACAAGGACCCATATATGTCGGAACTGGATGTGTGTTCAGAAGGCAAGCACTTTATGGATATGATGCACCTATCAAGAAGAAGCCTCCCAGCAGAACCTGCAACTGTTGGCCAAAATGGTGCTCTCTGTGTTGTTGCTCTAGAAAGAACAAGAGTGTAAAGACAAAGAAGGAGAAAAAGAAGAAACCTAAACATAGGGAAGCATCAAAGCAGATACATGCACTTGAAAATATTGAGGAGGGAATAATTGGTAAGGATTCATTGATGGAGCTAGTTGCCAACCTGAGTGTTACATTTGTTATGTAGTAAAGAAAAATCCCAGGATAGTAAGTCTAAAACCCTGTTGCAATTGCAGAATCAAGCACTGAGAAATCGTCCAATATGTCGCAAATGAAATTGGAGAAGAAGTTTGGGCAGTCTCCAGTGTTTACAGCCTCCACTCTTCTGGAAAATGGTGGAGTTCTTCAGATTGTCGGTCCTGCATCAGTCTTGAAAGAAGCCATCCAAGTCATCAGCTGTGGTTATGAGGATAAATCAGAATGGGGAAAGGAGGTAAGCAAAACATGAAGCACTCCAACAGATTTTCGGAACTTATCTTCTCTAAATTCTCCATTTGTCACCATAATGCCCTTTTAATTGTATGAGCATTTGACCAGGTTGGCTGGATATATGGTTCTGTAACTGAGGATATCCTGACTGGATTTAAGATGCACTGCCATGGCTGGCGGTCTGTGTATTGCATACCCAAGAGGCCGGCATTTAAGGGATCAGCTCCTATCAACCTCTCTGATCGTTTGCACCAGGTTCTTCGATGGGCCCTTGGCTCTGTTGAAATTTTCTTTAGCAGGCATTGTCCAATCTGGTATGGTTACGGTGGCGGGTTGAAATGGTTGGAACGATTTTCTTACATAAATTCTGTTGTGTATCCTTGGACGTCCATCCCTTTGATTGTTTACTGCACTCTTCCGGCCATCTGTCTTCTCACTGGAAAGTTCATTGTTCCTGAGGTAATACTCCTGCACATTATGTTATTAACTTTGTTTTTCTCAGCTTATCTTTGTCCTTACTGTTGACAATATGTTAAAAAAGTGTGCAGCTAAAGAATATCATTTGTGGAATTTGGGTTACATTAAGGCTCCGCTAGTTTCGGCATAAAAGTTCTTTTGGATAATCAGAATGGGGAAAGGAGGTAAGCAAAACATGAAGCACTCCAACAGATTTTCGGAACTTATCTTCTCTAAATTCTCCATTTGTCACCATAATGCCCTTTTAATTGTATGAGCATTTGACCAGGTTGGCTGGATATATGGTTCTGTAACTGAGGATATCCTGACTGGATTTAAGATGCACTGCCATGGCTGGCGGTCTGTGTATTGCATACCCAAGAGGCCGGCATTTAAGGGATCAGCTCCTATCAACCTCTCTGATCGTTTGCACCAGGTTCTTCGATGGGCCCTTGGCTCTGTTGAAATTTTCTTTAGCAGGCATTGTCCAATCTGGTATGGTTACGGTGGCGGGTTGAAATGGTTGGAACGATTTTCTTACATAAATTCTGTTGTGTATCCTTGGACGTCCATCCCTTTGATTGTTTACTGCACTCTTCCGGCCATCTGTCTTCTCACTGGAAAGTTCATTGTTCCTGAGGTAATACTCCTGCACATTATGTTATTAACTTTGTTTTTCTCAGCTTATCTTTGTCCTTACTGTTGACAATATGTTAAAAAAGTGTGCAGCTAAAGAATATCATTTGTGGAATTTGGGTTACATTAAGGCTCCGCTAGTTTCGGCATAAAAGTTCTTTTGGATAATGCCTTTCTTTGTTTCTTAATAACTGGAATGTTCAGTCAAAGTGACCAAGAATCGGCCATTTTTGGGAAATGTAGCTTTTATTTTCTTTCGTCACTCAACATTCTATCATCTTTCATGATCTACTCCCTCATTTTTGGGGACCAACACCTTCCTCAGTCCGTATAATTCTTTGCACTTCTATCCTCATGTTTCTTCCCTTCGCTCCCTCCTTACTAATTCTGCCACCGCCACCTTCCCTCCTCTCCTATCCACACTTCTCTACCCTGCCACCACCACCACATCCTCTTTCTCCTCCTATCCTTTGCTCTGTCAGCACCACTTCCCTCCCCTGCCTGTCCCCTTGCCTCTCCTGTGCACTGCCACCACCACCTTCCCCCTTCCCCCTTCCCCCTTCCCCTCCTTGAATCTTCTGTACCATGGATTGCTTTGAAGCTGCAATCCACCTGGGCTCCATATCTGCTGCATTTTCACCTCTTGGGCTTCGTTGTTATTGGCATTTGTGGCTTTTAGCATGCAAATTTTTTACACAAACAAAAATTAGGAATCATGCTTAGGTCTCAACCAAATTGTAGTAAATAAACCTCCTTTTAAAAAAAAATGTTTGCTCTTTTTTAAGCATCATGCTAGAACTTATAGGCAATGAGTTTTCCATCTAGTACTCACCATAATATGGCTCGTGATTTTCTGTGCCATAAGATGAAATGTTCGGTTGCAAAAAAATCCTTGAAATTTGTAGAAAATTTGATAATGATGTGAGTATTTAGGTAGATTGGAGTTTTATTGGTGTTTGTGAAATTTTTTAAAGATTTTTTATTGTAGATTGATTTTTATTGGAGTCTGTGAAAAAGTATAGAGAGATGATTTGATGAAATTTTTTAATAAAAAAGTATTGGAGATTGGTGAAAAAGTATGGAGATAGAACATTGAATAGTTTTTTTTTTTTTTTGAAAAGTTATTGGAGTTTGTGTTAAATTTTTTGAGATTTTAGATGTTCGGTTGTGTATTTTTTTATGTTAAAAAAAGTTAGCTAGAGAGGTGAATTTTTTTAGTGGCCGAACATTAATCTTTGTACTTAATGTGGCACTGTGCTTAGAATTCTTCCTGAATTTTGCCTTAGTCACAAACTTTTTGAAATTCCCTAGTCTTAAAACACTTTCAGGTAGCGATGTATACCTGATATTCACTTTAATGAAAACTAGGTTGCTCGGGTCATATTCAACTTTTGCCTAGCAGGCTTAAGTATATTAGCATCTGGCTTTGGCAGATATATGTGCTTGCACACTTCGCACATTGTATAAGGGTGTCATTACAATTACTGTTGCATCATGGTTGTTAAATTTGGTTCTTTGGTTGTGGTTTCACATTTAAATGTTTTCGAAGTGTACTTATGCCCTGGTAAGGTTAACTAGAAGTGTGCCACATCGAGCTACTTAAACTCATACATTGATTTAAACAATAAGCCTTTCACATGCATGGTTTATTTAACTACTAGTTTTCTACTTTGCTTTGCACTAACTTGGGATCCTTAATGCAGATAAGCAATTATGCAAGTCTTGTATTCATGGCTCTCTTCATATCTATAGCAGCAACTGGTATCCTCGAGATGCAGTGGGGTGGCGTTGGGATAGATGACTGGTGGAGAAATGAGCAATTCTGGGTGATTGGGGGTGTTTCATCACATCTATTTGCGCTCATCCAGGGTCTACTCAAGGTGTTGGCCGGTGTCAGCACAAACTTCACAGTTACCTCCAAAGCAGCAGATGATGGAGAATTTTCGGATCTCTACATCTTCAAGTGGACATCATTGTTGATCCCTCCCACAACACTGCTGATCATAAATATAGTTGGGGTGGTGGTTGGCGTCTCGGATGCCATCAATAATGGGTATGATTCTTGGGGCCCACTTTTTGGTAGGCTATTTTTTGCCTTTTGGGTCATTGTCCACCTCTACCCCTTCCTCAAGGGATTGCTGGGAAAACAAGATCGGATGCCAACCATTGTTGTGGTCTGGTCTATTCTGCTGGCATCCATCTTAACTCTTATGTGGGTTCGAATCAACCCGTTTGTTTCAAGAGATGGTCCTGTGTTAGAAGTTTGTGGGTTGAACTGTGACGACTAGGATACATGAATAAAGCTATAGTTACCTCTGAGTAACTACAATTTTCTGGGATGATAATGGTGATGTAGAAGAGAGATTTGTCGTTTGAATTGAGAAATTTCGTCCAGCTGCGCGACTTTGTTGGATGAAAGTTCTGGTCTTGGGGTATGTAGATATGAAAGGACTCGGGGCTGACACAATATTGTTTTGTTCTATAGGAGGAGTTCATCAATTCTTTTATTGCATTCCTGTGGGTTCATATAGGATAAATTGTTCAGTATCTGTATTAAAGAGTACTGAATGATAATTTATTCCCGTAAGTCGGGATGTCTCTCATAGGTGTCTCAAGATTAGTTCAAATTTTCTGTATTGTTTGTCGGCTGCTCACCCTGGACTCTGTATGTTCTTAATTTGGAGTTCTCGAGTATTGTGGATTTTACTCATTGCTTTTCTTCAGTTCGTCATTGAAAAGCTACTCCTGCAGTCTTCTAAATTTCCTCGTAAACTCTTGCTTCATGCGGACGAACAGAACTTAGATTAAACCATTACACGACGTGGATCGACATTTGCAGCAACTGGAAACTTTGAAGTCAAGAGTAAACGTTGATCTTGTGCCGTCTTGCCGACAGACCAAATTGAAAATCGCGTGCTTCTTACTGTGACTGCCCATGTTATGTTCAACGGTGGTTACGTGTACCTTGGGGCAGGCACGAACAATGTGTGCATCTTCTTGCTAGGCACTCAAAACACTTGCAACTTTTCGAGTAAGCCCCTGGGATAAAATTCTCGAGGGCTCCGATCTGGTTTATTCGTGAGCTTCACTACCTTTTTGCAGCTCGCCGAGACAAATTCAATGCCATGGAGAGAGAGAGCTGTGGAAGGGAAGTTCTACCACCACGTAACCAACTAACTAAGATTAGGAATGAATACACTTTGCCCCTCTTATCTTTTGAGATATTTACACATTATATTTTGATTTATTATTTTTGAGACATTGGACCTATAAAATTATACATTTTTTCAATTTGAACCTTATACCTTAATTGGGCGAAAATTTAGATGGATTTCATCAATATAGTTACACATTGCTCTCATTTATCTTTGAGAGTATTTACACATTGTCCTTCTTATCTTTAAGGGTATTTACACATCTTATTTAGATGGCAGTCACGTGAGAGACATGTTTTGACGAAATCTATTTAAATTGACTCTCAATTACAGTACCGGGTTCAAATCTAAAAAATGCGTAACTTTATGAGTATAATGTTTCAAAAATAATACATCGAGGTGCAATGTGTAAATACCCTCAAAGATAAGGGGGTCAAAGTGTATTTAACCCCTAAGATTACAAAGACAACAAAAATACAAATGGCGGAACATGATCTTATTTTACCGGAGAGAAAAATGAAAATGGCGGACTGCCTTGGTAACTAAGGTAGGACGAATTGATCCTTGAAGTCAATTCTACTTTTGACTGCCCATGGAAGAGGTGAAATTTGTGGAAAAAACGGGGAAGGGTCCTGTGTTGACTGGTCAAAGAATCTTCTGGGTTCGGGAGAAGCAGCCTATGCTTCTTCAATTGTGCGAATTGCATAAAGTTTTGTCTGGAAAATCTAACGCACATGATATTCTTTTGCACCATTTTCTCTGTGGGGTTTCCCATTGACGTTCCTGAAATCTAGATGTAGGATAATTTCCATTAATATTTAAATTGAAGATGGAAACAAACGAATCCCACGGAAGGGGGATCGCATACATTTTTCTTCTCGGAAATACCTGAAGCTAGTTATTTTCCCCTTGTAAATGTTGCTTAGGAAATTAAAATGAAAATTAGACATTTAAAGTAAGTTTTGATTCTCGAGAGCACCTGTTTGGAAGGATAAAGAACCGGTAATTCAGGAGAGGAAAGAAAACCAAAAGTTGCCCCCGATCATCTGCCCCAAAGAAAATCTAAAAAAATGAAATAAATTCAGTTGGCCTAAACCAAAGTTACGTAGCCTGAGTGGATTGATATCAAAATCCTCTTCAATTCGCTAGTCTAATTAAATGATTCAGAGAGAGACATAACATGTTAGATCATAATTAAAGTAGAGTATGCACAACTCGATAATTAATAAGAGTAATATTAAATATTGTAGGACCTTCATAATATGTCTATATATCTCCTTACTTGACTGTTCAATTTAGACAACAAATTGAAAAAATTAATATCTAACTTTTTCTTCTTCGCAATGACCTTTCTTCACTCAACCACCAGCCTTGACTGCCCACAAACAAAATGGCACAAGTTATGCAAGGATTGCTTGACACCGATTCCAAACGCACGAGACAAGCTCGAGCACATCATTGAGACTGTTGTATTTGAGAACAAAACCTATTTTGTTAGTACATTGTTTCTTCCTATTCAGTACTGACTTTTTGTAAATAAGTGTTATTACGATAATCACCATCATGCCCCAAAGATTAAATACTAGAATCCACCAAATGATCAGGACCGTCGGTCTTAGGCGTAACTGGATTTGTCAATGAACAATTCGATTTGCTATCTAAACGAAGTTCCAACGTACAAAAAAGCCTTGCTGATATCAAAATCCTCTGAATTCGCTAGTCTAATTAAATGATTCAGAGAGAGACATAACAGATCATAATTAAAGACATGACTCAATTAATCGATATTAAATATTGTAGGACCCTATTCTATATATCTCCTTACTTACTGTTCACCAACAAATTGAAAAAGTTGAGACTGAACACCTGCTTTTTTCAGACTTTTTTTGCCAATTTACTGACTACGAAGTGAGAATTTTGCATGAAAAAAAAGGCTTTTGTAAATTAATGTTGACCAGTTAGTTAATTAATTTTTTTTAAAATTGTATTAATCAAATGAATAAGACAAATTATATCTATGTACTTATCCACAGCAACAGAATCCACCATCGTTGGGAAGGGTTTAACACCAACAGATCAGGACCGTCGGTCTTAGGCGTAACTGGATTTGTCAATGAACAATTCGATTTGTTTAAATTCTCTACATATACTATCGGATTTAAGAGTTGAATTGCTCTGTAGCGTCTTAATAATTAATGTTCGTCTTTTGCTCGTCCCTGCGTACAACTTTCCAACCTTCCCCGTCAACTACAAAAAATGTGACGAAATTTTCTTGCATTTCTCCGTGGAATTTTGGTTGTATAAAATAAAGCGAAGGGATCAAATATACCATATATTATGCAATCCAAGAAAACGAAGACTGGTTGAAAAAGAGAATAATATAAAATACTATAGCTATCTCAATTAGCCCGGTCAACCCTAGTTTTTGTTGACCGTTTCCTTTTACATGGCCGACGTTATAAGTCCTAATCAAGTTTGTGAATTAAACCCAAGTCACGGCAACTACGAAACCTGGCTCAACCCAGACAAACTGAGAAACAGCACGAAACCTGCCCCTTACAGATTCATCCACGAAGAACATCGCCTGGATCGAACGGCTTAGAATCGAGAATGTAGATTTGTGGAGCACTGTTGTGTGCAGTTGATGTAATTGAGAAAAGTTTGATGTTCTTTCTGAGTTCTTCTAGGTTCTTCTGAAAAGAATCAAGCGGTTCAAGATTTTTAGATGTGTAGAACCTACTTCTAAAATTAATACTTCTTCTAAAAAGAATTAAGCGATTCAAAATCTCTTAACGTAAGACCTACTTTTAAAGTAATACTGAACCGTCAGATTCTTTTGAGGAAGGACACCAAGACTTAAAAAGGCCACGGTCAATCTGCAGGAACCATCAAGGCGTGTTATGACTTGAAGTATTTATAAGACGCCCCCGTGAAAAAAAATAAAAGCTGAAGAAATGACAAAATGTTTGGTTCCTGAGAAAGCTAGACACGCAAGCAACAACGACAACGTTCTGAAGCCGTTAGATTTATTATCTAATATCAAGGAAGAAATGATTGGTGAATCTGACGGACTAGAATGCTAGTGAGCACCGGAAACACGTAGGACTGAAGGCTTGTGATTTATTGGATGCAAAAGTAAACAGATATTAATGAATTAATAATCCATCTTCCAGCCATCTTCAAAGAACCAGCGTTGCAGTTTCTTTCTTTTCTCTCTCTCTCTCTACCTGTCTTTGTCTCTCTCTCTCTCTCCCTCTCTAAACTCAAACAACACGTACCTCAAAACGCGCTCTACGCCAAACCCTTTTTAAGGAAGGATAAACTGTCCAAAACCACGAGGGAGAAGCAACAGAGAAGGGAAGACTGGAGAAGAGAAAAAGAAAGAAAGAAAGAGAGGGACTTGATCCAATCCTAGCTCTCTCTCACCCTTTCTTGTACAATATCTTCAGCATTTCCAATGGCTGAATCGTTATCTTCTGCACGTAAAAGTAATCCCCGGAAGTTCCTGACTGAGATGGAAATGGCCGCGGCCCAGCTGCTCATGCAGCTCAGCGACGAAGATGGCAACAATAACGACAAGAAGACGGACACAGATGATGAAGAGGTTGAACAGAGCCGAACCGACGTCACTTCAGCGATGATTGAAGAGATTTTCGGGAAAGAAGAGGTTTACCGGCCGAAGAAGCGGAGGTATAGGACGATTGATAGCATTTACACCGAGACGAAGCCAATGAACGCTAGACACTGGAAGAAGGTGAGATCTTACAGGAACGTCCTTAATCGGGTTTTAGCTTAGGAGGTTGATTAATCTGGCAATGAAGCTGTGTAAAAAGGTTTTAATTACTAGCACTCTTTTTGTAGTAAAATTGGAGACTCTATGGAATCCTTTTCCATTTCTCTTTGCCTCATTAATAACAGTTGAGCGGTCTTATATAATTTTATGTTACATGATTTGGGATGATGACATTTATGAAGCTTAATTTCATTTGGGGTTTTAGTCTATACCAGACTTTTCCAGAGGTTTTGCTTTCGTGAACGATGTTACAATATCAAAAAATCGAGGGTTCCTCTAAAATTCTTGCGAGGTTCTCGGTTTTTCTAGTCCAAGTTTAAGTTATCCTGATTCCTGGGGATGGGTTTTCTCTCCTATCCTTTCGGAATGTGAAATTTTTGTTCAGTTTTATTGATTTCATGGGTATGGCTTCGTAGGAATTGCCATTGTGGTAACGCTAAGGATTCAAATCATATATATAAGATTTGAGACAGTAAAGTACTGCGTAGTCTGTTTGTGCGTTTGTGTTTAGATTGGGTGACCTTGTGTCATGCGTGATTGGAGGAGAAGAAGGCAGGCCGCATTTGATTCAATAGTGCGAATGGACAATGAAGGGACAAATATGCATTTGTTTGGACATCAGTTATCTTTTCAACAATGTTTCCATATCGCGTCACGTATTTGTCAGCGGAAAAAATAGTTCGATCGGAGAGAATTGCGAAATTGACGATCGAGAAGAATGTCATTCGAGCGTAAGATGGCTTACGTCCCTCAAGAAGTGCATGCAAGCCATTTTCCGCTTGTTAATTTTCTCCCTTCCCTCGCTGATCCGAGCCATATGTTACATGTATTTGTACCCACTTATCGTCATGGTTAACCCAGCCACCCTATGTTGGTGTCACCATCTCCACCTACAGACTGATCTTGCATCCGACCACGAGAACAAATTTTGTGCAAAGATAAATGGTGCTAAGTTATGTAAAGTAACGGTTGTGATTTAAAGATATAAATCTAACGTTTTAAAGTTAACTACGTTATTTAATAATAAGGCGAGAAGACAAGATGATATGACACAATCTTAACTTGGCTCATTAAATAATGTAACCAATTTTGAAATATTGAATTTGTATCTTTAAAACATGGTGGTCACGTTGCATAGTTTTGCACAAGATTCGTTCTCTCCCACCACCTCCACCTAGATGGCAATATCGTAGATGATCTCTCACTTCTCGACCATCATGTGTCGTGATATACTCTCCCTCTTGCTCAAGAAGCTTCCATTACCCCACCTCCCTCTAGCGTTGGTGCGCAAAGTGGAAAAGCTTAGTTATCTTCGATCACGAACTTTTCTCCATAGCCTTCAAGGAGCTACAGAAGTTGAAGGCCATTGCCGCCAAGCCCCTTATTAGGGCTTCTTGCTCAATGGACAATGGCGTTCGGAAGTGTGCCTTTTCGCATCATGAAGTACCGTTTGGAGGTTAAATGAATTAGGGCCTCATGCGCGGGTGTGTGTATATGGATAATGAACTGGTGATGGTATATATAAAGTTGATTTCAAAGCCAACCAAACACGAGTATATTTTTGGCAACATTTTCCGTAAGCAATTTACATTAATCACAAGCCTTTTTGTAATCTTCTTGTAAACTTAGGATTTATAAAAAATAATGTGTCACATATAGGCATTTTAGCACCTTATTTAACCCTTTTTTTTTCAATTAATCACACCCCCAACTAGCTTTTCGCTAGTCTCTAGCAAATCAGTGATGGAAAAAAATGTCAACTAAATATCTCTTGAGTTTCTGAGTACAAATTAATGTGTGCATTAAATTTAAAATATACCAAATTGATCATCACCATTCAAATAAAAATAAGTGATCTCCGAATTTGTGGCTATTGCATGCATTTGCCATAGTCATCAAGGTTCGACTTTATGGGCCCGGCCTGAAATCTTTCGTCGAATGTCACCATTCAAGGTGGAGCTCTTGGCCATTCAGATGGCTGTTGGAGAAGCTCAAGCTCAGGGGTTGGAGCAGGTGATTTTTGAATGTGATTCTCTACCTTCCGTTGATGGAATAAGGGATCCCACTTTGTAGTTTGATGATGATCTTGGTAGCATTATTGAAGCCATTAGGGAGATGACGTCACCTTATCCATCGTGGAGTTTTCTTAAAGTTTCACGCCAAGCGAATGCTCATGCAGATTTCTTGGCAAAGTGGGTTGCAGACAAGAAGTTCGTTGGTTGTATTCCTTTTAAGTATCTTCCTACTTTTTTACTAACACAATCCTTGGTGTTTGATCCTCCTTGAGGTGTGGTGTTTTATCCTCCCTGAGGCGAGTTTTCTTTAGCTTAACGAAGTAGTACCGTTGTTTAGAAAGAAGAAGAAAAAAGTGATTCCTCGTGAAAAGAAAAAATGTATCTTTAGAAGGAAGCGGGTATATATGGCTCACTCAACCCCCGAAATTAAATCTATTAGATCTTTAATTAGGGTTTTATTTCTAGGAATCCGGACATTTGATATATATATAATATATTGTATTTGCAAATTAATTTCCGTAAGAGTATTAATCACAAAATTAGTTTAATGTATTTTGTTACCTTTATTTGGAAACATTATATATACCAAAACTAGTACTACTCACGTGTTGCATGTAACTGAATTACTGATTAATATTTTATCTTTGCTCTTCTGTCACTAATGAAGTTACTGATGTTGTTCTAATTTTGCTATTAATTTTTTGGCCGATATGTTCTGCTGTCCTCTTGCCAGTCTGACTTGCTAATGTTCTCTAGCTACGGATGCATTTTGTAAAAGTGTAAGGTTAATTGTGCTGTGTATATGGAGGTTACTTTTTATTGCTGTAGATTTAAATAGATGTATAACTATCATAGATCCTAAAATACATCCATTGGGTTTTAATGAACATGTAGTCCTAATCTCCAAAATAAACTTTAATTTTCAGTCAGCTTTCGATTTAAAACATTAAAATCTCCTTTTGCCTTCTATGAGTTTAAACTCCATTAACTAATTTGATGGATTTTAAAGCCCACATGAACAAAAGTATTTAACCCTTAAGTTAATGTGGATATTTAATATTCCTAGAAAGTACAGAACAGACGCTTAATTTATAATCCTATAACTACAAAATAATTCGAATAAGTAAATCCGTGCTGCATTGCAGGTGCTTAATTCCTCATTAATTAGCAGATAGAAAATAGACAATATTCTTTGAGAATTTGGTGGAAGCGGGTATATATGGCAATCACTCAACCCTCCGAAATTAATATCTATTAGATCTTTAATTAGTGGTTTTATTTCTAGGAATCCGGACATTTGATATATATATAATATATTGTATTTGCAAATTAATTTCCGTAAGAGTATTAATCACAAAATTAGTTTAATGTATTTTGTTACCTTTATTTGGAAACATTATATATACCAAAACTAGTACTACTCACGTGTTGCATGTAACTGAATTACTGATTAATATTTTATCTTTGCTCTTCTGTCACTAATGAAGTTACTGATGTTGTTCTAATTTTGCTATTAATTTTTTGGCCGATATGTTCTGCTGTCCTCTTGCCAGTCTGACTTGCTAATGTTCTCTAGCTACGGATGCATTTTGTAAAAGTGTAAGGTTAATTGTGCTGTGTATATGGAGGTTACTTTTTATTGCTGTAGATTTAAATAGATGTATAACTATCATAGATCCTAAAATACATCCATTGGGTTTTAATGAACATGTAGTCCTAATCTCCAAAATAAACTTTAATTTTCAGTCAGCTTTCGATTTAAAACATTAAAATCTCCTTTTGCCTTCTATGAGTTTAAACTCCATTAACTAATTTGATGGATTTTAAAGCCCACATGAACAAAATTGGTATTTAACCCTTAAGTTAATGTGGATATTTAATATTCCTAGAAAGTACAGAACAGACGCTTAATTTATAATCCTATAACTACAAAATAATTCGAATAAGTAAATCCGTGCTGCATTGCAGGTGCTTAATTCCTCATTAATTAGCAGATAGAGTTTCTCTCATGTGTTCTTTACTTGGTTCTAGCTAGACAATATTCAAGATTTTGACTGAGAATTTGGTGCTAATTAAAATTGTCTTTTAATTTGTCTCTTCTGTTTACTTTTGTTATTTTTTTGTGAAGAAAACTTTTGACGCGGCTCTGGCCAGGACCGCATGTTTTTGACTTTGACCCTAGCTACTTTCTACAATGAGGCACAGTATAATTACCCTTTCAATTGGTCTTGATCAATACTCATCGGAAAGACTTTTGTGTACGATCAAATATCGTCACATATATAAAGTATATGCTCTAATCATCTTTGGATTAAACGTCTGTCCTATATATGAAATCGTGAATTAGTTTCCCAGAAGCCCTTTCATAATTCGACAACTGACCTTTGAAGTCAAGTCCACTTTTTTATTTTTTGGACTCTGAAATATAAGGAAAATTAATTAGTTTTTTTGACTGGGTCAAAGCATATGTCATCAATTAATGAAAGACTAACTTCCCACATGCGTGCACCGATCGGGCATCACGTGATTCCATTGTAATTGTACGTTAACTGGTTGTGCCGTTATTATAAATTGTGAGACGTCGTGCTATAGAAGGCTTTTGTGTTACCTGATTTTACATTTTGCGACGAACACAAAATTGTCACAAATAGTCTCTTATTAGCGACAAAACAATAAAGATATATGGTCGCCAATATCACTTTTAGCAATCATATGGTGCCGTTTGTTTCTCCAATATTTTGAGATATGAAAATTTCCAGCAAACAAACACACTTCAAATTTTTAACTTTACACATACACACTTCACCTTTCACAAACCCAATAAATCTCAATAAAGCAAAGATTCCCAAAATTTCGGAATATTCCCCAAAATTTTGGCAAACAAACACCCCATAATATAGTCACTATAATTGGGGAGAAGAATATTGTTAGCGACGTGAGTTATAATGTAACAACAAGACTATCGTCGGACAAGGATATTAGTGGAGAAGAATTTTGCTGTCGCAAATACTGACATTTAGGGATGTGGTCGCAAAATGCAATAAGAACAGAAAGTAAAAATAACATGAACAACTCAACCACTGAAAGTAAAAATTAAAGGGGAAGAAAAGAAAGACCGATATTGTCATATGATAGTTATCAACCAATATATGTGGTCGAGAAAGGGATCGAAGCTATAGCGACAAAATCCACCTCGTCCACAATATTTAATGACAACAACATTTCGTCAATAAATATATTTTCCATAAGTATACGTGGTCGAGAAAGGAGAAACTAGATCATGTAATTAAACATTGGAATAAGGTTGACCATCTCTACTTAACAACAAATTTAGTTGGAATATATTGTAGACGGGCCTTTTTATGGCCACTAAATACTGTTCTACGCGAAAGTATTCTCACATATGCCCCACCACTCCCATGTTCACTCCTAGTCGTGATCTACCATTAATGTTACACCATTGGTCCTGCTATATGTTGAGAGATCTTAAGAAAGTGAGATATAAATACAAGCAATAAAGGGACAGACTCAAGCCGTTGGATTGAGATTATCCAAAGAGATACATAATCATTGATGTCATATTAACAAATCAATGCACTTTAAGTACTGCGTTTATTGTGTTTAAGTTTGAGGATTTGAGACCGTAGGATCGAAGAAGCGTGATAAATACAATCTCTAATGTGTGTGTGTATAGCTTCCAGCCATCTTCGCAGAACCAGCATAAAGCATTTGCAGTTTCTCTGCTCCCCCTCTCTCAAAACCCACGCAACACGTCCCTTCAAACCACTCGACGCCAAACCATTTAAAGCAAAACCTGTCCAAAAGAAACAATATAAGAGAGAGAAAACAGAAAGAAGGAAGAGAGACAGAGAGTCGATCCAATTCAGTCTCCCTGTCTTGTCCAATTTCTTCAGCATTCCCATGGCAGAGTCACCAGCTTCTCCACGTAAAAGTCATCCCCAGAAGGCGCCGATGGAGATAGACATGACCGCCGATCATGAGCATCGGGTTCAGCTCACTGACCAAGATAATATAAGCAATAACAACGAAAACAGCAACGACGAGAAGAGCATAAACAAGGTTGGGGACAAACGAGTTCAAGGACGCATAGGAGAAACGACTTCGGCAAATATTGAGGAAGAATTCAACGAAGATGAATCGTACCGGCCGAAGAAACTCAGATATCTCTCTGTTAACAGTTTTTACGACTTGGCGACAAAGCCGAAGAAGGCCATCAAGGGAAAGAAGGTGAAATCTTAAATAAACCCTCGATCCCTGATAGAGGTTTTAAATTAGGGGTTCAATCAAATGTAGTACTGTGAGGGCTTTTCATGAATAATTCTCCGTTGTTCGAGGGGAAATTAGTAGACTTCAATTTTCTTTATTTGCAAGTTCTTAGAAACAGTTGAGCTTTTGCCAATTACTATAGCTTGTTGCATGGTTGGTGTTGATGATGAATATTAAGTTCTTTTTCTCTTCATTTCCTTCCCCCTGCCCCCGATTAGTAAATTTTTGGAACGGGTTCAAGATGATCGGGTTCGTGGACACGTAGGAGAAACAACTTCAGTAAGTATTGAAGAAGCATACGACGAAGATGAATCGTATCAGCCGAAAAAACTGAGACATCACTCTCTTAACAGCATTTACGAGTCGGCGACATAGCCGAAGTAGGCTATCAAGGGAAAGAAGAGGCGAAGTCCTAAACGAACCCTCGATCCCTGATAGAGGTTATCAATTAGGGTTTAATCTGCTTTACTGTGAGGGGCTTTTCATGAATAATTCACCTCAATTTCTTTATTTTCATGTTCTACAGTTGCGCTTTTTCCAATTACTTTAGCTTGTTGCGTGGTTGGTGCTGATGATGAATATTAAGTTCTTTTTCTTTCTTCCTTTCCTAATTCCTCCTGATTAGTGAGTAATTAGCTCCTGTGATTTAGTGATATCATACAATATTTATTAAAATTGGGAAGATTAAGGTTGATTCATCTAAGGAACTTCGTTTCCATCGTGATCCAGTGAGATAACTTGTTTTTTTTTTTTGTTGTTACAAGTGTATGTGGAATGTAATAATAAATGGGAGATTTCTTTGACAAATGTCATGATAATGATTAATTAATACCATTAGAAGAGAGACAGCTAATGAAGATTTTAATTACAGTCTCAGCTGGTAGAGACATAGAGACAGACAGACAGATTTACCTTGCCAAAGACGGGCTCTAGAATGCGCATACATACTCAAATAGATAGATAGAGAAAAAGAGAGAGATTGGTTTTTGGATTTTTATATAGGCTGAGATTAATTACTAACAAGATATGAGTTATTATAAACAATAGAAAGAAAACTCTTCAACTTAATTACATTTACAAAAATTTCAATTTTGTCAACAAGAAGAACCCTATACACAGCTAATTAAGCATTTGTAATATGTGTGTTGCAATAATATGCTAGCGCACAAGTCAATAAACTCGATCGAAAACTTGAAGTTGTCCCACACCCTACGTACCATGTAAGTTCGAGATTCGAACCTCATATAATAAGACCCTACTTGCTAGTTTAGACGGTCCATATTTGTTTCTATAATTTCAAAGAGGTATTCTTAAAGAAAAAACTATTAAATATTCCATTTTCAAGGCCATCCCAAATATATATCAGTGGCGCTTGCATATCAATTCAAAAACGTTAACCAACTTCATTAATCAATCCTGAAGGAGAGTAATACCTTATATCATTTTCAGTCCTGGTCAAAAATTTCAATAATTAGTTACCTAGTTGTTGTTTACAAGGTTAGATTTCAAGAATCTAGTCTAAAGATATTTCTGAACTTTTGTTTATGAGTTTATCTTTTTGGATGAGGTGAGTGAATATTAATCCAGAGAAAATATTAAAACATAGGTTAATGCTCTAATTAACAAGCATTAAGACACAGATATGTAACTTACTTGCTTTTAAAATAGAGACATAATTTATAAATAAGCATAAGGGACTGCGTACAGACCTTAATGTATCATATATAGCTAGCTAACTGGTTTATTTAAGAAGAGAAGGGAACGTACTCCCTTTGGAAGGGGGACAAGAAACTGTGCTATATCCGAGGAGACTAGTTCATGAGTTTAATGTTGGCTTTGTTTTTGGAGGTTTGGTACCGATTTGAGGCTTCAAATTCAGTATATATGTGACACAAGTGGGTAAAGTGCGCCTTTAGATCAAATGTTAGCAACTCAAACTCAATCACAAGAGTGGATAAGAAGTAACCGATCAGTCCCATTCTAAGTGGCTCATTTCTAACTGCTCCAATTGTCAATGTTTCCGGCATGTGGGTGTTGGAATCAAACGTACTAACATAAAGTTTCATCAAACAAAGGTTTTAGAGCAACTTGTTCAAACCTCCTTTCCCAAAACCCGAATGCTCCATAAGGAAATTCTTTGTAGTTGTAACTGAAGATTGTAGGATAGAATTGCTAGTACTTTGCATGACATAGGCCCTGGCCGTGGTACGTGGAAACAGGCAGCTTGCTGGTGATGATGGTGCATGATGGAGCTAGAAATGACAAAGAATGAGAGAGAGAAAGGAACTGCCGAGAGATGGTGGGGTTGCCCGGGGTGATGTTTGTGCAGCTGGGAGCTGGATTTTCGACGAGAAGCATCAACTAATGCAATTCAAGCCTGGTTTATTCGGACTCATTATTCTGCCCTATATATGGACGTCAGCTCGACCGTTTCGAATTCCTAAAACCCAAGTTGAAAAATATTGTCAAAACGTCCGTGGCCAAAGCAACAATTTTTGGCTATTTGAGCCCTTAAGCACATAGGGTTAATGAAAGATATTTCGGTCATCGGCCATTCTATTCTTTTAACTGCAGGTAGCAGGCATTTAGATGCACATGATATTAGTACTTATTGGGCGGTTCATTATAGCAGAATGATCTTTTTTCCTCTCTTCCTTTTTTTGCCACCACCCCCGGGCGCCGGGGGGGTGGCTGATCAGCTATACGCACGTATATAGTGAACTCAATGGAAGGTTAAGCGGATTACGTAAGGCAGATATATAGTATGTACGGTGACCATGGGGTTCATATTGGCTTGAGAGACGCTGAACAGTATTGAGATTTGAGGATCAGATTCTACTAGAAGAGACCGAGTCTACAGAGGAAATCAAGGAATTAGAGTCCTCTAGTCTAATTAAAGTTTCAATAGCAGCCAACGTTAACTAGTAATACAGCTGACATACGGCTATGAGAAGTTTTGAATTTTATGCCTTCAATTGCATGTGGAGGCCTTTTTTTTCTGGGCTTAATTGTATGGAAGTTGTTTTGTGTAAGAAACATTAAAAAAAACCCTGTACATAATTTCAGAAATATACAAGAAACTTTCGCAATGGAGTTTCTAGTTTCTCTATAAACAACACCTGGTTTTTCCACAGCTCATATTCTCACTGGACATGTAGTCTGCCGCGAAGTAGTATTGTCACAAGGATTTCAAGAAATGTAGCGAGCTCTTAGTTGTTCATTGGCGGATCGGGGAGTGAATTGTGTACTCTATATATGGAGGTCTGCGCAGGTGAGCAAATCGTTGGACCAAGAGAGTCTCGCAAGGCCAAAAACCAATAGAACGACAAAGCTGCACAGATGAACAAATTGGCACCCTAAATTCTTACTGACATGACATGAAGCACTCACACACAGGTACATGTCCACCATATACTCTCGAAGCAAATTCTTAATCAGACACCTCATCCGTACGCTACAAGGAAGAAGACATTTAGCGGCAGCACCGTAGCTAAAACCCGGAAAACTCACAATTACACATTGGCCGTTCTGTAGAAGCGCGTATACATGCACCATGCCGAAGACGGCCATTAACGAAGGTGGTGCTGTCGTGGAACTATTGCATGCAGTGGCCCTAGCCAAGCATCGCAATTCAATGAAGTTGTTCCAGCGCCCTTAAGTAGCACTAGAACCCCACTTCAGCAGCAGTCGTCTAACAATAGAGACAGGTTGTGGAAGTCGCCTCGACAGCTTTAACGATAGACTGTTTATGACCGCTACTATAGTAATAGGTTTCAAGTTGCCTCTCAAGAGCATTAATTTGTAAGAATCGAGTTAAATGGGGCTTGGACTAGAACATGCACCGGATTGGTGTACTGAAGGGGAAGTGGAAACTTCTTATTGACAATGTTGATTGGAAGATTGCATGGACGCCTAGAGATGGGAATTGTATCTCTCACAACTTAGCCAGATGGAGCTTGGACTATGTAGTGTCTGGGGAGATCCAGATATTGTACTTTGCAATATCTAATGATATTGTAGCGTGGAAAAAAAAAATCTGGCTAAATCTAATGATATTGTACTTTGAGCCTAAATCTAATGATATTTTACTTTGCGATGACCCTGCTTTGTTAAGTGGGGGTGTCAATGAAGGTTTCATGTAGCGTGGAAAAAAAAAAGGAGTAGTTCCACTTTCGAATTGGTCTCTGTAGACTGTACCATAAAAACTACAAAAATCTGCTTTGAATATACCTAGGGCATCTCGTATAACACCACCTCCCCCACAAGCTCTCGGGTTTCCTCTACTCGATCCATTCACGTTGAGTTTACACCAACCCCTATCCGGCTTCTTCCAAGAAATCACTCTCAGCTACATGTGGTGTTGGCTCACGATAGGAACCGACAAATACTTCAACCCTTGTTCTATCTCCTAATTGCATACTTTTTCCTTTTCTCATACTACTTGCCAATTCTCGAGCCCATTGGGTTCCATACAATTCTCCTCCGTCTGGTTAAGTTCCCCACCCAAAAAGAAGAAACCCCTCCCAGACCCTAGGAAAAGAACTTTGGGATTCTCGGGGTCCATGAAGCCCACTCGCTGCGTAGACATTCAAAAGCTAGGCAGGGGCTACAAATAGGGCTGCTCATTTCAACTGCTTGTGCTGGTAAAATCGGTACTAGCACCGACATTGGCGCGGGGAACCGCCGGTCCTGAGAACCACCAGTCTGGCGATTCTCGGTACTGGTGCTGGCAGTAAAAATCACATTTATCGGTAATATTACCAGCGACGGATTCTAACGATAAATCGTCACAAGTTGTTTTTTATTTTGTATTTTTTCTTTTAAATATAATCAGTGACATTCTTTTTATCAAGAGAACGGCGCCTTAGTTGCGATGGGGTTAGGGTTAACCTTATCACTTTTGTTTGTTTTTTTTTAGTAAAAAAGCAAAATAAACAGCGTGGTTCTCTTAAATCCGTTCTCTTGCGCCTGCTTGCGATGGGGTTAGGATTATCCAATCGCTTTTATTTTTTATTTTTTTAATAAAAAAAATAAAATAAAACGACGCCATTCTCTATAAGTAGAGAACAACGCCGTTTGGGTTAGGGTTATTAAACCCTAACCTGGCCATAGCATCATATTCCTTCGCAGCCTCTCTCCGAGTACGCTCCGGCCTCTCTCTCTCTCCCCTCTCCCTATCTAACTGGTTACACAGTTACCTTATAACCATTACTAGCTAAACCAATACCGACAAGACTGGTTATTTTTGCCTACCGGTGCCCATTTTTGGTCACTGCCCTTAGCGGTAACAGTGCCAATTTTAGCCAAACTGGCACCTACATCACCGGCACCCAGCCCTAGCTACAAGTCCCCTCTACAAACTAGGATCCATGTGGTCCCACTCAAGCAAGCGGACCCAAAAACCCTTAGCTTAAAAGGTCCGTATGAGTACCCTTCTCTCTAGAATCCCCTAACCCCTTCCCGCCTACCCTTCCCCTCACCACCCTCTCCGGTCCTGCTCCTCCTACCACCCTCCGGTTATAAACCAATCTTTTCGGTCACTTTTTTTGAGCTATTTTCTATGTGAAATTGGAGCTAAAATCTAAGCATTCTTGGAGGTCTTTGGAGCATAAGAATGGTAGGGATTGCTTCTCCAAGTCTGGTGTCTACCGTCGACTGGAGGCTCACGCGCTCGTCCTTTCCTCTTTCATTTGAACTGTTATGTTTCTGATACTCTCCAGTTTGCACGCATAGTACACCGAGACCCTAGGTTCACCACCACCGGTTCATTCTACGTCGACTGAAAGTTGATCGGCTGGCGCATGGGCCCCACGCACCCACACACAATACCATTTTCCCCCTCGGCCGACTCTCCTCTCCGTTGTCTGGTTTAGTTTTCCATTGATTATTTCAGTTTTCTTTTTTCTTTTTTTCTAAAGATTATTTCAATTTTCTGCTCTTGAGATTGTATGACCTTTTTGCCCCAACACTCATTGACTCATCGCCTCTACAGAGGGTCAACCCTTTCGAACATGTAAAAGAAGCCTGAACCTCCATGAATCAATGAGTTGAACTGTTATGATAAAATGGTCCGCATATAGGGCACCAATTTAAAGAAGTTAAAGATGATTTTCCCTGAAGAAATATAAACAAGAATCACAAACGTTTTGAAATCAAGAACTATAACCCAAATTATCTATTGAATTTTAGCATGCAACCTCTGTTAATAGTTAAGAATGAAAAAATGTACAATCCTATCCAAAAAAATCTGCATTAGCAATGACTAGGAAAATGCTACAATTCCTATGAAAAAAAAAAAAAAGGGAGAATAATATACCATCTTTTCCATAAAATATTGTTCCGCAATAACTAAGAAGATTTTCCTACCCCCACAAACTACTAGAACTCAACTGCAAGCAAACTTCCTCGAAATCCAAGTAGAGCAGGTAACCACATCATTCTTCAACTGCGCACCAAATATTTTAATTCGGCAACACTACCAGCTGCTCAAGCAGCTGCTGCTTGGACCGGGCCACCAGATCTAGAATTCCAACCATGCCCACGGCCCCTTCCCCTGCCACGACCTGACCCTGCAAAAACACGAGAAGATAGGAATTAACAGAGTATTCATCTGCAAGAGTTCCATCGACTCTCAAAGCCTACCAAATAACAAATAACAAATAACACAATTAGTAACAATACCTCGCAATAAGTCGTTCTAGCTCTAAGAAGTTCTAATAAAGCCCTTTAAAATAAAAATGCAGTAGTTTAGCAAGGGTTTCAACGCTTCATCATTTGAAATTATATTAGTTGCTAATTAATGAAACTTTATGAAAAGCCTCTAATCCGTAACTATGATGCAGAGTGATATCTGAATGAGACGGTTCAGCTAGATTCACTTCACATGAAAGCCAAGCATCAACTCCTCTTCCACTAATTATTTGTGGTTAACAAAATTTTTATCCAGTGAAATTTTCTTCTTCATTAACTATCTTTTAAGAGCATTTAGCACAAAGCATCACTATAAAAAGAGCTCCATCACAGATTATATTACAGAAGCAGAGTGAGATTTAATAAGGCTGGCACATATATTAGAAAGAAGGAAGAATCGCAGGAATGAACAATCCCCTGCCCCACCCAAAGAGAAAAAGACCGTTTACTTTAATATTTCTAATCAAGAGATGAACTCTCTCTCCTCCATAATTACTAGATTGCATATGAACAAAACAATCCAACCTATGCACAAAGCTTTATCAGGAGCAACCACAGAAAGGGAAATACAACATGAAGCTTAAACTCAAGTACTCAAAAAGCTTACCACGTCCTTGGGCAGGTGGTGCCTCTGATTCACCATAGTCATTATATCCACCATAGTCATAATATCCACCAGACTCTCTCCCATAGCCCCGTCCTCGTCCTCGGAAAATATGGCCCCTTGCATGGCCGCGACCTCTGCCACCAAAACTTGGTCTAGCATCCCAACCATCTCCCTTATATTCCCCAGGCCCATTGTAACTTCCTGCATGTAACAACCATGAAACAGATCACAAACCAAGAAGCAACTATAGCAATTTGCACAGATGTCAGGATTCATAATAAGTTTTAAATTACTAAAGTCAAACAGTAGTTAATATTACCTCTACCCCTACCCCTACCCCTGCCCCTTCCACGACCATGTGCCCTGCCTCGCATCCAAGGTGAGCCCTCTACAATATACACCAAACAGAATACAAAATCACTATATCAGGAACAAAGACTTTATAACCTATAAAATTTTAACATAGAAACAAAAAAACATCGTCCCACCTCTGTCATCTTCATATTCATTTAATGGTTTCACTTGGTCAACTGGAAGAGGAGATTGGTACCTACATTAAAGAAGATAACCAAATTAAGTATTATCCAAGTGTTACAATCAAAATTATAGAATAAAACTCCCTTACAAAGAATAAGAGAGTTTTATATTATATTTTTCATTCTATATGCTTATATGCCTCGAATTGGCCATAATATATAATAGATATAAATATAAGCGCAATTGAAATTCCTGGCGACTCTAGTTTTTGCTATTCTGTATGTTGAAACAACCTTTCTTTGTCCATGGGCAATAAGTTTAGATATATTGGGTATACCCAGGACTGAAACCCCAAGTCAGAAAGAATCAAGCACATGTCGTCTGCAAGTGTGGCTAGATGTAAACCAAAGACAGCAAATACAGTGCACTTAAAACCCTGAGAAAGTATATGTTAGATTTCACATTGTAGGAAAAATTAGAAGAGATGGTGTACGTACATAAACCATAGCAATTCAATTGGTTCTCTATTTCATTGTTTTTTCATGTCTACGAGGAAAATGAAATGCAACAAGTCTAGTATGACTTTCAATGCTATCAGTCAAGTTTTGCTTGCCTCACAACAAAATATGATAGATCTCATACAACCCAAAAGGAACAACAGCTCTTCTTGTGACCCTGCCCAAACAAAGAGACACACGGAGAACTTCCAGTGCAAAGATAGCTGCTGCATTACTTAATATTCATCCAACACATTTCCCATTCTAGGCATCAAGTTTTCTATTCACACAACAATCATTTGAGTCAAAATGATCTGATAGGCTCATGTAACTCCCTAAAAAGAATTCATCTACACATTGCCCCTTCTACATACCATCAGATAGCAAAGAGTGGATCCTAGACCAAAACAAGAAAGAACCATCTACCCGTTTTAAATGTAAACTAGGCAAACAAATAAATGGCCAACATTTCTTCTACCAGTTTGGCAAACAATTTGAATCCCAGCGCAAGAGTTTTAAACATCTCAAATTGGTTAATATAGTATTCCATTTAAAAAAAAATCTAAGACCATATAGAAGAGTATTACCTATCTAGGCACCACTAGAAATATGTGCCATTTCTTTGATGCAAAAGTCTCAATTATGGCAGAAACATTAGAAACAAGGGTTAAATAGATACCTCAAGAGTTCATCCTAAAAACTATGAAGCGAAAACAAGCCAGATCAAGCAGTCAGTTGTCAAACAAAAGAAGTAATTGAACAATGGCAAGTTTCTCATGAAGGAGAGCAAAACTAAAAAAATGGATGAGCTCTAAGGGATATAAAGCTTATAAAGCTTGGCAAGTTTAGCTAGTGACTCATACTGAATGAGACCTTTTACTGGTTAACTTAAGCCAAGCTCAAGCAAGTTGATTCATTAATAGGAATCTAAAAACGCTCCATGGCTTGGTATTACCTATTGATTACAATAATAGTCACAAACATGCATTCCTAATGCACCAGGGACATTTATTACTTGATAATCTGTGAAGAAGAAAATAGTTTCATAATATTAAAGAAAGATCCAATCCTAAATCCACTTACCCAGTAGAGGAAGTATCCAGCTCCTCCTTTGAAAAAGCAATTGTAATCATTGAAACAAGGCGGGTAGTCTCCAGACTGTATCAAAGCAGAAAATCCATCATTCCATGTAACCATAAAACTATAGCATTTGCTTGAGTTTAATAACTAAAAAAGAGTCTACTCTGACGTACGGAAGAAGGCCTTCTTCTAGTGGCTCCCACGTATCGGTTATATCAATTGATCCAATGGAAGTATTTTGATGGAGACCAGCAATCCTTCTCTGAAAGGGGAGAATTTGATGAATAAAAGGACCGGAGAGGAGACAGACAGACAGAGACAGACAGAGAGAGAGAGCCAAATCACCGTAATCCCACCTTAATTAGTTCAGCAATCATCACAGTCTTATTAATTGCTCTGCCCATTGCTTTGAGGACGATTTCATTGGACCCTTTATCCTACATAAAATACAGGCATCAATTAGAGAGAGAGAAAGACAGACAGAGTGTGAATAGAAGAACACATATCTACGAATGATTGATCAAATTGGTGTCCACTTAGAGGGCATTCAAAAACTATCAGAGTTGAAGATCAGGCAGCTCAAGCCCACTTTCTTGAGAAAAAAAAGCAACCACATGTCCACTGGGAGATCAAGCGTACAATGTGGAGGCGTGTTGCAACAGAATAAGGTAGATTATAATACAAAAGAGGAGTCAAAGGAAGGCATCAAATTACTATTGAGACTTAATTCTCCAAATTCAACACAAAAAAAGACTTATTTCTCCAATAATCTCACGACAATAAATTATAATAGCAAAATTGTTGTACAGAATCGTGATCTGTGGCTGGGGAATGAATAGCAAAGTGAAATATGCATCAAAAGCATGAGTCAGCATCAAGCACCAATGACAGATTTTAAGACTGCAATTGCCAGTAATGCCACCATGTATTTTCTCCTTTAACCTTGTGCAATAAGCAATGAAACAGCCTTACTTTGGAACCAAATAAGAGACTTGTCCCTCAAAAAATGAATACCCTTAAATCTGAAACTACGTGAATTTTGCACTCGGGCTGTTCAGTGACGTCCTAATATAAAATGCAATACAAATGAGATGTGGACTTCTCAGCCAGAGCCGCAGCACCAAAATCTAAAAAACTGTCACAAATATAACTTCTGCCAACAAATTAACGACCTATCCATACTAATAGGTGCAGTTTCACCTTGGAAACGAAGAAATCCATTTCCCAACAAACTTGTTATTTGACAATATTCCACAGAGTTACAACGCTAAGCTCTTCAACTATATATGTATGTGCGCGCGCGCGAATTGAGAGAGAAAGAACCTGGAGGAGAGTAGTGGCGTAGGTAATGTAGTTCCGCATCCTGCCCTGAGTGGTGATTCGAATTTCGTTCTCATTTATCGGCGTCTCGCCTTTCGGCTTCTCTACCCTCTGGTACCTATCCATCTGCTTCCAAAGGAGCACGAACCATAACAGATATTACTCCTACATTTCACACTCCAAAACACGTTTTCTTTCGCTTCTCCAAGAATAGGAAACAGAAATGACACAACTACGAAAACAAAGTTCAAAACTCGTACAGCAACAGATCCTAACGTGCTATAAGGTTAGGTTTACGTTTTTAGAGGCTACCTGCCTTCTCTATCTCGCTCTTAGCGTCTATGAGTTGGAAGCGTATCTTAAAGACGCTTCTGTCTCTGCACCACTCAATCTCTCTCTCTCTCTCTCTGTTTCTCTCCGCGTTGCAAGTTCTCTCTATGATTTTGAATTTAGGGACCGAGAGGATCAGGTCTGGCAGTTTCGGTGGGATTTATACATGAGGCGGAGAGGAAAAAAGCTCGCCAAGTTACGCGAGGGAAAGTAGGGCTTTGGGGTCCCGGTCCTGTCGCCGCCGAGACCGCCTTCTATTCGAATGCGCATGGGCCCAGCTCTCGTCAGCCTCGGCCCAATACCGCACTTTTGGAGCCTAACGTGATGGGCCCATTTAGGAAGCCCAGAGGAATGGAGCCGATGCCCAAGCCCAAATGTAGGTGTCTAATTGTTTATGCAAAAGAGAATATCCACCGAATATTAAAATATTTCTCTGTGGAAAAACTAGTAAGGCACTTATTTTTATCTATCCATTCCAAAAATTTATAGCATAACTATTCAGATATTTATATCTCTAGTTATTTATTTATAACTATAAGTAAGAGTTTCCAATATTCATTAATAACATAGATGAATCAACCATACAAGCTATTTTTGAGTTCTCAATTTGCATACTATTAAGATTTGATCATTAAAATTAATTAATTACCATTTATAAATACATGAAAGAACTTAGAAATCTATTAATAGTTTTTGAGTTACAATGGGTCGTGTATTATAATTCGGGTGTACATTATAAATGATGCCAATTAGAATTTTTATTTTTATTTTGTTGTTGCAATATTTCTAGCGGTTTTTTGTTCCTGATTTTACCACATTGTTTTTTTTTTTTTTTCAAATTACGAGGAAACACATAAATTACGTCACCGAACAAACATATGTTGCTCGGAGAGGGGGAAAAAAACGACCACGACGTACTTTTTGTACGAACAACGTTAAAAATCCGACGCTAGGGCTCCTGCCGTCTCTCTGTCTCTCTCTATTCCTCTGTCTCTCTCGGAGGCACACAAGCCCCCTTGTTGATATCAAATACATATAAGTTCAAAGAGTTCAGATTCAAAACTCTCAAGCCCGCCATTTTCACTGTAAGCTATTTTGTTAGCTTCCCCCCCCCCCCCCCCCCTCTCTCTCTCTCTCTCTCTCTCTCTCTCTCTCTCTCTCCCAAGACATTATTTTGGCGCGCCATCGAGGCTTCAATTCGCGTTTCATCAGTTCCTTCTGAGATTGTTATGCCCGTTCCCATCAAATTTTTGGGTTTCCTTTTTCTTTATCCAGTTTTTTCGTCCGCTTATTCCGTGTCAGATAAATTTCGTTTATGTTTTATGGACAGATAGTTTGGCTGGTGAGAAAATATAGAAAAGAGAACCGAGCTTTAAGTTTCAAATCAACCAAAATTCCAAGAATAATGAAAATACAAGATTCAGTCTTTTCCTCCGTTTTCGGCGTAGCCAAACATTATCCCCTTTTTTTTCTTTTTTGTAGAGTTCTGTTAGCGTAGCTCTATTGATTTTGTTTTATTTCAGTCGTTAGAGATGCTTGAATATTTAGTGCGTTCTGTGGTTGTCGCAGTAATTGGTTAAGATGACAGAGCCTTCGAAAGTTCTTCATGTTCGTAACGTAGGTTACGAAATAACCGAGGTACACTCCTTTTGCTCTCTGCTTTTGTATTCTTTTGTGGATCATGTTCCTCATTGCATCTTTTGAATTTACCAGAATGATTTGCTTCAACTGGTTAATCCATTTGGGGTCGTCACTAAGTCAGTGATGCTTCGTGCTAAGAACCAGGTTATTGTTTTATGTTCCGTTTTGTGTTAGTTTCAACTTTCAAGAAGCGCTGTGCTTCTGTGCATATTGTCTTATAACGCTATGCCAATCGAACAACATTTTTTTTATCTTACCATTGTGGAACAGGCTCTTATCCAGATGCAGGATGTGGGATCCGCTGTCAATGTAGTGCAATACTACACCAGTATTCAGCCTAGTGTTCGGTAGGATGTTATACTTGACAATTTCTGTTTTTCTTGTAAGCATGGCTGTGACAACAGGAGATTCCTGTAGCGGAAACCCCTTTGTCAGGTCATGTGGTTGGGTGGCATGGAGATTAAACCATCAATTTGTTAACTAATATCTTTTTCTCTTCCCTTTTTTAAAAAAAAATATGTTGAGCGGAAAAGTTAAAACATCTGTTTGATTATATTAGGGGGAGAAATGTTTACATCCAGTTCTCTTCACACCAAGAATTGACTACTGTGGATCAAAACACTCAAGGTCGCAACCAGGTTAGTGGTGGGATTTGATTATCCTTCTATTTTTGGGGCTGCTCTTAGATTGGCGATATTTGTCTCTATTGCTCTTGCTCCCGTGTTTAATCACGTACATTATAAGTGAGAATATAATAAAAGCATGCAATCAACCTCACATAATGGGTATACACGGCATCTTACATGCTTGTATTGGTATTAATGACAATGAAGTGTGAAAGTAGAAATTATACCTTTGTTAGGAGAGAGCTCTGGCTAACTACTTGGATTGTTTTTCCATAACCATCTATCTATTAAATAGGTTTATTATTTGGTTCATTAAAGATGTTCAATTGTTCAGAGATAGATTAAAAGGGGAAAAAAACTCATCGAAAGGTTAACTTATATTTAGTTTGCTTTTTCTCATATGGAAGTCCTGATGCACGCAGGATGTACGCAGAGGAATTCACCCTCAAATTTTGAAAACAATCAAGTAATTCTAAAATGAAGAATCATGTATACTGTCAAAAGCAAGCTTCCACTCATAACAATCTCAATAGTAAAGATTTAAGTCTAGTTCAGTGTCTGCTTATTTCCAAATAGTCCACGTGAAACAAAGAGGATGATGGAGGCTGACAGAAAATTGCTGGCAAACTAAAAGGACAATGGAGAGGAGAAAGGATAGACAAACTAAGCATTACACCTATAGTTTCTCTGCATCCCTCCTTTGATAGGGTTGCATGTCACAATTCTCAAGTGCAATTGTTTGGTTCATTCTCCTAGAGGCATTGCTAGTTGAATAGCAACTAATACTTCCACATATAGATATTTCTTTAATGACTGAAGCTAATATGACTTGGGCTCACTGTCCTTTGACTATGAAGGCCAAAAAAAAAAAGAGGTTGTAAAGCCTGTGAATAAAAATGTATAATGCAGTAAAACTCAATATAAGACCTAGAGGGCCAACATTGAATTCCATGGCCTTAATCTGAAAGATAAAAAAGGAACTCTTAAAACTGAAGAAAACCTAAATAATATGACAGAGAAATCTTCCTGACGTAAATGAACTCGAAACTAACACTCAGCAGCAGCAAAAGCAGCTGACAGAGGGTAATGATTAGGCCATACATCAAAATTAGACCATAATTCTAAACTATTATGGAATTTAAGTTGCTCTTTCGGGAGAATACAGTTTGCCTGCATCTGAGGAGTTGCTTCTTTTTTAGGTTTATAGATCCTATAATTTTTGTAAGGGTATATTTTTTATGTGCTCTGTTTACATAAAGATTCTGCTTTGTTTTTAACAAAATCTATTGTCGGTTACCAAAAAAAAATAAGGCAATGAATATTCTTTGCCCGTCTGTGAATGGTATTCAATGACAAGACATTACGTAGTAAGATCTCATGAAAAATACATTTCTGGGCAGACTAAGGTTTTTTTCATCTTAAAGCAGATAAAATGAAATGATCAAACGGTTGCCCCAATAGAAATTGTAAATGTTAAGATATCATTGCAGAGATGAATTACGGAACTCATAATAAACTTTCTGTCCGAGTAGGTGTGTGTTTCATAAAGAGAGAAAGCATATCATTTTTGTATTTGCACGTTGGAGAATATATAATGTGTTTTAAAATATGGGTGTATTCTTATGCAAATGGAGTTTTTCCTCCCTCCAACCCACACTGTTTTGGTTGACTTCAATGTACTTGCAGTGCAAACCATTTTCTATGCATTGGATCACTGTAACTTTTCCCCAAAAAGACCGCCTTTCTAGCCATAGGTGCACGGCAACTGTCCAGCAAACATATCAAACAATAATAAATATATGCTTTATTGCAGATTTTTTTTTTGTTTTATATTTATTCATTTCTTTTGCAAATGCCGGATTACTCGGCAGAAAATCAACTTATAACATCTCTTACAATTTTCTCAGTTGCTATTTCCCTATTTATTTATTTCTCTCTCTCTATCTCTCTACATTCTCTCCTGTCGCTGCTGGTATATCACCTGGAAATCTCAGGATGCGCCACCTAATCGAATTCTCTTAGTCACAATTCATCACATGCTATATCCAATAACCGTGGAAGTTCTTCACCAAGTGTTTTCTCCTTATGGTTTTGTGGAGAAGATTGTCACGTTTCAGAAGTCAGCCGGTCAGCTTCTTCAAGTCCTCTCCCTCTCTCTCTCTCTCTTAAACATGATTATATAGTTGGACATTTGTTGAGTTTAAGTGCAGATGGTAATTTCACTTTTTGTTGCTTCGTCTTTCTTCATGCTTTGGATAATAGAGGATTTGAATTGTAACACATTGATTGTGTTGGTTAAGTATACTATTAGGATATATCTAACATTATGCAAGGTCTCGTAACAGAAAAGGTTTTTCAGAAATGCATTAAATTATTCTCCATTCTCCTACATATTTGTAGGTTTTCAAGCCCTTATCCAGTATCAGTCACGCCAGAGTGCTCTTTCTGCATTAGATGCACTTCAGGTGGGTGGTTGTATGTGAATGTTTCTTGAAAGTTCAGAGTTTGTTCTGAGAAAATATTTGCAATTGCTTTGTAGGGACGAAATATTTACGATGGCTGTTGTCAGCTTGATATTCAATTCTCCAAGTAAGTTTCACCACTTTAACATTCTCGTCTTGTGGGTTTGCTTATGTGTGAAGTATTAAGTCCTATTTTTATTTTTTGATTACCAAATCAGCCTCTCTGAGCTACAAGTGAACTACAATAATGAGCGCTCCAGGTGTGTGCAAAGCACCTGAACTTCCCTTTGCCTTGTTAACCCCATTTGCTCTAGGTGAACATTTTTAGTTAATTAATACCTTTACTGTGATACATCCGATGTGTAGGGATTTCACAAACCCAACTTTACCTTCAGAACAAAAAGGCAGATCCTCTCAAGTATGTCTTTCTGGGCTTGATATTTTTTTAAAAAGTATGTATATTTCTTCATCATTGCTTAAACACTAGGGTTCTACAACTTATGTCTCTATAATTCTGACGTCTGTATTTGTACTGCTTGTCTGATAACAGTCTGGGTATGGTGATGTGGGGAGCATGTATGGTCTTCAAGCTCCTGGAACTAGTGCAGGTGCATTTTGTTCTAGCCTTTGTTTTTTCTTTTGCCAGCTATAAATAATATGTAATTGACCAATTACTGATTAGTGTAATGTATCTTATCTGTTGCAGTGGCATTTCCACAGGTTTGTGTTGCTCAAGCTTTTCTGTGAGTCTTGTCCAGGTTGTTTTGTTCATATCCTAGTGGTTTATTAACTAATTGCTTTGTTTAAGAGTATGCACACTCAATATTTTCAGACAATGACCCTTTTGTCCAGCAACTTAGTCAGTTAACTGCTTAGTATCACAGTAAAAAGTCATCTACATGACACAGTTGTTGGATGCCATTCCCAGTGCTATCTTCAGATCTTTTTTCATTAATCGTTTCTGTTTTCATTTATTTGTTGCTCATAACCGCTCAGAGTCTAGAGAAAATGTGTAATTTCAGTTTTGGAAAGTAGGCACACCACTGTGTGTGGGGCGGCGCTCTCATTTTTTCTAGGTTATTAGTGTTTGATGTACACAGGGTTCAAACAGGCTGTGTCCTCTATTCAATAAGTCTCCAGACAAGGATAGGTGTAATTGTGTGCTCATTAACTAACAAACCCCAAAATCCATTGTTCGTTTTGTTATAGTAAGATGTTGTTGGTAAGCTTGTTAAGGGACTATTTTAAAGGTCAATTGGGATAGGATTGCCTGGTAATTTCATTGATCTAGGAACAAATGAGTGTGGATTACCTCATCATTGTACATTCTGATACTTATATGCCCATCACTTTCATTGGTTTCGCAGAACATGTTGGAAATGTGATTTTATTTCTGTTTAGTTAGTATTTATGAGTAAACTTTTTGCATTGTATTATTGCAGATCGGAGATGCTGCAGCCATCATGGCTGCCTTTGGTGGGGGCTTGCCTCCTGGTATAAGTGGCACAAATGACAGGTGCACTGTCTTGGTCTCTAATCTAAATCCTGATGTAAGTGATGTTTCTATATGGGTTTCATCTCCATTTCCTCTTTTAAAGTTCCTTGATGCTATGTTTCATTGTTCAGAGCATTGATGAGGACAAGTTGTTCAATTTATTTTCCCTTTATGGGAATATTGTGAGGATCAAGCTTCTCCGTAGTAAACCGGACCATGCCCTCATTCAGATGGGAGATGGATTCCAGGCAGAGTTGGCTGTGCACTTCTTGAAGGTTAGATTTCTTTTCCTCATGCATTTGTTGTAATCTTAAGTGGAATTATAATTATAAACACATTAAAGGTTTTCCTACAGCATTGCTATGGTACTATTGTAGTTGTTGATAAATTTTCTTTCAGAAGAAGGAAATCTGAGCATCTTCACGTTAGTAATAGCTGACCTCCCCATTCATTTGCACAAGCATATTTTGTGCTAGAGAATATGTGAAATTCCAATTTGGTCTCTGAAAATTAAAATGCAACAATCTAGTAACTAAGGCATGTTTGCAAAATGTGAAATCAGGAAAAAAGTGGAAGTTTTAGCAAAATCCACATGCAAACATAAAAGTGTCATCAGTTTTCCCCCCAACATAATTACAGTGAATATCTTCACCTCTCCTAGATAAACTCCTCAGAGAACTGAAGTTGTAACGCTAAAGTTTGGTTTGGGTAATTAATTGGTCAAAGGAAATTTTAGTACCTCCCAACCCCACCAAAAGATAAAGAGTACTCATTTTAACTAATGGATTTTACTTCTCTATTTATTTTCTAATGTTGAAGATAGCTTCTCAAAAAAGTACCAAGTAAAGTGTACTAGGATTAATGTTTAAGTTTATTACTATTATGTTCTGTTATGCATTGCAGTTATGTTTTTCATAGATCTTTGTTATATATATGCTCATTTTAATTATGGGACTTCAGGGTTTATAAGAGCATTTATGACATCATCTCACTGCTATCTCTTCAGATTTGGTTTGCCAACAAAAGTTCCTACTTGAAGACAATTTTTCTTCTTCTTTTCTTTTTTTTTCAAGGACAGAAAAAATAACAACCCCTTCAATGGGTAAATTTCAAGATGGGTAGGCATTGAATTGGTGCTTTCTATTTTCACACAGGGAGCCTTGCTGTTTGGGAAACGGCTGGAGGTGAACTTCTCCAAGTATCCGAATATAACACCAGCCCCAGACACACATGATTACTCAAATTCAAACCTTAACCGCTTTAACCGTAATGCTGCCAAAAACTATCGCTATTGCTGTTCGCCAACCAAGATGATCCACCTGTCCACCCTTCCCGAGGAACTTACAGAAGAAGAAATAGTGACCCACCTTGCAGAGCACGGGAATATTGTAAACACCAAACTCTTCGAGGCAAATGGGAAGAAACAAGCCTTAGTCCTGTTTGAGACAGAAGAGCAAGCTGCTGAGGCACTTGTCTGCAAGCATGCCACCTCTATTGATGGATCAATCATACGAATCTCCTTCTCCCAATTGCAGTCTATTTAGGAACACTACATGAAGCAGGGGGAGCTTCGTCCGAGGACAGTTACATACAATTATCTGGTCTTTTTAGTCTCTCCACATTTAATTTAGCTGTCACCTACAACGTGCGAAAGTTGGAATGATGTTTGCCTTTCTTCTTTTCTTCTCCCTTTATTTTTCAACATTTTTTTTAAGTTTATATTTTTTGTTCCTCGTGTATGTGTTCATCTCTGGCTTTGTTGTGGGGATTTGGGGAGTCTCCATTTCTTCTCTAATTAGTGGTTAAGGCGGAGAGTAATTCTCCTTGGTCAAGGTAAGCCAGCTTATAGCATCAAGATGAACACCAAAGTAATACAAAAACCATTTTGAGTACTTGGATTGCAATCCATTGTACAATTAGGTGAGTTATTCTCATGCGGACTTGTACGGGCATGTTTGCATGTAGAAATTTTTAGTGATATGAAAATTGAGTTAGATTAGAATTTTATTATATTTTGTGAAAAAATAATGAAAATTTTAAAGTATATTTGAGAAATGTTGGAAAATTTTGAAATTTTATGAGAGTTAGCAAAAGGGCAATGATTTGAATAAATTTTTTATGTTTTTTACAATGGAAATAGATATAGATGATTTGAGAAAGAGAGAGAATTTTGAAATACTTATTTTTGTTTTTAAGCTTTAAAATTAAAATTAAAATTAAAGGAGAAATAAAATTGTTGCACGCCCTTTATTTGATGAAAATTTAAGAAGTTATGGATTGTCAGGAAGTTCAAAAGTTTCTATAGGGGCACGGGCATGTAATGGGAACGAACTGTAACCGGCGAGTTTTGGTAAGGATACTAAAGGAATAAAAATTACAGCTGCTGCTGCCTTTTTCAATCTAATTTCCCTTTAGCGACCGAAGCGCATGATTTCTTTACTGTCAGCGGGGGAGACAAGTCGAGTCCGATAAATACTATCAGCTTTGCAATCTACTTTTCTTTTTTTCTTTTTTCCCTCAAAGCCACTCATCTTATTCTTGTCCCTCTCTACAAGAATCCGTTCTCTTCCCAAGTGCTAGGCCAGGCCCCTACCGTACGCAACCTTCGTACATCTGCCTCAACGTCCGAGACAAGTCTATTAGTGGCCAGATAGCCTTGAGGAATTTTGAGTTAATTGTTTGAACCTTCCCCTCCCAGTTCCACCAAATTCACATTGTTAACAAGAGCTTAGAACTTCAAAAAGCAAAGGTAGGAATGATAAACAATGGCCATATTTCTAGAACTCTTAAATCACAATAAAATGTCAGTTGCTAAACAGATTGTAGGTAAGCATCACTGGATAAAGGTATCACTATTATCGTACGTCCAATGCATTGTACATGAATTAAACTGTATCGTCCTAGAACTAAAGGTAGCCGAGTAATCTTCCAGCTTAAAACACAAAAAAGCACCGATGCAGAAATATTGAGGCAATGCCACTTGTACGCCTTCATGCTCCATCCTTAAACGTGGCTTCATATACATGGGGTTGCTGCAAAACAGAGCATAATGTTTGTAAAAATCTAATGCATCATTGGATGCAACTAATTACACACACAAGCAGGGGCAGTAAGACATAATTGAAAAGTTCACAATCCAGAGGTCCCTTGATTCTCATCATTTTTTTGAGGTCAGCCTCCGGAGAAGCCATTTCACTTCGTAAGAACCACATAATCAATAAAGCACCTAGTAAGATGGCTAGTGAATTCTTCTACTGAAAAAAGAATGGGAAGCACCTAATATCTAGCTTCCTCAAAACCTACAGGGATCCAGTTTTGGAAATCTTATATTAACAGAACAAGTACTACAATGAAATAGATTTACAAGGCGTTTAATTTCAAAATTGTGTTAAATTTTATTAAAATTGTGTTGGTGTTAAAAAAAGAGGTGTATTAAATTGGTGAATGAGTGATAAATGTAAAAGTAAAATTTTGAAGAGTATTGAAATTTGTGTTGGTGCTAAAATTTTACTAAAATTTTGAAAATCCAAACGCCATGTTAGATATGTCAATAAAAAGTAGATAAATACTGACATGAGGAACCAAACAACATTGTGGGCCTGTGTGAGTAAAAATACTTTACCATAAACAAGGCCGAAATCAACCGGCGGGCAAACCATCTCATATGCATTGCACGTTGAGCAGCCATTGCAGCTTCCACAGTTTCAAACCTCAAATACACAAAACCAGCACTGTTCCTGTACGCCACATAAAACACACCATGAAGAAAAACTATAGTAAATCATATTCGAAGAATTTGCTTGAAGCATATGAAGATATGTACATAAAAATTAGGATTGCTGCATGTAGTAAGCACACATACATGCACATGCATTTATACGCACACATATATAGTATGCGTGCTTATAAGCACACATATACATAGATAGCATGCTTACTATAAGCACATATACGCATGCATCTATAAGCACACATGTACGCATGCCATACCTCCACAATAACAACTACAAACACGCGCGTACATATATGCATAGTATGCGAGTGTTCGTGTATTTGATAAACTCGCACACATAAACAAAAAGATTTCGAACAAGACAGCGCTAAGATTTGAAATGTGTAAAACGATGACAAATATTGTTGTTTGGAATGCATAGCATCTGCATCCAACAATCTAAATTTTTAGGAAACCAACTTGTTTCTTATGCTAAAACACTTCAAGGGACTTGACTCTGTGACTTCACCTACCACTCCCATTCTTCATGGGGAACAGTGTCACTTAATCACTGACACAAGGAACTCAAAATTATATGCCGACAAAATAGCATTCACATATCTTAATCCACTGAATGGTTCCTTCCAATTTTCATTTGCCAGAATATCTTTTTTGGTTGGTTTTGGGGTCGGGCAGGGCTGGGGGGTGTTCTTCTAAGCTTGATTGACAACCACGATGAATGGTTTAGGACCATAATCAAATAACAGTTCATTCCACTTTTGTGATGGTATATGGTTTCTATTTTTCCTTTTTCCTTTTTTATTATCATATTTATATATGCGCAATGATGTTATACTTCATTTGAATACTATACAAGCCTGCATACAGGGGCAAACTTAAAACATTATGTGGAAGAACCAATGATTGGAGTATCCAGTAAACCTACAAAAATATGGTTCAGATGCCAGAGTAATTTATAGTTCTCACTAAACAATTACTACAAATATAAACAAGAAACATTTCATAATAGCCATGACCTTTACAAAGTTGCATGCTTACTTGTCCACATAAATATGTCTCACTCGGCCATATTTAGAACATTCTTCTTCCACATCATCTTTGATGTCCATATCAAAATCTGGTTCGGTCTGCAAAAAAAAAGTTGATACATTAATACTTCGTGAGATTGAGCAACTATAAAACAATAAAATCGCCAACCTCAGTTGCTGGGTCAAACATATTCTTCAATAGTAAGCACTCGCTGGGGGTTCCAACAGGCTCTGCAGCAGGGGTTGGAATAGCTTGCACTGGGAGAGCTGGCATAGAAACTGCTGCTTGCCCATTGACAGGCAAAGTAATAGCTTGTGGATTAGAAGATGCCCCGTTCAGCACAGGAACTCCAAGAGACCCCGCTATACTGCAAAATATATTAGATTTAAGCATATGATCAGATTATCAAGACATGAAATAAGCATAGCTGAAAGACAAACCTTGTGGCAATTCCAGAGCGATCCAGCTTCTGCATAAGCAGTGCTCTTGATTGAGCATTCAAAGACTGCATGGACAAATGATTTACATCAGCTAGGAACCATTCTGCAAAATCTTTGACCATCCAAAGACATTACAGGCATCATAGCAAAAGTTAAAAAAAAAAAAAAACAGAAAAGACCTAGTTAGCACTCTGAGAGAGCACCTCAGCTTTCTAATGATCTAATCTTTAAAATTTACCACCATTCCGAAGAATATTTATTTGTACGAGACAATGACACTTCACTCAGACTTCAATGTACGCAAAACAGATTTTAATGATGAGTTTGGTGTAAGTATCTGTCTGACACTTCAGTCAGACTTCAACGTACCCATAATAGATTTTAATGACGAGTTTGGTGCATCTGTCTGACCTATGAAAAATCAATTATTATGGCTAAGAATGAAATATTTCCCAAGAGACAATCCCCTTACTATGTTGGCACAAAAAATTCAAATAACCATATCCTAACTAGATTATGCTGCAATCTGCTTACAGTAAATGAGTACGATCATGGTCTACTAATCCGAACTAAATAGGCAACCTAAATTTATGAGGAACTAATGTCCCACATAGTGATGAAAATTTTTAACTCACCAAACCACCCCCATCATCATCATCAAAGTCTGCAGTCTTTGCTCCAGTATCTTGCGCTCCAACATGGTCTGTAACAGATGAAACCTTTACATACAGACACCGGATTAGTCCCAAACATATAGACACAGCCCTTCAAAAATCATACTGATAGGCACAGAACTATATACACAGATAATTAACAATATCAAATGCAGTATGGTCAGATTGCTAGGGAGACTTAAATAATCCACACCAAAGCTTCTCAAGTACAATACTACCTTGATAGTTCGGCCAGCAAGTTCCAATTTCCCATTCAGAGATTGAGCTGCCTTTGCATCTTCAAGTTTAGCAAACTGTAAAAGCACAGAACAAATAACTGCTCGTATACCAATTTATCTAAGCACAATATTTGCATACAATCAACTAGAATCATTACTGACTTGCACAAACCCAAAACCCTTGCAGTGTCCTGTCTCAAGGTCAAGGGGCAGTTGCACAAGCTCTACGGGACCAAAAGGTTCGAAAATCTGAGTAAAGCACCATAAAGAAAATACAACTACAAGTATTAGTAATATGCAACACAGAAAGAATTCAAAAGTGCATAGACGACAGTTTACCCCTAACACTTACAAAGCAAATTGAAGAAAAAAAAGTTAAGAAAAAACTATGTAAATGACACAAGGAATCATGAATGCAATTGCAGTACCGCTCTAAGTTGGCTTTCTGTCATGTTGAAGTGTAAGTTGCCTACATACAGTTTTCTATCAACTGCTCCATAAGGACCTGCAAGACCACCTGAACCCCCACCAGAAGCATTAGATTGAACAAGGTTCTTTTCGGCTTCAGAAGGTTTAACCATAACAGGTTGTCCAAGAAGTAGTTGGCCAGAAAGAGCAATTGCCATTGGCACAGACATTGCGTCATAAAATTCAATATACCTGCAGTATCAGGGCTTAAATGAGTTTTTGAAACATAGTAGACTGGAAAAATCGCAAGCAAAACTTACAAAGCATATAGCTAAGAGATGTAGGGAAACAAAAACTCTAGTGCAGAGAGCTCAAGCTGAGTTTCTTTTGATGAATCTGAGGGACTCATGTAAAAGAAAAAGTTAGCTCATAACAGCAAAATAGAAAACTAGAATGAATATTACATAAAACAAAGATCAAGAGAAAAGCATCTTAGAAGAGGTGGATCAAAAGGATCCATGTGATAACCCAAGGGGGAAAAAAACAAAAGGGGAGGGGGAGGGGGTAATGACAAGAAATCATCTCGTTGCATAGACATGAGAGTGCGACTGTGTTGAAAATCTGGAACAAACGATCAAAACAGAAAAGTTTCCACCTGAAGTTTAAGCGTCCCTGATAGAGGATTTATCTATCAAGGAGATGCTTTTGATCCATTATGGGATGCTGTAAGAGGAAGGGCACATGAATAGAGTATATTCTAACCATAAAAAAAAATGCAGCTAAAGAAAATTACGAAGACCCAAAGAAGTTTAAAAAACTCAGGTTTATGTCATCTACCTTGGGTACGCAGCATGAATTGATTAAACATGAGTGCAAGGTATTCCCATCATCCCTCATCATTATCGCAATGCTAGTCCATTTAAGAATACAGTTAAACTTGATTCTTGTGAGCCAATATCCTAATAATTATTTTCCAACATACATTCATTAAAATATAATATGGTCCAACAAAAAGGGACATACCCAACTCCCTTAGACCGTCTTGAATTCCTGTCCATGATCAGTCGGACATCCCTCACCTGAAAATAAGGAAAATTTTAAATAAAAAGAAAAAGAGCTAAAACCAAGTAGGAATACATTCTAAATGTGCATGGACAATACAAAGCGGGAGAACCAGACAACCATATTACACACAGAAACACCAACATCAGGGTGCTCACAAGATTGTGACACAACTTGTATGTTTTCACTCACCCCATATATACAGAATGTTGAGACACAAGTAAGTCAATATACTAGTCGTAACTGAAGGCAGGGGAGCATCTACTGCAACAGCAACAAATATATCTCAATAACATGCACTTGCAATGTTTGAAGCAGTGACTCATGCAACAAGAATGGAATTATTCCCCAAAATGTAAGACATGAGAAATTCAAAAGCTATTAAGACAACACAAAATGAAAATAAGGGAATATCCTTCTGAGATTAAATACAGTTTGAATACATGAAGCCCAGCTAATATCTGAAAACTACGAAGGAGAAAAGGCACCAACCTTGCCAGCTCTTGAGAAGAACTCATATACATCCCTCTCAGTCGCCTTGAGAGGCATCTGCCATTACCAGATTCATAACACCAGGGAGAACAAATAAAATAGATGAGTAGATGTTGAGCCAATAGCATTGTGAAAACTTAGAATACACAGTATCTACCTGGTATGCAAAAACAGTCCTCTGATCCCTTTCTGGATCTGCTTCTGGCTCCACTACTTCTTTCTTATCTTTAAATCTCCTGCCACCAATACAAGTTTCAACATCATAAGAAAAAGAAAGAAACAAAAGGTAGAACAACATTATTCCTTTTGAAAATTGAAAACAGAAAATTAAGGTGCTGGTTATAGTCAAACACACCAACAGATTAAAGGCTGAATAAGATCAGAGTAGTTATGTTGCATAACCTCTGTATCAACATGTACGCTAGTGAAAACTTTCAAAATACAGAGGATCACACAGATTTTGGGAGTTTCTTTTATCTCATCATGTCGAATACCTAATCCTCTCTCTGTCCTTGTCATGTAAGCATATAGATAGAGAAACACTTGTGCCAATGCAACAAACACACAAACATGTACCAAGAAGTTCCAACTACATATTGTTATGTTGCAGCATCTCCATCATCTATAATTTAGCTTAATCAACTTTCAATGTCCCCATGGACTTTTTCTGTGCTTCATCTGATCATTCCACTAGTGACCCTCCAGTTGAAATTAAAATATCAGTCCCATGATTGTCACATGACTACATGTAAAATTTTAATACAATTTTATCATCCTATAATGGTAAGACTCTACAGGAGCTGGGCCTAAAGAAGCTTATCAGATTCTGCCAACGTCGTGACGCACATTCAACAACTAAGAGTCTTCCTTTGCATCTCCTTCTTTAGAATTAAATTCTTCTTCATTTCCCACCCTAGCTGCCCTCAATATCCATCCTTTACAGACTCTACAATTCACTTATTTCGGCCCTTGGACACCTGAAATGCTCCATAAAATTTGGACCTGGTCTCTGCAAAAGGAAGCTCTTAACAGGTAAACCCTAAGCCATAGCTCCTACTGTCCAATCTTTTAACCCAAAATAATCACTCACCCTGTCCTCATCAATCCCAAGAATTAAGAAACCAGTGACCTCAAAAGAAACCTAGTTTTACATATTTGCCCTCTTTACCTCCAGCTTATATAACCTCTACACACATATGCTGCCCTCATCATCTTAAATTCTTCCTAAACCTAGGCCGTTGCAAAAGGAAACTCTGATTCATCTCCCAAACAGAGACCTCCAAAGCCCTATTTAATCAACTGTCAATCTTTCAACCACAAGTAATTGCTCACATTATATTGCAAGGACTACAAACCCAGCCCTCATTATATTACTTCAATAAACACCAACCATGACATGATGAAGAAACGCTGGTTGAAGAGAAGCTTAGGATGGAGCAGTCTCCAATATTGCTGATTAATTTTCCTGCTGAACATTTGCTGATGTTCTATTGGTTGATATTTTTGTTTACATAATTGTCATTTCTGACTTAGAGATGTTAGAGGAAAAACATCTAAAGGTCATTCATCATCTTAGAAAATACAAAGTGGCATTCAAACTATAAATTTGTCACATGATTGTGAGGTGCCAATTTCTGTTATCTCAGTCAGTGGTATACTAGTCAAAAGGGATTACTACACAAATAAACAGAGCTGAGGGGAATGTTCACAGATGTAAGAAGTCAAAAGAGGAGGGGGAGATACAAATTGAACTAAAACCTAAGGATTGTAAAAAAGTACTTTACGCTAAAAGAATGAATTCAACTCACACAACCAAGCTGTCTGAATCAATCTAAAGAGAGAGAGAACAAGTGAGCCCCATGCAAGAAAGTCAATTCCAAGACTAAGGAAGAAACCAGAAACAATATCTCTAGGCAGTTTGGAAAGGACTTTCTCGCAGATAGTTCATTTGGTAAGTTAAAACTGACAATCCCTGAGGATGTCATTCCACGAATTTCTACATGAACTTCACTCTTCTAGAAATGGCAACAATGTGTAAACAAGCAGCACAGAATCGTACCTCCAAAGTAGAAGAAACCAAACAAAAGAGGGAAAACATCTAAGAGAAACAATAACCTGTTATCTCTCATCTCTAGGTCTCTGTCCCTCTCTTTGTCGCGCTCCGACCGACTCCTGCTGCGCCGTGACCTTTCTTTCTCTTCCTTCTCCCTTCGCTCCCTTTCTCTTTCCCTCTCCCTTTCCTTCTCTCTCCTCTCTCTCTCCTTCTCCTTCTCCTTATCCTTATCCTTATCCTTGTCTCTCTCCCTTCTTTCTCTCTCCTTCTCCTTCTCTCTACTACCCCGTTCTCGCTCGCGCTCGCGATCCTTTTCCCTCTCGGAATCTCTGTGATGCCGATCCTTATCGCGATGACTAGACCGCTCTCGCTCGCGGTCGCGGTCGCGCTTGTCGCTGCCGTTCTCATCGTCAGCTCTAGACCTCTTGCTCTTTCGGTCCTCGCCATCAGCGAGTGCACGATCGTCATCATCGACATCTCTCTTCCTATAGCTCCTCTCGCTGCTCTCCTTGCTTGTGTTCTTCCTCTTCGAGTCTCGGTCTTCGTTCTCTTCCACCGTCTTCTCCAAATACTCGTAAGCGTCGAAGTCCATGGGTGCGTCCTCTTCGAGGCTTTAGTGAAACCTAGATTTGCAGAGTGTGAGGAGAGATGAAATGTTGCGAATTTGTGGATAGCAATGGGATTTTTTTGGGTTATGTCTAGGGTTTTGGGAGGGCTTGGGTGATGTGGTTAATCGAAGATCTGCAAAAAGGACTCAGATGTGATTTTGTAAAAAGGTATTGACCTTGAGGGGAGACGAGGAAGCCTGAATAGAGGAGCAGAATAGCTGGGACGGGTTTGGACATCCTAACCCGAAAACCGATTCAAGCCACACACCCGTGTGATCCGGAATGATTTCCATTAATTTTCTCCAACGATTAATAAAAGATTATTCATGAAAATTTAGGTAAATTTTATTTTGTAATCAAAAAGATAATTTAGAGATCTCGGACACTTCCTCCATAAAAATTTGGTGCCAAGAATTAAGAAACCAGTGACCTGAAACCTAGTTTTACATATTTGCCCTCTTTACCTCCAGCTTATATAATACACACATATGCTGCCCTCATCATCTTAAATTCTTCCACCTTTGAAAATTCATCTTCCAAAGACTGGTAATTGATATTGCAAGGACTAGCATGACAAATTGAAGAGAAGCTTAGGATAAATATTGCTGAAAAAAATGTTCTATTGGTTGATATTTTTGTTTACATAATTGTCATTTCTGACTTAGAGATGTTAGAGGAAAAACATCTGTCATTCATCATCTTAGAAAGTGGTAAATTTGTATGATTGTGAGGTGCCAATTTCTGTTATCTCAGTCAGTGGTATACTAGTGTTAAACAGAGCTGAAATGTTCACAGATGTAAGAAGTCAAAAGAGGAGGGGGAGATACAAATTGAACTAAAACCTAAGGATTGTAAAAAAGTACTTTACGCTAAAAGAATGCTCACACAACCAATGAATCAATCTTGAGCCCCATGCAAGAAAGTCAATTCCAAGACTAAGGAAGAAACCAGGGCAGTTTGGAAAGGATCGCCATGAACTGATCCCATGTCCACGAATACATGAACTTCACTCTTCTAGAAATATGTGTAATCGTACCTCCAAATTTTAACCTGTTATCTCTCATAGCTCCGACCGATGAATCCTTATCCTTATCCTTGTCTCTCTCCCTTCTTTCTCTCTCCTTCTCCTTCTCTCTACTACCCCGTTCTCGCTCGCGCTCGCGATCCTTTTCCCTCTCGGAATCTCTGTGATGCCGATCCTTATCGCGATGACTAGACCGCTCTCGCTCGCGGTCGCGGTCGCGCTTGTCGCTGCCGTTCTCATCGTCAGCTCTAGACCTCTTGCTCTTTCGGTCCTCGCCATCAGCGAGTGCACGATCGTCATCATCGACATCTCTCTTCCTATAGCTCCTCTCGCTGCTCTCCTTGCTTGTGTTCTTCCTCTTCGAGTCTCGGTCTTCGTTCTCTTCCACCGTCTTCTCCAAATACTCGTAAGCGTCGAAGTCCATGGGTGCGTCCTCTTCGAGGCTTTAGTGAAACCTAGATTTGCAGAGTGTGAGGAGAGATGAAATGTTGCGAATTTGTGGATAGCAATGGGATTTTTTTGGGTTATGTCTAGGGTTTTGGGAGGGCTTGGGTGATGTGGTTAATCGAAGATCTGCAAAAAGGACTCAGATGTGATTTTGTAAAAAGGTATTGACCTTGAGGGGAGACGAGGAAGCCTGAATAGAGGAGCAGAATAGGCTGGGACGGGTTTGGACATCCTAACCCGAACTTGAACCGATTCAATTAACAACACACACCCGTGTGATCCGGAATGATTTCCATTAATTTTCTCCAACGATTAATAAAAGATTATTCATGAAAATTTAGGTAAATTTTATTTTGTAATCAAAAAGATAATTTAGAGAATCGGTCAACACACTTCATCCTATAAAATTTGGTGCCAAGTTTGGATGCAATTGATTAACACATTCACCCTAAATCTTGTGCATTTAGGTTTCCAAGGTAGCATTTGTTTGCTAAAATTCTAAAAAATATTCTTAAAATTTGTTGGGGTTTGTGAAATGTATGGAGTTTATGTATAAATGTTAGAAATTTTAGAGTATATTTGTTTTGCTGAAAATTCCTATATCCCAAAATATTAATTATATGAACGCCACCCAAATATAATAATAATCCTTCAAGAGACTTTGATGTTTGGTTGCCAAGCAATTCACTTTTTAAAAAATTTCTTAAAAGGTCAAAAATTTTCTAACCAACATCATCTTATTTGGATGCATTCGATTAAGGTGCACACACTATACTTTATGCACTCAGTTAAGTTGTCGCATATAACAATGATGAATGTACGTATTTACGATGTTGTTTGATTATTAAAATTTTGAATTACAGAAATTTATGAAAAAATAAAAATAATTTATGTAAGTTGATAAAAAAAAATTAAATGAATATTATAATAAAAATAAATAATTTAACGAGGAGAGATAGACTATTTTACAATTTTTTTAATCAAACCCAAAATCCAAAATTTTGAGTGAATTTTGAGTCACTCAGATACCATTCCGAATAGTTTGGACTGAGAAGGTTTCTCATACTTTTTCTTTTGGTTCAATTCTCTTGTCAAGGCAGGGGAATGACACGCCTCCCCTTTAATTATTTGGCTCCTCGTATTCTTAGGCAAGTGACCTGTGACAGTTTTGGTACTATTGCCCATGAGGGTTGATATTGTTATTAGCTTACATCCAAGTAGTATTTGGTACTTATACAACAAAATTGTTTTTTTTTTTAAGGCTAAAGAAAGCCAAGTTTTATTCCATCAAAAAATATATTTTAATTTTGAATAAAATTTTCTATCTGATTATTAGCCTCGATTTCTGTGGAAAAAAAATAAGCAATCAATTCATTTAAAGGAATCGGTTCATCTACCAACACCAATCGGTTCCAAAGAATAGGAAGCACATTAAATGTAACCTCATCAAGAACAAAATGCACATGAACTATTCACACGCAATGGAAAGAGAGAGAATGCAACAATTGTCGTACACATCGGCAAGTTTCCAATATTTTTTGTAATCCCTTCGCCACCCAAAAAAAAAAACGACAATACATCAAGGTATACACAAACACCAATAAGATAACCAGCTGCCCCCACCCCCATTTCCTCCGGATACCAAAATGACTTAACATGATAAATCTGACCTTAATGAATACAGAATAAATGATGCATAATATACATTTATCCTAAAGCCCGTTGTTATGAACCCCCATGGGCTCATCATTCCTGTCAATAAACGGGACCTCTCTGTCGCATATGGTACCAGGATGAGATAGTAATTAACTTTTACCAGGTATGCTTTCTTGATTTAACTACGCCATTCTGTTCAAAGGGATTCTCTCACTCGGTCGAGCAATCCTTTCTAAAGGCGAAATTCTTTGTGGCATTGTCATACCCCCAGAAACAATAATCTCTGCAGTTGCCCAAAAGTGTAAGGAAACCGACAAAGGTCTATATTGAAAGCCTAATAGCAGAAAGTTCAACTTTCATAAATCCCCTTGACCCACCATTTCAATTATTATGACACAGATTTTAAATGAGCTGCTTCCCCGGAGATTTTAATGCCCATTTAATATTTTAGCCTGCCAACCTACTTAAACACTACTGAACAGAGTGCTACATTTAAGGTACGTACACTGAATACAATTTAGACTTGCTTGATGAATAATGCATGTTCTCTTGCATGAAGATATAATAATTTCCAGGGGACTGATGGTAGACTAGTTCAAGGACTCGATTGGTTCCTTGCACATAAAAATAAAATTCTAATGATTACAGACATGAATGAAATTAGTGGTCTTCGCAAAAGATAGAAGCAATATTACTATAAGGAAGACTACAGTTAAAGATATGAACCACCAGCACAAAAACAGGGAAGAAAAAATCTAGTCAAATAGAATGAACTTAACCTTTGATTACAGAAAATTGATTATTTTCTGCCTTCTAAGTAAATGAGTGGACCAAAGGGGAGGGTAGAGGAAAAATCAAAGAAGTAACTAGGTCTTTTAAGCATGGTGCCTAGCCAATTGTGCTACTCCTTCAACTTCTATAATATTGATGTACATCCAACCCGATCACGAGTAGTAACTATTAATTTTATGTAATGGAAGTACTACTATTAAACCTTCCTTCTAGAGTAAGGAGGAAAAAGGACCAACATACGTGTCACAAATACAAGCTGTACACAGCACACTGATTGCTTAATGTATGAAGTAATTAAATGAACAAAGTAGAGATAGCTACAGTAAAAACAGGGACGTACCTATGCCTTCTCTAATAGAAAGATTTGGTCTAATGATCTCTTTAGAGTTCACTAGATATATATCACCAATATATAGATGGTTTGTTGGGACAAAAACGCTACATAGCTCTTCATCTTCGTTATCCCTCTGAAATGAAAAACCAACCAACAAAAAGAATTTGTAAAACACTAAACAGGAAGCCAATATGATGCATGTAAATACATGCCAGAACCTATGAAACTCACATTTCAGTCAGTTACCTTAGCATTGGAACATAAAATGAGATGGCTGTAGAACCTTAGATAATATTCTATTTCCATAAAGAAATAGAAAATTTTGAAACAGAATGATTTGTAATCTTTTAAATTTGTACTTTTTGGTCTGATCAAATGAAACTTTTCTGCAACAACTTACAACTTATATCAATAAACAGCATAATAATTCCTCTGAAAGTGACTCAAGTTCCATGGTTCAACATTTTCAAGCAAACTTTCGTTTCATGGGAGCAGTTTCACAAGATTAAAAGGAGAGACAAGGAGTACCTGAAGGGTGACAGTTGATGTAATAAAACCAAAGGCATATTCACCAACACGCGGGTGACGAATAATTGCAACCTCTTTAAAAGCTGTGGTATTTTGGTCTGCAGAGAAGGTAAAGGGATTATGCTGGTTTAAAGCATATTAATAGGGTTGTCTTAATGTGGCCACAAAACATCAAACTTCAAGGCCAAAATACCAGTAGCTCCAATATGACCATTCAAACACCCAGTGAAAGGCAACACATGCATAATACATTTAAACCACCAGCAATACTTGTTGTACTAGCTACTGTTTACTCTAGTTGTCCTCTGCCGGTTGATGGCTTCTCTTTCTGGCTGGACTGGTATCATTGACTGTGCTATTAAGGTTCGTTATCGATTAGGTATCAGTGGGAACATCAAGTTAAAAGAGTTAACTAAGGGGCTATGGATTATGGGGCATTTTTCTAGGTTCTTGGTTTTAGTCACTGCTTTGGTGTTGCTGCTCTGTTTTGTCGAAAGGTCTTCTGTATTTTGGGAGGTCTGTCTGGCTTATTGGTCGGATCTACTGGTCGAGGCTTACTGCCATGTTGTTTGTCCGGGAGGGTTCCTTGTGATCAGCTATACAGGTGTTTTGGTTATGGTGGTGCTTTACTTATGGCCATAGGAAATTACTGTCATTTTGGTTTCTCGTCTAGGCAGTCCTTGTCTCAGCTATTATAATGGATTTATAGCTTAATTGTGTTCCTTATGAGAGATGTAAATTTATGTATCAGACAATTGTTATAAATTAGGGGATATGATGTATGTAAACTGGTGCACATAACTGGCTATGGTGCTACCAATATCTATTTTGTGGTTTGTGTATTATTTCTGCTTTGTGTCCAGTTGTAAGTAATAGGGGATACTGCCTTTTCACCATTTAGAAATAAAATTTCTTAATTATACAGCAAAAAGGATCAAAAGCGATTCTGGGTGCATAGGTGAGCTTTCAGCATTCATACTAGGAAATAATGTGTAAGATTTGACCCTATTGTCAAAGATGTTTAAGAAACATATACCCTTTCACCATTTCAGAATTTTCCGGTAGCAAAACTAAATCGATTACATCAAATTTTCTTTTCTTTTTTCGTTTGGAACTCCAAGGTTTTGAGCAATTCAGTTTGACCAATGTAGATTGTATATTCCTATGCATACCACCACCGCAAATGCCAAATAAATTCATAGGTATAGCTGTGATACAAATCATCACATGTAGTTACCCTCCTAGATATTCTAAGCCAGATATGCACTATGATTGCGTTATGCATGCTGAGGAAGTATTCTTGTTTAGGTGACATAATTACTGACAAATTAATAAAACGGCCTGCCATGACATCTCTAGCTAAACAAAGCATGACTGATCCAGCAATTCTCAAAGGGACTGATGCTTGTTCATTTTAATTACATTGTCCCAGCTAGATATTTAGTAAGAAAGCAAATGTGAATAGAAATCAAACTTTATATTACCAGGAGAAATTGCCGAACTAATTTGTTTGGAGGCTGAATATATGTGTCTAATGAAAGGCATTCTCTTTATCAACCATTCTCCAAGTGAGAGAAGAGTGCCACCGATCCATGATGAAACAAAAACACCAACAAAGAATACTAAAAGCAAAGATGTGATAAACCCAACTCCTGCACCATAAACCAAGTGTTTTCAGGCACATAATCAAAGATGTAGAATGCAAAGGCAAGTTGAAGAATTGCCAATTTCATAATAACAAGTTAGAAGTCCACCTAAAAATTGGGTTAAGCCGAAAAATCCCATAATATGATGCAGCAAGTTTCTACATTTAGGAAATGAATATAATGTGACAGTAAATACTCTATCACAAGAGTTACTATCCTTTGAGACCTGATAAAAGCAGTATAGGCAAGTCAAGCCATGCTAATCAGCAACCAACAACAGGGATCGAAAGAATCCACATCATCATTGGTTCTCTACTGCCCACGACTACCAAGGATGCCAAAAAACTGGCAATTCCCACCAAACATTGTTATGTTCTAGACAACTTCACTTATTCCCACCAAACTGAACGATTGGTTCTTGCAATCCATCAGGTCTGCTAATTAAAATGTGAGGACTAATACTGTAAGGGTAAGGGGTTAGTCGACTTGCTTATGCAACAGATAAAGCAATGGAGAGTAGACCCTAGCTTTATCCTTGCATTTTCAAAAAATTTTTTTTTTGATAAGTAAGAGCAATATTATAAATAAAAAGAGTGAAAACAGTACAAAGATTGTACGGAGAACACTTAAAGCATACAAACAAAGAAGCTAAGAAAATCTGGAAAATCTAGGAAGCGACCCCCCCACATGCAGAAACCCAACAAAAAAGAGAGTGCATAAGAACACCCTGCAAATGAACTAACGATGAGGCTAGATCCTCAAAACAACGGTTATTGCGCTCCCTCCAAAGACACCACCAAACACAAGATGGAACCATATTCCAAATTGCCGTAGCCACAGGATCCCTAAACTTCCTTCCCAACAAAACAACACATCAAACACCGTAGGCGGCATTACCCAATGCAGATTAGAAATACGAAAGACATAAGCCCAAAGCGACCTAGCCATAGAGCAGTGCAATAAGACATGGTCGACGGACTCACTATCCCTCTTACATAAATAGCACCAATCCGTAACATAAACTCCACGCCGCCGAAGATTATCAATTGTCAAATTTCGAGAATGCGCAGCCTCCCAAACGAAGAACGAAATTCTCATAGGAACCTTAGTCCGCCAAACCCCTCGCCAAGGGAACAACTGAGAAGTACCACCATAAATAGAGACGTAAAAATCTCTAACAGTGAAAACACCATCCTTATCTCCCATCCAAAACAAACGATCCCCACTATCGCGACGAATTACCATAGCGTAAATCGTAGAATAGAAAGCTGTAAATTCTGACAATTCCCAATCATTGGCAGACCTCAAGAACTGAATCTCCCAAGCTGAAGAAAGAGTATCAGGCGACAAATAGTCCACTACCAGCCCATCCTTACACCGGGCCAAAGAGAACACAACGGGAAACAAACAACGAAGAGGACTATCGCCACACCAAACATCATGCCAAAACCGCACCCTACACCCATTACCCACCACCAACCGAGTATACGTAGCAAAACAATCCCATCCCTGACGAATATGCTTCCACAAACTCACCCCATAAGTTCCTCGAGAAGGCAGAGTTGACCAATCTCCCACCATTGTGCCAAACTTAGCTGCAACAATAATCCTCCATAAACTATCCCTTTCAGTGGCAAAGCGCCAGAGCCATTTCCCGAGTAAAGCTTTGTTAAACACCAACAATCTCCGAAGACCCAACCCCCCAGAGGGAATGGGAGAGCAAACCTTCCCCCAATTCAGCAGGTGAAATTTGTGACCTCCCAACTCACGACCCCAAAGAAAGTTCCTTTGTAATGTCTCAATTCTAGCAGCCACAGAGGAAGGAATGGGAAAAAGAGATAAGAAATAAGTAGGTAAGCTAGAGAGGGTAGATTTAATCAACGTCACCCGACCACCTTTAGAAAGATACATCTCTTCCATCCAGCCAAACGCCGCCATCCTCTCCAAAATACCATCCCAAATATGCACACTTTTAGATCTAGCTCCCAAAGGAAGACCCAAATAAGTAATTGGTAAAGCAGAAATTCTACACCCCAAAATCGAAGCCAATTCTGGCACATTAGTAACATTCCCAATCGGAATCACCTCCGACTTAGAGAGATTGACTTTCAAGCCCGAAACTGCCTCAAAACACAATAATAAACATCGGAAGTTTCTAAACTGCTCCACATCCGCCCCACACATAACAAGAGTATCATCAGCAAACAATAAATGGGAAACACCAATACCTTCACCACTAACACCTCCCCTTAAACCCAGTGATCATCCCATTAGAAACTAACTTTTCCATCATGCGAGAGAAGGCTTCCATGACAATAACAAATAAAAGAGGAGAAATGGGATCTCCTTGGCGTAAACCCCGAGTACTACCAAAAAACCCCTCAGGCGATCCATTAACAAGCACCGAAAATTTAACAGAAGAGATGCAAAATTGTATCCAACGACACCATTTTTCCCCAAAACCACAACGCCTCAACATATAGAGCAAAAACTGCCAATTCACATGGTCATAAGCTTTCTGGATGTCCAATTTACACAACATACCCGGTTCATTGGACCTCAACCGAGAATCAAGACATTCATTCGCAATCAACACCGAGTCCAAAATCTGTCGGCCCCTCACAAAAGCATTCTGAGTGGAGGAGATAATTTAGATAACACAAGTTTCAGCCGATTAGCCAACACCTTAGACAAAATTTTGTAAACACCTCCCACAGACTAATAGGACGGAAATCTTTCAGCTCAACAGCTCCCGGCTTCTTAGGTATAAGAACAATGAAAGATGAATTCATACTTCGGACAAACTGGCCACATCTAGCAAACTCATTGAATACAGAGAGCACATCCTCCTTAATGACATCCCAACAAGTTTGATAAAAAGCCATAGAGAAACCGTCCGGGCCCGGGGCTTTATCCCCATTTAAACCACTAACCACCCCATACACCTCCTCCGCCTCAAAAGGCCTTTCCAGACATTCAGCCTCCTCCTCAGAAATAGTGTCAAACTCCAAATCATCCAACATGGGACGCCACAAATAAGGTTCTGTATACAAGGAGGAATAAAAATGAACAATGTGGTCAGAAATATCCTTAGGATCCTCCACCTCGACACCCTCAACCACCAAATGAGAAATGGAATTAATTCTCCGATTCGAATTGGCAACACGATGAAAAAATTTGGTGCATTTATCCCCCTCCTTAAGCCACAAAGCTCGAGATTTCTGTCTCCAACTAACTTCTTCCAAATCAAGCAAACAATCTAATTCCCGATTAATTACTAACTTCCTCTCCAAACCCGCCTCATCTAGACCCCCTTCCTCATCCATCCCTTCCAAAGTAGATAACTCGCTAAACAATCTCAACTTGCGAATGTGAAGAACACCAAAGACCTCCCGATTCCAAACTTTAAGATCACCCTTCAGAGCCTTCAATTTCAAATTAAGCACAAAACTAGGGGACCCCGAAAACTCATAACTACTCCACCACCCTCTAACACGCTCCACAAAACCCTCCTCCTTCAACCACATATTCTCAAAGCGAAACGGCGTTTTCCCTCTACCAAAAGTATCACTCTCTAACATAATAGGGAAGTGATCAGAATACATACGAGGCAAACGACGCTGGACGACTCCGGATACAACATCTCCCAATCCATACTAAAAAGAACCGATCAATCCGAGACCAAGATTGAGATGCCCGACCATTAGACCAAGTATACGAGCCCCCAGACAACGGAAGATCCAATAATCCACAATCCGAAATAAAGTCCGTAAAATCATCCATAGCTCTACTAACCCCCCCAATCCCCGTCCTCTCACTAGGAAAACGGGAGACGTTAAAATCACCACCAATACACCACGGGAGATTCCACCACGAGAACACTCCCGACAACTCATCCCATAAAAGTCTCCTATGAGAATCATCATTAGGACCGTAAATCCCTGAAAAAGCCCACTGGATCCCATCATCCACATTTTTGAAGCTAATCGAAATGGAGTACCGGCCAACACAAAAATCCACCGCCTCTAAGACACGAGAATCCCACACGATAAGAATACCACCAGAAGCACCATCAGCCGGGACACTACTCCACTTCACATGAGGACCCCCCCATAAAGCCCTCACCACTGCTCCCGAGATCATCCCAATTTTAGTCTCCTGGAAACAAACTAAATCAGGTTTCCACTCCCGAATCAAATTACCAATCCTACTACACTTAACCCGATCATTAAGACCCCTGACATTCCAACTCAAAATTTTTGGCTTCATTAACAAACTAAATGAGCCCGCCCACCCTTTCTATTACGCCTAGACGAAGCATCCCCGCCATCATAATTGATACTAGACTTTAACCCTTTCAACTCCCGCATTTTCAGCTGTTTTTAGGTGAGGTTCTTCATTCATGTTTGAAAGAGAATATCTCTATTTGGCATGACTTACAAAAGATTAGCAATTATTTAAATTTTGTTGAAGTGGAGCTATATATGCTTCCAATACTCTTAAAAGGCAGCATTTATAGAAGTAACTAAGAGTGTGGCCAAAACTGACCAAAAATGTCAATGCCAAGCTGGGCATATATTGGACTGAAGAAACCATCCACAAATTGGATAAACCACCATGTAATGAAGAATGTAACTGCAACCGGGAAAAGAACTACACTGCAGTTTCACAATTAAGCATAACATTAGTCTTGGAGATAAAAGATTGGTAAGTAATAAGAGCATCATGGGCAACAATTAAGCTTATTACCATCCAGTCATAAACTTCTTTGAGACCCAATTCTGAAGAACAAAACAGCAAGCCTGAAAAAGCGAATGGGAGAAGAAATCAGAAGTGAAAACATGGCCCCCCCTCCCCTTTTCCAATTAGACAAAACTATCCGAGCATGACTACGTAAATTTAAACATTTTCCAGACAAACAGTGCCAATAGGATTAAGCAAGATTAAAAGGTACATGTTTAAAATGCAAATATCCTAACTGGGAGAAGACTAGGTTTAGCCTAGGTAATTTGGTACTCAATACAAGAAATAGGGTGATCCAGATTATTGTCTTAAGTACTGATTAAAACTGAGTTTAAGAGATATTTCGAATCCAACTAGGGAGAGAGAAAAACAAATCTTATAGGCATCCTTCTGCAAATAGCTTCTTAGTATTCCAATTATCTGAATATGCACCTGTACAAAACTTCTCCTTCACAGTCAATTATTCAATAAGGAGGAAGTAATGATTGTTTTATTCACGAGCCTCTTTACTAGATGTGCTCCAGCAAAATAGGAAGAAGGTCAATCACAATGGTTCTGGCAGAATATTTCAAATTAAGCATAAAGCTAGAGGTCACCAAAGTCAGATCTGCTGTACTCTCCAACCGTCCATGGCAATTAAGTTTCTTTCACATACAACAACAGTTCAATGCATGTTCCAAGTCTCCAACGAGCAAGTGGTTTCACTCTAATTCTGCCATCCTTAAGATTCTGGTATCAAAATGGAATTACAAATGAAAGTACACCTCACTGATTCACTTGTATACTTATGCAAGTCTGTTACCAAGAAGTACCTCCCTCTTCCAGAAATGCCGAACACACGAATTTTTATTCTGATAATTAGTTATTTCCCATGCATGTACCAGATCACTGTCAGATCATCTTTCTATATCCAAGTGGGCGGCAGACCACCATTCCACATTCAAGCGTGCTACCCACAGGTGATGACATACTCACATTAAACTCAGATACTCCCAAGGGTGCGAACCCACCTTTCATACTGATCTGCGATATCTAGAGGATCAAGAGATTCATTGTTTTTCTGTTGTACTACAAGAACATATTTGTTTTTGTACACTTTCTCTTTTCTTAACAATCTTCTAGCAGCTAAGTTAATTTTATATGTAATACTGAATTATCCTCAAAGTCCCTGAATTCGCGAACCCACATATGTTCAACGTTGTCATTGAAATGGAAACTGAGTCGTTACCGGTAATAACACCGTGTTTAAATAGAGTAGGACAACACGTCTCATCCAATTCTCAACTTTAGACTCGCACTAATTCTAATTCGTTTATTGCCAAAACATGATTAGATTATCCAATCAGTCCATACATGATGATACTTTAATCTATAAAATGTCACTACCTATCAAAGTTCGGAGAGACAGGATCCAGTAGATCCGTGCAGCTGGAAGTCAATGAAAGTAGTTGGAGGGCGGAGAGGGAAGAAGGGCGGACCTGGCGAGTGGAGGAGTTGGGGGAGCTAGGGGGAATCTTGGCAGGATCCTCGCCAACATTTTCAGCTTGACTCAGAGGAATTGAGGTCGATTCCTTTTCTTCCGCCATTTTTTTCTTTTTTCACTTTTCAGTTGCTCAGCTACTTTCTCTGACTCAGATGACAGAGATCTTGAACTCGCTAGGGTCGACTGGCGAGAATTCTGCCCTTTGCCGGAGAGAGAAAAATTATAGCCTGTGAGACGATGGAATTTGGGGACCTCAAGGCAGACTTGGATATTAATTAAGCATTTAGTTTTAATTTGAATATGGTGTTGAAACTGGAAAATTGCACCGTAAGCAATGCCATGCGGCACGTGTAGTTGGATCTCTCCTTTCTTTCAATGAAGTCTTTCTTTCTCTTGCTGTTTCTGGATATTGTTGACTTTCCAGCCCTTAGAAATTATTTCAATTAATTCTTTTTATTTTCGGATAACATTTCAACTTATGCTATTTCTTGTTCAGTAAACTATAAGACTAAGAGCATTTATAGCAATTTATTTAAATTTGACTCTCTACTTTAATCAAAAGTACACTTTTCTATTTTAACTATCAACTTTTTAAAAATACCCACAGCAGCTTCTTTATTTTAACCATCTACTTTTACTATTTTATTTAAATATTATTATCAAAAATTTCTTTATTCTTTCTCTAACATTTATATTTTTGAATATTATTTTATTGTAACGATTATATTTTTAAATATTTGTCTTATCTTAAAAATGGCAATTTTTTAATTTTGTCTTTTCCTAACGCCTGACATTTTTTAAGAACTTGAGATGGAAACCAGAGAGGGAAAGTGTGAGAGTTGGGAGAAGAAAAGAAAAAGAAAGAGGGTGAGAACCGGAAGTAAGAAAAGAAAAAGAAAAAGAAAAAGAAAAAAAAGAAAAATATTAATATTTTAATATGAAGAAATGAACAGTGTTATCTAAAAATAGAGAACCACTGTTCACATGTTAAAATTTTTTGTTAAAAATTGTTAAAATGATAAGCTGTTAAAGAGTATTTTTTTAGCTTTTTTGTTAAATTGGTTCTCTATTCTAAATAAAATGTTAGAATAGAGAACCTGCTAGTAATGTTTTAACAGGATTTAGCATACAGTCCGAGCCCACTCAGACACGTGCTTCGCTCGGCTATTAAGATTTGAATCCGGCCCTCCAAACAATATTTGGCCTCGGACCCAAAAGGAAAAGCAACTACTTCCCTTTGTCTCTAGGGCCCATGTGAACGGCCCAACTTCCAGCCCCAAACCCGGGACGAGACTCGCCCGGTCCTGAGGTTTACAGCTGCCACACAACGCATTCTTTTTTCGGACCGAGCGCGCCGAAAGAAAAAGCCCGCCAATTTGCACATCGCGTTGCCAAATTATTCAAACCCGATCCCAATAGGGTGCATCGTTCCTTCTACCTTTTCTAAAAGTGCCAGCAGACATTGACAAAGAGGTCCCCACCACAGGCGCAACTACAGCTCCACTAACCAATCTGTTAACTCGCCACCGCCCTCAAGGGTCCGTCCAACTTTATACAAACACCCAGCATTAAACGCTACCCGAAGTTTAGCGCGAAGATTTCAAATCCCCAAAATCCCTCGTGGAGGGAAACCAGACCAAAACCTTATTTCCATTTTTTGAAACCCATCCTCTTTGTATATAAGCCCCTGTTGTCCCTCTCTCTGTGAAACAGACCTGTTCGACGAAATTCCTCACAAGACGCAGAGAGAACAGATTGGTTTTAGAAAATGTATGTGGTCAAGAGGGATGGGCGGCAGGAAGCGGTGCATTTCGACAAGATCACCGCGCGGTTGAAGAAGCTGAGTTATGGGTTGAACACGGAGCACTGCGACCCGGTGCTGGTATCTCAGAAGGTCTGTGCCGGGGTCTACAAGGGCGTCACCACCAGCCAGCTCGATGAATTGGCTGCAGAAACCGCGGCTGCCATGACAGCCAATCACCCCGACTATGCCTCCGTTAGTTTTGCAACCATCTTTTTGTTGCTTTTTCATTGGTTTTTTGGGCTCTGGGTCTCTTCTATGTTTTCTATGGACTAGGTTTGGCTGTGAAAGAAGTCTTTACGTCTTGATGACTTGCTTTGTCTATATCCGTTTATTGTTTAATGTGGTTTTGTTTGATGAGTCAGACCGGTAAAAACGGTGACCATTTTTTTTGGTAGAGGTTTTATGATTTTCGGTTCTGGATTGAATTTAGTTTCTAGGATTATCTTGTGTTTTTTTCTGTTTTAACTCGGTGGTTCGCTCTTCCTGCAGATTGTAAACTTTTAGTCTCTCGTATGATACGGTGAAGTATGTTGTTTCGGTCAGATTGATGCTTGGTATGTTTTGGTCTGCTCATTTTTATGATATTTTGTATCTTGCAGTTGGCTGCTCGAATTGTTGTCTCAAATCTTCACAAGAACACAAAGAAGTCGTTTTCAGAGACGTAAGAGTCATGTGCTTTTTTAATTTCAACTAGCGGATTGGTGGGACAGTTTAGAACAGAAAATGCTACTTCAGTCTGACTTGGTTGAACTGTCAATGCAGGATCAAGGACATGTACAACCATTTTAATGAGAGGGCTGGGCAGAAGGCTCCTCTGATTGCTGATGATGTTTATGAAATAATCATAAAGGTAAGTTTTTCCATCGGTTGGTCTGAGTGACAGGCATGTTGCTTTCTGAATAAGTATGATGTTGGTTTGGTAAATCACTTTGTAATTTGAAAGTACATGAGAATTGATAATGATTTGCTTGAAATTCAAATTAGTGAAGATAAGTTTATTTATGCGACTTTGTTGGTGATGTGACTTATATTATGCCTTGGATCTAAACTCTGCATTCTAGAGTTTTGCTTCTGTAATGTGTGCCTTGTCATTGTTTTATGTTGTGTTCTTATTGATGGTAATTTTTCCCAAGCTGTGTATGATTTGATACTAGATGTTGCTATAGTTTTATACTTAGAGTTCCTTTTAAGGCTTATAAGAGTTGTAACTGGTTCTTGAGCAATTACCCTTGACTACAAATAAGGATTGTTCTTATATCAACATAGATAGATAGTGGCCTTTATGTTCCTAGAATAATTGGCTTTTTGTAGAAATAAAAGAGAAAAATAATCATCCTTCTCTTCCACCCTTGTGATTAGGACTTGGCATTTCAGGTTTGGAATGTTAATTTTGATTTGAACTGAGAGATTGTCTGGCAAAAGGATTGTAGTTTCTTGGATATCAACCATCTGATTTGATGCTCTATTTGAGATGCTGGTGTAAGTACTTAAGCAACATTTATTCTATGAACAAGCATGAGGAAGATTTTTTTGGGTAATAAATTATATTATATCTTTTATTACTTTGTGTTTTGGATATAATCCTTGAGAACCTCATGAGAAAAGTAAAATAGGTCAAGCAGCTTATTATCAGTCTATCTCTGTTTTAGAAAGGTTATGCCTTAGTTTGTGTCCTTATCTATAAAAGAGAAGGAAGAAGCATATAGAGATCCTTGACACTTGAGGTATTGAATAGGTTCCATTTATTTGGTGATGTGCTTTCTCACCAATTCTATTTGTCTCAGAATGCTGCTCGCTTGGACAGTGAGATCATCTATGACAGAGATTTTGATTACGATTATTTTGGTTTCAAAACCCTTGAGCGGTCCTACCTGTTGAAGGTCCAAGGGAAGGTTGTAGAAAGGCCTCAACATATGTTGATGAGGGTTGCTGTTGGTATTCATAATGATGATATTGACTCTGCTATCAAAACATATCATATGATGTCTCAGCGGTGGTTCACTCATGCTTCTCCCACCCTTTTCAATGCTGGGACTCCAAGGCCTCAAGTATGTTTAGTGTATATGTTTGTGAATAATCATTTCTTTTTCTTGTAATTGCAATGTGACGGGGTGGTGATGCAGTTGTTGAGACTTTTGTTGACTTTTGGTGTAATTTGGCAGTTGAGTAGCTGCTTCCTTGTGTGCATGAAGGATGATAGTATTGAAGGTATATATGACACCTTGAAGGAATGTGCTGTTATCAGCAAATCAGCTGGAGGAATTGGTGTCTCCATCCACAACATTCGTGCCACTGGCAGTTATATTCGCGGAACAAATGGGACATCCAATGGCATTGTCCCAATGCTACGTGTATTCAATGACACCGCACGTTATGTTGATCAAGGGGGAGGCAAGAGGAAAGGTATACATATAATGGTTTTTTGTACATGCTGATTGAAGGATTTCTTTTTCTAATATAGTAGCATCCTGCTTGTAGGTGCATTTGCTGTGTACTTGGAGCCATGGCATGCTGACATATTTGAGTTTCTAGATTTGAGAAAAAATCATGGGAAGGTATGGCTAAAGGGAATCATTGTCTAACTAGCCTTGAAGTGTAGTGTTCCTCCATTAGCTGCAAATTGATCTCCATGTCTATGCTGTTCTTTCCTTTTAGTTGAGTTGTTTATATCTTGCGTTTGTTTGTCAAGTCATTGAAGTGCTTATGAAGTTACAAAAATTTGTTATTGTAGGAAGAGAATCGTGCACGGGATCTCTTTTATGCTCTCTGGGTGCCTGATCTCTTCATGGAAAGGGTCCAGAGCAATGGGAATTGGTCATTGTTTTGTCCTAGTGAGGCTCCAGGTTTGGCAGATTGTTGGGGTGAGGAATTTGACAAATTGTACACCCAATATGAAAGAGAGGTATATTGAAGGCTTTATTTTGGTTTTGTTAAATATGTTTTGGGGCTTACTTGGTTTTAGTTATTTGAACGTGCTATCATTTTTTATAGGGGAAGGCAAAAAAGGTTGTCCAGGCTCAGAGTCTCTGGTTTGAAATTTTGAAGTCCCAGATAGAAACAGGAACTCCTTACATGCTTTTCAAGGTCATACTGAAACCTACCTGACTTCTTTTATTCTGTCCTGTCTTTTATCTTTTCCCGAGCATTCTGTCCTTTCTTAATTTGTGCAAAATTTTCTCAGATTCTTTTTTTTAATTGTTCTTCCAGGACTCTTGCAACAAGAAAAGCAACCAGCAGAATCTTGGTACCATCAAATCTTCAAACTTATGCACAGAGATAATTGAGTATACAAGTCCAACAGAGACTGCTGTATGCAATCTGGCATCAATTGCTCTTCCACGATATGTTAGAGAGAAGGTGTGGCATACCTGGCAAACACATTAACAAAGTTGCTGAGTTTGTTTTGAAGTTATTGATTATTATTGATTTGGTATTGATTATTATTATTTTTTTTTCTAAGCAATTATTTCTCTATTGATAGGGGGTGCCCATGGAGTCACATCCATCAAAGCTTGTTGGTAGCAGAGGCTCCAAGAATCGGTTCTTTGACTTTGAAAAACTAGCAGAGGTTTGAGTTCTTGTTGATGCCAAATTGGCTACCCTATTAGAATGACAATGGTTCAAGGATCTGGCTTGTAACTTAATTCTTTGTGCTGTTGGGACAGGTCACCGCAATTGTTACTTATAATCTTAATAAAATAATTGATGTTAACTACTATCCAGTGGAAACTGCAAAAAGGTCAAATTTTCGAAATAGACCTGTTGGTATTGGAGTTCAGGGTCTTGCTGATACTTTCATCTTGCTTGGCATGGCATTTGATTCACCTGAGGTAAGACTTATATAAAGCTTTTGGTGCCCTTAACTGAACAACTTAGATTTGATGGTTGATTTTGACTTTGGACTGGCAGGCTCAACAGCTGAACAAAGACATATTTGAGACTATATATTACCATGCTCTCAAAACTGAACAAGTTAGCTGCAAAAGGACCTATAAACATCGACCCTGCCAATGGTAAACTATGAGGAAACTGTGAGGGTGAATATCATGGCCATGGGGTGCTTTTAGAGGCCTCTGTTGCTCTGATTATGTTATTTTTTGTAATAAATAAAATCCCATGCTTAGATGGTCACTGTATTGCACAGGGAATTCTTCAACCAGACATGTGGAATGTAACACCTTCGGATCGGTGGGATTGGAATGATCTGAGGGAGATGATATCCAAGAATGGAGTTAGAAATTCACTTCTTGTAGCCCCTATGCCTACTGCATCAACCAGCCAGATTCTTGGGAACAATGAATGCTTTGAACCGTATACCTCCAACATATACAATCGCAGAGTTCTAAGGTTTGGTTTGCCATCCTGTATGGTTCAGTTTTTTCAGTACTACCCATGGTTGTCTGATAACTCATCTCTTCCAACCCAGTGGTGAGTTTGTTGTGGTGAACAAACATCTTCTTCATGACTTAACGGAGATGGGTCTGTGGTCTCCTGCAATTAAGAACAAAATTATTTATGAGGATGGCTCTGTGCAGAAGATACCAGAAATCTCTGATGAGCTAAAATCTATTTACAGGTATGAAATTGCATTTTCATGTTTTTTTCCCCAATTTAGATTTAATCATTAATTTTTATTTGTACTAAGACAAATTGTTGGAACCAGGACTGTTTGGGAGATCAAGCAAAAGACGTTAGTCGATATGGCTGTTAATCGCGGGTGCTACATAGATCAGAGCCAGAGCCTCAATATACATATGGACCAACCCAGTTTTGGGAAACTTACCTCCTTGCACTTCTATGCATGGTCCAAGGTATTAACTTTAATTCTGCAGAAAGATTTGTTCTGGAATTAGAGGGAAAACATTGAGCCTTTGTTCACAAGATGCTTTATGTGCTCCGTTTGTGTTGAATAGCTTCATAATTAGGCATACTATGCAGATGGTTTTATGGTTAGTTTAAACTTTTCTTGGGTGTTAAATCCTGTTGGACCCTTCAGATAATAAGAAAATGGATTTAGTACACAATGGCCAATGATATTTGCTGTTGTCTTGAGGTTAAAGGTTCCTAGTTTTGACTATCAGAAAGTAGATGTTTTGTTTCTGGTGCCTAACAGGACTGGTTAAAGCAACTTGTACTGATTGCTTTTCTTTTCCTGTTGTTCTTGAAAGGGTCTGAAGACAGGGATGTATTATCTGCGATCACGAGCGGCAGCTGATGCAATCAAGTTCACTGTTGATACTTCCCTTCTTAAAGTAATGATTATTGTTTATTGCATCAGCTTCACTTTTGCATTTGTTTCCCATTTGGGATAACTGTTAATAAATTATATCTTCGATAATGCAGGAAAAGCCTAAGATCGTGAACCAAGATGATGATGATGTTAATACCAAGATGGCACAGATGGTATGCTCTCTCACGAACCGTGAAGAGTGCATGGCATGTGGAAGTTGAAGGGTTCAGCATGCAGTGGCGAAGCATGTGCTTGTTCTGGTTGGTTGAGGTTCCCTCTTGAAGAGTTTCCAAAAGTTCTTTGCGATGTGGGTTTCAGATGTGAACTAATCAAACACTACAAGGCATAAGTTTGAATAACATGAATGTATAGCTATATTATTGGTACTGGTTGTTACATGTGTATTTCTTTCGAGCACACGCTTAAACACTGGAGCTGGATTGTAAATGAAGAGAAATCAGCTTTACTCCAATGCGTTTGATGGGAGAATTTAGAAATCTGATGCATCTCTGACAAGGAGGCTGTAAGTTCTCTCGAGCGATTATGCGTCAGACTTTTGCCAGGATAAAGTCCTGAAACCCGTGGATACTGACCCCCCAGCGGTAACAGGATCAGTTTTTGGGCCTTAATTTCCTCAACTTAATATGCTGCTTAATTGTCCCATATCTAATGGGCCATAAATTGGCTTGCCCTGATTTTGGTCAGATGAACTTTTGGCAAAGATTAGAGGCCGGACAACTCTGAAATTTCAAGAATTTTCATGACAAAACAATTGGGTTGTCGTCCAATTTCAAGAAACGTTCGAGTGTTTGGTTAGAAAGGTTTTTTTCAAGAATTTTCATGACAGAATTGTGTCTCACTGTCACTTTGAAGAAGACAATCGGTGGCCAAGAGTCTTAATTCAACATTGTCTGTGGTGTTATAATAAGCCTGAGATGGATATTCTCTTCTAGGTCGTTGAAGTTTAATAGTTCAGGCCGTTGGGATGGAGAGATGGGTCAAAAACAGAAGGGTTGAAGTGAGGTAAAAATAAAGCATTTGTCAGAAGGGTCTGCCGAAGTCTTACTTGAAATTTTCAGAAAACTGGATAGTATTTCAAAACGTTTTTAAATATTTTTTTTAATCTTAATAACTTTTTATAAATTTTAATAATTTTTAATGTATTTTTTATTAATCTTAAGAGAATTTATACTATTTTTAAAAAAATACAAACATAAAAGATTATTTTAAATTCTAAACCAAATATGGCCGTACATGTTTCTGGGTCAAAAGCCTTGTATATTTGTACCTCTGTATACGGACGCATCACAGAGCCGGGAAATGACCGTTTACAGGTTAGATTTGCTTTTCAACAAACCCCGCACGAACTTATTCTTCGCTTTCTAGATGCATGTCCAGTGCTTTGCCTTCCCTTCCGTAAAGCAGAAGCGGTTCTTTTTAGGGCGGTGGGGTTGGATTTTCAACCCCCGTAGAATAACAGTTCGGTCAAAGGAATTTATAGCAAGTTAAACATATTTTAAAATTATCAATACTTATATTAATATATTTTAAAATTATCACAACTTTTCAAAAACTCTAATATACTTCGATATCTAAAAAATTTCTAAATCAAACGCCTCCTGTATCAGGGCATGTGTTCCACACGGCTTGATCCTCATTCAGTGGCATGGTAATGGACCCAGTGGCATTTGAACGGATCAAACTATCTGAATGAGGATAGTGTTGGGAGAAGAGCCTGTTTTTGGTTGGTGGGTCAAAATTTCTGGAAGCCTTTTAGCACTTTATTTGGTGGGGGGTTCCATGGTTGAGTTCATTTTCTTTGAAAAGTTAACTGCCAGTTGTTACGTCTTAATAACTATTGAGGAGTATAATTTTCTGTCTTATACGCACAGAATGATTATCGGATCACGCTGAATTATAGGGATGATCCAAAGAATTATTTTGCAAGTAGGGTTCCGAACTTTTAACCTAAACTCAAATTATTATATGCTGGTTTTACCTATTTGTGTCTCAAAATTTTGGCTCATCGTGCGGTGGATGGACAATGCAAAATTTCGTAGCAGTATAGATTGTCTTAGGATAAGTAAAAAAATTATTAGTGTTTTTTAAAAAAATATTCATAGAAAGACTTTAGATGCAAACCATAGTAAACCATTTTGTGATGGTGTTCAAGCGTCAGCTCGAAGAACTACAAGTGGATCACAAAAGAAAGTCAAAGATTCAAAAGTTTAATTTGTTGGGAGCTCAATAGGGGGTGTATTCAAGGTTGACGTCTCCACCAGCTTTGTCGCCTTCAATAATCAATACTCGGTTTTCCACTCTAAAATCTCCATCTTTCCAGATCCACAACTGACGTAAAAAATGGGGTCGAGAAAAAAAAGTACAAAGTGGGGTTTCACGTCGCCTTCAATAATCAAGACTCCGTTTTCCACTCTCCAATCTCCATCATTCCCGATCCACAACTGACGTAAAAAATGGGGTCGAGAAAAAAAAGTATAAAGTGGGGTTTCTTTTTTGCTCTACTTTAATCTTTGATTTATTTTTTTTCGAACTTAAAGTTCGGTAGATATTTTATACTGCCAAGCCATTTAATAAACAGTATGGTGATGTTTGAAATCAAATGCTTCTTTTAAATAAACATGTTTATCGCTTAGAAAAAAATAAATAAATAAACATGTATATCGTTCATTAACCGTTATAGCAGCCAATTCCATTAAAATATTGATTATAATAATTAAAAAAAAAAAAACGTGGTTTTTCTCCTCTGTTGACCTTCAAAGTACAGCAAGTTCAACGAAAAGAAAAGGTGTGGGCCGTGTGGCGTGCAAGTAGCATATAAAAGAACCACTCTCTTCCCTTTAACTGTTCCCCGTGTTTTGGCTGTATGGATATATATTTAAGGAAAACTAAACTTTGCAACCTTAATCTCAATTTATTTTGTAATTTACACAGTAAACTATCAAACTTAATAAATTGCACCTCAAACTTCTCCAAACTTGACATATTACGCTCTAGACTATCAATTAATTTACACGTTAAAATTGTGTCTCGTACTCTATTTTTTAGTGATTTTTAAGATGAGATATTCACATGGTGTGTAAAGTGTGCAAACATGTTAATAATTTAGGGTGCATTGTATCAATTTCGGCTCTAGGCATAGGCAGTTGTCTAAGGCCCTCAACTTTAAATTTTCTTTAATAAGCTCTATGAAAATTATATTTAATTTTACCTAAAAATAAAAAAGCAACATAAAAAGTTATATAATTAATTTTTTTGTATAGATTTTAAGAAACTTATTATTCCAAAAGTGGCCTATTAAATTGTCTTCTTGAGGCCTTTTTTAAAATCTCCTTAATTAAAGGGATAATTAGCCAATTAATGAGCCTTATAAAGTCTCCTTAATTAAAGGAGTCAATTGATTAAAACAAAAGTCTTATAAACTCTCATTTTTAAACCTATCACCTAATTGTTTAATTTTTACCTTTGCATACACTTAATAAACTAAAAATAATTGCTAGCCATTTAAACAATCACTAATCTATTTATTATTTTTACCTTTGCATGCACTTAACAAGCTAAAAATCTATATTTAAAAGGACTTAACTGATAAAGTACTTGCCAAATTATGTGAGCAACTACTCATGTCTTAAATAAATAAAAAAACACCAAAAAAATCCTCTCATTCATTTTATTTTTATCTCTATTATTTATTTTAAGTTGTGTTTGTTATATTTTGTACTGTAGTTTTATTCTAAGTTTGTATTTGTGTTTATTTAGTTTTCTTTATTTCTATTTAAAATAGTTTTGAGATATATGTATAAGAGAAAATACTAATCTTGCGATAAAAAAGCAACCAAAAATAGAAAAGTTAATTCAATCTCAAAACAGAGTACTTGATACGTATTTTCAATTAAAATTGATATATTCACAACTCTTGAATATATAATTTTGATAGATAATTTTGCATCTCAAAAAGTTAGAAAATAAATTTTTAATTACAATTTATTAATATATATATATTTTTTTTATAAATTATTTCAAAAGGCTCTATTTTGGATTTTCGTCTAAGACCTCAACTACCTTAGAGCCATCCGTGCATTATATCAAGTTTAGTGGTTCGAGAGATGCAAATCACAAATTGTGCTGTAGTTAAAGGAGGCATGCTTTTTTTATTATTATTTAAAATATATTCTGCCTTCATGGATAATTTACACAATTTTGTTTTAATTAATATATGGTCCATCATCACCTGTACATACCAAACATCATTGAGCTGCAGCTCATGGGCATGGATGTGAACATTGGGTATATATACTAATGAACACCAAAATTTTCTTTTTCTTTTTTATGAAATATTTTAGACTTAACCATCTTTGCGCCCTCTTAGCAAAACTATAGCATAAGTCATGGATAGTTCTAAACACGAGCCGCGAAAAATGATTTTTTTAAAAAAAAGGAGATAAATTAAGGACTAAAAGAATAGTAAATGATCGGCAGCTAGCATCTCTCTATAAAATTAAAAAGGAGACCGTACACAAAACTTAATATATATATATATATTCTGTCAAACAAAAAATTCCTAAATTATGTGCTTAACAACCACACAAAACCATATATATTGGCCAACAGTGCTAAAATAACAAATAACTCTGGAACTTGGTGACCCTTTTAATTATTTAGGGTATTGAAATCAGTGAAAAAATGAAGAGAAAGATAGTTTAAACGAATTTTTTATATTTATTATAGTGAAAAGTAATTATTTGATGGAGAGAGAGATTATAGTGAAATTATTTTATTATGTTAAAATTTTGAAAGACCTAAAATTTTAGTAAACAAACACACACTTATTCCTTGGGTATTTATTTTTTTAAAAGACTGATGCTACCTCTAAAAGACATGAGAAGGCAAGAGAAGTTCTCTCTTTTAATATTTTCCGATCTCTCATCGTAATAAAAAACAAGAGTCAAAACAGAGATATAAGGATGACCAAAATCACATGTTTTCATTGTGTTTAAATACCCGTGATCACTTCAAGCCATGTAAGGATGAGAACACTCCATCTTAAATTGTACCTTGAATGCCCCTCATAAATATTATTTTTGTCATGTTTCACACCTACCAACTATTAATTTCAAATACTCAGCACCTTTAGTAATGAAAATCAAATTTATAGCCTTTGAAATGACGATTATATCCTCACAACAAAATGTCGCTGCAAAAAAATGGCAGACAAAATTGTGATTTCAAGTGTGAAAAAATAACTTTATGTTTAAATTGAAGGAAAATTTTAACGGAAGATGATGCAAAATATTTGAAAACAATAGTCAGTAGATATAATATGAAAAAAAAAATAATAGCTTAAAATGTTAAGTGTTAAAATTTCATACTAGTTGGAGGGTACAAAATGTATTTAGATATATATATATATATATATAAATATTGGTGGAACCTTTGAACCCCAATACCATCCTTTAATTTATTAAGTCATACCAATTATAAATAGTTATCAACCTTTAATTTAATAATTCTTAACGCGTACACGTAATGGAAACGAAATGCTTTTATAAAATCAAACAATTAAAGTGAAAGAGATCCCTTCCTTGATCCTTCCGTATGTGGAGGCCGAAGCAAGGCCATGCCTGCACACTTTCATATCCTGAAAGCTTAGTTCACAAGAAAAGACCTGAAATCCACGCAGGATATATTCCTTACATAACTGTGTACCCACACAAACACAAACTACATCTACTTTTCATATTGTTTGGTTCTGTTTGAACGGGAAGGATATAGATAGGAAGAGATCACTTCATGACAGAGCTATTAGAAAACTGGGTTTTAACAACTAATTTAAGTTGCTTCGTGGTCCTCCAGTCCTCCTGTTCAGACGTACGTCGGCGCTGGAGACAGATCCTAGATAGATAGATAGGAAGAGAACGAACGAGCAATATCGGGCACGCCGACGGAGCAAAAACGCGTTAACACTAGTTCTTAACGTTTGTGCTTTGACTCAAGTCATCCCGTCCGTTAGAAGTTAGAAGAAAGATCGATATTCTTCAACTTGTATTTAATTAAGCACCGTTCCGTGAACGAATCAGGGCTGTCCACATCAACCCACATTGCGACAAGAAAATAATATCACACCTACTTGGTATCTTTCTAGCGGTTCTTGGTTGGATGCTTGAGAGGATCAAAAAAGAAGCGAAATCCAAATTAGCTAATACGAGGTGGTCGTGGGATGGAGATCTAACGAAAAGATCGACAGGGATAAACTCTTGGATGCTACTATCGTCACTAATTACCAATGTCCCATTTGCCAACTTGTCTTAAAATTAAAAGACAAGTTGTAATATATTGTGCGTGGAGACAAAAATTAAAAGACATCCTAGTCTTAAAATTTGTCACGAGCCCTATGGGATTAGCTAGGCTGTAGAAAAGTATTGGATAGGTTCCAAACCCTCATTTCTTAGATATATCACGAAAATATTTATTTTTTTGGATAACAAGGAAAATTTAGACACTTATTTTTATGTATGTCCGAAACTAATTTCGTATTCACACGAATTGAATTTAACATCATGGTAAATTTCGTAATGAGCTTATTAGCCTTCCATTTAAGTCACAAGTTTTTTTACACAAGTGATAATTTGAACTTCTAAATATACACCTAACCCACACTTTTAGGGTACTCTACTACCACTTCAGCTACTCAATACGGTGTAGTATAGCTAAGATCATGATTTCAAGAAACTTGAGTCTTTTTTTTTTTTTTTTGAAGAAATTGTAGAATGTGACCAAGCCTGCGGAGAAGGGGATTCGACCCGGATCGAGCCCTCTCCAAAGGGAGGAGTGGCCAACTGACTACAGCTCACTGGCCAAGAAACTTGAGTTAGAAGAAGAAAAGAAGGGCTCTATTGTGTACATGAAATAGGATTCCAGCTAACTTTTTCAGGGGGATTGCTAAATAGTCGCAAATTGTGGGACCTATTTTTGGTTTCCACACGCAGGCGATGATGACAATAGGTCTCGCGCGCCCCACCCCAATTGTCAACTCTCACCAGTACCCACCCATGTTTTACCATTTAAAGGAAGCGGTGCCCCTTCCCTTATTAGACAAATTTACAAACTGATGCAAAGGGCTTAAAGAAAGCGAAATAGATATTTATTTTAGGGGTAAATACAAATTTTTTACCCACAAATTATCATAGATTTTACATTTTACATCTTAAACTACTATTTTTGTTACGTTTTTACCTTATAACTATTAATTTTAGACACTTTACACCCAGTTAGAATTTTATATTGAAATGACAATAATATCCTTGACCTACTTTGTATATATTAAAAGTATTATTATCAATTCACTAAATTTTCGAAAGTATTATTATTGAATGAAAAGTGCAAAATTTCTAACATTGGTAGTTAAAGGGTCTAAAGTGTCTAAAAATTTGAGAAAAAGTACAAAGTGTCTAAGATTGATAATTAAATGGTGAAATGTAACAAAAATAGTAATTTAAGATGTAAAGTGCAAAAGTCATAATAGTTTGCAGGTGAAAAGTATATTAACCCTCCTATTTTAAGTAAGTGTTAGCCTAAGATTATTTTGCAAACAATCCATATTTTATTTTGATGATAACAAAAATTCTAAGTGTTTAGAAGACTTTTAGACTTTACCTTGTCAATCCACTATTTCTAAAAGTGTTTCAAAATATTAAGGTTATCTCTCTAAAATATTTCTAAGTGGACTTGAACACCATTACACAAAGTTAATTGGTCAATTTTCAGATTGTAGGTATTTTAAAGAAGTGCCGTAATAGATTGGACACTTTCAAGATGTTGATTTTTCTCTCCAGCATTGAATGTGTCGACATATTGAAGACAAGTGTCAACACATTGTACTGACGCTCGAAACAGCACAATTCCAGACCCATGTTTGATGTGTCAACCTATGCTTCAATTTTGCAAAAAAATTGGAACGACGCCACCTCATTTTAAAAATTCTAAAATGACTTGGGTACCCCTCCAACGATACAATAAAGCTACTTGAAGACCGTTGAAGTCCTAGGGGCTATAAATAAAATAAGATGGAGAGTGAAAGACAAGAATTGCATCATTATTTAAGAACTAGTTTACGAAAGAGAGAAAAAGCTAGATCCAAATAAATCCTCTGCTGATTCCTTCAAGACCAAAGCTTTCATTGTTAAATCTTGTCCTCTTGCTCGCCATTGACGACCTAGCCTTCAAAGAGAGAGAGAGAAATTTCTTAAAGAATAGACAATTCACTTGCAAATATTCTTACCCTAATTTCTAGAGAGAGAGAGTGCCTTGAAGAAGAGAGAAGAACGCACTTATCAAGAAAGCTTGTGTTCCCACTTGCCAAACTTTAGTTTGCCTTCGAGAATCTTGTCTTCTTGCATACTATTGAGCTTTTCACTTGCTAATTCGGCTTAGAGAGTCATTTCACACATTTGTGTTTTTCACTTGCTGATTTAGCTTAGAGAGTTTTTCTTTATTATTCATTTGTACCCATCCTTTGTAAAACACTTAAGTGTTAGGTAAACATTTGGTCCTACTCGTGTAGGTAGAAGAAATCCCTTGGGTTTTGGGATTTGTGAAGACAGTTTAAGCGTGAGCTCGAAAAACACTTTGTAAAGGTTCCTTAGCACCCAGGAAGCTAAGGTGTATTTGCTATTTGAAAAATAGTGAAGGAAGTTCAAGGAAGTTAATAGCCTTGAGGGTGGGCGTAGGCAAGTGTTGGCCAAACCACTTAAAATTGTGGTGTCATCTCTCTAACTCTATCTCTCTTATTTTTTATTCCATATCCATATTGTGGTGCTTTATGATTTATTGTTCTTCAGATTAAATAACATTTAGTATATTCAGATCTGCTTTTTTATTCGTAGAAAAAACGTATTTTTCATATATGCGTTTTTATTAAAAATGACTAAATTTTTTATAAACTTAATTCAGCCTCTCTTTTCTTCGATTGTTATTTAAACTCACAATAAGAAAGAAAGTTGTGTAAAGTTTAAACCACGTCATTTCCCTATGGATAAATTCGCCCTTAAAAACTAGATTCGCCTACTGGCTGCTAACCAAGACGATGTCTAAGGGTGGGCACTGGAACGAATGGAATGGGCCATTCCAATTTCGGTACCCACCGGAATTGTCCAGAAACGGAATCCGAAAATTCTGGTTCCTTATCAGCAAAATAAACACTGCCAAAATACAATCCAATTTAGCCATTTTGGAAGGATTTATTCCCAATTTGTTTGGATTCTCGAAGCACAGTATTCTAAAGTCGAATCAAAATATGATATACTGTGTAACAAATGCAAGGAAAAAGAAATTGGAAACCATGTACATCTATTAGATTAAAAGACTCAAAAGAGGAAAATGTCCAAGCAGAGAAGAAACCATTGGAAGCTGCAAGACCAATCTGGGTTTTAGGCTTCCGAACCCAGTTGCCAAGCTCCATTCTCTTCTGCCCAATCGTTGTCTTGAGCCTCTGAGCGAAGGCCGAAGCATAAGAAACCAAGTTGATCTCATATACTCCTTCAGCATCGCCAGCCCTCCATGCATTCGGCCCCAAAGAGATGTGAGTTGTGACGGAGAGAGAGAGAGGAGCTGAGCACAAACGGCAAGGAGAGGAGGGTACGACTGACGGCTCAGGCTCAGGCAGGCAGAGACAGGGGGGGGGGGGGGGGGGGGGGGGGGGGGGGTGTGAGGGCTCGAGTTCACAATAGGGAGAGAGGGGGGTGAAGCCTGAAACTTTCGAATAGATTCCAAAGACAAGTCTTTGTTAGGTTAAGTGACTTGGGTTTCTACCCAGGTCACTACTTTATTTTTTATTTTTTTAAACAAGGCTCAAAACGACACCATTTTGAGCCTTAGATTTTTTTTAAATATATATATATACTGAAACTGAAAGTTCTTGCATTTTCGCTGAAATTTTCGATTTCCATTTTTTCTTAATATAAATCCGATTTCAGTACCGAAAATGATCGGAACCGATGTTCCGGTTTAAACCGGATAAAATGCCCTCCCTTGACGATGTCGGCTTTCTTTTCTTTTTTCTGGCGCAAACGATGATGTCGGCTTCTCTCTCTTTCAACACCGACTGTGACTCACGAGCTGCCTATCCGAAGCCGTCAAGTTAAGTGCACTTTGACGTTCACACCGCATTTTGACCCCACAACAGCATGATCTACCTCCATGCTCCAAGTGGCAACCTATTGGTATCCTCCCTGTTCCATTATATTTTATGGATAGTATTATAATTAAGTTCACCGTTAATACTACAATTAGAGCTTTATATATATTTCAGTAATCTATTAATTATAATTGAGTTAAAAATTTACAATCTTAACAGTAAAATTCTAATAGGGTCATAATTAACTATTCTTACTAAGCCATCGTATTAATTAATGAATTATATCAAAAACTCAAATTAAGTTAATTAGTCCATTAAAATTTTATATACTTTATTGTTTTATTTATAAATAATATGATGTAGACAATCCATAAAAATCGGTGACTGAATGTGAACCAATTGACCATTAGTTGTACAACCGCCAAAGCAACAAGTTATAAGTGCCGTACTGTTCTCCGAGTCTATAATTAATTAATACATATCTAGTTAATTGCACAAGTTACTACAGGTTGAAGAATTCGGTGAAGACCCCACCGACTTTATTTTTCTTGGCGGCGCTAAACAATGTGTTTCCCACGGTAACCTGCATATATTACTTGTCTACATGTCTATATATATGTATGGCTTTCTTCGAAACAAAAAACTTTGCCTGCCCGCTGATTGTCTACTCTGTATTTGAGAAGCTAATACACGTAAAATAAAGTCGTGAGATTCTTAGCAGGGAGGGTTACATGTGTATGCCAAAGGTGGCGCATCCAAGAGATCAACGCGAGCATACAACGTCGAGGGTTGACGTTGATGATGAAAGAGAGGTCGACGAATGGCTTCTCTATCAACCTCAGCAGAGGTCACAGAGCGGAAGTGCAGACCCGGCAATGATGGCGATGTTTTCGGGGCTTGGTAGGGAGAGGGAGATGTCGGCGATGGTTTCGGCTTTGACACACGTCGTGTCTGGAGAGGTGCCCGGTAGCTTGGTTGATGACTTGGGTTTGACAACGGGCGTAGCTTCTGTTTCCGGAACTTCTTCTTCTTCTTCTTCATCGTATGTTGGAGTTGGACAGAAGAGAGGAAGAGAAGAGGAGGGTGGTGAGTTGTATAAACCAGATGCAAGGCGTTCTCGAGCTTTCGGTGACTTTACAAGTGCAGGTTCATCCGCTGGTGTGACAGGTTAGCTCCTATCCATTTTGAGCCAAATCATCTATCTCTAGCTCTCTCTCGAACTCTCTGTTTTTGGTCGCCCTCCATGCAACATCAACAAAAAGCATCTCTCTGTAGTTTCGAATGGTTAATTCTTTTTATCGTCTTTCTGCGAGGGCTGTCCTATTACTTACAGATTCTATTACAATTTCTCCTGCATTTCTTAGACTTTCGATGTTTGCCTTTTCTTGTTTTTCTCTCTGCTCCCCCATTTCATGTGCTAATTTATCTGTAATATGTTGTTTTCAAAGCATATTTTCCCCTTAACTTGATCCCTGTTATTCACTTCTACATATTCAACCTCTAGATACTAGCTAGCTACCAGCGTACCTCCAACTCTCAAGTAGAAAACATATACAATCAGAAATATATCAGCAAATCGAAAAAACAGAAAAAAAAAAAAAAAAAAAAAAAAAAAAAAAAAAAAAGCCTTCAATATTCTGTGTTAAAGAGCATGAGCATTTTTGTTTTTGTTTTTTAAATGTTCCGCGTCATCTGTGTGCGCCCCCCACCCTGACTTCTCAGTTTTCCTACTTCTTTGATGTCCCCTCATTTCCTCTATTAAATTGAGGATTCGGGAAAAAGAAACCCAAGATCTACATGAGCCACCCCATTTCGTTGATCTTCTATCATCTGCAGCTGCAGAAGACTCGAACACGACGACAAGCATCGCATCACCAACACAAACAGCATTAGCTCCAATATATGAATACAAGCAAGGAAGCTATACAGAAGAACCAAGAAGAAGATACAGGGGAGTAAGACAGAGGCCATGGGGCAAATGGGCAGCCGAAATAAGGGACCCATTCAAAGCCGCCAGAGTCTGGCTAGGCACATTCGACACAGCCGAATCCGCTGCACGAGCCTACGATGAAGCCGCCCTCCGGTTCAGAGGCAACAAGGCCAAACTCAACTTCCCCGAGAATGTCACACTCCGGCTGCCATTAGCCCATTCTCCATCTACCCAATTGACCATTTCCGATTCTTCCAACTCCCCTTTTGCCATTCCAACATCCTCTGAGTCCATCGTTCACCCTCGGGCACTTCACCATTGGCATGGCTCTCAGGCTTCAAATAATGTTTTGGACCATCCCCATCCGTTGTTTGATCTTCAGAGGCACCCCATGAGTCTATATGATCAGATGGTTTTGTCATCCTCGATGGCTTCTCATTCATCAATCTCATCTTCATCTGTTACTTCGTCTTCTTCTTCACCACCGGCTTCACTTCCTCTATTTTTTTCAGTTCAGCCGCCTCTTCACCTCGGACCGGTTAATAGTCATAGCGCCGGCCCAGATTTTCCATCACCTGGTCACCAAGCTTCTCCATCCTCTAAATGATATTTGTTACCTTTCTTTTAGTATTTTTCCTAACTGTATTCTGAATTATTTTGTTATTTTTTTCCCTAGTCAATAGCCGGTATTAAATAGTCATTACTTTTGGTTTACTGGTACAAATAAAAGTTTATCCAAACCAAGATTGAGGACAAGTCAGAAGTATTAGAGTTGACCGTCTCTTTTTTCAGCTCATAGACATACCGGAGCGCCGGTCTCATTTAGAAAATTAAAGTTCGCCAAAATCGACTTCTAAAAATATATTTTGACATTGTCATTGATTAAGCTATTATATTAAAGAGAACGGTAAAATTGAAACTTCGGAAGGGATCGAGTGGATAATTTCCATACAGCTTGACAAACAAAAAGTCTTTGCCTTGGGCACTTTCCGGAATCGGAAGGATTCGTTGTCGTCTGCCTATATCTTATCGCAGAATGAAACTCCCATATCGATGTATCGGAGTGGGATTGAAGCGTGAAGGGAAATTCCAAAAGCCGATGTAAAGCAGTTGTTCTTTCCGTCGAAGCGAAGTAGTTTCCTTTTCTGTCATGGAGAGGTTCTTCTATCTTTTCACGTCATAGAATCGATTAATCGAAGAAGAAGACGTGAGTGCGCACGTGACTTCAGCCTTCATACTCCACGATAAGAGGTTGAGGACGAGACACGAGTTCGATATTCTCCTAAAAACAAGGAGCTTTTGCTTCCACGCAGTGATCTCTTGGCTGAAGTAAAGCGAGCACACTAAAATTGGAAAGAGCAAATAAACGGTCATCTCGTCCTCTTATCGTATCTGTTATTATCATTGGACAGAAATATTCGTGCCGTGTGGGCCAGGACGAAACAAAACTTCCTCCTCCACGCATCTTTCTTGCTCAGTGCGTCGAGAAGAATTCGTACAAATTTGGCTTACGGATTCGTTTGGCTTGCATCTCTGGCAATTGAGACGCGTTAAGTGCAGTCATGGTTTGTTGGGAGAAACTGATTGATTGCATTGCAACTTTCCATACCGTGTTGGACATCAGACTGAGACAATGCTTTCCTCAGGCTGACATCTCAGTTAAATGATTCAAATAGTCGCCAATATTCCATACTTCTGCCTTTTCCCAGCTAGGGAGCTGAGATATGAGAAAGAGATATACTCTGAGCCACAACCATCAATCTATAGATCGTACGGTAAATATTAATCAAAACATGGAAACACAATCGACTTTGGCTGGAAATAATGTAAAAAAGGGGATATAAGGAACAGCACTCAATTTCTTCCCACCACTACAAACAAGTTCATGTAGGTTCCTGTCATTAGTCAGTGGCAAGGTGTGGCGGAAAAGTATACAACGATGTTAATTTTAGTTCCAGAAGGATATCCCAGTTTCCCATTTCTGACCTGACCGAGCGAACAAAAAAGAATAACCTACTGTAAAGAAAGCCTTGATAAATGCATGTCCGACCAAAGAAGTCAGCAAAGATGACAATCGATATTGATCTGCGCACTTCAGTCCTCAAAATGAAAGCTTGATTTGAGCAACCTGCAAACAAGGATTAATATTAATGGTGTCCACCTGAAAGAAATAAGCATTCCTTTTCTCTCTCTCTTACTAATGCGGGCAAAGATGGTGGAGAAGAGAGAGAGGGGTTCTACCAAGTAATTGGTGAAGTGTCGTTCTCAAACTTTCAGAGCAGCTTTGTGGACCATAGTTTCTTTGTGTATTTGGTGGCAACTCTTCTCAACGAGATCAAGCAGCTTTTCCAAGTTCATTGACCATGAGTTGAGGATGTCATTGCTATCCTTTGCTGATTGGAAACAGACTATTCCCATTGGCCTATCTATTTTTGCTACCAGTGCCTTGGACACAACCATCTCTGAAAGATGCTTCTCAGCTTCCTAATTGGAAAAGGACAAAACATTAAGATGGCTTGTACTAATAGATAAACTATGATTGAAGAGGTGCAAATCATGAATCTCTAGAATCCAGGTTGCCATGTTAATCAAACAGGAAGGGGGATGGAAACAGTCTAGAAACAGCACGGAAGGTGAACTTTACCAGTTAATACACAAAGCAAATTAAAAACACAACCACAACCCACCCACCCCCCTCCACCCCCTTTCTTTCCCTTCTTGAAATACAAAACGAAAGCATCTGGCAGATATGCAATCACAAGGAGGGCCAGAAGACATAAATCCATATGCACTTAAGTACTAAAGAATAAATTGTAACTAAGGACTTGACAAAAGTACATAAATAATTGAATTAACAAACCTGGATACTAAGACACAAAAGCTCTGCAAGTCTCTTCAAGGTAATCCTTGAATAATACTTTGAGACGACGAGAATATTCTGAACAAGCATAAAAAATGCTGTTAATGAATTGAAGGATTGCCAACAACTGTAAGTGAAACCTATCTGTCTTGGCAGCTACAGAAGACTTACATGTTCAATTATCCTCTGTCTAAGGTCTTCTGCTGCTTTGTCACCTAAATGGCCTCCAAGCATGCTCTTTTCATTCTCAAACTCCTCCTGGTATGTATTCCAAAGAGATGTCCATTGGATGACCTCCATCGTGACTAGTTGTTTTAACAGCAATCTATAACACAACATCAATGGCAAACCCTCGGGCGTCAGTAGATACTAACAGCAGACATCAAACAAGTAAAGCGGACAGTGATGCAAACGACAATATCACAAGTGAAAAAACATACCTGAAATTCAGAATCTCGGAGAGATTCTTATCTTCCAAGGTGGAGTTAAGAAGGCTTGACTGCATTGGATCGTGGGGTGAGAGAACCAAGTACCAACAGATTTTCCTTAGGACCTACATAGATAAAAATATCAGAGGAAGTTCAACAATACTACCGGAGGGATTTAACGTAAAAGAGCTTTACCGGAATCCACTGCTCTGGGTTTTCTTTCACAGATGGAATGTCGTAAATTGACTTGTAGCAGCGACAAATTTCAAGGTAATCGTTGCTATGTGTATAATATCTACAAAGATGATAAAACACCAGTGTCAAGAATCTGTTTTCTTTCACAATTAACATTAAAATTAAAACTACCACCTATAATTGTCATCATTAAAGACTTGTCAAGAATCAATTCCAAGAAAAGGAAAGAATACTGATATTATCACAATGACTGCCCAAGACATCAGTTTTGACACGGTTTATGGAGAAGTCTGATCATAGAGTGGGCCATTATATGAGACTGACACAGTTACTCGATAGTTAGCCCAACTTCAGAGAGAGTATAACAGTATATGTGGTAGTAGTGGTGGCGGTAGGAGATGAACATGCACTAAGCTAATTTTTTACAGAATAGTAGTAATGCCCACCATAAAAGTTATCACCAAAAGAATTCATCTGCATTCCATTTTCTACCTCCAACATCTTGAAATAAGCAACAGAAGAAATTTCAATAGCTCACAATCATGTTCAGTTGTTGTTCACACCCTAAATCAATCAAGCACTGATTAAACACTTCTGGCCTATAAAAGTTGCCACAAATTATCATTATGACAATGTTGGTGGCATGAAACATTACAAATTTGAATTAGAAACTATGCCACGGTAGTCAATGTAGGTAGGTAGGACAGGTAAAACCAACTTGACTGCCAGCCAAGCCAGATGATGGGATCGAACTGTCTGATATTGTTCTAAAACGAGTACAACAGTGCCAGATGCTTCAAACAACAGGAAAAAAAAAAAATCGATGAAAGCATTAAGGAACCTATGAACATTGGAATTATTCACAATTAGCCCTCTATCCAGCCTGTTTTAAAAAGAGCAATCATACACAAGGGGAAAGAACCTGATTGACCATCAAACGAAGCTCCACAAAAACTAAAAGGGAAGAAGAAAAAGGTAGAAACCAGTGTACCTTATCATTAATTCATAGTAGATTCGCTTCAACTCCAACAAAGATGGTATATCAGCAGGAGCCTCTTCAACCATGTTGTCACCTTCCTTAGGCTTTTTCTTTTCTTTTGACGTATCAGCATTAAAAACCCTTGGACTAATCTTCCTTGACAATATTTGAGCACGAACATAGACGTCCTGGCGGTCTAAGCAAAGACGTACCTGAGAAATTTAATTTCGAACCAAGTATGCATATAATTAGCACCATTTTTGTAACAACCGCAACCCCCCCCCCACCCCCCCTTCTCCCACTCCCCAAAAAAAAAAGGTGGTCCTTTTAACCACTGGTTCGGAATTACATATACAACAACCAAAAAAAGGCACGTACTTGTTCAAGAATGAATGCAATTTTCTCAGTTTTTGCCATGGCACCAAAAGTTTCCACCTGCAAAGATTGATAATCAAAAACGTGTACAAGGAAAAAGGACTCAAATCTGGCAACTCATCCATAGGTGGGTTTCTTATACATATAAGAAAGTTACACCAAATAAGACCACCTGAACTTACCGCTATTTCTTGCATCAAATCTGCAGCTTCAGCTATAAGCCCCTGTTCTTCCTTAATCTTTGCAAGTTTCTTGATCAACCGGGCTCTTTCAATTTCAACATAGATCTAGAGAACAACGACTATTATTCAAACAAAATACGAGAAGACATCTAGTATTAAGCTAGATAACCGGTTACCGGAGGGGGGGGGAACTTATCAGCATAAGTTTTTACCTTTCCAGCAGACACACTATTTAGTGTTTTAATGAGCTCTATACGAGTTTCAAGATCTGGTGTCTCATCTATATACTGCATTGCTTGCTGGACCATTGCAGTTACAGCCTGTTTAAAAATAGAAAGCCCCATGAACAAAAGTGTTGATAAAAGCATCTTCTGCGTCAAAAGCAATAACAAAAAAGAAGGCGGTAGAGAGAGAGAGAGAAAGAGAGAGTGAAGGGGGGATAAAAGCCAAATAAATCTTAACTATCGTTGAAAAAAATGATTCAACACTCAACAATTATTTTCCAAATAGTGCATAAATAATTGAAACTCTATGAGAAACCATGACAAATTAAATGCAGCCCATAGCAGTCTATACCAACGCTTCACTTGGATCTATGCCATACATAAGCACAAATCCACACAAAATGAGATAAATGAGTGCACGCAAAAGTATGTCCATAAACATCATCCTAATTTCTTGATTTGGTCAATATTCCCAATCCCTAATTCCGTTAATTTACAATACCAACATTCTCTTCTAACCAATATTGCAGTCTAAGATCATATAAATTTGGATCCATTACAGCACAGAGTGTACAAAACTTCCAAACTAAAACATCACTGTTTAAATTGTTGATTCATGATGCCATTGCTCAAGTTGATTAACACAGTCACGCCAACTTTTATTTACAACACGGACAGACAAGTAAGGGCATTCAACCACTTAGTGTCAAGATGTTTTATCCAACCAACATAGTCAGAATTCCAAACTTTTCAAAGAAAATACAGAATGCTATACAATTTCGAGTAAAGAGGTGGCAAAAAATAACTTAAATCAGCAAGTAGGATCAATCAAACGCACAGCCAAAATGCTTATTGACCGGCTTATTATTTTGTGCACAACATCTCATTCTCCTACAGCACTCAACTCAAGTAACACTAAATAAAAGAAGCTAGAAATACAATTAGAATACATAGAATCGTTAAGTGAGCCTATAGCATCCACAAATCAACTCTCATTTTCATGCCGTAGTTCTTAGAAAAACAACCAGATTTCTTCAACTGTAGCCAACTTCGAACAATTCCCTACAAAGTAAACACTCTTAAAGAACCCAGAACCACATATCACACATACAAGATCCAACCAAACTACCACTTAATTACCCATTGCCCCAACCACAGAACAGACAGAGATTTAGACCAAAGCAATAAATCAACCGCAAATCCGAGTCTCCAAAATCCCTGAGGTACCTGCTTAAGCTGACCACGGCGCTTCGACAAAAGAACAATCTGATCGTTGAGTGTCTTCCAAGCTCGTGCTTCGAAGCAGAGCTGAAGAATGTCAGTGACGGCCTTCTTGGTGCCCCCGACATCGCCGGCCAGCCTCATCTGCTTCTCCTCATTCAGCAATTGCTCTATGGCCGCCTCTAGATTGCCTCCCCCTTCCTGAGAATTTTCAAAGATTCGTGATAAAACATAAGCTCCAGAATAAATGCCAGAGTTCAAGCAAGATTGGCAATTCAGATCTTTGAGACAAGGATTACCATTGAATTCGTTCTGAAATTCGATCCAAACCCTAACAGAGAGAGAGAGAGTGTGACGGAAAGGGCGAGTAAAGAGAAGCAAATGTTTGAAGAACACGAAAGGGTTCTTTGTTTAAAGCATTTTTGCAACGATGTCCTTATGGTTCAACGTATTTGTGGTGTCACCCAATAGCTTTGCTTCTATTCCCGTCCAAGTTCAATTTTTATTTATTTTTAAGGGGAAAATACATTTGGCATCCCTGAACTATGAGGCTATTCCGTTATTGGCACTTTACACCCACATTTTTTAATTTCATGACATTGAGCCAAATTACCTACGTGTCGTATATATGATTCACTTCCACTTGTTATATTCATTTTGTCCTTTGAAAAAAATACACTTTGCACCCCCAATTGTAAGGGTACTGATGTAAATCCTGGTGTTCCGCTGATAGGTAGAAGATTTTTAGGAAGCATATTTTTTATTATTTCAAATTTAGTTATTTGTTTATTATTTATTTACTAGTTTATTTCTTAAATTGTAATTCATCGGTGGAATATATAAAATTTGGAGCGATTTCATCTTTAATATTTTTTAAAAAAACTTTGAAAGCGATTCCAATTGCAAGGAGATTATGTATTTTTTTCTCTCTCGATTGTCGACTTGTTGTTGAACCATGAGGCTTTGCACGTGATAGATTTACTGTCGTATTTAACGATTAATTCGCTTATAAGGTACAAATCGATGAAAATGGCACGAAATTAGAAGATAGGGGTGCGAAGTGTCAATACTCCTATAGTTGGAGGTGCAAAACGTATTTTCTCCAAAGGAAAAATAGACATAACAAGCGGAAGTGAATAACGTGGACTGCACGTGATATTTACAATCACATTTAACAGCTAATTCAACTATGGGGTGGAAATCGATAAATTTTAAAAATTTATAAACTCAATGTCACAAAATTAAAAAATGAAGGTGTAAAGTGTCAATACCCCATAGTTCAGAAGTGTAAAGTGTACTTTCCTTTATTTTCAAATATAAAACATACGGATTCCATATAGAAAATGCAACAACTGCATGGTAAAATTTGAATACTAAATAATTTAAGTCTCCGTTAAGTGAAGAATTCACTCACAAAAAAATTTAGAACTTATGTTCATCCATTTAATACGATTCATTTAAAAATTAAATATCTATGCTTCGAATTATTAAGTTATATGGTGGTTCCTTTCTTTTTAGGTAACGAAAGAATTATGGGCACCTATTCATGTGCATCAAGTTTGGATGAACCTGATACAGTTTTTGCTTGAATTGAGTTCAACTTCACAACAAATTTTGGACCGTACAACCCCTAAGCCATACATATCGGGTAAGTCTAGCATTGATGTGGGGTGGTCGTAAGGAATTATCTATATTTGAAGAGATTCAAACCTGAGACTTCAAAAGGAGCAAACACTTTCACATTAAATATTTTTGTTAGTCTTGTTATGCCTTTTATAGAAGAAAAAAGTTAGAGTGAAGAGGGGAGAGAAATAGTAACAAAGACAAGAGATTTTAAGTGGTTTTGTCTAAAAGACCTACATCCACTGTGAAAGTCTTCTATGGCTGTATCTTGTATTATAAGTCCAGATAGATTATAATTGAAGATCTATTTATAAAGACAATACAAAGCATAATAGAAAAATATTCATATATTTAAATTTGAATATCTACATTTGAAATTTGAATCTTCATAATAATATCAAATCTTTGATATTGTAATTATAATATCATATCAAATCTTTAAGATTTAATTATGATATTATCTCTAACATTTACAAGTGTGGTCCGGACTTAGAATATACATTTAAAACAAATTGTGGAGTTCGAAATAAACTTACGATGGCTTACCTTTAAGTGTCTGGAACAATTATGTTATATAAACGTTTAGTTCTTAATATTTGTTATAATATAAATATAGATATTGTGAAACTGGGCAAAAAAAAAAAACATTTTTTACCTTCACGGGGCTTACCTTGTTGTGATTATCAGGATTTTGGGTGGAGTCTTGTTATGGTAAGAAATATAATTCAGAATCTAGAGCGTACGGTTTGGATATTTGTTCGTATATGGTTGGATCCAGGGATGGAGGGGCCACCGCCCCCCAAATATTTTTTGAAAAAATCCCTATAAAAGGATTTTGGGAAAAATTTGCCCCCACCTGGTTATCCTGCCCCCAATTTTTTTAGAAAATTGATCATATCTACACAAAATTTTAAGGAATTTAGTTAATATTAAGAAACAACTATGATTAAGGAATTCTATAATTTGAAATTTCAATTGAACTTCTAGCTTTTCTAGGCAAATATATTGTTTTAGAGTTTTGGAAATACAAAAGCTCAAGCTTATGTTGAAATACGGTTTTTGAAATTGATTTTTTTTTACAGCAAATACTGCCTGAGAGTTTTTTAAAGTTGAAATTTTCTTTTCAAAGTGAATATTGTCACATTTTCTTAGATTATGTCGGCAACTTTTAGCATAGAACTACTAATAGATGGTTTTTATTCTTCAAAACATGTTGATTCAATTATGATATGAGATTTATAGAATTATAAGTTTTGTGTGTTTGATTTTCTAATGTATCCAAATTGAAGTTGCTATAAAATATTATGCCTATAAAATATAAGTTTCGTTACTTTTGTTTTGTTAAAACTTACAATTCGTATATAAAATTGTATTATTTATTTATTTAAATAAAAAAATTAATTGGCTCCCTTAAAGAAATATCCTGCCTTTGCCACTGTATGAATGTGTGTATGTTGTTTTTGTAATCAAATTGAAATAGTTTTTTGAAATGAAAAGTATATATTTTTTCACTATCTAATTATGGTTGTCTAGACACTTTGCACCTCTAGCTATTATTTTTATTACATTACATCTATCAATTACAAATTTACCCTTATAAAATGGTCCATATCAAACAAATTATGGTGTCAAAATTATTATTTTGCAGGCTAAATAAATATTTTTCATTCAAATTGAAGAAAATTAAAACCTAGAGCTATAATAGAGCCAGAAATTCATATTTGGGGGCCCGACTTAGTATAATAATGATTTTGTATTTTTTGTATTTTGTATTTAATTTAACAAAAATATATATTATAAAATATACATTATAAAGTTATATTTGACATAATAAGGTTATTAGTAACTTACTGACTCAGGTTATACTCGATGTACTCTCGTGATTGTTATGAACAAGGATGATTAAGTAAATAATATTTTTCTTCTTAAAACCCAAAATTTATAACATCCAATATTTTATTTAAGTTACATAGTAGAGAAAATAAAAAGAACATGGATGGAAATTAGAAAGGTTCAAAAAAATAAAAGTAAATCATACCTTATGAATTTTACTGTTAAATATATTGTCACAAGAACAAAAATTATTTAAAAACTTTGAATTTAGAAAAAATTTATGTTTGGATAATGTTTCAAAACATTTTCAAACACTTCTCCTACTTACTTTTTATCAATTCCAATACCTTTTCACCAATCTCAATAATTTTTTATAAATTTTAACAACTTTTAACACATTTTTCACCAATCCCAAGAGAATCTACACTACTTCCAAAAAAATATAAACACAAAAAACTGTTTTGAGATCTCAACCAAACGTAGCCAAATTCTCAAGATTCAAACTAAAATCTTGAAATTTAATAAACATGTGATTTTATATATTTGAGGGGAGCTAAATATTAAATTTTTTAAAAACTATATATATAGAAAGGGTGGGTTCTAAAATTTTTGGAGGGCCAAATCTTAATTTTTGTAAAAATCGTGTAAAAAGAAGTAGAGGGTAGAGGGTTTTAAAATTGTTGGCTATTTACTCTGTTTTTTGTTCTCTGGCCCATTGGTGTTGGGTTCAGGACTTAAAGCCCAATGTTAATGGGCATTCTTGTTTTTTTGGGGGGAGGTATGTTAATGGGCATTCTAAGGACGCCTAGACAGTAGACACATCCGAAAGAGGAAAATTTGCTCCCCAAGGCCGAACACTGTAGCGGGCTCTAGAATGTTCATTGTTCCATCTCCATATCCGGCAGCGCATATCTTGGCCGTCCATTTCAGAAAACCCTAATTCCCTTCACTTCCTAGTATAAAATGCTCCGTCTTTCCTCCCTTCCATTGGGCCAGTAGTTGTTTAATACGAAATTTAGAGCTCTCCTTATAATGAGCGTTGCTTTGCATACTCGCATGAACCTGTTAAACAGGTTTCCTTTTACTTCTTGTATGTTCTTTTTTCTAGGGAGCTCAATGTTTTCATTCCTCCATCTTTTGTTTGTGTAATCGCGTGCGTGGGTATATGGATGTCATGATTTTGATAGTGGTCGGTGATGAAAAATACGAAGGCTTGTTTCTCAAAAACATTCGCAGTGGCCGCCTGAGAGCTTTCGCCTTCGCCAGGCTAGAGAGCTTGTGCTGCTTTTATCCTTCCTTGGATGTCTGAGACTGAAAATTTGTTGTAGTTGATTTCTTTGTTTTTGTTCGCTTTATTAAGGGGAAGTTTTGATTGAATTATTCGGGGACTTTTCGTCTGCCCCTTTAGCAGTGTTCTGAGTGCTTCAGGGATGAACGGTTCCCTGATATTCATCCATCCGATTCACTTTGTCAGCTGTCTCTTCTGTTGTCTTGCTGATCATTTCAGGGTGGTACATTCTTCATAGGTATAATAATGAATGTGCATGTATCTCAGAGTTCCTTCGTGTAAGATTTTACTTTTTGTGTGTGAATTTTGTTCGTTTAATTTGGCCGAAGAAGCTAATGTTTGACGAGTGATTGGAAACGTTCTCTAGAAATTATCTTGTTGCCAGTGCCATCATTTTGATTTATACGGTACTTTACTCAATTTGCAGAAACTTATATGAAGTTGTGAGTATTTAGGTTGCAGTGTAGACATGGGCTAGATTTATCAGATGTGTGAGGCTTCGAACGCTGTTTTGCTGTGAATGTTAGTAACTTCTAAAGTTGAGCGTCAATGTATCTGAAGCGTTTTTTTGTTTTGTCTGAAGCTGTTAGATTATAAGCGTGATTTTTCAAGGCCCCTTAGATGTTACAGGGGATACTATGAGCTTCACTTTTCTATGTTCTTAACCAATGTTGATGATGACAAATCCTAAGGCTTGTTTCTCAAAACATTCGCAGTGGCCGCCTAAGAGCTTTCGCCGTCGCCAGGCTTGAGAGCTAGTGCTGCTTGATCCTTCCTTGGATGTCTGAAACTTTTATACCCACACGTCTTTAGTGAGCACTGTTGGCATGCTATGTTGTTACTTCGTATCGGTTGAAAGAATTTCCTATTTTTTGAAATTTTTGCCTCACCTACAATTTTTTATCTGAGACTGCTGAATCTCATGTTGCATTGAGTGTGCAATATGAGTTTGGGGTCCCTGTTTGTTTTTGATGTTAATGGTTATGTGTTTAGTTATGTTAATGTCCGATGATGACAAATCCTAAGGCTTGTTTCTCAAAACATTCGCAGTGGCCGCCTAAGAGCTTTCGCCTTTGCCAGGCTTGAGAGCTAGTGCTGCTTCTATCCTTCCTTGGATGTCTGAGGTCTTAATCACCTGATACCTACGACTCCTTTGTGTTCAGTGGTTTTGTGTTTTCCTCGTGCTACTAATTGATTTTCTGTGAAACCCATTTGAAAAAACATGAAAATTTTCGTTTCTTACATCGGGTTATGTTTTTTAGCCATGCTGGTTTAAACACTGGTTGTTATTCCAGTAATGCAACTAAATAGTCACGAGTGAGATGAAATGTCCATGGTTTTTTACCAGTTTCTACAGCTATTTCTTTTTGTTATCTTGTTTTGATTAACTTGCCTGCTGTTGAGATCTTAATTTTTTCAAGAAGCGGCCATGTAGATGCACTGCTGCGGCTTGGAGGTGTAAAGGAGAACCAATTATCTACTATCAGTGTTTCGAGGTGTCCCTAAGAATAGTTCAGATTTGTGTATTCTGTGAAGGATTATTTTGACAAGAAGTTGTCAAAATTTCGGATTTCCATGTGTATGTGCTGCTGCACCAGGTCTCAGGGACAGTGTTGTGAAAAAAGGGGGGGGGGGGGGGGGGGGGGGGGGTTCGCTTTCATAATGAAATCAATTATACCATATAGCGGATTCTTTGTAATTTTGTTGTCTTGGATGGATATCCTGGCCCATGGGTCCAATTCGAGTTTGCATTTTATGTAAGCTTAGAACTTCCTCTTAGGGGATTTGTAGTGTAATAGAGATAGTTTTATATATATATTTTTTAATCAAAACCTCCTCTTATTCCAAAAATAAATACCAAACAAATAAATCAGGTGGATTAGTCTCTGCATACAATTAAGATAAATCAAAGGAAGGCTAAAAATCACAAAGATCGTCTATCAAGCTAAGATTAGTGGCGGCTCAACGAACAAGGTGTTGCCGTTTGCATCTCTAACAGCACGGACAGCCTGCCATTTTTTCAGTCGACAACAAGCTGCATGGATCTCCTTCAGAGAGGAGTAAATACGCCAGTTCGAAAGAAGGGGCCAAGCATTGATTACCTTGATAACAATTGCAGAATAGCCTTCGAAAATCACATTCTCAAATCCAAGATCACAAGCCAACTGAACTCCCAACTTGACAGCTTTGGCTTCGCCCTCCACAAGACCCACCACATCCAAACGTTTAACCGAAGCTCCCTGGATCTGACCACCACAGTCCTGAGCTATAGCTGCAGCCACCCCAAACTCTTCACGAATGGCAACATCAGAATTAATTTTTATGTAACTTCCGGAGGAGGAGACCAACGAACCCCTGGACCAGGTTGTAGTTTTTTCCGCCAAGCCTCCAAATGTTCTCTACTCAGTCTGCGCACACGACAGGTCAAATCCTGCACAGTCCACTTCCTACAGCCATGCACATATTCATTTCTAACGGCCCATAACATATCAATGGCTATGACTGCCTAGAGTTGGAAATGCAGTTGGTCCTCCAGTGGGATTCCGATGGATAGATGAGGATGTAGAATCACCTTCACCCAGTCGGCCAATTCTCCCTCACCAAAAGCTGCACTATTGAGTTGCCATGGTGACTCACACCAGACCGCACGGCTGTAAGGGCAAAGCAAGATCAAATGTTGGAGGGTTTCAAGACATTCTCCACACAACCCGCAGAAGAGACTTTCATCTTCCATATCGCACTCACCTAGTCTCCCTGCCACCTTCACTTTAGTTGGTAAAATGTCCCATATAACCTTCAATAGGAGTAATTTTAGTCGGCCATGCGTGTGGAGTTTCCACAGGTCCTTCCATAGAGGGGCCCGGGTAGAAGAAATGTCAGTGCAACGCTGTTTCACAAGGGCCGAATGCGCTGATTTCACACTGTAGATACCCGAGGCTTCCAATGGCCAAGACAAGGAATCAGAGGATCCAAGTTCCGAAATTTTAACTTCTAAAATATTCTCAGCAGATTCTGGTGCAAACACAGCGAATTAATCCCACGTTCCACCGATCACCAGCCTCCACCATTAAATCACGAACTGTAGTAATATCCGGAGGTATGTCCACCCCATCTTTAGCAGCCGGTCTAAAGTCAGTTATTGTAGGGACCCACGGATCCCTCCGTAGAGCTATATCACGAGTCACGACCATTGCCCACACGCTAGCACAAACCCACACGCAACACATCCCGATTCTGCACAATACTTCTCCAAAGCCACGACACCCGACTATCCAAACCAACCTCCCAGAAGTTACGTCCCTTCACATATTTCCCAAGTAAAATTCGTTCCTAAAGTCTATCGCGGTCAGTCAATAATTGCCACGCCAATTTGGAAACAAGAGCGCTATTCATCTCCGAAAACAAACAAATGCCTAACCCTCCAACAGATTTAGGAACACAGATAGACTTCCAAGCCTTCAAAGTTAAGTGCCTCGAGGACTCCTCCTTATAGCCCCACCAAAAGTTTTTGGTCGCCCGATCAAGATCATGACACCATGACTTTGGTAAGGAATAACAACTCATAAGGTAAGAAGGAATAGCACTCGCGACGGATTTTATCATTACCGTACGGCCCGCCTGAGACAGAGTTTTTGCCTTCCACCCAACTATCTTCTAAAAGAACTTTGATTTAATCTCATCCACAACAGGTACTCTAGACCGAGGGAAAAGTAATGGTATACCAAGATGTTTTGCCTTAGGAGGCAATTTTTTTAAATCCAACTGGTCCAAAATGGACACGATAGCCTGCCCTCTAAAATTCTTACTGAAATGAACAGAGGATTTGGATTTATTCACCTTCTGACCCGACCATGCCATATACTTCTCAAGGCATTTATTTAAAGTGGAAGCTTCTCGAAGAGTTGCCTTTGCAAATAATAAAAGATTGTCGGCAAAGAGCAAGTGAGAAATTCGAGGAGTATTGTGGCCCATCTGAATTCCTTAGAGACAACCACGACGTTCCTTTCGCAACAATAAACGGGATAAGACTTCAGAGCATAAGATAAATAAATAGGGGATATAGGATCACCTTATCGAAGGCCTCTGGATGGGTAGATGCGACCAAAAGGACTTCCATTGATAAGGATAGAAAAGGACGAGGTCGAAATACATTGTTTTACCCAATTGACCCAAACCGACCTAAATCCAAATTGATCCAGGATCTTCAAAACAAAGTTCCATTCAACACGATCATAGGCTTTTACCATATCGGCCTTGATAGCCATCCACCCTTCTCGCCCTCTTTTATGACTCATTCCATAGAAAATTTTCGCGGCCACAATATAATTATCTTGAATAGCCCTCCTCGAGACGAAAGCAAGTTGGAATGGTGAAATAAGCTTCGGGAGTACCGCCTTCATCCTATCCGTCATAATTTTTGAAATAATATTGTAAATAACATTATAAAGACTAATAGGCCTAAATTGACTGACCTGGGAGGGATTATCCACTTTTGGGATTAGAGTAATATTTGTGGCATTTAATTTTGGCAGAAGAACACCTGTTTCAAAGAACTCCTGCACCGCATGAATAACATCGAACCCCACCACGCCCCAAAAATGTTTAAAGAAAAGTACCGTCATACCATCCAGCCCTGGAGCCTTTTCCGAACTCATCCTACGGAGTGTGGAATAAATCTCCTCCCCATCCGGTATCGAAGTGAGCATCGCATTCTCCTCCTCCGTAATTAGCAGCTCAATAAGATTCTCCAAACTCTCAGGAATTTTCGGGTTGCAAGTTGAGAACAGACCTTCATAAAATTTCACCAATTGCAGCTCTGCCCGAGATCCACCCCGACTCCTCAGTCTTCAGCTTTAAAATTTGATTTTTACAACGACGAATTACCGTAGAGGCGTGGTAATACTTAGTGTTCAGATCACTGGAGACTAGCCAAAGCTCACGAGACTTCTGACGCCATAAAGACTCCTCACGCCGAAGTTGTTCGTCCGTTGCCAAAGAAAGCTGATGAGCCATGTGCAAATTATAGGGCGTAGGGGCTGATTTTTGAAAAAACGAAAGATGCTCTTTCACCCGAGTAAGCTCTTGATGAATATTGCCAAAGTGCTTTTTGTTCCATCTTCTCAATGCAAATCGGGTAGCACGTATCTTTTTAAACAAAGCATACGCATGACCTGCCGCACTAACCGAATGCCAAGCACCTGCCACAACATCTAAACAAGAAACATTGCTCAACCAGAAAGCTTCAAACTTAAAGGGCTTTGGAACATGCTCTACCGATCCGAATAGGGAGAGAACAATGGGCTTATGGTTCGAGTTAGTGATAGGATAATCAGAAATAGTAGCATTAGGATAGGCAACACGCTAGGCCAAGTTAGAAATTTCTTGATCCAACCGCTCTTGAATATTAGCAAAACTCGGCCGTTTATTACACCAGGTAAATTTGGAACCAAAAAACCCAAGTCAACAAAGCCCATAGATTGCATAAAATGAGACAGCCCACTCGACGACGAGGAAGAAAAAATTTTGCCACCTTGCTTCTCCGCAGAGCACAAAATATCATTAAAGTCTCCCATGCAAAACCATGGTTGATGCTCATCCTGATTTAACTGCCGTAACTCATTCCAAAAATTAGATTTTTCCTTCCATACAGCCGGCCCATAAACAAGAGAGCAAAGAAAAGAGGGACCACCTCCTCCTAGAATCACTTCCAAATGAAAAAAATTATGAGATTGCTCAAGCACTTTAAAATAAAGATTAGGGCGCCAATAAAAAACAAGACCACCTCTTCTACCAAGAGGTGGAAAAGAAATAAAATAAGAAAAGCCAATCTTCTACAAAACACGAGAAACAGAATCACAGTCAATCATGGTCTCCATAAAAAATATTCCCGCCAAGTCTACTGTTTTCACAATATCCCGAAGGGCTCTAGCTGCCGAAGGTCGCCCCAACCATTGGCAGTTCGAGGCAAGGAGCTTCATGGGGAGGTGGGGGGCATGTTAAGGCTCGCCTCTTCAGCCGTAAAAGAAGTATTTGAATCAACCAACCCCACCATCTGCTGCAGCTTGAAATTCTTTTGCCTTGAACGTCCCATTTTCAGTACACGCCGAAGTCTTGTTGGTTTAGCCTTGCCAGTTACACCCATATGAAAAGGCTCAGCCAATGAATTATCCAGGTCACCAACACCCACTTGCAACTTATCCTTTCCACGCTCCGGTTCCGGGCTCAACGACACCTTTCCTTTTTTAATACATCTCTTCTGACCATTGCAGTATCCCACAGTGGCCTTTTGAACAAATTGTCCGGGCTGCTTCTCCACTATTCGAGCAACAAATTCCACTATACGTCCAATGCAAAGCCCTTGTACATTTTGCTGATCAGGACTATTGGGCTGTTTCTCCACTACACCAGCTGCAGAGTCCACTGGGGCGTCCTTGCATTCTCCCGTCGAAGCCTTCTTAGCAAGAAAATCTGGCTGTTTTATACCCTTATCAACACAAGAGCCCACCAAAGGTCCACTTCTTTGTTGCTGATCAGAACTAAGAGACTGAGAGCCCAGAACTCGAGACTCCTCATCAATTGACCACCCAACAGAAGTATCATGGCCCAACTACAGTCCATCTAGCATAGACCGTGTATCCTCAATGGGGTGCACAGATCCCACTTGTGCATTAAAAATCGGCGCCAAAGGAGTAGGAGAATGTTTGGAATACACACTATGACCCTTAAGTTTGGAGATCACGGAAACACCGTAGTCCTCCACATATCTCCGAGGATCGTGCAAGGGATCTGCCCCAATCTTAGACGTTACAACCTTGACTTTTGAACTGGAACTATCTATACTCCGAACCCTTCTAATTACCCTAGGGTTTCCAGACAAATCCCTAACTCGTGAAGCTGCCTCCGACTGTAGCAAAACCGAAGCAGCCACTATTGATGACCCATTCCTTACATGCTGATGCCAGTTCTCCCTATTGAGCGGACCCTGAACTCCTTCCCTATGTTGCTCCCATGTCTGAACCATAGGAGAGTTACATCTCATCTTATCAGTCAACGCATAATTCAAAGGATGACGTGGATTTTGATAGCAAGATCCAATAGTATGATCCATAAGACCGCAGTGGAAACAAAAAGCTGACAACCGCTCATACTTAAAATTAATCCACACTGATCCTCCATCCTCCCGATAATATCTGAAGCCTGGCTCTAGAGGTTTGGAAGTGGAGAATTTAATCTTCAAACGAATAAACGACTGATGTTCATCAACATCGTTCAACTTTAATATTGTCCCCAGTATGCTACCAATAAGTCTGGCATTTTCCTCATCAACCATTTCTAACGACAATCCAAATATCTGAACCCAAAATTCAACCATTGCTAAATCCACTTCATCCATAGTTTGGGAAGGATCCCATTCTCTCAAAATCAAGTAAGAGCCCTTAAAGTTCCAGAGACCTTGGAACAATATTTGATCTTTATCTTCAGACGACGCAAAAGTAAAAATAAAATGATTTGTACCAGCATCCTCCACTTTGAAGTCCGTTATAAACCTCCACCCGGACAGAATAATTGGCTGGATAATGTGAAAAGGATGCACTTTTTTTGAAACCAATCGCCTCACCAACAGCGCCTTACACACCGAATTCGCTCTATTGCGATTTGGCTTGAGCAATCCCGATATGTCATTCCAGGACAGTTGTCTGATTTTTCCTATTATCTCTTCCATGATGGTCAGAAGAGAGACAAGAGTGAAGAGGAAGATGGAACAATAATAAGACAACAAGGAAGAAGGGAGAGGTAGAGCCCGAACAGAACTTAGAAAGGCTAGCAGGACACTGTCGAACCTGCATAAAGGTTAGGGACAGGAGGAGAGAGCATGTCACTCGGGGGCTCACCAGGAGCGGGAATGAATTTACGAGTGTTAAGAGCCTTTAAGGTGCATCCTATATAACACTGAAGACTGCTCGATGTAATTGCAAAGCATATGAGCTTAAGGTCTTCACGAATGTGTCAGTCCTTAGCCTTTCAGTGTCGGAGTAAGATAATTTAAACAACAAATAGAGCAGTTGCGTCCAAGAGCACAGATTTTAGCTGGGAGATTGGGGATGGACTCTGGTGGTTTGAGCCTTGTGTCGCCCGCTAGAATTTCGGGAGTTAGAAAGAGGGTAGCGGTGGAATTGTGGGTTGGGGCCCAATCTCCATCACTTCAACCTTGGGCGGTGGCCACCGGCTCTGGCCCCGCCGATGATAGAGGGAGAGAGAGAGAGAAAGGAGTTGCGAAGGCGGCAGTAAAGGTGGTGTTCTTTTCTCCAAAATTTTGGGATATGAAAAATTTCAACAAAACAAGCACACTCTAAAATTTTTAACTTTTACACATACACACTCTACTTTCACAAACCTCAATAAATCTCAATAAAGTAAAAATTCTCAAAATTTCGGGAACATTCTCTGAAATTTGGGCAAACGAACGCCCCCAAAATCTCCTCTGAAACTCGACCTGGACCTTAGTAAAATTATTATTTTTCTATTTTTGATGCATCAGCCTAAAGGCTCCATTGCTGTAGTGCCATAGCCAAACAACACCATCCCGGCAAAAATTGGAAACCAGCCCTCGTTATGGGGGTAATGACCAGCTTTGGATGTGGGGGTGGTGATTTGCTTTTGATGCCGGTTCCAATTAAATCGGCCACCGGGGTTGACTTGCAGAGAGTCCTAATGGAGGGTATTTGTATAAACTAATAAGTATTGTGTTTGTTTTGCTTGAAAATGTCTTCCTTGAAAATATTTTCAGCTTCTCTTGTGTTTAGCAGGGTCAAAAAATAGAGATAAAGGAAAACGTCAAGTTAGGCAAACTCAAATTACTCAATCACCTCCACCATGCACAAGGGAGGCAAATATGCCCTTTAGGATTTTTTTTAATTATAAAAATTGTATTATATTTTAATTTGATTTTTAATTTTATATATTATATGATATTATTATATAAATGGCCTAAAATATTATTAGTTTTTTTTAAAAAAGTCAATTATGAATTTTCCGTCTATCCCAAATTCATAAATAAAGGAACACAGGTTTCAAAATAAAAAAATTTAGAAAATGAGTCTAGATTCCAAAATAGTATAAATGATGTATGTGAACATTTTTCCTTTGTTTTTAATATCCCTTTTGTAAGGACAAATTGAAACTAATACAAAACATTCTGACAATTAAATATTATATACTCATTTTTAATTGCAATTATTTTCTAATCGTAAATATTTTCTCAATTTTCTTTGGTTTAGGCCCAAACAAACTATCAATAGTTTCAAATAATTTCCCACAATTCAGGTAAGGTTTGGACAACTATACAAGTCTGTTTCAAAGCTATTGGGCCGACTAAACTTCGTGCTTTTTTGGTACATCTTACTTGCCTTGAAATGCACATGTGAAATGCACGTGATCAATCTGGGGCGAAAGAGAGGGAGACAAACAATTTGCAGTCGCGGGAATCGGGATCGTCAACTTTATTGGGTTTTTGGAGAGGACCAGCGAAAAGAGTCTGCTACTACTAATCTGTTTATCCTTTGTGAATACGCAACTCTTTTTATCCTCCTCTTTAGTGGTCTCCGATTCATTTTGGTTGATACGTTTATCCCTTCTCAAAGATACAGAAACTGACATACATCAATTAGAATGAAAATTGAAGGAGGCGCAAGGCTAAAGACAATACTCGGAAGTGTCAGACGTGGGTGCGGGACTTTGTCTCGCATAAACTGTGTTTCAGTTTCTGGTTTTCACGTGGCTGCTCTTTTGGGCGTTGTTGGTTTGATTTTGGCAATAAGCGATGGTAAAGTGGGCGATTTGGGTAGCTTATCTTGGTTTTCTGTAAGGACGAGGCGGCCGGAGAAGTTGCGTTTGATACCCGGATTGCAAAATCTTGGTAATAATTGTTTCCTCAATGTAATTTTGCAGGTACGGTTCTTTCGTATATACGGGTTTCTCTTGTTTGGATGCAGATAGAAAATTGGGAAGGAGAAGAGAGACAAAGGAAAACGCGAGAGGCCTATTTTAGTTTATTGAAGTTTCTATTCTGTCTACAACATGAAAAATTCAAGAGACTCAAATTTATGTTTCTTTTCTCTTTTATTCTTTTTCTCTTAGTATCAGAGCGAGTGTAAAGTCTTCTATCCTTTTCTTATTCGGTTTTTATATCCGGCATATGTGTCAGGCGCTGGCTAGCTGTCTATACTTTCAACCTTTTCTCCAAAAGGTTATAGAGGATAGTGAATTATCAGTGGACGAGGGACAAGTTGCAAGCTTGCCGCTTACAGCTGCTTTGGCTACTTTATTAGAAGGTAAAATTAGGTCTATGGAAATTATGCCAACCTTGTTTTAGGGAAGTTTGGCATGCATTTAGTCTAATGTTGCGTTCCCGCTGTTTTTTTTTTTTTGAGCAAATGTATAGCTGTTTAGTTGTTGCAAATTGCATTCATATGGAAATATGCATACCGTGCAATCATTTTCTTGTGAACTATATTTTGAGCACATAGAGAGCTTTTGGCTTTCTAATATAGTACCTGTCTAATTCATGAAACAAGTTTCTGAAAATATGCTGATGAAATTATGCCATCTCAGTTTTGATTCCTGGATTACATTAACCTTGAAAATTGGCACTTCATGATGACAATGGTTAGTTTTTGTCCTCACTCTCAGACAATATTTTTGTAATTTTTCCGAACGTTTCTGCCTATTTTTCAAGCATAACCATCAATGCTATATGATTTAGATGATGAATTATTTGTTAGCTGTGAATTTGTTATTAGAAACTTGTATAGTTGCCTAAACAATATTGACTTGTTGCTCCAGCTTAAGTAGTGAATGGTTCGTATCTGCAGAATTATGTGAAGTTGGTGGAGGAAGAGTTGTTTCAAGTCCAAGGGATCTGATGCGAGCTATGGCCCCTTATATTCCAAATTTTAATCTGACAGCCCAGCAGGTACAATGTTGCCTTTCGATTGCTTTAACAGCATGAGCACATTTTGATGTAGTCTCTAATTTTTGATTTCCATGTCCCTGTAGGATGCAGCAGAAGCTTTTCTTCATCTTTTGTCCTGTTTAAGAGAGGAGTTTTCAGAGTCTTATCTTCCAAATCAATGTTCTTTAGTTGATGTTTCTGCGTCTAGTTGTAGGATTCTCATCCCAAAGATGAGGGAAGATTGGTCTGAGCAGGAAAGATGGAAGGAGCACTTCCTTGGACCATTTGATGGCATTCTTGGTAGCATATTAACTTGTCAAAGCTGTTCATCTCAGGTTCATGTGGCTTTAATTAAGAAAAAGTCTTGATGAAATGCTTATTGTCAAAGGCTTATTGGATTTTCATTTCTGGCTAAATTTTGCATGCAAAAGGAAAAATGTGATTTGTTGCAAATGATATAACTCTGCTGATTACTTTGCTTCATGAAATAGAATTTTTCACAGTAATACGTTATTTCACAGTCTTTTTTCAACCTTTGATGTTTGTCTTTGGGTTTGGAGAATTATTGGGTCCAAATTTTTCAAGAAAGAATTAATTCAGTACACATAAACAGTAGAGGCTATAATTATAATCTCCTGTACCCCCTTTCTCCTCCTTATCTCCCTTGATTTGCCTATTTTTCAATTTATATTTTTGTTTTGTTAATCTTGCAGATTTCACTGAGTTTTGAATCTTTTCATAGCTTGCCTCTGTCGCCCCTCTTCACCAATGGTGCCTCCATTGTATGTTCAGTTAACATTTTGCTATTTAATACATTCTGTTTGTTTAAGCCCATCACTTGCAAAATTCTCGTGGCCATTTTTTCCCCCATAACAGAAGTGCTTCTTTTGTTATGCTCTTTTCAATTGTCTTATTCCCTTGCCAATTAGATGGCTGGGTGTACTTTGGAGGATTGCCTGAAGCAGTTCAACGCTGCTGAACATGTTGAGAATTACAACTGTAGCCACTGTTGGCATGTTGCTGGAATAAAGTATTTAACTTCACTCCGGACAAATGAGGTAATTTACTTTATGTTTCTAGTCTATTTACTCCCTTAGCGTTAAAATTTAGGGAAAAAAGAGTGGGGGGAGGTGGGGTGAGGGAGCTCTTTTACTGCCTTAGATTATTTTTGTGTTCGTCTAGCTGTGGAACTTGAGTCTTTTTGGACTTTTTACGTCAAACAATTGACTGCTATTTATCTACTTTGTGGTTCTTGTGCATTTGTTGTCAGGTGGAGATCGAAAAACTTAGGAGATGTAGTGAGCAGGAAAATTGTGACTGCCGAAGACTGCTTCATCTAGCAACATTACCATGGTCAAATAAATTGTCCTACACGCTAAAGCAACTAAGCATTGCTCGTAGTCCGAAGGTACACATGCTGAACCTTCTCTAGTAGGAATGAAACTTAGAAGTACTTCCCGTTGTCAACTCGACATTGAAATATTTTTGGAGGTGAACAAAAACTTGGTATGGCTTTATTTTTAGGTGTTTGCTATGTGATTGTAGGATGAGTCTGGCAGAAATTCATTGCACTTTAGGGGCTGGATTTTTTTTTTTAGGTTTTAATGAATTCCTTGTTCCACACCCGTGGATCAATGTGTATGCCAACAACATTTGCCACAGATGATTACTTTGCGTGATCTTGAAATACCAGGGGAATGGTGGACTACTTTTTAGTTTTTAATAGTTAAAGTGAAAAAAAAGGCAGCTGGAACCAGCTTATCAAAAGTAATAACGTGAGAGAGAGAGAGAGAGAGAGAGAAGATGCTGTTGGAACCAGGCATGATTTCATCCAAGAAACACTGCATAAAAAACTTTCTTTTCTAACATTTCATTTTGAAATCATTTTGCAATACTGCATGGAAAAGATAACTGCAAATCCCATACTTTTGTTTTGCAAGACATGATAATGAAAGCCAAAACTCTGCTCAGAACATGTATTTTTTGTTGCATACTTGGAAGCTAGGCCTGATTCCGTGAATATGTAATTTCATTTCCAAGGGCACCCATCAAACTGATCATCTACTTGCAGATTCTATGCATTCATCTTAAACGAGTATCAATAAACATGTTTGGAGAACCCATCAAACTTCAGGTACTTGAATCTTCTTGCTTCTGTTTTATTTGATCCTTAAGTTTCTCACTGTTTCAGGCAGACCATTTATTTTTACTGCACGTCAATTCTTGAGTGTGGTTATTGCCATTGGCTCTGTCTGTTTACTTTTACAATGTGTATCTATCTATATGCTCTTCTCTTTCATGGTTCTTGCATCTGTTTGATTTGATCCTTCTTGAACATGTTGTCCTTTAGTTCTCGCATACGCTGTGAAATAGCACAGAAACATTCCCTTCTGAAATTTATGCAAAGAAGTTTGAATTCTCTCCTGATGATTGTAGGGACATATTTCTTTTCCATTGATCTTGGACCTCTACCCATTCATGACAAGTGGAGTGGGAATAAAGAGCTGGGGAGAAAAATTGCAAAGAGAGCAAGTGAAGCTCCGATGTGAATTTCCAAAAGCTCTTTCCAATCATTTCAGTTTGCAATCCAATGCGAGAAACCTAAATTTCATATTTGGACCAAGGAAAGAAGATATACCCTCTAACGAATTTGCTCCAGTCGAATCAGAATGCTCTGCAAATGTACAAGCTGTTCAGGAAGGAGCAAATTTGCCCCAAACTGATGGATGCTTAAAATCCCTGCCTGCAATCATGTGTATGCAATCTGATGACGAGGTAGGATTAGCTTTGCTGATATTTGTTTGGGTAGAGTTATTGACTTGTGTTTCTCTCACCTCAATTTCCAAAACCTGTCAGATCAATGGCAAACATGAATGCTATTTTTTAGTCAATGAGTTTCAATCCTTCAAGGTCAGTATTTGGCCAAACAAAAACGAGAGCTACTTCAAGGTTGGCTTTTATTGACATTATGTGTTTTGGTGCAGGTGACTGTACCTCCAGAAACTAATGTGTACCGACTTGTTTCTGTTGTGGAGCACTTTGGAAAAGCTGGTAGTGGGCACTATACCGTTTACAGAAGTGTGGGAGCTGATTTGCTCAAGGAAGACCCTGACGATGAATTTGAGCCCGCCCCGGCACATTGGTTTTGTATTTCAGACACTCAAGTGCATAGTGTCTCAGAAAAAGATGTTCTTGCTGCTGAGGCTAGCCTGCTCTTCTATGAGAAGCTTGTCCAAGACTGAAGAATGCACATTTGAAGTTGTGAAACTTCCAATTTTTAGACCATGAAGGCCAAACAATGCAGCTCTAATAGAAACTCTCCCAAGATGGCATTTGAACCTTGGAGAGGCCTGGAAAGTTGACGGTGGGTGTGGAAGACCTCTAATTGGAAGCAAGAGAATTCTAAAGGCTCATTTTCAGTCATTGTTGCAGCTTGTACATCCTTCTCCATAAGTTTTTTATTTGTATTTTTCACTAAGCTTCTCCCAAGTTGAATTGTAAAAAGCATTTGGTGCTAAACTTGGACTCTGTGGTTAGAAAAAAAAAAACTTGGACTCTGATAATTATACAATGAATTTACACGAGAGAGCTTGTTATTTTTAACCCATCAACTTTTGCACTGAGTATATCTGATTTTCTCACCCTAAGCGAAAAAGGGGAAAGGGTGATAATCCCGAGATGAACTCCCTCCTCAAATTTGACTCTGGTTACCACCTTCAACTGCTGAAGATCTTAGAAGGGATCCCGAAGGCCATGCGGAGAGTTTGCAATGCGAGGTCGATGGGTCATGGGTTATGCAAACTGTAAAGGCAGATGGGTTATGCTCCTTCAGCATCTATAGGGATCTCAATGGGCCCGAAAGGAGCATGTACTATTCAACCACTTTCCCATCCATTCTGAATCGGCCTGGTCAAGAATCCGACCCGACTTTTATTTTGGGTTTGAATTTCTCTAGCTAAACCCAAACCCAAAAATCATGTTCTCGGTGTGCTTATCTTTATCTAAACTATTTACAGCCTCACTCATATCCAAATTAAAAACAAAATGAACTATATATTAACACGACTTTTCTTTATTACGGCAAATTAACTCATTTGCTTTTTTGTGATTTGATTTTGAGACCTGCGTTTTTAATTTTGTAGATTTTAAGACCTGAGTGTTACTACTTCTAAAATCTAAGACTCCTGTCGATTTTTATCAACTAGTTTTTTTTTAATCAAAATTTGTGACATGGCCCTCTGAGACCATTTTAAAGGGACACATGGTCTGTCAAGTGTACGTGTGTAATTAAAAATTGAAAAAAGGAATAGAAGTAGAATACGATTTATTGGATTTTTTCCTTTTTTTTTTTAATCTTTTTAATACAAGTTCTTTTATTCTTTTTATCATACGGGGGAGATGCATGGTCTTCCATGCGGCCATCCACATGGTATTAGAGGACCATATATATATATATAATGTGCCACTCTTTTAGCAAAAATTAGTTGAAAAAATAGAGGAATCTCAAATTTTAGAATAGTAAAATCTGGGTCTTTAATCTACAAAAAATAAAAACTCAGGTCTCAAAATCAAATAGCGAAAAGCACAGGTGGATGCTACCATATTTTTCCCTTTTTATTAAATGCCTAAATACACGTGTTTGATACTGATCACGATTACTAGTTAACAAAATTTCCACTTTCGAATATTGTTTAGTGCAAAAGCTCAATATGCTAATGAGTATGTATGACAAAAACAGATTCGTTGTTCTCGTACGTATGTAGAGAAAAAATCACACATATGTACACAGACACGCCCAAAAAATTGTGTGGAAAAATAGTGAATCCTATTTGAAGACAGCAAAGTCAAGAAGTTTGCTAGCTACATATACAGCATGTGAGAAAAGGGATAATTAATCAACAATCTCTCAAACAAACATACGAATTAATTCCAGTGTTTATTGGTTAATTTTTCACGTTTCTTGAAATCCACATTTTCTTTTATAATTAACTCGTTGGTTGATTTCTTACGATTTCAGCTGTACGTATCGAAGATGCATATTATTGGCTAATTTATTAGTGGATCTGATCATTTGAAGAATATTAATTAGGTAACAAAGTTCTGCGTAGCTAGACACAGAAGAATAATAATCAAAAGATGATCCTGCCGAAGAATGCATAATTAACTTGTCACACTAATTACTGTGGAGCAATATTAATTATTCCCGCAGGAGGGACCAGGGTTTCCAAATAATTATAATAAAAAAGGAAAAAAAAAACATAATCCTGTTAGACGGACAGTAGTACTACTACACCAAAACAAATTTATGTTTCTAGTCTTGCAACAACGACTGTTCAGGTTGAGGAAACATCTCAGCTTCCGGCTGTGTTGTTAAGGTTTGCATGAAGAATGGAAACTTTGATAGATCATCACGAGGGAATAAAATTTTGGCAGCAGATGGGTACAACGTAGCTGTAGGGTTTTCCATTTATTTAATCACATTTGGATACAAATCCTTTGCAATATGGGGGTTAATTCTGACGGCGGCCGGTTGAGGCCGCATGCATGAGTTTCTTGATTCTAGGGACGTTTTGTAAGTTTTAAATGTCTTTATGGCGTGGTAATTTTATTAGAAAATATTGATTTCTAACACACACACACATAGATATACCCGTTCATCGAGAATGCTGACATAAGATAACACAAATATATCATGTACGCATGGACGTTTACAGTCAGCCTATTCTTTCTTAATCTTTCCAAAAAACCTAGCTAGTTTAGAAAAGATCCATAGACCAAAGTACATGCATATATATCTATTTCCCGTTTACACTTTCACAACCTTTTTAATTTTTTTTTATTGCCATTTTGCCTAATTTATCCGCTCAACCTGTACTTGGGATAATGAGTAACTAATTATAATCCATAGACCGAAGCTTGTCTCGCATGCAATATTTGCATCTCAGTTGTGTATTGGAGGCTTCCTTCTTGCCGGAGTGTAATCCACGGTCACCAAATCATCACTGTCTGCCAGTACCCTATCTTCTTTTGGCGAAAACGGATCCTGATCATGGCTCATCTGGGATATTTCGTTACTAGCCACAGCTCGTAAACTGCGTGCTGCTACCAAAATAAGAACAAAAAACTACTTTAATTAAGAATCAGATCTAGATATGATCTAGATCATTCAGAGTTGTTGTCATTAATTTAGTTAGGAGAGAAAATTACCTCTGGCAGCGTTCGAGAAAAAGCAAAGCATGACAAGAGCTATAAGAACAAGGCGTTTGCATGGAAGTACTGCTGCAGCCATCTCGGCTATTCTCTTTTGAAGAGTTGGGTTGTTTTTTGGCATATAGAGCCTCATTTTACTCCCTTATACAGACAAGAGTGAGTACTTAATTGTCACCTAGACACTTGGACGACTACGTAGCGTATTGGGTGAAGGAGAAACGAAAATAACAAACTGACAGGCCACAAAGAAATCTTCTTCATTGATTTTTGCTTGACTATTACAGTGGTTTATATAACCGAATGTGCTGCTCTAACAACCAGGGAATATTACCCTGGTTATGCGGTAAAGATTCTTTACATAACAGAAAATCTTTCTAGAACAAATGAGTTCATCTGAGGATGTGTAATGCTACGGTGATACTGAAGCAAAGGTGGACGCCACTGGTGTAGATGATGAAGCTTCAACATCCTCCCTCGAGCCAAGTGGGAGAGACAAGACCGAGAGGCTTGTTCGACTAGAGGAGAATCTAGAGACAGATAGTGGCTTTGTGAGAATATCGACGAGTTGGTCTTTGTTGGAGACAAAAGAAACAACCAAGAAGCGTGGGGCAACTCTATCTCTGACAAAATGAAAATTCACATTCACATGCTTAGTGCGGGAGTGAAGGACGGGATTGGCAGAGAGATATGTGGCGTCGAGATTATCACACCAAAGCACAGGAGGAGCAGACAAAGAGACCCCCAAGTCACGAAGAAAAGACCGAATCCAAAGAAGCTCATAGGTGGCATTGGCAACAACCTTGTACTCAGCTTCAGTGCTAGAGCGAGCAATTGTAGGTTGCTTACAAGAAATCTAGGAAATTAAGTGAGAGCCAAGATATACAAAACCACCATTAGAACACCGATCATCAGGGCACCCAGCCCAATCGGCATCAGAATAAGCAGCTAGAGTAATAGACGAAGAACGAGCAAAAAATAGACCAAAGTGAAGAGTGTGTCAAAGATACCGAAGAATCCGCTTAACAACTTGCTAATGAGGTACCCTTGGGGCATGCATATTTGACACACTATTCACAACATACGCAAGATCGGGTCACGTAAAAGAGAGATATTGCAAACTGCCCACAATACTTCGGTATAAGGTAGGGTCTTCAAAAGCAGCACCCTCATGAGCCGAAAGATGGCTAGTAGCCATTGGAGTCTAAATAGGTTTGGACAGTTGCATGTTTGTCTTCTTTAGCAAATCCTCTATGTATTTGTGCTGAGAGAAGAAGACCAAAACGTAGATGATGCACTTCTACCTCAAGAAAATAGTGTAACTTGCCCAAGTCCTTTACAGGAAAATAAGAAAGCACAAGAGCAGGACCCTAGACATCCATAAACAAGAGCTGAAGAGGTCTTGTGCTAACTAAAAAGGAACGTGGAAAAGGCAGAGAGTGGGACTTGGCTTGATAGCATGCTAAACAAAGTGAAAAGTCAGAGGACAACTTGTGACAAGGGAGTTGAAACTGGCACAAAATAGAGCTGACAGTCTTTAAGGAGGGGTGCCCCAAACGTTGATGCTAGTGCAAAGGAGAAGCATGTTCACCAACCTAGGCAGAAGGAAGAGTACTGACACAAGCCTGAGGAGAAGAAGACTGAGCTGACGTGGTAGAGGATGGAAGAGTATAGAGTCCATGTCTAGTAGGGCCTTAGAGAAGAACCTTCCCTGTGTGAAGATCCTTAACACAAAAAAATTTAGAGTGAAATTCAAAATAAATAGAATTATCCTCACAAAATTGATGAACATAAATTAAATTTTTGGTAAGTGCAGGAACATGTAAAAGGTTACGAAGAAGAAGATTGCCATGAGAAGTAGAAATGGTAGAAGCACTATTGTGTTGTATTGGCAAGGATGAGCCATTTCCAACCCGAACCTAATCAACACCCATGTATTCATAAGATTGCAAGGTGAGATTAGAGAAGTCATTTGTCATATGGTTGGTTGCAACCGAATCAGGATACCAATAGTTATCATTACCACCAGATGGAAAAGCCGAATAATGAGCCTGATAAGATGGTGTGAACAATGGCAGAACCAAAAATGGATTTAAAGGAGGGCAAACTCCTAAGGAAAAATGACCCAAATTTTTTTTTACTACGTAATGCAAAAAAATGTCTTAGAGTTAAAATATCGAAAATTAAGGACTAAAAATATAAAAAAAATATTATATTGAAATACACTTACGATACTATTTGCTGAGACTGAGAGATAGAAATTGGATCCTATGTGTGATACCCCTAACCTTTTAAGATCCTTGTGTTAAGGTTTTTTTTGAAATATCTTTATTAATTGTGTTTTTTCCTTAGTATTTGCTTTATTTTCTTAATTTGTGCCTTATTTAGTATTTATCATTTGATTAATTGCTTATAGGATTTCTTTCCTTTAATTTTTAATCTTTGAATTGAGATCACTATTTTTAGTGCAAATGCATGTGCTTAAATTGTCTAATTGATTTGATTTGATTTCCTCTAATATTTTAACCTTGCTTTTAATAAATTAAATTTCTTATATTAATGTGATGTTATTTGTCTAATTTGATTTTATTATTTCAGGTATTTGATTTCATTTGAGCTTAATTATTTTAAAATGGTTGTTTAATTGCATTTAAATTTCAATTGAGCATAAGGTTGTTGAAAAAAATATATTATTAAATTCCAATTGTACAAACATATTATTTCTCAGTAGTTCTACATGAAAAAAAAAAAGAGAAGGAAGAAAGACAATTTAACAATAGAATTCTTCAAGATGGAAGTGGGCAAATATGTCATTTTACTAACATCAACGCGGTATTAAATATTTACCCAAGGATATTAAATGTGGCTCGGAAGCTCACGATTCCCATTCAATAGGGCCTCTTAAACGAGGGTGAGTGAGTTGGCATTCTTACTTCACCCTTGTAATTTTCAAGTCTGACAAATGCAAAGGCTACTTAACCCACAAACAAGCGACGTTGAGCATTTCAAGGGGGCGGCTGAGTTTTGGGTGGGCTAGGTTTGGGGTAAAAAATAAAAAATAAAATAAAACTTAGGTGTAATTTTTTTTTGGGCGGAGCCAACCGGGGCAGGTGCCCGTGTTCGCCCCTAGCTAGTTCTGCCTGTGGGTGTGAAAGAAGGAGGTGGTGAACCCTGGTAAGATTGGTCAAATTGGTGATAACACTGCATAGCAATGTGTCCAGATTTAAAGCAAACCTGACACTGTGGACGTTCATCAGTAAAATACTGAGAAGAACCATTACGACTACGACCACCATGGTTTCGACCACACTACAAAAAAAAACACCTATAGCGGAGGTCGAAAACCGCCGCTATAGGTCCCAAAACCGCTATTATAGGCTATAGCAGCGGTTTTTTGGCGACGGTCGAGACCGCCGCTATATCACCGTCGGCACAGCCTCTATAGCCGCGGTTATAGAGACCGCTGGTGAATACGTCGGCTCTATAGCGGCGGTCACACAGCGGCGGCCGACCGCCGCTATAGAGCCCAACCGCGGTTGCGATTTTTTCCGCATACGTGATATAGTGGCGGTCAGTGACCATCGCTACAGATTATAGCCGCGGTCAGCTATTGTGTTATAGCGGCGGTTACATGACCGCTGATATAACCCTTTCCGTTGGTTTAAATATAACAGCGGTCAGTGACTGCCGCTATAGGTGTTTTTTTTTTTTCTGCCATACAAATTTTGTTATAGATTTTAATTGATTAATGCAAACAAAGAAAAGTGTAATAAAACAAAATATATTTCATTATAAGCATGTCTTACAAGTTTTGCATCAAACAAAAATAAGTGAAGGGCATTTTCTCAATAGTCTAAAAACTAACAAGTCATGACATTTAACTACAAATAACTATAAATTTAATCCTCTCTACCTTCAGCACCATCTGCTCTTGCATTTTCTGTGTCATTGACATTGTCTGCTATTACAATATTGTAAAATTAACAAACAGTAATGACATGAACAAAGATAAAAGAGCTTAGTACATACTTAAAATTAAATTAATGGCAGTATTCATTTATGTTTGTATCTTACCAACACTCGTTTTCCGACTTGCATGAGATGATCTATGAATTGCTGGTGAAACTGATTGTTATTGGGAACATCTTGGTATTGACGTTGCTCCTACAACAGTTAAACAAACATTAATTAACTACGAAATATACATAAATAGAGTCAATAGTAATACTTGAGGATAAGTAAATAAAACTTTTACCCAAGCTTGTGCCATCATTTGTATTGTAGATTTAAGCGATGCTACTTCAGACTCCAACATCTGAACTTTATTTTTCATAAATACCGCTCTCTCGTTACTAGAGGATGCACGCTGACTGGATCTTACGCTGGTGTTGGCAGGATGAGATGAAGGAGTTGGTCCTAATCCAACGCCGCGAATGCGACCATGTCGTTCTGGACCAATCACTTGTGCATATCGGTCAGATGGTGACCAACCGATGCTGCCATCCACTCTAAATTCGTTGGAAGTTTGTGAACTTCCTGAATCGTTCAGTCCAATCTCTTCCATTCGCCTCTGAGAGAATACAACATACAATTAAATTTTGAATTAATATTCGCACATTGAAATCAAAATTGATGTAATAATGACATACTATTTTCTCTGCTACGTCCGGATTTATTGGAGATCCGTCAGAACGCATATGGACAGTTTTATATAAATCCGCTCGATTGATTGGAACTTGTTTCTCTTTTTCCTGCATCACAAACACGAATTCGTGATGAAATTGTAAATTACAAATAAGAATGGCAATGATAAGTACTATACTATTAAACAAACTAATGAAGTACTACATACCAATTCGTGAGCATAACGTGCGAAGCTCTTTGATCCTGCAGTGTGGACCGTCGTTTGGAGCGATCTATTTTGTTTTCCGGCATGACTTCGATGCTACATTAACATCAAGACAGTTAAAATTAATAAGAATTTATATTCATAAAAACTATAATACAAATAAATAAATGTCATACCCGTCCTGCATCAGAATACCAAAAATCGACTAATTTGCAAAATTGCTCCAAATTAACGTCTGTTGGAGCATTATTTTTCACATACTGAGGCGTAAAGGCCTCATCAAAAAATTTCTGCTTTAAACTACACTTGTAGTTCCTCCATTTCTCTCTAAATCTTTGAGGAACCAGCTCTTGACAATATCCCCCAATGGAGGCTCGGGGATTGTAAACCGTTTCTGCAAAATATACCCCAAGAGTTAGGTGCGTCAATTATTAAATTTATATAGTTGAATAACAATTGTGAAAAATAACCAAAATTATACCGTCATGAGGCTCCAACAGTCCTCTTTTATTGACAATGGGACTTTACGCCAATCCGCCGCATCTAGGGGATTTGATTCGCAACACGGGCAACACAACCAGTGAATTTGTTAAATATTCCCCTTCATTACCCAATGGCTGCCCATTGCCATTGAATTGTACTGGAATCAATTCGTCTTCCTTCAGATTCCAGACGTCCGTCATCCGCGTGCCGCCACGCACTTTCCGGACTTCAGTACCACCTGCACATTTAGCATGTGAAACTAAATTGAGTAACATATTAAACTTAGATTATCTCTATTGTGGTTATGAACATACCAATTATTTCGTTATCGTTCAAAGATTGATCATGTCGGACGATGCATCGTAGCCTGTTCTGAAGGATGCGCAGGTGGCTGTGACGGCGTTGCTTCTTGTGATGCGTTGCTTCTTGCGATGGTGGCACAGGTGGCTGTGATGAAGAAGATATAGTCCTGAATCTCTTCCTCGTCATTGTACCTATACAATATTTAAACATGCATAAAAGTGATTTCAATGTAAAATTCAACAATACAAAACACATTTCCTTAAACAAAACGTCAATAAAACGGATATATCGTAAATTTGAGCATGTAAAAAAAATATTTCACATTAACAGAGAGATATTTGACATACCATAGGAAATTCCTGAGGTATATCTAGTGTTGTTCCTTCCACCTCATTTCTAAACCACGTCAAATCATCTTGTACATTCTCAAGGATTTGCTCAACGTTGAAATTGTAAGGTTCATTTTCACAGTAGTCATCTATGTCGTCATCATTACCAGCATCAAATACATTTCTTGGTTTGGTCTTGACAACTACTTCCCAATTTGGATGTCTTTCATCTACTACATAGTATACTTTAGATGCTTGTGATGCCAAAATGAATGGATCATCGCTTAATCGATCTCCAGTATGCACTAAACGCGAAAAATTAACAAGTTCGAATCCAAACTCATCAACTTTATATCCCCTACCAATAGCTGTGTCAACCCAATCACATTTGAATAGTACAAAACATTCTTCATCAAAATAGTTTAACTCAATGATACTTATAATTCGCCCGTAATATGTGGTGCCCCCTTCAACAGTCACACATACTCCACTATTTTGAGTTGTTCTGCCTATTTCATTGTCTTTTGTACGAAATTTCACACCATTATATACATATCGGCTAAATGATCTAGCTTCGGGGTTTGGACCTTTAGCAAGCCATCGAACTCTATTTGGAAGTTGATGCTTCATCGTCTCGTCCATATTTTGTACCTATTTTCCTCAAACAACAACTCAAGATTAAAACTAATTGTAAGTTTTAAAGTAATCAACCAATACAAAACATTTTAAACATAACACATACATAGTTTCGAAACCAGTCACAAAATTCATCCCTATGCATCTTATCGATGACATAATCTGTTGGTCGACTACTACAGTTTCTTGCCTTCAATCGATCCTTATGCATTCTACACATCGACAATACAACTAAAAAATTAATTTCATTCATCGATAAAAACATGCTCAATGAAAGAGTTAAAAGTCTAACATCACTTACGTGCGAATTTGAATTAACTCATTGCAATTAAAAAGGATATATCGATGAGCCTGCATGCATGTTTTCATATCAAGACGAACAAATGATATTCCTCCCATAGTATTGTCTACATTTCTTGGTGATCTATTAAATATCGTTGGGACTGATTCTAAATGTCTTGAACAAAATGTTAAGCATTTATCTGCTATATATCCTTCAGCAATAGAGGCTTCAAATGCGGCCGTGTTGCGAACATAAGATTTAAAACGGTGCATGCACCTACATCAACAATATTAGAATTTATTAAATAAAACACGTGCAAATAAACGTGATGTAACATATCTCTATAATTAATATTGCCTTTCAATAGGATACATCCACCGAAGTTGAACCGGTCCACCCATCTTAATTCTGCAACTAGATGTACGACCAAGTGCACCATAACATTAAAGAATGCAGTCGGAAATATCCTTTCAAGTGACACAATGTTATGGGATTTGAGCTCCAATGTCGATCTAAGTCTTCTATCCGTAATGTTTTGGAACAAATTTCTCTAAAGAAACATGACAATGAGATCAAAGGAGAACAAACCATGCTTGGCAACGATCTTCGTATTGCAATTGGCATCAAATGCTGCATCAAGATGTGACAGTCATGACTCTTCAAACCTATGATATTAGGTTGTTGAAGCTTGACACAACGTGATATGTTCGAAGCAAAACCATCCGGCAATTTCACATTCTTTATCACTTTTAGAAATCATTCTTTCTCTTCGCGAGTCATTGAGTAGCAAGCACCAAGCAAATGAACCTTTCCTGCATCAGTGATCTTTGGATGGAGATCATGTCTTATTTCCATGCTTTGTAAGTCAAGACGTGCTTTGTAGTTATCTTTTGTCTTCCCGTCCATATCTAACAATGTACCAATGATATTGTCCGCTACGTTTTTCTCTATATGCATCACATCTAAATTATGGCGTAATATATTATCCTTCCAATAAGGCAACGTGAAGAAAATACTTTGCTTCTTCCATACACATGACTCAAAATGTAAAGTACCCTGTAATTCCCTGAAAATGTCATCACCAGTCATAAAATTGGGTGGTGGAGTCATTTCATAAGTACTGTCAAATGATCTTTGATCTCTTCTCCACCTATGATTTAATGGTAAGAATTGTCTATGCCCCATGTAGCAAAAGTTTCTACCATTATCCAACCACCGTGACCAAGTCTGATACATACAACATGGACATGCAAGACGTCCCTTTGTACCCCATCCAGAGAGGTCACCATATGCAGGAAAATCGTTAATTGTCCACATCAATGCCGTACACATCTTAAACATATCTTTCGTAGCAATGTCATAAGTATCTAATCCAACATCCCACAACTTTTTTAACTCTAATATCAATGGCTCTAGATATACATCTATCTTGAAAGAAGGAGATTTCGGTCCACGAATAAGTAATGACAACATTAAAGATGAACGTTTTCATGCACATCCAAGGAGGCAAGTTATATGGTACTAATATCACTGGCCATGTGCTATAACTAGTGCTCATGTTCCCAAAAGGATTAAACCCATCCGCTGCTAACCCAAGCCTAACATTACGAGGATCATAAGCAAAATCAGCATATTGTGCATCAAATGCCTTCCAAGCTTGACCATCGGCCGGATGCCTTAACAACCCATCATTGACACGTCCATCGTGATGCCATTTCATATGAGAAGCAGTTTTTGAGGACATGAATAATCTCTGCAAGCGCTGCTTTAAAGGAAACCACCGCAAAACTTTTGCCTGTTTTTTCTTGGATCTCTTGGATGATCCACCTTCATTCTGTGACAAAATATTTTCCTCCCCATTGCCCTTCCATTTTGATGCTCCACACTTTGAACAAACTTCTAACTTCTCATTCTCATTCCAAAACCGTTTGGACAAACAAGGATCTTTTCATACCCAAGTCCTAACCCTTTCATGTATTTTTTAGCTTCATAAGTGTCCTTCAGCAATTTAGCACCCGCAGTGAGCATATCACCCAGTGTTTGGAGTAACCACGTAAAAGAGGTATTACTCCAACCTCCTATGCACTTCAAATGGTATAACTATACAATAGCAATTAACTTACTAAGTTTGATGCACCCTTCATACAAAGGATCGTCTGCATCTTTAAGCATGTCATAAAACTTTGCAGTATTTTCAGTAGGAAGTGGATCTCTTTGTTCTCGTACATTATGGGATTGTGTTTCCGGTACTAATGGAAATACCTTGTGTAATAGTTCATGCAGCCCAGATGATGGTTCACACATTTGATTATCTGCAACAGAAATAGAGGGATGACTAGATGCTGCCTATCTCGCAATTCACCATACGCAAACCAATAATCGTAACCCTAGGACATCCCATATTGACCAAATTATCATGTACCGTACTGATGTTATACCTCTTGTAATGACGTGTTACCTATGCAACAAATTATCTCATCAATACCCATACTCTTAGATACACAAAACCTACAAATTCTCTCATCACTACCCGTACTCTTAGATTCATTGACTCCCAACACATATTCACTTGTCCCGCGTTTCTTTTTCATCCAACTCTTGTCCATGAGCGACAGTAATAATAACTATATGAAATGCAACAAAAAAGATTATACATCATTTTAATGTTCATCACATTTTATCAAGATTTTTCAATAAAACTAAAATAGATTAATAAAACAACACACATAAATACCAACAAACCTGTAATTACCAGCATACAACATTGTTTAAACTTAAAAGATCCCCTCCGTAAAGAGGACTGGCTTTGTTTCACCTCAGGTTAGACCTCCAA